>CM031961.1:26922576-27527576 GCA_018749465.1 Paracanthobrama guichenoti | reverse complement strand
CAGGAGGTACTACAAGGTGATTGAAGACTTGTTACTGACTGAAAACCCTGTGAACAACTGTTTCCTGCTCTCTCGCTTTTCCTTTCATAAATCCACTATGCTAGTTTGTATCTTTGGGTATAAGAAATGACAACAGTTGAGAGGTCTTTGTTTTACAGGATAAAAATAATGGGACCTGGTTTTTACATGCTGACAAGGAATCAAAGTAGATGTATTTGCAGTGCTAAAAAAGCTTTACATTGTTACATGCATTAAGATAGATCAACAGACGTAAGTGTTAAAGGAAACTAAAGACCTAGCAATGTGTGATCCTCTGATGGCCACATGAATGGATACCCTTTAATTAACTACGGACACTTTTGGCCTTGTGGATCTTTAGAAATAAACACGCTTAAAACACTTAATTTAATAATTTCCACCGCATTTCAAATAATCCATTGTGTTTAATAGCTTTATTTGGTGTTTAGAATAAACTGGCCGATCAATTTCCCTGAATAAGAGAAACTACCCCTTCAAAAAATTTTTAATTGGAATTTATGCACAGTAAAATATATATAGTTTATATAATAATAAGTATATTTCCCCTATACATATGTGTTCCTTGCTGACACTTTTGTCAGCCAAGTATACTAACTCTTAAAGTGGCTAATGTGTTGGCTGTAGTGGAAACGATGCCACATATAAATTATTTAAATCATATGTTGACAAAACCCTGTTATTGAGCAAAATCTTGGAGGACCATGCAGCATGGCATTAAACTTAAACCAAATAACCATGGCCTTTTCGAACATGAAAAGGTAGAACAGCTATTTAGATAACAGTCTACTATTTAGATAGAACAGTCTCATCATTTTGAAACAAAATCGATCTGGCTGACACTGAAGCTGTCCATGCGGTGTGCAGTGGTGTTTTAAAATGAGGAAGCAAAGTCCTTACAGTTTTTATATATATATATATATTTTTTTTTTTATATTCATGTCCCTGTTACACTTAATGTTGTCACATTTTCCTGGTTAAATAAACATTATATTAAGACCAAATACAATTTTATTTTGTACACTGTTAATGTTCTATTTCTTTTTATTATTATTATTATTATTTTTTTTAAGTATAAATCTCATCAAGCTAGTGTTTTTACATTTATTGCAAAATAATAACTAAAGGCAGTAACAATATATTTTATTTGTGAACTGATTTTCAGCTGTTCTTTTTATTAGTCAGCTTATTTTATCAGTCATCAAGCTCGGTAAACACTGGTCACAGACACGAAAATAAAGGCTACCTTTAATTCCACCAAGCTGATTGCTCACTAAAAACCCCACAATCATGTTTTCAGATAATTTTAAAGATCTTTTTGGGACTTTAGTTTATTCACCGTATCCCCCAGAGTTAGATAAGTCCTTACATACCATTCTCATCTCCGTGCGTGCCATAACTCTGTCTGGCGCACCCACCGCTAGCCTAGCTTAGCACAAAGACTGGAGGTAAACGACTCCAGCTAGCCTACTGCTCAATAAGTGACAAAATAACGCCAACATTTTCCTATTTACATGTTGTGATGTGTATAGTTACATCGTGCACTAAGTGTATTTTCTAGACCGGTATGGCTAGGGACTACACTCTCATTCCTGCATAATAATTCCGGAACTTTGCTGCCGTACCATGGGTACAGCGGCCCAATGATATTACGCAGCACCTGAAAATAGGCTACCTTCCATCAACATAACAAACGTGACAACCTGCTTGCACAGAGAGCGTGCTGGGGACTATTTTCAAGCACTGCTTAATATCATTGCGGTGTCTCCAAATTGATCAGGCATTGTAGGAGAAGACTCAGAGCTGTTATCTTGGCAAAAGGAGGTTGCAAACAGTATTCAATAAAAGGGTGCCAGTAATTGTGGCCAACGTGTTTTGGAGAAAAGCATTTATTTCATAATATGATTTACCCCCCACTTTCAATTATTTTAGATGAAAGATCACAAGGAGAAACAATGCAAATTTATTTTTACAGCCATCTTTGATCACATTTACCAGGGGTGTCAATAATTCTGACCACAACTGTATACCCCTCATATATACAGGACTTTATTGAGAATGAATGAGAATATCAGGGATAAATAAATAAAATAAAAAGATACCATAAAAGATGCCTCATTTAAAGGAGGATAGTCTTTCCCTTTTTCTGGGAGATATTTTAAGCAGTATAGTTACACACAAATTCGTGAATTAAGGTTGTGAGATTCTCACGTATGGGTTTATTTGGGATATTTTACAAAGACATTGTATCCAATGATATTAGAACAGAAGAAAGAATCACCAGAGGGAGATCTAGCAAATGGCACCAACACCTTAGTGGCTTTATAGTTCAAGTAAAATTATACAGGGGAAAAAAATGACTAAAAATACTTCTGCCAGTAAATTCAATTAGATGGTATAACTTTGGAGGATTAAAAATTGTTATCCAATGCAGCAATGCATGTCACTGCTGGCTTAAATGAAAGAAAACTCATTCACTGGAAACATTTGTTATCTCCAAATTCAGGTCTTAGCCTTGACAAAAAACCCAGACATGATGGACTTAAGTGGAGCAGACTCAATTGCTATACAGATAAATTTATCTTGCTAGGGCTGCTTCAGTATGTCTTCTAATATGTCTTCATGTTTCATAACCTATGAACTTTAACCATTTGGGGCACCAGATGGAGAATAACCAACTGTTACGTACAGGCAGACACAGAGAACAGATAAGACACAGTTTATTGACAAGACCAGAATGAGCGTGGCAGGTGAGTGTAAAGCAGGCAGCAATGGTGAATCAGATGGTGCACAGGGTGATACTTGTCTTGTGTTTTGCAGATGACAAGGAAGACACTGGAGATGAGGGAGACACCGGAGACTGGACGAGGAAACACAGGAGACTTAGGAAATCCAACGGGGAAGCAGGTAGGTATCACGGGTGAGCTCTTAAGGTAAGCATAAGCATAGGCTGTGTGCAAACGAGACCAGACAGTGACTGTGTGAGAGCGTGGGGCTTAAATGCTGGTGGTGATTGCAGGAGATGACGATGTGCAAGTGTGTGTGATTAGAATTCCGGGGATGGAGTGCGCTGTGGTTGGGAGAGGGTGGAGCCTGGCGTGTTTGTAATACCAACTTGATATAGTGATGTACATTTTTTCAGTGGTCACGGCATTAGTTCAACTGTTTTCAAAATTATATTTTTGAGACGCATTTCATCTGGTTAATTTGTGACATTATTTATTTTACTTTTGAATTATTTTTATCTCTACAGTGCATTTTTTATACAAAACACACTGCTGAATTTTTGATAATATTTTTTTAATTTTTAAAGATTTTGCTTCCTTGAATAGCTCCAGTGTAAGTATCTCTTCTCATAAAAAACAACAGGGGGGTTCTATATACCCTAGGGTTCTTTAGTGTAAGGGTGGATCGCCTACAGTGGTTCAGGCTGCAGGGTTACCGAATGACTAAAGAAACGTTATCAGCAAGATTGTGGAAAACAGGGAACGAGAACAGGGAACGAGACACTGCGTCAAGAACGCATATGGGGAAAGCCTCCAATGTGACTGGTGCCTGAATCACTATTGAATCACGTCAATCCTATTGAGGTCTCATGAACATGAGGTCTCATAACCCAGGCTGCTCAAAGG
Organism: Paracanthobrama guichenoti; assembly: GCA_018749465.1. Taxonomy (NCBI): domain Eukaryota; kingdom Metazoa; phylum Chordata; class Actinopteri; order Cypriniformes; family Gobionidae; genus Paracanthobrama; species Paracanthobrama guichenoti. The sequence goes on along the minus strand of CM031961.1, from coordinate 27,523,908 downwards.
CCTGGGACCAACTACTTCAACAGAAGGATTCCCTTTAAGGGAATGTGGCTAGGGGACCCGAGGGCGCCCCAGCCAGTCACCATTCGGGAAACTTCACCGAATGCCACCAGGGAGGCATGACTTGGTGTCGCTTCTGTGGGACACTTCGGCTTGGCCTACCCTGTCTGCTTGAAAACAGAGCCTCTGGACAATCGCCTTCTGATGAGGCATGCAGACTGAGGGACTGCGAACTGGCAGGGTCCTCCTCAGACCAGATCTCAGAGACAGGTATCCTGGAGAGCAATACTCAGCATAGCGCTATCTGACCCTTGCCAGCGAGGGGAGTTCACCTGCTCGATCCTAGGATCTAGGCGCTCAGGCGCTCAGGAGGCCAGACAGGCCTACAGACTGATCTAATTGGGAGGCCTCTTGAGGGGCCTACGACAGTCCAACGACCCTCAAATGAGGGGAGCTCAAAACCTGCCCAGTAGGTAAACCAAGCTGTAGGCTGAATACAAGCAGGTCCCTTCCTGTAAGGACCGAGTAGCAGAAAGCGATGCTTCGTCGCACTGGGGTGTGAGACTGCCTTCAGATGCTGCCAGCTAAAGCCAGATCACTGATAGCAGGTCACCGCTCGCCGTCAGTGTAATGCCAGTTATTAGTTCCTGACCCAGGAACTCGTTCCCTCAGGGAGGCCTGGTGAGGCCTACTACCTGCTAGAGGCTGGCTACCTAGTTGCAGCTGTTATGCTTGTCCTCCCAACGTCGGGACTCACTCGCAAGGAGGCCTGCTGAGGCCTACTACCTGTCCTGGAGTCTACTGCCCAGACTGCCCAAGCTGGCTGCTCACAGCCACCTGGCCTTAATAAGCCCCACCCTGGGGCCGGTCCATCCCAGAGGCCTCCTGAGGCCTACTGTGTGACGGCGCAGTCTCACTGGCAGCGCCTATGAGCCTGGAACCTAATTACATTGCCCACAGCAGTGTACCCAGTGGAGGCCAAAAAAGAGCTAAGAGTGGGGCACTCAAATATACCCTGCCCTATCAGGGGAGTACTGCCACCTGGCTATGATATATAACTATGGCCAGGGCTTGCCAAAAAGCCGGCGGCCGGAAGGTGGAGTCTTAGCAACACAGCATTACTAATAAACCCCAAAACGCAGAGAAGGGGGTGGGCCCTGGCCAGACGACTCTCAACTGAGAGGAGGCTAACGTTAGGGATGCTAAAAACCAACATTCACCTAGTGAAGGGCCCGGGGTGACAGCACTATTTTCCTAGTGAAGCGCCACCGACATCCCAGAAAGCCTAGGCCAGCAGATGCGGTGGCCCTGCTTTTGTAAAGGCTGACCTGCATACATAGATCTTTACCCGAGGCCCGATGGGGTAACAGCCTCACATAAAAGGAGGCACTCGGGCGGGAAAAACTCCTAGCCCCGCAGAGCTGGACGTAGATCTAACTGCAGTTTGTGCGTTAGACGAAACCTATACTCTCTGAGTCAACACTGAGAGGAGATGCTAACGCTCTACCCTGAGGTGGCTACCAGTTACCAGCCTGTTCTAGGAGAACATACACACACCTAGCCATTCACTACAGACCCGCGAGAATGCACAGTGTTTCCTGTATCAAAACTACTCACACACTGAGTAGGGATCTACTCACTGCTCACAGTGGGCCTGGCGGTGGCTCTTTCTCCATTCTAACCACCTGACAGGGGAACTACAGGCCCTAGACAAAAAATCCTCAGAAGATCCAGCAATCCCCAAAGCCCTCTACAGGAAGCATAAAGTCTTAAAGAAAGAATATATTAATATCTTCCCTCTCAAGGGTACTTACCAGCTCTCCTGCGGCCCGTAAAGATAATCACCCAAAAGCTTTATTCACAACACATATGCTTAGGTGCACTACTACCTGGGGCCTGAGGGGGGCGCTCTCACAGGCAAAGCCAGGCGGCCCATCAGAATCTTACATCCACTCATCATAGGCCCCGCCCAGCCTGGTGTAAGACACGCCCAGAAAAAGGAACCAAGGAAAGGATGAGGCTAGAGTTTAACGCGCCCTCGGGGGCGGAGACCTATCCCAGCACAATCCCCGATGCTGGTTCCAGGTTACCTCCCCGGCCTCCTTCCTCTTCCTGCTGTGGGAGTCCTACCTCCTCTGCGCCCTGCTCCGCCACGGAGGGGACGTATGAGAGGCGACACTGGCTGGCTGGCCCTGACACCGGTCCTCAGACCATGACGGGCCAGGGTCTCTTGCCTGCCTGGGCGCACCCCCGGATCTCAGCGGAATGCATGATCTAAATGCCGCCGAGCGTGCCTTCGCCTCTCTGAATCTTCCCACCACCGGCTCAATGGAGGTGCCAAAGAGCTCAGAGGGCGAAACCGGGGCATTGAGGAGAAAGGATTTCTCTTTCTCCCTGATGTCCACCAGGTTTAACCACAGATGGGCCTCTCTCCATGGCCACCATTGCCGCCATCGAACGGCCGATGGTGACCGCTGTTTGTTTGGTGGCCCAGAGAGCTAAATCCGTGGTACAACACAGTTCGGCCATCGCATAAGGGGGTAGGCCCTCCCCCTGATCAAGGTCTTTCAGCAAGTCGGCCTGGTAGGTCTGCAACACCGCCATAGTGTGCAAAGCCGCCGCAGCCTGACCCGCTGACATGTATGCCCTGCCGTTAAGACGCAAGGGGGTCTTGAGCGCTCTAGACGGCAGGGTGGGAGCTCTTAGTGTCGATGGCCTCCCGGACGCGAGATAGTTCGCAAAAGTCTCATCGATCGGTAGCATCGACGCATACCCGGACTCGAAGTTACCTTGCTGATATTGAAAAATTTGGGCCGAGTACGGGTTCTTCCATGCCACCGAGATCTGCTCATGGAGATCCGGGAGGAATGGAAGGCTCCCAGGAGCTGGGGGGTTATGACCAGAGAGAAACCGATCGTTGAGACGATTCGAACGTGCGGGCTCTCTCCTAGCACGCTGCCACTGCAACGCTAGCCTGTGGGTAGCATGCTCCATAACCTCCAAGAGCTCCCCATACACGGGGCAGGCTGGCTGAGAGGGTTCGGCCTCAGCCAAATCATCACCACCCTGTTCAGCCATCCCTTGCTCGTGTGGAAGAGCCACAGCTGACAAGGAGGAGGAGAAATCCGACTCCTCCTCTGACAGCTGCTTCTCGTGACCTGGCTGATCATCCGAGAGAACTACACCTCTCTCCAGACGATGGGCCAGGTCCATCTGAAAACCCCAGGACAACGGTCGCCTCTCGGCCTCAGCGAGAGAGTGGTCGTTCTCAGATGCTGGACCCTCCTCTCTTGAGAAGAGAGCCAGACAAGAGCGGAGCGTTCTCACTGGAAAACGCTCGCAATTCGCACAGGAGGCTCCCTCGAGAACCTCTCATGTGTGCTCTTCACCCAGGCAGAATACGCAGAGAGTCTTCAGGCGTTAAAAACCTGGGACACGGGTCAGCGCACTTCTTCTCCCTGCACTTCATCTTGACGTAGATTCTATTAGACTCAGTACAAACAGTCCCTGAAGACGAAAGGATGGTGTCATGTTTGCAAGGCGCCCTTATATACTTCCTGGTCGCAAGGAGATGATGTCAGAGGCTGTCGCCGGTCAATAGGATTGACATGATAGTGATTCAGGCACCAGTCACGCTGGAGGTGTTCCCCATATGGGTTCTTGATGCAGTGCAAGTTCCCTTTCGAAAGGCAACTGTACATTTCTCGTCTATAACCCCCCACTACAGCTTATACGAACAACGGAAATAAGCACAGTTACAATAGCAAGATATGTGGGAGAGCATCGCTGTAGTGTGACTAAATTGTATTTCAATAGGTAGCACTTCAAAGCACTTCAATAGTTACAAGTTAGATGTATGAGATGATAAAAACATACACCATTAATCGTACCCAGAATGAACAGAATATTACCTGAGGGATAGAAAGAGGGGGAGAGAGGGGCTTTAGAAAAGAGAAGAGAGAACAAGCCAGAGCAAAGAAGAGCCAGAAAGCAGGCCCCAAGAAGAGAACAAGCTAGAAAATCAAGAGACAGAGCAACCATTACAATCTTCTTTTGTCCTTTTCTTGACCATGTGACTGAAACTCTAATGTGAGACATTCAAACTGACCAATCATATAATTACATCTTCCCCCACTGTAGAGGTGTTTTGGCCTACAGGCCTTCAGGATCTCTTTGTCTTTAGGAATTCCAAATGGCCCTTGTCGGGGTTGATACAGTAAAGCAAATGTCTTTGTTCAATTTCAAATATATTTGATTATTTTCAATCCTACATTAGTCAATTTTAAAGAACCCTTTATGCCAAATAGGTTCTATAATGAGAAACACGCATGGTTTAAAACTTTCCACACATGCCAGCATGACGAAACTTAGTGTATTTACTAGTTGCCATAGCAACATTATTTAGAGAAAAAAAATTGCAAAGAACATTTATTTAACCATAGCAAAAGTAAATTTGTTACTTCAGTTTATTTTTCATCTCTGTTTTTTTGTGTTTATTTAAAATAAGATCTGATATTATTGTAATCTTATATCTGTTATTTAACAGTTGAGATCGTACTTTAATGCTGATCTAATCAGCAGAAGACACGAGTCGGGTTTAAATCCCAGTTGCGCAGGTGGGGTGCATTGTAACATTGCGCTACAATGAGCCCCATTAGAACTATCCTATTATATTATATACTTTGATGAATTCTATTGAGAAACCATGAGAAATAGGTGAATAAAGACTGAGAGACAATGTTCAAAAATTATTCATTATTATTATGTTTGATTAACTGTGTTGTATATCTGTGTTCTGCTGTGTGTTTGTTGTCAAACTCAAAAATTAGTTTGTCACATTTCACTTCCATTCTTTCGGGGTAAATCAAGAAAAAAAAGTATACACTGTATTAATGAAGCAAAACCACATAATTGTACTAGACATGTGAAATTAATGTGGGAAAAAATAAATACTCTGAACCCCAAGTGGATTTACGCAAACTGAGAAAGTCAAAAAGCGTTAGGCTGTGTCCCGCTCTCCCCTAATTCGCTCATGTTTAGTGGGTTATTTAAAACAGAATGCTCTATGAAGCGCCTGACAAAACCTATATAGAACCTTTTCTTCTAGGGGTATGTTCACATGACAACAATGTACTAAAATGAGAAAGTGTTTTTTGTAGTTTACACAGAAATGATGATGATATGGTATCTTGGTATCTAAGATATGGTATCTTATCTTTGAAACCGAGTTTTCAAAAGTTTGCATTTTCAGGCAGCCTAAATGCTGTTGTCATGTAAATGAATGTCCAAAACATTTTTAGCTTTCCATTTTTAGTTGAAAATAGCATTGCGTAAACGACCCCTAAGAGTGAGTTCCATAACTCTGCAACTGTATATAGTTAAAAGCTACTAGCACTAGAGACTTCTCAGAATTAAGAGAAGAAATTACTTAAAAACTGAAGAGCACCTGTATCAATGTGATAGATAAGAAAGGGTATTGTTGCTCTGTTTATGGCCACTTCAGCTGAACTTTGTGTGGGCTGAAGACAGCATGTCACTTTGAGCAGTATTGATCACCATAACACATGTTCAATAATGATGCTGGGCAGATCACACGATTCAGATTATTTTCATAAGCCATATTTGCTTTTTGTTTATTTTATTTTATTTTATTTTATTTTATTTTATTTTATTTTATGTTGTCTTTCTTTCTATGGCTAAACCAGAGATTGCATTAGGTAAAGAGCTTTCTGAGAAAAAGATTTTCCATTAGTTATTGTTCAGATTTTCCATTAGTCTAAATAAAATGATGCTATCTATCCCATTGGCTTTACAAATGACACAAGTGAAGGCTTAGGGTGTGTTGTGGTACATCCTGGTCTGGAAATGCTCTATCAAGCATTTGGACATCCTAGAATTGTACATACAAATACCATATAGTGTATATATGTATATATGTATATATGTATGTATGTGTGTGTGTGTGTGTGTGTGTGTGTATATATATATGTGTGTGTATGTATTATATATATATATATATATTAGGTGAGATATATACACTCACCTAAAGGATTATTAGGAACACCATACTAATACTGTGTTTGACCATCTTTCGCCTTCAGAACTGCCTTAATTCTACGTGGCATTGATTCAACAAGGTGCTGAAAGCATTCTTTAGAAATGTTGGCCCATATTGATAGGATAGCATCTTGCAGTTGATGGAGATTTGTGGGATGCACATCCAGGGCACGAAGCTCCCGATCCACCACATCCCAAAAATGCTCTATTGGGTTGAGATCTGGTGACTATGGGGGCCATTTTAGTACAGTGAACTCATTGTCATGTTCAAGAAACCAATTTGAAATGATTCGAGCTTTGTGTCATGGTGCATTATCCTGCTGGAAGTAGCCATCAGAGAATGGGTACATGGTGGTCATAAAGGGATGGACATGGTCAGAAACAATGCTCAGGTAGGACGTGGCATTTAAACGATGTCCAATTGGCACTAAGGGGCCTAAAGTGTGCCAAGAAAACATCCCCCACACCATTACACCACCACCACCAGCCTGCACAGTGGTAACAAGGCATGATGGATCCATGTTCTCATTCTGTTTATGCCAAATTCTGACTCTACCATCTGAATGTCTCAACAGAAATCGAGACTCATCAGACCAGGCAACATCTTTCCAGTCTTCAACTGTCCAATTTTGGTGAGCTTGTGCAAATTGTAGCCTCTTTTTCCTATTTGTAGTGGAGATGAGTGGTACCCGGTGGGGACTTCTGCTGTTGTAGCCCATCCGCCTCAAGGTTGTGCGTGTTGTGGCTTCACAAATGCTTTGCTGCATACCTCGGTTGTAACGAGTGGTAGTCGGCCCATTCTCCCCTGACCTCTAGCATCAACAAGGCATTTTCACCCACAGGACTGCCACATACTGGATGTTTTTCCCTTTTAACACCATTCTTTGTAAACCCTAGAAATGGTTGTGCGTGAAAATCCCAGTAACTGAGCAGATTGTGAAATACTCAGACCGGCCCGTCTGGCACCAACAACCATGCCACGCTCAAAATTGCTTAAATCACCTTTCTTTCCCATTCTGACATTCAGTTTGGAGTTCAGGAGATTGTCTTGACCAGGACCACACCCCTAAATGCATTGAAGCAACTGCCATGTGATTGGTTGATTAGATAATTGCATTAATGAGAAATTGAACAGGTGTTCTTAATAATCCTTTAGGTGAGTGTGTGTATAATATATATATATATATATATATATATATATATATATATATATATATATATATTAGTACCGTTTTGGGAGCGACATGAGGCTGAGTAATGATGACAGATTACATTTTTGGGTGAATATTTATGTGGAGGGAGCCTGACACCATTGGCAGGGCTCAATCCGAGGGGCGGGATTCCCTACAACCAACCAAGCAATAGGATAGCGCTACAACCAACCAGAGCAACGAAGAAGGTGAAGCCAAGCTAGTTGATAGATTAACCTTTCGCCGTATCCGGTCGGCAAAACTCTGAACACATCTTACTTTCTAAAGAATGACTTCAGAACCGTTCTTTGTTCTTTTCTCAAAGAAAAGTTTAACAAGTCTCCAAGAGTCGCGACCAAAGCCGATTCGAAAGGTCACTGTTTGTCAGCTTCTTTGTTTTTAATTAGCACGCGGAACCGCGGCAACTCTGCCGTCATTATGTTAAGCCCGCCCACTGACTCTATACACGATGTGATTGGCCTGACCGGAGTTTGTTTTTTCCAGCTCGCAGGTTTACCGAGAGTTGCTAGACTACACTCGTGGCAAATTAGATTTGCTGCCGCTAGGCTGCATCTAAATTTCTAGGCTAATGTGGAGGATGAAACAAATAGAAAATAATCATGTCCATGTACAAGTAGGAACAAGTGCGGATTGTATTTATAGCAGATATGATCTAATCAAATTCATCAAGTTCATCATTTAGATAAGTGAAAAATATAGCTTTGATGTATTTAGTGTTAAAAAGCACCATTAAAATAGATGTGTAAAAACATTTGTGAGCTGTGGTCTTTTGAGTTGATAAATACGAGAGGAATATGGTAGAAAATATCTCAGTAGACCCTCCTTAACACTCAAAGAGTGTGCACAACTTTCTACAATAACTGAAGATGAGCTAGTCCCAAAACACAGTTCCATTAAAGCATTCTTTGGTTGCTGTCAGGGCTCTTAAAAAAAAGTGCTTGACAACTTCCTTCATCTGGGACTAGAGAAGATTTAAGCCCTGTCACCTCCGTCTCCTCTCAAAAGCATTTTTCAAACATCTGTGTCATTCTAAGGGAATTTTATATAGGATCTTTCCATATACTTAGGAGGATCTGACATCAGTGTAACATACTGTTACCTCATAGAAAAAGAAAGAACAAAAGAAAAAACCTTAGCTAGCAGATTGGCTGACTGTGTTGCTTGACATATTTCCCAGACTGAAAGACCTTTATGCGTTGAGGAAAAGCTGTCATTGTTGAAAACCAACAAAGACTTTATTTGAACATTTCTTGTTCATGTTTTTTCTTAGTCATCTTGTATTTTGCAAGATAACTGCTCAGCAAAGGCCTAATGTTAGTTGCTTAGCCTGCTAGCTTAAGCCTGAACCCTACACAAAAGTGTTCAAGTAGGTGTGATCCATTCGACCGAAGTGATTTCACACAATATTTCATCATCTTAAGTGAGATTCCAATCCAAAGGGAGCAAACGTGTTCAGTTCGAAGGGCACTGTTAATGGAAATGGGAATAAAGGTACATTGGTACATCACTTCACAGGAAGTGTAGAGGGAAATTTACCCACCAGTCATTGCACATCACTCCAGAAGATTGAATGTTCCGATCCAATCTGACCTGAAATGTTGCCCGAATCATAAACTGTTCATTTGTTGACCAGAGGAGAACTGGCCCCCTGACTGAGCCTGGTTTCTCCCAAGGTTTTTTTCTCCATTCTGTCACCTGATGGAGTTTTGGTTCCTTACCACTGCTTGTCACCTCTGTCGCCGTTGGCTTTTTACTAAATAATATACTCAAGTCTCCTAAAGTCTAAACACATTTTCTGCTTTACACACATTTTACAATTCAAAATGGCACTTTTTAAATGCACTGAACATGGTTCTCTGCATAAGACACAACAATCTGACATAAAGTCACATGTTTGCCATTTCAAAACACTGCCATTCAAAATGACACTACATGAGTTAATTGGCCAATACATGTGCCACCTGGCCAAACACCTCATTAGTTAAATGTTAACACTTCAATCAGGATGTAAGTACTGTGAAAAGACCACACACTAAGGTTAATTCAATGCCATTTAGTTGAATCAGGTTAACATTATTAATTTTGTCCTAAACTATTAAGTTAAATTATTCTAAAATGAATATCAAACAAAAACCAAAACAAGTAATCCAGTTTAATTACAAATGTTTCTAACAAGAAAACCTTTTACAAAATCTTATTGGCTAGCCAGAAGATGGTTTGGTTACATCCATAGCATGCCCAAAATAAAACAACTTTAATTGTTATTAGCAGGTCCTCACCCCAAGCATATGCTCTACACTTCACCACAACGGTAACCGCCAAAAACACTAACATAACACAAACTTTTAAATACGAACATAACAGAACATTAAACATTAAAAAAATCTCTCAATTTTCTCATCTTGTTAAAAAATGCATAAAATTACACTTTATTTAAACATTTACTCTCGAATTCAGCCCCTTTGCAAAGCATGATGGGAAGTGAAAGTCCCGTTTGATTGGGTTACTTGATTGAAATATGTTATTTCAAAATAAAAACATCAAGTTATGTCAACCATTGTAGAATGGTTTTAAGTCAATATAACATGAAGCAATTACATTTGAACCAGAAACCTGATATAATGGCGTTAAAGTTTTTCTCGATTGTTTACACACATTTTCCGAAAGCATGCCTCATACCCTCAGAACTCTACACACAAATCAAAAAACACACACACAGTGTTCAACACCCCTCAATTCTCCTGTGAAATGAAACTTTACATTCAAAACAATGTTATTTCTTCTCAAAATGGTATTTTGTTTTCAAATGACACACACAAACCATCATATGAATAGACCTTTATAAGAACCAGTTGAACACTTATGTACTCACTATGGAAAACACTATGATGAATGGAAAACACTTTCTCTCCATTCATCATAATGACTTTTATGTTTTGGTTCAGTGTTACACTTACTACAGACAGTACATACATAAGTGTGTTGTAAAATATTTGAGAATATAGTTTTTATACTCAGAACACACAAATACACGGTAAGAAAAATATATCTTATTTTTCCCACAAAAACAATGTACACAGTGTACATTCAAACCAACACAAAGTTGCACATACAGTGGTCTATATTTTAGAACTGCAATTTGAGTGTAAAGCAGGAATTGTGCTTGTAGTTTAGCAGAACTGGTTCAGGCAGTCGGTGCATGAGTTACATGATGTGGTCATTGTGTCTCAATTACCAGTATTTGTGTGTAAACAATTGAGAAAAACTGTAAATAAAGTTTAAAAAAGTGTAAAAAAAAAGTGTAAAAATTTTTTTTGAGTGCAGGTGAGCACCTTTTTTTTCTTTTACAACAACAATGGAAGACGTTGCAGAGAGAGGAAGAGGAAGAGGGAGGATGCATTTTTCTTTTTCAGTTTACTGTTTTTTGTGAGCATATTTTTGTTCAGTCCAATGTAAATATATCTGCAGGTTGCACTGACTTGTTTGGTGAAAATAAAAAATAAAATATTTCAACAGCATGTGTGTGTATCTGCAAATATTTCTGTGCATGTGAACAATCTGAAGAATTTTCTACAATTTGAACTACATATTTTAGTATTATGGCAAAGCGTACTAAAGATGAGAGTGCTTTTCATTATGCCCAACAGTGTGTAGTTGGTTAGACAAAAATCTGGTAATATGAATGAAGTGTGTGCCATTTTGTGCAAAAGTTTGATTTTGATAATGCATGTAGTTTTGGTTGCAGTGCTTCATTTTGCAAGATATATGAGGTATTTTGCAGTTTGGGTGTGTGGTTTTGGGAATAGTGTTAAGTATTTTGATACAACCAGACTAGTTTGCAAATTTGTGTATTAGCAATTGAAAAAAAAAAAAAAAAAAAAAAAAAAACAACTGTAAAAAACAAGCAAACTGTGCTTGGTCACTTCATTTATTGGTCACATGTGTCTAGACGGTTCTTAAGCAGAAGAAACTGCAAAGTGGTAGAACATGGTGAGGCTATGTGAGACTAACCATTTCTAAGCTCAGGAACTAGAGACAAAACCTGCTAGCAATGTTCAATCTCTTTCTAAAGGTCAATCTACTGTATAATGTCTTGCATTGACTAACTGCAGATTAAGGTGCCTTTCTCAGGCCTGGGGGAAAGGTCTGAAAAGTTCATTTGACATTTGTCAGAACCCTAGACCCCATTCCTGTAGTGGAGATGTCTTACCATGCCCGTTTCAGTCTCATTAAGTACTTGTGATGAGAAATGACTTTCACTGGCCGTATAAGTGACTCCAGTCATAACATTATGAGTATGATTAAGAACTGCTGGGTGCACATCACACAGTAATGAAAATCAAGGGAAAATCGCTTGAAACAAATCGGCCAATACATCATGCAGGCTAGGTTAATTAGATGCTATTATGTAAACTAGCCATGTGCAAAAGAAATCATTATACATCGATAAGACGGCCCCCTTTATCTAAATTTTGTGGGCACTGATCTTACTTTGTTAGGTTGTCAGGAGAACCATTAGTCGAATCTGATGGAAGTTTTCATTTAGGGATCGCAAAAGCTGTGCTAAAGAAAGTAAGCAAACTGGAGATTTGAAAGTATATCTTATCAGTGAACAAATACATTTACAGCCACAAATGTGTTTGAATTCATTACATATAGAGTTCCTTCAAACGCATCAGTTCATGTCATGACACTGCAGGGTTCCACAAGCCCATTTTGCTGTATTTGTCCTTGACTGAACCGAGGCATCACAAAGACACATTAGTTTCCCTAGTTTTACAGCCCTGAGACAGATTGCATCCTTCCCTCAAACAACAAACAACTGTTGTATTATTTATGTGTATTACAGTCTAGAAGCACTATTAGCTTGTTGATGATCTTCTAACTGGGGTAATGAGCCTACATACATAATCCAAATATGTAAAAGGATATTTAAAAGATTAGCCAAACGTGCACACACTTTATCACAGGGTGAACGTGATCTTACCAAGTACAACTTGTTCCTGGATCAACATCTTTGTTGATCCTGGAACAACATTCCAATATACCAATCAGATTTGAGGGACAAGTTTACAGTTTATGTCAAGTTTAGGCTTGCAACCAGGGTTAGGTGCTTATACACCAGTGTTATTCACCTATAATTTCCATCTGATTTGGGAATAAGTTATGGGTAGGGTTAGGTTTAGGGTTAGGACTACATTTTCAGACAGGAATGCTATTCCAGGATCAACAAAATATGTTGATCTAGGAACATGTCTTACTTGGCAAAATCATGGTGACCTTATGTACACTACCTTAAGGCAGCATTTATTTGACAAAAATACATATTGTCAAAACAGTAATATTGTAAAATATATTCTATTTGACTATATTTACAATGTAATTTATTCATATGATGGCAAAGCTGACTTTTCAGAAGCCATTACCTATAGTCCAGTCTTCCGTGTCACAGTCACCTCAGTTTGAACTTTGTTTTTGTTCTCACCATTTCCCCTGCCTTGTACAGATTTGATTTCATCACTCAGTTCGTTCAGGTGTGTGCGTGTGTGTGTGTGTGTCTAATCATCCTTGTTTGTCTGTGTATTTAAGTTCCCTTGTTATTGTTCATTGTTGTCGGGTCTCATCAATGTTTGGATGTATGATATGCTACTCTCTTTATGTGGATTTATTAAAGACTGCCTTATTACTTCATGTTCGTGTATGTACTAGCAACACAATCCATGACAATATGATCCTTCAGAAATCATTCCAACATGCTGATTTGCTGCTCAAGAAACAGGTCTTATTATTATCATTGATGTGTTGTTGACAACAGTTTAGGACCCCAGACCAGTTGTGAAGAATGAAGACCAGTACTGCGTTCCAGTTAATTTTTACTATGCCCTTCACTTGCTAACTTCCCTCTGTCTCGTTCACTCAGATGTGCGTCATTGCTTACATTGCATGAGTTCCCACTACTGACAGAACCTTTGCAATGGACTGAACTGGAACGTCCTAAGCCCTTGATCACTTGAAATCCACTATGGAGTTGATTTATTTTTATTTTTATTGCAGCATTCTATATGTATATAGGTGTGTTTGGGTTGTTTTTAATTTTTTTTTTTTTAATAATTAAAATATCATAGAGTTGTTTGTGGTGGAGTAAATTAAATGTGATATGCGGTCACGTCACAATCATGTTGCATTGTGGTATATGAAGCTGTCTGAAGTGCACATATGAAGTAGATTCGCTCCCTCTGTCAAAATTGAGGGAGCGAGGGTCTGTCCATATAAACTTCCCTCGTCCACTTCACGAAGTGGAATGCACTTCAAAATGGCGACAGGGATTCCCCTGAGGGGAAGTGCTTAGGGAAGTTCGCAAGTGTGTGTCTAAAAGTGGAGTGGAACGCAGCACAAGAGTCAGGAGTGTGCCTAATTAAAGAAAAATTTAGCCCGTGATTTTGTTTCTATATTTTTTTTTAGATATATTTCTATATTAACATTTTAATGACAACATATTCAAAAATAATTTTTTTTATTCATTAAAATAAACAGAAAATAGTTCACACTTTGCTAAAGTGATGGTTTTGAACAAGTATTAACTTAGACATTATTAAAATGTGTGGGGTAAAGGCCCCCTTGTCACCTCATACATTTTTAAGATTTTTAAATAAAATAAACCACTTTTATGATTTATTTTTACACAACATCTGTTGCTCCATAAATGTTCAATACAAACATATATATTTTTCTGTATATCATACATTATAGGAGTAGTGAAAAGCATTTTTTCTTAAGGTGTGCCTTTAGCCCCGTTGTACCCTATATATTAAGGTTGTCAATAAATAAATAAAAATGTAATTGTATTAATATTAATCACACACTTTTAACACTTTTGTCACAAAGACTCAAAAGGAAACCAATTAAACAAGTTATATAAGGAGTCCATATAACACCAAATCACCTCTGCAGAAAAAAAAAAAAAAAACCTTCCAGTATGTGTACAGTGCAACAACAAAGAGCGTTTACATTTTTGCATGTCAAATTGTGCTGAGCAGAACCACATAGAGACATTCACTAGATTTCCAAAAATTAAAAACCTATGCATATATTTTGTATTTCCAATTAACAATTTCACTGCTATTACAGGCTGCAAACTAAAAGAACAATTCATGACTGTCATCAAAAAAATAAAAATAAATACTTGTAAAATCCATGATGACTCAATGCACCGACAGGATAAAAGCCCTTCTTTAAGTCATGGAGGATAAACACGCTTCTTGGGTTTAGTCTCTTGGCCAAGTACAATGAACATTATCTGACGGCCTCGTGAATGGCATAAAGTAAGGGTACATAAAACCTTTAGCACTTACTAGAATCCATCCAACATTAATCCTTGTGTGACTTTGGCCATGTCCAATTTAATTACTTCCAATCCTGGACAATTAATTTTCTGTGCACTTTTGTCTCCTCCATTACTTATGAATGATTTCTTTTGGATTTTCCCCATTATTTACATCCAATTATGTCCCTCTCTTATTTCAAATCCATGTTAATACCAAAACGTCTCTAACTAATTTGCAAATGAAAGTCAATGTACAAGGACTTGCACACACATTGTATTTTTCTGTGCTTCTTCTCTTTTCCCTTAAAATAAATAAAATTAAATAAATAATATAATTTTTTTTACGGAAAGTTTCCCAAAAAGTACAACATGTATGTACAAAATGTACAACAACTCTGTCGGTGAAAGACTTTCTCTCACCTCTCTTATATCTATGTGTAAATCATTTTAATCTGCTAGTCCTTTTGGGCTGAGGGTTACTACAGAGAAATAGGAGTTACTTACACAGAGCAAACTCACTAATGAGGCAGTCTCTTGGAAGGGTTCAAAACCTCTTACTGACTCTGAATCTAACCTTCAGTGCATGGCCATGTGAAACAGAACCTCTCAATCTGTGATCTCTTCTGTGTCTGTGTGTATGCTTCATTTGTGAGGTTGAAGGTCCAAGGCGCAGCTTCTAAATTACACTTCACACAGATAGAAAGCCTGTGAGAACTGATGATCTTCACTTGTGAAGGTCAGTATGAGAATATGCCAAGCAGAAACTAAATTTATCAAATTAATGTAAGTGACAAGTGCATTAAGAGAAAAAAAAGGAATGGATTTTTCTTGTGACATTAATTGTTCCCTAACTGAGGAAATTGTATAATGTGTTCACTGTGCCTTTACTACAAGTTTCAAACTCCGGATTGGTGTCAAAAAGGAACAAGCTAATACTAATTTTAATGCTACATTTTATAGCCATTGATCAGCGAGGTCTTACTGTTCATGCCAGTAAGTTATCAGCCTGGTGGGAAGGCCAAAAATGCTAAGACCTGCAGAAACTACCTGCAGTGCAAAGCATGGGTGTCTAGTCCTGCTCCTGGAGGTCTACTGTCTTGCAGATTTTAGCTCCAATCCTAATTAACATGCCTGAGCCAGCTAATCAAGGTATTGGATTACAAGAAACTTCCAGGGAGATTGGAGCTAAACTCTGTAGGATGTTGGCCCTCCTGTGCTAAAGTAAAAATAATTTATATGAGATGGTGAAATCATAAGATATACTGTACAGCATTACAAGTTGGGCCATGCGACGTTTTGCAAAAACATACCTTTTTGTACAATCCAGGTTGTAGTCCGCAACACATTGTTATTTTAATATTTACAGTATTATTATGAGTTGTCAGAGTTGTCAAGGGCATCTTTCTGTATGAACTACAATAGTTAACTCTTTCCCCACCATTGACAAGGTTTTCCATAATTTATGACAAAACGCTTCCCAGCTATTGACAAGATATTCCGGCAATCTGTGATTTTGCGCAAGTAAGATAATGTGATTATCAAAACTGCCTAACGTTATCGAGAAAAATCAGCCATATCACCCTGTAGCCCAAGACTGGTTGTCCACTGAAGCTAAGCAGGGTTGAGCCTGGTCAGTACCTGCATGGGAGACCTCTTGAGAAAACGTCTCGGTTACATATGGTAACCCTCGTTCCGGACGTCACCGACGAATTGGGATCGCTTCAGGGAGCCCCCTATCAGCTTTGAGATATAGAAAACCAGCCAATGACTATTGGCGTGCGAGATTTGCATCTCGTGCTCTGCCCCTGCAGCGCGGGTATTACCATACGTAACCGAGACGTTCCCTTTCAGTCGGTCAAGTTCAACGTACGTCGAACGTCACCGACGAATTGGATCCCTTTGGAACACGCCACAATTACTACCACTTCCAGCTCTCCGCGAGAGCCCCTCAGACCCCGTCTGTTCTGGGCGGGGAAATTCACGCAGGGAGAGTCACTGCTGCTGTTCCACAAGACCCACTCAGCAGACTATTGGATAACACTGGGAAAGCGTGCCCTGAGGGGCCACTGCGGAAGCCACATCATGCCCGGAGGGAGTTACCATGTGGAGAATACACGTATGGACTGGCCGTGGGCATTGCAACATACGGAAGTCCCAGGGGTGGCCCCGGCCATTTTAGGCAGGGGAACAACACCACTCTGAGACGGCAGAGTGAGCTCTGCCAAGGGAAAGACACAGGCTTGCTGTAGGAAGCCGTACCGTGGAGAATACACATATGAGACCACCGTGGGGGTCACAACATATGGAACCCAGCCTAACACGAGTTCCACCAATGCATACGAGTGTTAGACCGCCTGCCGCAGGTTGTGGAGGACTCGACAGGGTTCGCCATACTGGGGAACTCGACTGGAGCATATAAGCACACGTATCCGTTCCATGGGGAAGGGGGAATGGCATAGCAAGCCGACACTTAGAACAGGCACTTCGGTGTTACTGACTATGGGAAGTGAGAACACAGGAAGATACCGGCTCTACACGTAGGCTATGGAATCTAGCGAACGTGTTGGGTGTCGCCCAGCCCGCAGCTCTACAAATATCTGTCAGCGAGGCGCTATGAGCCAGCGCCCAGGAAGAGGCTAACCCCTGGTGGAGTGGGCTCTTAACCAGAGTGGGCAGGGCACAGCTTGGGCTTCATACGCCAAAACGATGGTATCCACTATCCAGTGGGCCATCCTCTGCTTGGAGACAGCCTTTCCCTTCTGCTGGCCTCCGTAACAGACGAAGAGCTGCTCTGAGGTCCTGAAGCTTTGCGTTCTGTCCACGTAAGTCCGTAAGGCGCAGAAAAAACTAGGGCTGGGTCTGCTTCCTCCGAGGGCAGCGCTTGCAGGCTCACTACTTGGTCCCGGAAGGGAGTGGTGGAAACCTTGGGCCCATATTCAGGCAGGGGTCTCAGGATTACATGAGAGTTTCCAGGCCCGAATTCCAGGCACGATTCGTCAACTGAAAATGCCTGCAGGTCCCCTACCCTCTTGATGGAGGCCAATGCAGTCAGGAGTACTGTCTTCAGAGACAGAATTTTTAATTCAGCTGACTGGACTGCAAAGGCTCGAAGGGAGGTCTCTGCAGTGTGGTCAGTACCAGAGACAGGTCCCAAGAGGGTATAGAGGGAGGACGAGGCGGATTTAGTCTCCTCGCCCCCCTCAGGAACCTGACGATCAGATCGTGCTTCCCTAAGGACCTTCCACCAACCAGATCATGATTAGCTGCGATAGCGGCAACATAAACTTTCTCTTGTAGGAAGGAAAGCACAGAACTGATCGAACGCGTCCTAACATAACAGGTTTCCATCTCTTCCAAATTACAGTAGTTTTGACGTGAACGCAGCATAAGCTCATTGTTTTGGTTCAGGAGGAACTGTAAAAGGTGGCTGCTGTTTCGTTTGCGCTGCTCGGTGACTGACGTCTGTCTAATTCTGCATTGCAGGAAAACGCGCTGATGACATGTGATGTCTGCGCGAGCAGGTGCACGGAGGTATGGAAATACATACGTTGACATGCAGGGAGGACATTGTACCATTGCATCTGGACCTAATGCAATGACTGGATGAACATTTTATGGTCCTAGTCCTTCCAGAGACGATTTATATACATATAAATACATTTAGACCACTTAACTTAACTTTCAGGATGTCAAGAGACTTTTTTGCCTACCCTGCCTTTAAGTAGCCTGCAGGTCCAGTTTAGGTCCATTTGGGAAACTATGAACTTGAACCAGTTATTAAGCTTAAAATAATTAAAAACCAAAACCCAAATAACTTCATGTTTTCTGTTATAATTTAAAGGGTTCTATAGGTGCCATTGATCTAGATCTGCTGAAACTCTTGAGGGGCCACTTCACGCAGAGGTTGGAACTGTAGAGAGTTTTGCTATCTACTCTCAGTCTGAGCATCCACCTCCTCCTATATCGATTGATTTTAGAGACAAGAGCTCAGGATCCCTGAGGTCCCCATCCACTCAAGACTATCTGTCATGACCACAGGTGGCTGTAAGATGTGCCTGTTTTCCTGCTCTTGTTGAATATCTGTTATATCCTCTGATCAGGTTGCACAGGTGTTGGTTTGGATCGCAGAGGACAGGCCTGTGACAGATTTAAACGGAAGCATCACCGTTATAAGAAGCAATAACCTCTTGAAAGCCAGATTATAAACATCTGCTAAAGTTTTCCTGCAGGGGCCATTGAATTTTATGCCCTCTGATTTGTCTTCTCCTGTATTATTTCGAAAACTGTTAGAAAGGGAGGAATGGATATTATGAGCACTGCTTTCTATCTTGTGCCGATTGGATGAAGTGAATGCAATCCTTATCTTACACTTGTCTCATATCTGAAGCCCCTGGAAATAATTCATTTTTTTATCTACCGAGTGGCACTCTTAGCACTGATTCTCTTCTTTCTTTTTTGTGCTCTTTGAACACCTGTGCCTTTACTTTAAATATCATGGCATGAGATCAAAAGGATGTCAGGCACCTCTGTCATGTATTTAGATCTGTGTTTATACTCTCTTGTCACCATTTTCAGAAATTTCCAGTATAATAAATGGCTGTACTACTCAAACTTGAGATTTTTTAGTGGTCAACAGGAAACACAGATCACCTCTGGACATGTAACTGCTTCTGCTTGACCCGGTCTTGAACCGGCAGCAGTCGGTATGGGAAGCAGGCACAGAGGTGATCTGTGTTCTTGTACATTTCACAACACTTTAAAAAGTAAAATGTTTAGTGAGTGGTGCTAAAAAACAGATGAACATGAATCTACCAATGTTTTTACATTGGTTGTTGTAAGCATTGCAGCATGTCGGAAATGAAATGTTCGGTGACGTACCATCTATTCAAATAAAATAATTAAATAAATAACATACCACCTTAAACCTACCCCAAACCTATTCAACGCGTGTCGATGTTTTACTGCCACTAGTGGTGATTTCATCTAGAAAATGCTATGAATTGTATGTACTGTATAAGTATGTTTTACAGTTTTGCAATAATGTAGGTAGAGGCATGTTTTTAGTGAGTCTATGTTGAACTAAATGGTCTCAATGCATGTAATCCTAAAAGTACATGTTTTGATTTCACTATTCAAATTTTATTCCATTTGTCCTTTAATATTATGGTTTGAGCAACTTCTGCTCAGTGGACTAAGTAATCAGTAATGCAATTACTGTTCACAGGCAATAATTAGTAAAGTAAGCCCACTACAATTTAGAAATGTAGGCAGCAATAATGCAGACACAAAATATTATAAATGATTACACAGCACTCTGGAATATGTGATTTACTCAAATATTCATCCATCCGTCTGTCCTTCCTTCCATCCAATCCATCCAATTTTGATATTTTGCCTTTCTGAAGGACCTCAGGTCCAAAGTGGTTTTGCTAAAAGATCCAGAAATGGTTTAGATTAAAAACAAGGTTGGAATCCAGTATAAAATATAAAGCTGATATGTCTGTCTCTTGCTCTCTCTTTGTATCCCCTGTTCCATCTCCTTTCCTCTTTTTTTTTTTTTTTTTTTTTTTTTTTGGCTCTAAGCCCCAGATGATTGATAAGTCTCTTTTTATCTTGTATCTAAAGTGATGGACAAGCTCAATGCTAATGCCCCCCTGAATGTCCAGACGTTTGGCCTAGCAGGACCCTGCCGTGTCATGTCTTATTAATATCCCCTTTTCTGTCATGGCCTTTGTACACAGATTAGAAAGTAATTAACCTTTAGAGTCAGCTGCTGGTCCAACATTAACTATTTACATGCTTGTGTTCTTACAAGCTGTAGCTCTCTTAGCAATTTCTTCTTGTCTTCTCTGCTTCCTGCTTCTAAGCACTTTTCCTCTTTTCCTCTATTCACTTTTTCAGTTGAAGGACCATTGCAAGAGTAAAATACAGAGCATCTAGCACTCCAAATCTGGGAGAAACTATCAAGTATTTTAAAACTATTACCTATAATGTTATGTAGTGTAAAGTGCCATATATCTATACATTTCTTACTTTAACCCATAACTCTCAGTTATACTATTGTGAGAAAGACTTCATAAATACATAATCAGTAAATACATAAACCTGCATCAAGTGTTTTGATGGATTGCTTCCTTCTCCCCTGCTTGGTCCCCCAAATCCTAAAAATGACCTTTCGGCACACCAAGGAGAAATTTATTTGTCCTTCACACCCAGGTGCTGCAGAGAAGCATGTTATTATCACTTTTATGAAATTTGTAATGGACATGTAGATCACTGTCCAACACACTTACGCCTGCATTGCATTTATAGACACCAGGCATCCAAGAACATGCTGCTCGGGTGAGTTATGCTTTTTTGCTGCACAACTAATCAAATCCTGCCCTCATGCTAACACAGACCATGATAAGAGAACATCAGTATGGAAATAAGCAGAACACACTTTGGTGCATCATGCAAGAAGAGTCAATGCAGGTACTGTACTTGCAAGCACATCTGGTCTTCTGTGTCTGAGAGCCTCCATCATGTTTCATTCATAGCCTAAAGAGAGGCCTTTACAACGCAGAAAAAAATACAGGAAACTTCTGATATTTGGTTTTCTGAGCGCACACATCCGAAGCACGTGCACAGAAAGTTGGATGTCAGATGGTCCTTTCTGTGAGTATTAAACTAAGTTCTCTTTCACGTCTTATTGCACTTAAACTGTCAAATACACACAAGGTTGTGTCAAAAACAGACAAAGTTCACATAAACACAGTCGGTTATGTGTGTGAATGTAAACAGCAAGTAAAGAAATTGCATATATTAGATATGTGTATTAAATTGAAAGCAGTGTAATATGTACCTACTGCTTTATATGTTGTTAATATGAATCAAACAACAACAGAAAAACAGAAAATCACTCACTGCTTTTGACTGAATAACTTTGGTAGCTTTAAAAGAATACATTTCGGTAACACTTTAGTTTGGGGAACACATTCACAATTAACTATGGCTTTTGCCTCAATAAACTCCTAATTTACTGCTTATCAATAGTTAGTACGGTAGTTTTTGTAGCGTTTGGGTATTGGGTAAGGTTAAGGGATGTAGAATAAGGTCATGCAGAATAAGGCATTATTATATGAAGTACTAATAAACAGCTAATATCCTAGTAAAATGCATGCTTATAAGTTAATAGTCTGAACTGAACCCTAAATTAAAGTTTTACCTACATTTCTTACTTGAGTGCTGCTGTTAAATATCTTCACATATCTTCTATTATGTTTCACAGAAGAAAGATCTAGCCAATCAAAGCTCAAGGGAATCTCAGCCAAAGACTAACGGAGAGTTTGAGACTCTCCTCTGAATTGCTCTTCCTGGCCAGCATCATTACAAATAACCTGCAGTCTGACCTTCAACATGCAATCTATTAATTACACACTCGCTTAGTGATGTTCATCAGCTTCACTTTGCACAGAGCTTTATTTCTTAATTAGAATAATAAGGTAATTAATAACAACACTAGTAAGGTCATGACCTTTCGTCATGAGATGGTCATTGAATGAGTGGGAAGTCAACATAATATGACTACAAGCAATAATTTGTATCTCATTTCTGACCCGCCCCACCCTCTCAAGCATCAGCACCCCTCACCCCACCGGTCCTGAATGACATAATGTCCTTGCTGGGTAATTACATCAGGTTCAGCGGTGTGGGGTCATAAAACTTAAAGTAGTCTAATACCTGGAAATTGGCTTTCAGGTGTGCCGTGCGTCTTGCTGTCATGTCTGACAGTGATTCGCCAAGGCACTCTCGGCCAGGGGCTCATAAATACCGCTATCATGCAAAACAAATAGAAGCTGAAAACAAATAGCACTAAATCATCGGCCTTACTAATATGACGGTGTGTTATTTACCGGGCTGTGTGGTCAGGCTGATAATGCTGCCTTTATTGTCGATATAAAACCCTTCCTCTCGCCTGTGCATACTGTTCAGAGTGCTGCCTTCATCTGCGAAACAATGACAAAAAAAACTATGGCGATCCTCCCTGGGTTTCAGGTTAAAATCAATAACTGTCCAAATTATCTCTGTGCTCTAAGCAGGCAATCACCGCTGAGCCCCTCCCTGCATTCTACATCAATCCACTCACTCCCGCGTAATCAATGACCCGTCTCGCCCTTTTCAGTCCAGGGGTGATGCTTGAATTATGAGTGTATGGATTAATTCATTTCTATACATAAGCGTTGTGATTTCACAGCGGATGGAACCGATATTTAACAAGGCGTACGGATGAGGGGAAGCACTTCGTTATGGCTGTTAAACTTCTTGTAAAGTTTTCCATTATCTGCCAAAACCAGTGGAGATTAAAGGCTATTAAAATGTTATCGTATGGCACCATAATCCCTCTGGCAGTGTTTCCTTTTTTTTTTTTTTTTTTTTTTTTTCTTATCAAGTGATGGTTTTATTTCACTGCATATGCCAGTTTTCCGCCTATTAAAGAGTTGCTTGTTCTTATCCATCGGCACAGATCGATACTGTTTAGAGAGACATTTCATAGCTTACCTGCATGAAATTAGGTGCATCTGATTGCATGCTGTACTGTGTAATTTGTAACATATTCTATTAGATTACACATGATCTAAATACTTTGAAACATCTTTAGCAACACTACACTGCAAACCAAATAAATTGGCAAAACTCAAAAGATTTGAGACAATAGTTACATGATTTTTGTCATCATTTTGTCATCATTATTTTTTTTTTTAAGTGAGGAGAAAGAAAGTTCAAAATACTCATTAAAGTTATTCTGATTGAACTAATTTGTTTAATTTGAGTTGGCTCTAACAAATGGCGCTTTTCCATTACCAGTACCAGCTCGACTCGCCTCGTCTCAGCTCGGCTCGCTTTTGGCTCTGTTTTCCATTGCAGATAGTACCTCCAAAATAGTACCTGGTCGTCATAGCGATGCCGCAGGAAACTGCCGTGACGCAATCTTCTACGCGACACACACCCCTACCCACACACACCGGACAATGAATGAAATCGAGTGTATGCTGTGTTTGTTCCTCGGGATGTGGCTGTTTCTCACAGCAAGAACACAAATGTTATTTCAGGAGAGGCTGAGGGCACCAAAACGAAACACTGCTGAAAAAATTATGACGCAGTGAATAGTGACAATTCTCTCTGACCAATCAGCAGTCTGTCGTGTTTTCACATTTTAGTATCGCCTCAGCTCGCTCAGAACCTCGCCGGAGGTGATACGAAATAAAGTATCTGGAAGCAGGTACAGGTACAACTTTTACACAGGTACTGTGTAGTGGAAAAGCGCCATAATTAATTATTTTGAGCGTTAGGGTTTACAGTTTACACTTTATGGACAAAAATATTGGGACACCTGACCATTACACAAACATGGGACAGTAATGACATTGCATTCTAAACACACGGACATTATGGAGTTACATTATGGGATTTTCACTCTTGTATAGAATTTTTCCAGTCTTCAGTGTCACATGATCCTCCAGACATCATTCTAAAAAAAATGTGACGCTGCTCAAGATACTTTTCTTATGATTATTATTACAGTTGAAAGCAGTTGTGCTGTTTAATATTACTGTGTGAAACAATGATGCGTTTTCTTTCTGGATTTTTTTAATGATATAAATATTTTACAATGTTATAAAAGTCACAATTGAATGCATCCTTACTGAATAAAAGCATTTACTAAAAAACTATTTTGTAACAGTAGTGTAATTATAAAATATATTTCACAAGACAGTTTACATAATTTAAACTATTTCTGCTGCTCAATATACTTGAAAAACCCACTGAGTAGAAAAAACTACTTCTTTTAGTGATGGAATGTGGATTCTATTTTTTTAACCAGGCTAAATGCTATTAATTGTAATCCTGGTCCATCTGTCAAAGCATTTCTAATTCCTTTCTGTTAAAGTCCATGAGTGGAAACATTCTATATAGGGAAGTTACTCACCTTTTCACTAGTAATACTGCCCCCATCTACTCGTAAGAATGTAGCACATATTGTTTCTCCACTTTTCAAACAACAAAATACATGGATAAATTTTTTTTTTTTTTTTTTTTTTTCAACGACAATACTCTGATCACCAGAATAAAATATTTCGCATTTTAAATGCTTAACATTGCATCTTCTGTTTATCCCCAATCCTGTTAGCAGATGAGGATGATAGTAGAACTGGAGTTGTGTGGAAACAGACAGGAAGTAGTTTCTCCTTCTGTTTGATGGACTGTCTCACTCACAGAGAGGTTTGTTAATCTTAAGGAGATCCGGCCCGACTTGTCTTCCCGGCCATTCGGTACAACTCTGAGGCAAATTGAGTTAACAGAATCAATAGAGCACTTCGGAAAAAGGGACATCTGATGTGGTTATGGTGTCTGGTTCAGATGCAAATAGAGGTTGAGATTCCTTGGGAGGCATCAGCAAGAAGTGTATATTGTTCTGACTTATATTATTGGGTCACAAGCCAAAATAAAAGGGCAAAGAGTTCCAGTTCTCAAACTCTCTTAATGCCCTCAGGCTCTGTGTCTCAGATGGTGAGAGAGGATGGAGCGATAGGGCATTCTACCTCTCTCTCTCTATTATTTATTTACTTCTCCTAGACATCGGTTCATGGGAACAGCCTACAATTACAGTGACACTCTCTGCCACCAGCAAAACTCAAAGCTTTTCTAGTATTAGTTCTTAGCCTGAGTTATCGATAGTGTTATTTGTACCGTTCTCTCCAACACACACACACACACACACACACACACACACACACACACACACACACACACACACACACACACACACACACACACACACAGGTAACATTCAGTGTCAAGGTTGCTGCTTTCAAGTTGTCTACTTCACAGTCTGTTGAGCTGATGATGCACAGGGCATTATGGGGAATCCTGTCACAGAGCATTGCTTGGAGTGAGTGAGCGAGTAGAGAAAAACTGTTTCACAGAGCCTGTAAACACATATAAAGAGAAGACAACAACAACAAATGTAATGACAAAAAATAAACAAATGAATGTGAATTTTCAAACTTACCAATTAAAAATGAAGTAAACAAAATATCATCTTAATGAACTATTTTGAGTATTTGAATTAATGAATCAACCTGACTACATTAGTTTTCACTTATTTTAACCTTAAAATATTCAGTTAAAAAGCACTGAATGTAACAATTGTTAGGTATCTATCATTTTATATTGTAAGTAATGCTGCCTGTATAAATATTACCCCAAAGGTCACTAGGTTTATCTTTTATATAGAAACAAATTTTAGCCTGAAGGTGCAGTGTATTTTAATTTTCACCCTGTGTTTAATATTTCACTATGTTTAATATTCACTGTGCCTGTGATGTCCACTGGGAGACAGGTGTCATGTTGAAGGTGTTAGCCAGAGCAGAATGTAATATGTTCCTGTTCTATATGTAATTTTAATGCTGCAAATCGCTTTTTTTTTTGTTCCTAGCTTCCAGAGACATTCTTTGTGAGCCTCAGTGTAGGAAATCTTTTTATAACCTACATCAAGGTTACATATTAAGTATGGGTTGTTAATTTTAATGAGGTAGTGCACTTTTGCTAATATTTTTTGTTATTAACTTTAACATGCAAACATTATTTCTTACTTGTATTTAAAATATAATTTGTAATTTGTAAAAAAAAATAATTTCAGACATTTCTATCTATAAAAAAAAAAAAAAAAAAAAAAAACTCACATTCCTCGAAATGGTCTTCGCTGAGAAGTGCAAAACAAAATCACAATTACGAACACAAAATAACAAATTATAAATGCAATGGGAAGTCTAAAAACAAATTAACAAGTCAGAAAGCACAATAACAATTCCGGAAACAAAATACAAATCAGAAAACACAGTGACAAATCAGAAAACACAATGACAAATCTGAAAACGAAATAACAAATCAGAAAACACAACAACAAGTGGGACAAAACGGAAAAGGTCGGTATATGTGGCAAACGAAATACTGACCACTGATTGGATGAGACATCTGTCAATCAAGACATGCAGAATGTACAGCTGGCTGCAGCAGGAGAAAGTTGATAGCTTTTTTTATGAAACTTACCCACATTCAAGTGTTGATAAAAAAAGAATGCATTATTCTGTTCTTTCTTTCAGATATTCATATAACAAAATATTCTAGGGGCCATGAAAGTGATCAAAATGCTGCTCCTGACTGGCAACTTTATAAAAAAAAAAAAAGGGGGGAAAGAGTTAAAATGGTGATTCACTCAGGAACAAAACAAGTGATTTGCTGAATCTGGAACCGCATACTAGCATACTACTCTCACTACTTTTACCATATTTTTCTATAGCAGGAATAATAAGAGTAGCTAGTATGTGGTTCCAAATTCATAGCCATTGGGCCCTGTTTTAACGATCTAAGCTCATGGTTTAAAGCACATAGCACAAGTGTACTTAGGGTGTGTCCGAATGCACTTTTGCTAGTTTATCGATGGGAAAAAATGGACGGTCATGTTCTAAAAGGGTTGTACCTATTCTCTTAATGATGTTTTATTAACAAAGTTTGGGAGGAGTCAGTTCAGATAACTGACACGAGTGGAGAGCACTCAGCCAATCAACAATAAGTTGATTGAAACTCCACCTCTTCTCCACACTTTTAGTTCTACCCACTTACATACACAGGGGGAGTTCTCTGGGTTCGGGCCAAATTCCGAGCTCGGAGCCCTCCCCTCGTACAGAACGCCAAATACGCTTTAAATTTACTCCCTATAAAATTATATGTAAGTGTGAACTCGTGAAAATTAATCATGGGTGTGTTTTGGGCGTTACGTGCAATAAACCAATCAGAGTCTCATCTCCCATTCTCTTTAAAAGCCTGTTGCGCTCGCGCCATGGCGGATTCGCTATTTACATAGCGGAATTTGCAAGCGGAAAAACTGAACGCTTCTTTAGCGAGGAAACGGATCTGCTCGTCCAATGACACCTGTTTGCTCATCATTACTGCAAATAGGTAGGCTAATTCTGATACATGCAATGACTATCAATTATGACGTGTAGGCATGTTTTTATATTTATGTTCACAATAATAATCTTTTACATTTTAATCCTTTAATTTTTCATATTTAAAAATGTGTGTGTAATAAGCAGAGTGTACGTGTGTTGTGCACCCACCTATAGGCACATATTACTAGCACACTTTTGACTTTAGACCAGGTTTTTGTTGGTCAATGGCACAGTTGTTTTCAGTTGCCTCAAAATAGCAATGCGCCAACAATGCACTTGAACATGTGGGCGTGAGTGCATTTGCTATTTAAACAATGTGGCTCTGGACGTGAAAATAATAACTGCGTCGGGCTGAAACTAGCAAAAAACACTTGCGTCGCACCTGCCGCCGCATTGTGCCTGGTGTATGATAGGGCCCATTGTATTATTCACTCAACCAATTTGCTCAACAACACTGATTCATTTAGCAACTAAACCCCTGCTTGTGTTCCTTGGAGACAACCGTTTATACTTTTTTTTTTTTTTGGAAACCATTTTCAATGGAGGAGCAAAATAGACGTCACTGGCAATACTGCCATTTCCTGTCTATTGAGCTATTGTATAAAAGTAATATTACATGCAGTAGTGCTGTTGTTGATTGAATCAGAACAAGCACACTCTTAATAATGTGATACTGCTTAATTATACCTAAATATATTTATAATTATAGTTAGGCTCTGTAAAGGTTAAAAACATATTTTGCTATAGGGAATTGTAATCAAGTGGGTGATTTTGACCTTGTACGTGGCTAAATTCACTATAGCATCGGAGTAACAGAATCTGTCGGCATGTTTCACGCTGATGTTGCATATGAGGACTCATAAACTCCATATCATCCCTCAGTGATTTGATCAGTTGTCTCACATTACATTGAGTAATCGCTCACCACTCAGCCCCTGGGACATTTGTCTCCTCCAATATGGGGTCATTATCTTCAGCTGCCATCTACATGGTTAAATTGCCTTCTTATCCACGCTACACCGACCTCACCCCAAGGTCAAGTGTTGCACTGTCAGTCCGATTAAAGACTGTTACACAGGAATTATCAGCCTCATCTTAAATGCTGCATCCAGCTCCTGAGAAACAAATAGAGTGAAATTGCATCAAGGGCTTGAATTATGGGCCAATAGCCATTGTAGGTGTGATGATCCTTCATGGATAATGATGTGCATGCTATGAAATCAGAAAATGAGAGGTAGCGCTGTAAAGTCTTCACAGGCGGGCTCAAAGCATCCTTATTTAGCTCTCTAGAAGTATCTCAGCATTGTTCTGTGACTGCAATGGAGTCTGAATGTACGGAGTTCTCATTCAACTTCCTTATGAGCAGTGCCGGTAAAAACTGCCAGTGCTGTTGTGATTTATGTGTGTGTATGGTAGAGTGGTTGTTTTGCTTTAAAAGCATTTTTGAATAGCTCTTGAAACAGAGCCTTTTGATTGCACAGTGCAACACCAGATAACTCTTTATCTCCAGCTTGAATGGCTAATGTCCTCTCTCACGCTTTCTCCCATCAAAAGATTATATTTCCTCTCCATAATCTTGGATACGGAATAAGAAGAGTTGTTTTCAGAAAGTTGTGGTGTATAATGGGGAACCATTTATGCAGTGAAGACAGTGAATTTGCAAATTTACTTTTTCCTTTGCCAAATGATGAACACTGAAGAGTTCAAATTTGTACAGTTTCAGTCAGGATACAATTATTGTCCATTCTATTAATATGCATGCTGGGTATTGCATTGCCGCTGAGGCATTTCATTTTAACATGTTCGGATCTTCATCATGTTTTAGTATTTGCATTCAAATCTAAAAACAATTGGTTAAAATACAGAATGACTTTTGAATGTGACTTTTTCTTCATATTTTAACCCAATTTAACAACAAAAACACAAGTCTATACACGTATGCCAATCATCTTATCATCTTAAACCTTCAAACTAGAATCAAAAACCAAAAACTTTCTTGCAATTAAATTCATTTTAATTCTACATTAAAATTTTTATTTCAATTCTGAATCCAGTTTGCTCCCTCAACTCAAATTCACACTCTAAAAAATGCTGGGTTAAAATAATCAGGTTAAAAACAATCCGAGTTGGGTTGAAAATGGACAAACCCAGCAATTGGGTTGTTTTAACCCAGCGGTTGGATTAAATGCTTGCTTAAAACAACCCAATCACTGGATTAAAACAACCCAATTGTTTGTCCATTTTCAACCCAACTTGGGTTGTTTTTAACCCAGCTTTTTTTTTTTTTTTTAGAGTGCACTTCAGTTAAGGAATTGTTTGGAATTTAAAAATCATTCTTAATTTGCACACAACCCTGACAGCTAGTACTAAATCGTAAATAATGGGAAAATAATCTCAGAATTGTATAGTATCATAAGACTTATATGAAAATCTACAGTTCAAGGTGCTCTTTTGTCCAATAGCCAAAGCAAACTAATCTGCACATAACCCAAAACTTTCTGCAAATTTGATATGTGCCCCCCTGAATTTATGAGTTTGGACTAAAGCTAGTTTTAAACATGCTCTCATGCTGATCCAGAATGTTCTGTCCTTTTGAGACGCCTACTTATA
Organism: Paracanthobrama guichenoti; assembly: GCA_018749465.1. Lineage (NCBI taxonomy): Eukaryota > Metazoa > Chordata > Actinopteri > Cypriniformes > Gobionidae > Paracanthobrama > Paracanthobrama guichenoti. Next base: position 27,493,714 of record CM031961.1, on the reverse strand, counting down.
AGTGTGGAAAATGAGAAGACATGTTGTAGTAGGTCTTTCTCAAACTAGTGGCAAGAATCTTGTCTCCTCGATTGAATGGGCATGCTTGCTGTTGCCTGCTTCAATCACAGTCTGCTGGGGTTTTTTATTTCATTATTTTTGCACAGCTTTTGACAGATTTATGCCTGAATATCTTAAATTCGATTTACTGTCCCAGGGACACCTCATGCACCTGACATCCCAGTCTGGCAGGCCAGCAGACTATTTCAGAGCAGAGAACGAGAGAGCGGGCAGAGATGAGTGGTAGTGCTGGATATTTGCCTTTATTTTCCACTCCAGCAAAGCGAACTCCTCGTAACCCTTTGTAATGAGGATGTGGGTCATCATTTTGGCCCTGTGAGTCATAAAAAACTTGACACTTACGGTATAGGCCTCCCAGCGATATGGCAGCTCACCTCGTGTCTATCCGCGGCTGCCCTGTTCCAGAGGTGATGACAGAAATGCTGGTCCTGCAGCTTTTTTTATAACTTCACTTTCTCTATTACCCATTATCCGCCTTATGCCAGGCTGGAATTTTTATCACACCAGTTGTTAGCTATTGTTATTCCACAGATGCAGGTCATAATTTTTTAGCAGCTATGGATTGAGTTGCTCTCATTTAGCATAGCTTTGGGACAGAAACTAGCCTGACCTGAATGAGTAGTGGAATTACAATCAAATGTTCTTGTCCAGCAACACCTAATGTACATTAATGTGAAAAGAAGGCCCTGTTTTGAAGAAACATTTAAACCAAAGACAACATATACTACACAATTCAGCCTTTTCTTTTCTTTTCTTCACTATTTTTATTCTAGTTGGTGGCTTCTGCATGCATTGGTTAATTAAACTTTGCAAATTAAATAGATAATTACAGTACAAATATGTAAAGGCACAAACAATTGCAACACCCTCATTAGTTTTGAGTAGATTTTTAGCACTATTGTGTTTCTAAATTAACTTTATCTTGTGTAGTATTTGCACAATGTGAAAATATGCATTCCTTATCAATGTTATTGATAATCTTTGAAAAAACTAATTTAATTGAGACATTTTTAGTTTTGTTTTTGTTTTTTTCAATGTAGATACCGCTCAAACTTATGATATACAGTACGTATATACAGAATAATGTGTATACTGTGCGTGCGTGTGTGTGTGTGTGTGTGTGTGTGTGTGTGTGTGTGTGTGTGTGTGTGTATAGTATAATGCTGAATAGTATCAATTTCTTTAAAAATAACACAAAAACATACTGACTCCTAAACTCATTCCTATGTCTTATTAAAAAAAAATTTTTTATTAGAGGCCAAGCACTAAAGGTGCATATCTGTTGCCATTCTTATTATTCTGCTTACGTTTCTTCTTCTTCTTCCACTCCTGAGTTTATGACAGCCCATAGAACTGCTTGCAGGAAATTTTGGCACACTGATAGAAGACTGGCCCAATATTAGCCACCAATTTTGGAGTCTCTAACTCAGTCCCTTTAACTTTTAAACTGTAACATTTTTTTGTTTGTTTGTTTGTTTGACATCCTTTTTGATATTTCCGCCAAATTTTCCTGCCAAATTGTTTTTATTTTTTTCAAACTCCTCCTAGACAGTTTATCCGATTTGCAAGAAAACTAAACCAGATTTTCTTCAGACAATGGCAACAAAAAGTTATGGAATTCAAGACAATTGAATTGAAATTATATATATATATATATATATATATATATATATATATATAATTTTATTTAAATTTTTTTATCGGCCATTTTTGTCGTCAGGCATTTTGAATTTTGTAGTAAAATTCTGTTTTCCATGAATACATTAGCATATTGTTACGAAACTTCATATGAGTCATCGGCACAATGGTGGTAAAATCAAATATTCACATGCTTATAACTTTGGATTTGGTTGACTTATTTTCACGGGAGTCAAATCCTTGCCGAGTCCAACGATACCGAACATGCTAGGGTTCACCTTAAGGTTTGTTCAACGTTGTGATTTAGCATTTAAACAACTTTCACAAATATCTTCAAAACCGTTAGTCCGATCGAGACGAAACCACCACAGGAAAATCAGAATCATAGCGGGTCGACTAAAGGCCAAATGTCAAAAGTCAGGTGTGGGTTATTTTTTATTTTTTTATGCTCATAAATACAAATGTCTATAACTCCTAAACGAAATGACATATTTTCACCAAATTTGACATGCTTGTGTGTGGGGGCACTCTGAGGACACACAGAAAAAGTGCTGAGAATGCATCACTTGCTGGCGCTATAATTGCACAAAACATGAAATTTGCTTTATACAACTCAATGTACACTCACCTAAAGGATTATTAGGAACACCATACTAATATTGTGTTTGACCCCCTTTCGCCTTTAGAACTGCCTTAATTCTATGTGGCATTGATTCAACAAGGTGCTGAAAGCATTCTTTAGAAATGTTGGCCCATATTGATAGGATAGCATCTTGCAGTTGATGGAGATTTGTGGGATGCACATCCAGGGCATGAAGCTCCCATTCCACCACATCCCAAAGATGCTCTATTGGGTTGAGATCTGGTGACTGCGGGGGCCATTTTAGTACAGTGAACTCATTGTCATGTTCAAGAAACCAATTTGAAATGATTCGAGCTTTGTGACATGGTGCATTATCCTGCTGGAAGTAGCCATCAGAGAATGGGTACATGGTGGTCATAAAGGGATGGACATGGTCAGAAACAATCCTCAGGTAGGCCGTGACATTTAAACAATGCCCAATTGGCACTAAGGAGGCCTAAAGTGAGCCAAGAAAACATCCCCCACACCATTACACCACCACCAGCCTGCACAGTGGTAACAAGGCATGATGGATCCATGTTCTCATTCTGTTTACACCAAATTCTGACTCTACCATCTGAATGTCTCAACAGAAATCGAGACTCATCAGACCAGGCAACATTTTTCCAGTCTTCAACTGTCCAATTTTGGTGAGCTTGTGCAAATTGTAGCCTCTTTTTCCTATTTGTAGTGGAGATGAGTGGTATCCGGTGGGGTCTTCTGCTGTTGTAGCCCATCCACCTCAAGGTTGTGCGTGTTGTGGCTTCACAAATGCTTTGCTGCATACCTCGGTTGTAACGAGTGGTTGTTTCAGTCAAAGTTGCTCTTCTATCAGCTTGAATCAGTCGGCCCATTCTCCTCTGACCTCTAGCATCAACAAGGCATTTTCGCCCACAGGACTGCCGCATACTGGATGTTTTTCCCTTTTCACACCATTCTTTGTAAACCCTAGAAATGGTTGTGCGTGAAAATCCCAGTAACTGAGCAGATTGTGAAAGACTCAGAGCAGCCCGTCTGGCACCAACAACCATGCCACACTCAAAATTGCTTAAATCACCTTTCGTTCCCATTCTGACATTCAGTTTGGAGTTCAGGAGATTGTCTTGACCAGGACCACAACCCTAAATGCATTGAAGCAACTGCCATGTGATTGGTTGATTAGATAATTGCATTAATGAGAAATTGAACAGGTGTTCCTAATAATCCTTTAGGTGAGTGTATTTTCAACCTTTTTGCTTAAAATTGTCTCCATGTGTCTTTACTCATTTTTGCAGTTGGTGCTAAATTCCTTGTTTGCTTCTGTTGTGGCCCCCTGATAATTGCTGCTTGCTTACTTAAACACTTAAATAGTGTTTTTTTTTTATTTTTATTTTTTTTTAATACTAAACATTTGGCCAGAACACCACAATGGCATGATTGTAATTTGCATATTTTGTAGTATGCATTAAGATTACATGCAATATTTATTGACTTCTTCACAGTGTAAATACTTCATTTGGTCTGTTTACTCAGGTGCACCAACCTATTTATGCTGCATCTATGAGGAGTGCAAATGGTTTACAGACGTGCACAACAACACGGTGAAACTGTGAAAGGATTATAAGAAGGCTTTAAAATGTGCAATATATCCAGGGCCAATTATGTGCTCTGTGATCTGTGGTCCGAGGATCTTTCTAGACAATTGCCCAAATGATTTAGGTCTATTTCAGCAAATGCCAGTGAAGCATTCACTGTGTCTGCATGCTGTCAGACCCTTCCCAGAACACAATTCAGGTGTCCAGATCTGTTAGAAGGTGACACTGTTTGTTTGTTACACTCTGTGAAAAGGGTAGAATAGTTTAAAAATATGCTTCAGGGCACAATGTGTCCAAATCTGCAGATTTACAACTGTTAACTTTGGAGAGCGAAATGCATAAAAGTGTTTGAGACATAATAATAAGCACTTTGCAAATGTAATTGGCCTAAAGTGGGCACACTCAGACAAACAACAGAGGTACATTTTAATATTTCATTAGAACAGATGAATGGGAAATTGTTTAACGCTTTTGATGACTCCATTTGACCATGACATGTATTATTAACAATATAAAATATGTATATTTTATGATTACAGTAATAGTGCTTAAACCGGCTACCAAAGTGATTTAGTCCACTGTTCAAATGCTCTAATAATATGGATATATAACAATCATTTTGTCTAGTTATTGTTTCATGAACTGTTTATTGGAAAATGGAAAAGTTTGCCTTTCAGCATGCAGCATTGTACTTCAGTCCATTTTAAACAAATATAAACGCAAAATTCCTCCAGCCATGCTATCCATTTTTAAACACAAATAGATGTCATTTGTGATCAAGGAGTGTGAGTCAATGATGAAAAGAGCAGATCTGGGCCTCAAACGTAAGAAAATCAGGATGAGAAAGAAAGACATAGCAGCGGATTACTTTTGTTTTTCCAATCATCCTTTCACAGCAAACAGTATTGATTCAGATTCTATGGCCCTCTCTGTCTTTCTAACCCTCCATCTGTCCAACTCGCTCTTCCTCTGCCCACCTGGCCCCAAGAGAAATGACTCCTCAGCGCTCTCTCTTAGTATTAAAGAACCGTTGACAGGGAATCATTCTTCCTGATCTCCGAGTTTAGCCTTTAATTTTTACAAAACCTATCAATCATGGCAGAGGGAGAGGGAAGAGATCACCTTACGACATACATCAATCTGCAGAATGTCATGCGTTGTCCTCATCACACTTTAGATTTTAGGGTTCTGGCCTATTAAAGCAATAAGCCATAAGAGTCTATGTCACATGATTTTATTAACACGTTTTTTTTTGTCTTGTTTTCCTGTAAAAATATCTCATGGTACTTCAATCTTAAGCTTTTGGGAGCCTAAAACCAGTATTTTTCTGAAACCGGGTCCCAGAGTGGATAAATCTGAAACCGACACCCTTGAGTTTTCGTGTGTGCAGCCAATCCATATATTTTGTGAAACAGTGATGTCATCACACCACGTCTCGCGCATGCTCCAAGTCTTCTCCGTTTTTAGTGTATCTCTGTGGCAGAATTACAGCGCCACACACTGGTCTGGCATGCATACTACATTGTTTTGAGTCGGGTTCAGTGGTTTTGTGTGTGTGCAGATATTTCTTGAGACGAGGGGAAAAAAAGATTGGATAGGGAAAGCTCTAGCTTCGTGTGGATGTGGCCTAAGTGTGTTTGATTAATGATTCTGTTCACCTGTTCTGTTAATTATCTTATTAGTTTTTCTTGTTATTTAAGTGTTTCCCTGTGTTTTCCTGTAGCTCAAACAATAAGAGTGTGGTGCTAGCAATGCCAAGGTCTTGGGTTTGATTCCCAGGGAAAGCAAGAAAAAAAAAAAAAAAAAAAAAAATGGAATTGCATGAATACAATGTAAGTCGCTTTGGATAAAAGCGTCTGCCAAATGCATAAATGTAAATGTTTCCCGAGTTGTTTCATTGTTCTGTGTTGTCTTTCAATGGTTGTTAACTCCCTGTGATCTCCAGTGACATTCTGTGTTGGATTATATATTATTACAGACTTTGAGTTTCCTAGTCTTTGTGCGATTACTACCACAACCTGCTGTGACATACTGAAGATAAAAGCTATATTCTATATAAAATGACTTATGTTAAAGTCTGTGTAAAGGAAATTCAGAGATTTGTTTCTAAACACATAAATGTTAGAAATGTATTGCTGAAAATAAGAATTATGGAGTTAGACTTTTCAGTTTTTCACCAATTATGTGTACAGGATTTTTTGGGCGGGGCTAAAACGGTGGCTCAATGACGCACTGGAGCCACTGCGGATGGCCCCTCCCCTAACACTATCATAACTAGAGCACATTCGCACCACTGCGCCCGCTCGAGCGCAAGCTACTGTCAGTACTGTTAGTGATGCTGTGTTCCAGGCAGGTTTTTGAGCCCGTAAGTCACGACTTCAAACCACGTCTCACGACTTTGTAGTGTTCCAGACAAAGTCACGCCAAACTGCCTGAGCGCAAGGAATTGTGGTAGCTAGATGTAAACAAAGCATGGCAGATCGTACAGGGCTTATGCTCATTTACAATCATTTAAATCGCCAAAGATGCTTACTCCTTGCTTATTTGAGGGAAACAGGGGAGAAAAAACAGCACATAAGGCAAGAAAAGCTGTTATACCTTTTATTTGACGTTATTTGTAAAATACCGTGTACGACTTCCATAAACACTGCATCCGTAGGGGCTGCCATTGTTGTTTCGTGGGCTATGTGATGTCAGAGCTCGTAACTGGGAGTACATCTGTCTAGTACGAGTTTAGGGGTGGTAAGTCACAGGTTTGACTGCCGTTCCAGTGCACTTTCACGGGTAGAAGGTTGGAAAAACACGGCTTATGGGTTGCCTGGAACGCGGCATTACTACAGCCTACAGTTTGCTAGCCAGTTATGCCTTCATCATGTAAATGCATATTACCTGGTTGCGATATCTTCCTTCTTCTGTCTCATACAGTGCAGACGTGTTTTCTCTCTGCTCCCGCTGTGCTCTGGCGCTTTGGTATTTTGTCTTTTCTTTTTCTCTCTGACCCGCTGCTTGCTGGACTCCTGAAAATACTGAAATGGAACTGATTAACTGGTCAATCAGCACGATCGATAGGATTTTCTCACAAAGGAAGGGTGCCCCGGGAGAACCCACCTGCCCGGACGGGACCTTTGCTGCAGGGTACGTGATGGACGCATGGAACAACTGGCAAGTCCTGTGCCTGGAGGCTCTGTCCGTGGAGGATGCAGAAGATTTATACATGATTGGATTATTGATGGCGGGGTTCCTATTCTTTGGCTTTGGGATTGCCCTGACCTATCGGAAGATTGGTAACAATCAGCTGCAAGCAAATTCACCCAGCCGCTGTCTGTGGAAATTAAGGAATGCTTCGGGGTTGTGTGTGACCGTTTTTAAGGAATTAGATCAGAGAGTGATACAGATTGAGGAACTGAACCGTAACAACGCAGTCCGGACTGCGGATACGCAGGGAAGAGTGGGCTCCATCGGGGGTCAGATCGGTGAACTTTTACGGACTGTAACTGGTCTGGCCATGAGGCTTGGACGTAATGTCTAGGGAAACTGCACGGACCGGACGCGAGTGCTGAGGACCAGAACTGATTGATTGATTATGATCCGGACAAATTACCGAAGATCATCAAATGGATTAAAAAATTGTATTTGCCTGACCTAACTACCCCACTTGTCCCTATCTCTCGGTTGGGAGGTCAGCCTGACAGCTTGGTCTGCTATCTTTCCCTGTGCACTGCCTTATCTCCCTTCAAGGACAAACCATAGAACTGAACTCGAAATCATCTGAAGTTATGGCTAACATTCTCACACAACACAATCTCAGACTCACTCGCACCATACACACCCGATCCCGATCCCAGCCCCCCTCCATCTGTCTGCCTGTCCTTATCTATCTCCTCTCCCACTCCATACAAAAAATCCCATCACGTGACCACGTGTACTGTGTTATGTTATGTTTTGTTGTGTTTGCTATGTAATGCTTGCTAAACTGCATTCTTGTATTTCTGGAGAGCGTGTGGCGGCGCCTGAAAAAGCTGCGGCCCGGAGGCTTGCTCCAAACTTCATTTCGTTATACTGTACTTGTACATGTGTAATGACAAATAAACTTGAATCTTGAATATGAAGAAGAGGTGGATTAATTTTGTGAAGAGCCATCTTGATGCAGAGTTAATCACCAGCAACACCTGCCTCTGCAGTGAACATTTTACACCGGATAGTTTTACAAACTTTCATTGGAGACAACTGGGATTCACTGATAATCCGCTGTTACTGGTGAATGGGGCCGAACCAACTATCTCCCGTCTCGCCTTCATCCTCCCATCCTGTCAACATAGAGAATACTGCTTATTTTATATTTAATATTGCTTTACATGGACTTTAATGTTGTGCTATTTTTGCATATCTTGTTTTAAGGATATTGTAAGGAGCAGGATATTGTAAAGGGGCATGGTGGTTGAAAAAATGGGAGTGAATGTAAAGTTGCTCGGGGGGATGTGAAACATTTGTGAGAGAACACAGAAGCATTGCCATAATTTTTCCTCCCATCCCTTTGTTTTTTCCATCAAGCTGTTTTTACTGCAACAGAAAAATGCCAATAAAATAAATAATTTTTTGCTGTGTACAGTGATTTTTATAAACACTGTAAAAAAAAAGTCAGTAACAATAGGGCACAATTTATTGTATAAATATGAAGGAATTTTCCATAATGAACGACGCATTGCATTGTGTTGTGTTTTAGGATTAACAGAAAATATCCTTAAAATTACTGGGTAATATCCTGGGAGAAAATGACAAGTACATTTCCCATTTTTTTATTTTTTACAGTAAAGGGTAACACGTGTTGTACACTTTGTTTACCCTTTGCTTAACAGGCAACAGCAAAAAATCTACTGTATATTCATTTAATAGTTACATTTATGAATAATAATAATCAAAATAAGAATATCCTATTCCAAGTAATACAGTTCAGAAGTCTAACTGTTGACTATTTACAGCAATTAATTTTATCAGCATTTTACAAAATGTAGCTCATCTAATCAGAATTTATTCTCTTAACTATGTGTTTTATAATTCTTAACTGTAATTACTCATTGTTATAAGGTTGACATGACTTTTGCATTGGTTTACAGCAAATGCGTGCTGTAAAGCTGATATTTAAACATTCATGGCTCCTTAACGTTTTATTAAGGTGAGCTTAACCTTGTTGCACTGTGTTGCAGGGATGCTAAGTCAAGCCAACACTTCTATCTGGAGTTGAGCAAATCTCTTCCTGTAATGACCACAAACCAGAAGACTTCTCTCCTGTGATGTGAAGCAATTAAGCTTACTAAAATACATGCATGATGCATAACATAGTGTGTTTGGAGGTCACACTTCTTCTGACCAGCGTACAGGGAAAATGGTGAGTTCACTGCACTGCGCCCAAGCCTGATCCCTTATGGATTCCCACTCTTTATCCCAGCTGCATGTTAACACACTGGCCACGTACCGCCACTGTTTTACGTGTAGTGGGCACAGTGCCATAGAAACATGATGGATGATTAGGGCGCAACAAAAAAGCCAGTAAAGTGTTATAAATAATAAAAGATCTTAACCAGTGTCACTCTGCATGATTTCTGGTACTGAACCTTTGTTTATATTTTCCAAAGTGTGTACACTTCTCTTGCACACAAACATAACAGATTGTTAACCTTATTATACGTATTTGCATTCTAGTTAAGATTAAATTAAATGCACAGTAGGGAAGGATAAAGGACTCACCAGCAGGTGAAGTGGAGGATGAGAATACAGATGGTTGTCCACAGCTTCCTCCCCTTCTGAATCACTGCAGCTACAGAAACTGTACTCACACCATGTATATATGTGCAAGTTAAAAGTGCAATTTATGATTGTCTTACTATAAGGTCATAAGTGATTCAAGCTTACTATACGATTGTAAGGTAACTATTTAAACTCTCTCTCTCTCTCTACTCTCTCTCTCTACTCTCTCTCTCTCTCTCTCTCTCTCTCTCTCTCTCTCTCTCTGTATTGAATACAGGCTGCAACTCCACACACAGTAGATGTAGTGATAATAAACCCTAGAAACCCACTTGTTATGCTCTCTGCTTGAGAGGCTATTTGAAGGCACACTGTTGAGTTTGTGGATTTAGCAGCATCCTGTGCTATTCTGTTTTTTAGGGGCCAATTTCAGCAGCTTTGCTGTATTTGTTTCCATTCAATAAGGGTGGGAAATATTTGTCCTCAAGCCACAGTGGCTGGTAAAGTAGATTCACCAGCCACTATATGCAATTTTATATAATTTTGAAATGATTTATTGATCTATTGATTTATTTATTGATATTTTTATACAAGCAGTATTAAGATTTCAAGGCTTTAAGCTCAACATAGGTTATTTTTACATTAAACACAATAGCCAAAGTGTTCCTCTCTGAATACATGTGTGACCCTGGACCACAAAACCAGTCAAGGGTACATTTTTTGAAATTGAGATTTATACATCATCTGAAAGCTGTATAAATAAGTCTTCCGTTTATGTATAGTTTGTTAGGATAGGACAATATTTGGCTGATGGAAGCTGAAGGTGCAAAAACATCTAAATAAAATTTAAAAGAAAGGGCTAATATGCCCCTTTTTACAAGATGTAATATAAGTCTCAGTTGTCCCCAGAGTGAAGTTTCAGATCAAAATTCCTATAAGATCATTTAATATACCATTTTGAAAATGCCCATTTTTGAGTTTAAGAAAAATTAGCTGTTTTCTGTGTGTCTCCTTTAAATACAAATGAGCTGCTGCTCCCCACCCCAAGAGGGCGGAGTCTTCACAGCTCAATACCAGTGAACATGCAAATGAAAACTGAAACCTTCATCTGTTTGTTTTGATGATCATCTCTATTGCAGACACGCTCATGTGACATTGCAGTTCTTCATCATCATGAAATATTATCATCTGCATGCGTTTTAAAGCCATATCACTCTCAACTTGAGGACGCACACTCGACACATGCGCACAGAGAGCTGGATGTTGGTTAGTTCTCTTTCATGTGTTATTGCAATTAAACTGTAAAACGCACACAAGGTTATTGAAAACAGTTGGTTATGTCTGTGCACATATGCAACAAGTACAGAAATCCTATGAGTATATTAGATCTGTGTAACGTTACTAAAGTGAAAGCAGTGTAATATACAGTACCTACTGCTATATATGCTGTTAATATGAATCAAACAACAAAAGATAAACAGAAAATCACTCACTGCTCTTGACTAAATGAACTTTGGTAGTTTTATTAAGAACACATTTCTTACTTGAATGCTGCTGTTGTTAAATGCTCTGGTGAGGAGATAAACATGTGTACTGTTATCTGAGGGTGGGGTTTATGCTAATACGGCAGTGTCCATCAACACTCGTGGGCAGGGCCTGTGAAATGTGATGTCACATTCCCAGGAATCTGCAAACGGCTTGTTTTAATAGATGTTTAAATAGATGTTTTACCGCTCTATTTATTACAATGATTTTATGTATAATTGAAATTTAATGGGTTTACATGTTTTCGTAGTCCATTTTATTCCTCTTTTAAACATTTAAAGTGTGTATGTCTTTAAGAAATGTATGGTTGGCCTGTCATGTGAGCAATCACATGACAGAAAACAGGAACTACACCTGTATAAAGTGGGCAGTAGTAGTGGAAAGTTCGGATAATTTTACTGACTCGGATCTTTGAATCTCGTTCAGCAAAATGAGTAATTTCGTTCATTTCAGCAGAATCTAATTAAAATGTTACATGTTAAATTTTCCAACACATTTAGTACTTTTGGAATAAAAAAATAAACCATAAGCTAATGCAGCCGTGGCCAAACTTTGAGAAAGAAGTAATTCATTAGTTGCTAAGCTGGGTCTTCAGGCTATGTATGCAGTCTGTTAGTTCACCTCACCTCCCGATCCAAATCGTTTTCTTTTGTCACTTCACATTTAATCACATCTGTTCCCTGGAAAGATTAGTACACCTCTCCTGTCTTCGGGTTTGAGTCATTAGTTCCGTCATCAGTGTCCGATCTGGGCCGTGACAGCCTCATGCAATGCATGCAGTCCGGAAACAGAATTGAATAGTTCACCTCTCGAGTCTTCGGGTTCAAGTCGTTCGTTCAAGTCCCCATAGGCTGAATGCAGAAACAGAAATAATTAGTTCATCTTTCGAGTCAGTCTTCGGGTACGAGTCTCGTTCTTTTGTCACGTGACCGCTTCCCGGGTTCAGTGTCTCGCAACATATACAACATTACAGTCGTATTGTTGACTACATGTTGTAATATATTTATTATTATAAAATCATCAGAAGATATGTGCAATAAACATGTTATGCCTATCCATTCTGACCAACCCAATGTGTCCAGTCTTCATAGGAAAATCAATTATTATACTAGCTAAAAAATTGAACAAAAAAAAAAAAAAAAAAAACCTAGGCACTTGTTTGTAAGGAAGGTTGTGAATGAACAAATTTCAGTATCCAACATGGCTGTTACGTCACGAGACTCGTACCCGAAGACCTGTTTCCAGTGACTGCATAGCCTTGCCTATGGGGCTGGGACTTGATGAACGAATGACTCGAACCCGAAGGCTTGAGAGGTGAACTAATCAGTTCTGTTTCCTGTACAGAACATATGGGATGTTACGCATGCGCGGTCAACACAAAATGAACAAATCGCTCTCTGAGACAACTCGTTGTTCTCGAGTCATATTAAACATTTTTTCAAAATGAACAACAAATGGCTAACAAATGCCCTGTCCAAATACCCACACTTGCGGTCTTTGCACTTGACCACCTGTCTACATAGGCCTACATGATGTATTTCCTGTACATGATGTATAGTGTGTATAGAACTTTTGATTACCCGATGGGACACACGTGTAGTGTTGCAAAACATGTGTTTACATAGGTTTTTTTTTTTTTTTTTTTTTTCAATACTTTGCAATAAACCCAGTAGTCACTATGTAACTAACAGAAGACAAGTTTTAATTTTTTTTTTTTTTTTTTTTAAACAAATAAAATGTGCAACACTGTATGTTTTACTACCAAATTATATGTGATATCTAATTAATGGAACGTACAGTAGAATGTTTCAGCGACATCTCGCAATTTCCTGTGAGTTCCCAAACATAATGCACATTCATGGGCTCTCAAGTGACCAAAACTTTTCTGAATTGTGGAGTTACCATCTTGCGGACTTACCTTTCCAGACACAAACTTCAAGCTTTTGGATTATCACTTCTTTTTGACTGTATATACACTGGTGGACACTCACATTGGGACTCTTCAACACATTAGATTCTTATGGACCGTTTTAGGGTATGGTGCTATGGACTCTTTTAACAGTGTGAGTTTTCCTGGTTTTATTGTGTCATTTTCAAGATTCAAGAGATTCAAGAGTTTTATTTGTCACATACACAGTTATATACAGAATATACAACCGGCAGTGAAATGTAAACAGGTCCGCTCCATGGACAGTGCAAATTCACAGTTAAAAACACAAGGAAGAAATTATAATAGAAATAGGATATAAAAAAGTACTATCTATATATATATATATATGTCTATATCTGTAGAATTATAAATAATCAAGTCAAGAGAAAAAAAAGGTAACAAATAAGGATAAAGTGGAATAAAATAATTGAAGTAGACTTTGCAGTGAGTAAACTGTAGACTTATAAATATGTGGTTAACAAATGTATAAAGAGTATAATGTGCAAACAGGTTTATGACAGGTTGTTACACAGTAACAACGAGAACAGAAAGTGCAGTGCAATGTCAGTGTATCGATGTTTATCCTGACGTGAAGTCACGTGATGTTAAGTTCAGGAGTCTGATGGCCTGGGGAAGAAGCTCCTCCTGAGTCTCTCAGTTTTGGCCATCAGGCTTGGAAGCGCTACCAGATGGTAGCAGCGTGAAATGAGGGTTTGCAGGGTGATTAGAGTCCTTGATGATCTTGGTAGCTCTACCTTTGCAGCGTTTGGTGTAGACGTCCTGCAGAGACGGGAGAGCTGACCCTGAGATACGCCGGATAAGCGCACTACTTTGCAGGGCTTTGCGGTCATGACTGGTGTTGTTCCCATACCACGCTGTGATGCACTGAGTTAAAACACTTTCTATCGCCCTAAATAGAAAGTTTTCAGGATAGCTGGTGAAACCCTGAATTTCCTCAGCTGGCGCAGGTGGTACAGTCTTTGCCTGGCTTTTTCACCTGTGTCTGAATGTGAGCAGTCCAGGTCAGGTCCTCGGAGATGTTTACTCCCAGGTACTTGAAGCTGCTCACTCTCTCTACTGGTGACCCGCTGATCATGAGGGGGAGTATGTCCGTTGCTGTCTCTTCCTGAAGTCCACAATCATTTCTTTGGTCTTGCCAACATTCAGAGAGAGACAGTTGTCCTGGCACCATGATGTTAGATGCTCCACCTCGTCCAAGTATGCCGCCTCATTGTTGTTGGAAATGAGGCCCAGGACAACAGTATCATCAGCAAATTTGATGATAGAGGTGGAGCTGTGTGTGGACAAACAGTCATGCGTGTAGAGAGAGTAGAGCAGGGGGCTCAGGACACAGCCCTGTGGAGCTCCCACACTCAGGGTGATGGAGGTGGAGGTGGACTGGCCTATTCTCACCACCTGAGGCCTGCCAGTGAGGAAGTCCTCAATCCAGTGGCAGAGAGAAGGATTCAGGCCGAGATCCAGGAGTTTGGAGGTTAGCTTGGTGGGAACTATGGTGTTAAAGGCTGAGCTATAGTCAATAAATAGCAGTCTTACGTGTAGTTCCCACTTTTTTGCTGTCGATGTGAGTGAGGGAGGAGTGGAGGACATGAGAGATGGCATCTTCAGTCGATCTATTGGGACGATAGGCAAACTGAAGAGGGTCCAAAGTGTCAGGAATGAAGGCGCAAATGGTGTTTTTAATGAGTCTCTCAAAGACCTTCATGACTATAGACGTGAGAGCCACTGGACGATAGTCATTTAGGCAAGAGGGTTTACTGTTCTTAGGGACAGGGATGATGGTGGATTTTTGAAGGAGGTGGGGACCACAGATGTAGCGAGGACTCATTAAAGATAGATGTAAACAACCCGGTGAGCTGATCAGCACAGGACCGCAGAACACGACCTGAAATACCATCCGGCCCAGCAGCTTTCCTGACGTCCACACGCTTGAGTGCTCTCCGAACTTCATCCTCCGAGACAGAGATCACGTGATTGTTGCTGCTCTGAGTAATTTCCTCTAACGCGCCACTTGGCGGAGTCGCGTTGCCGCGGTTACAGTCAAAGCGAGCATAGAAAGAGTTTAACTCGTTCACGAGCAACGGATCAACGCTTGCCTCTGCAGAGGATTTAGATCCAAAAGAGCAGATGGACCTCAGACCCTGCCACATGCGCCGCGAGTCGTTGAGTTGGAAATGAGACTCCACTCGATCTTTATAACGGAGTTTTGCGGCTTTAACTGCTCGCCTGAGAGCATAGCAGGACGATCTGTATTCATTCATATTCCCTGAATGGAGACCGGCGTTGTAAGCAGCAGCGCGCGCTCACTGCCGCGCTGGATTGAATTGTCCACCCACGGTTTCTGATTTGAGAAGGACGTTATTGTTATTGTGTTTGCGTGGCTTGCTCTGTAAGCGTGTTGATGAAGCAAAGCGCCACGTCTGTGAACTCGCTACGCCAGCTGAACTCGCCGAACATGTCCCAATCCACATCATCAAGAGCTGCCTGAAGCGCGGTCTCTGAGTGGGGTGACTAACGCTTAACTTCCGCCTCACCGGGGTTCCTGGAGGAGCTTTTGTTTGTATTCGGGAGTGAGGAAAATGGCGGCATGATCCGATTTGCCAAACGCTGGAAGTGACCGCGCTTTTTATAGGCGTTCTTAAACGGAGAGTAGCAGTGATCCAGTGTGTTTGCTCCTCGTGGGGCAGGAGACGTGCTGGTGAAAGTTTGGCAGGACTTTCTTTAGGTTTGCTTTGTTAAAATCGCTCGCGACAATGAATGCCGCTGCCGTCGGGATGTTGGTTTATGACGCCGCTGGCAACATCATGAAGGCCAGATAAAGCCAGCGCTGTGTCTGCCTGCGGTGGGATGTAAACGGCGGTCGCGACAACCGCAGAAAACTCCCTAGGCAGATAGAATGGGCGGCAGATGATTGTTAAATGTTCCAGATGAGGTGAGCAGGACCGCGAGAGAATGGTGATGTTCCTGGGATCGCACCATTTCTTGTTGATCATGAAACACACTCCACCGCCTTTTGATTTACCGGCCTCGCTGTTCTGTCCATCCGAAAAACAGAGAAGTTCTCCGACGGCGTCACAGCTGTGTCGGGACCGCGGGCGTGAGCCATGTTTCAGACAAACAATAGATATTACAGTCTCTCATGTCCCGTTGAAAACTTATCCTGGCTCTAAGATCGTCCATCTTATTATCCAAGGATTGAACATTTGCTAGAAGAATGCTCGGGAGAGGAGGTCTGAATGCCCTTTTCCTCAGTCTGTTACGGATACCAGCACGTTTCCCACGGTGTTTCTTTGTTCTACGCCGCTGGCTCTGTCCATTGTTCAACTCGGCGTTCCGAAGAATCTCAGATGGCCACAGGAGGATCGGCGAAAGTGTCCTGAAACAGTCCAGTGTAGAGGTAACCAATGTCCAAAAGAGTTTTGCTGTCGTAGTAGATCAATGCAGATGATAAGTTTGTAAAAACTGAGAGTAAAAGAAAGTAAAATAGTAAATAAAAGCACAGTCTTCGCGGAGCGACCTGAACGGCGACCAAACACAGCGGCGCCATTTTATGTGAAAGCGCCATTTTAAACTCTCATGTGAAGATTGAAAATACACAGTTCTTATCCACTTTTATGTCTCATTCTTTTAACACCTGATTCCTCACACCGTAAAATCTGACTCCATTTTAACTCCTGTAACCTAACCAGTTTGGCTGCTCGTTACACATTTTCAACATTTTCTCTCCAAAGGGAGTTATTCTCTATATCAGTAAGCACTGTTTCTGAACTCCCTGAAATGTCTCAATTAGTCGACAGTCTTGTGAGGCCTGGTTGAGTTGCGTTAGTAGTGTATCGAAACTCACGGTTAGAACTGTGACATTTTAGAAACATGCTAAAAGTGATTGACCAATCACAACCCCAAACACACTGGTCCATCTGACCAATCAGGGTACATTGTGCTTTTCAGAAGGAGGGGCTTCTTTGAGACAAGAAGTAAACAGAGGCTGCGTCTGAAAACCTAGGTAATATTGGGCAACTGTAAAAGGGCATTCAGAAGTACGTCCAGTTAAAAGAGTATTAGAGAATTGCTGGGAACATGAACATAAAAATCTGAATAGCTTTGGATGGAAAGCAAATAAAGAGGCACATCAAATTAGAATAAGTAACTGTGCTGTTTGCCCAACTGTAGTGTTGCCAGTAACACCTCCATGGCTATTCCCAATGCCTGTAGTTGACTTTCAATTTTTAGTGAGTATAAATTATATTAAAAAAAAAAAGAAAAAGGGTGCATCAGCAGTGTATGGTTTAGGAACAAAATAGCAAAAGGAACATCTAATCATATATCAGTCTATACAACAGAAATGCTTAATGGCTCTTCAGTGGGTGGAGAAGATCAAAATACCTGAAGTGGTCATATGTTTGGACTTGTTTACAGCATTATCAAGTTTAAAGTGTGGAAAATCATCAACTAGGCAAGACATTTTATCAGATATTTTATAAAGTTTGTTTAGAATACATCAAACAAGAATAGTTGACTCATTTGTATGGGTACCCGCTCATAGGGGTAGAAGGAAATTAAGTGGTGGATCAACAAGCATTAAAACACTCAACAATAGAGTTGAATGTTCCTATGAGTAAATTGGAAATAAAAGGGCTAATAAAGGAGCTGTAAAGTATATGTGGCAATGGGACAGTGAGAATAAAGGACGACATCTATATAATATTCAGAGAATAGTTGGGAGCGAGAGGAGAAGTTTTGGGAAAAGAAGGGAAGACAGCATAATATCACATCTCAGAATTGGGCATTCTGCACACCAGTCACTACATATGATTGGAAAACATGAATCTGGATGTTGTGTCAGATGTGATCTTCCTGAAACAGTCAAGCATGTTTTATTAAAGTGTGAAGGTTATGACAATGAGAGAATACAACTTATAGAAGCACTTACACTAAAAAAGGCTGGGTTAAAAACAACCCATTCACTGGGTTAAAACAACCCAAATGCTGGGTTTGTCCATTTTCAACCCAACTTGGGTTGTTTTTAACCCAGCATTTGGTTCGAGTGTAGAGAGCTTTCACTGCAGAATTTGTTAAGCAAAGATACAACTGTAAGAGGGTTCAACATTCTATTTAAATATCTCAAAGACACAGAGTTAATGAACAGGATTTAAGATTTGCATGTAGTTTGTTGCTTTCAATGAGTTTTTATTTTATTTTTTTATTAATTAATTATTATTTACACTCTAAAAATGCTGGGTTAAAAACAACCCAAGTTGGGTTGAAAATGGACTAACCCAGTGGTTGGGTTAAATGTTTGCTTAAAACAACCCAATAGCTAGGTTAAAACAACCCAATCACTTGTGTGTGGTTTTCCCTCAACGTCAATGCTCCACACTCCATTAGGTGGCGGAATATGCACCAAAAGCTGGTTTGCCAACCACCATAAAACATTAAAGAAGAAGAAGCAGAAAACTTGAGCAGCTGACTTGTTACCTCGCTGCACTATCAGGCAATGACTTTGCAGGCAGTGTTTGCTCATGATGGTACCTCACAAAACTGATTTCTAAGGCACTTTAACAGTTTAATGATCTACAGCAAAATAAAGAAAGCTTTGGTGAAAACTAAGCAAATATTTAATTACAAATTTCTTGCTAGAAATTACATCAGAGGTGGAAAACATTGGTCAAAAACGTACATTTAAACATAAACTGACCACCAACCGCATCTTTCAGACACCATCTTTATTTTTTAGCTCAACTGGCACAGAATGGAAAGCACAGGATTGTGGGATATCAAAGGCAGCGAAAGATACATCTGTGTTGTCTTAAATGGATCAGATGAAGGTATCTCAGGAGACAGGAGGTGAAGCTAACTACTGACAGACTGGAAAGAGAGGTGCTGCGATAGTGAAAAAATGTTAAATTATTAGGTTTTTTTTGAACATTCAAACGAGTATAACTGTCGTAGGCCAGTAAGAGCTGTGTGTGTAAATTACAATAAAAAAATAATAATAATAATTACATTTTTATTTTATTACTGAATTTTTTTTGCACTTTATCAGTAGTGATGTACTGCCAGCAGCCATGAAATAAGATCACAAGCCTGCTTTTTTCTGTAACTCAGAAAAGGACCAGTGTAGAGAAACGCTTCAGTTTATCTATGAGGAAGTGAATTCTTGGGGGAGTGGAGTTGTTTTTCTGAGGCACTATTGTGCCAGCTGCATTGTCTTAGAAACCACCAGTGGATCATAATATTGAGGTTTGACATTGTTTACTCATAAAGCTTTGATTCGTTGCCTGATAGCTCTGGGATCTGCTGCTGTACCCTGAATTTCTTCTTCCAATACCATAAGGATTACATCAGACTTTTATCTCATGGTGCAGCATCACATGTGCCATGAAGAACTAAATGTGGATTGCAAAGGGTGATGCAGCAGAACCCGTTTCACATTTCAGATTAATTGTCAATGTACCATGAAACTGTCAACAGTTTTATAAAGCCAGTTAAACTGATTCATGCGCTAATGATGGCGTTCAGGTGGGGGCATTTATTGATCATACAAAGAACAATTTAAGTAAGTGTTGGCTATTTGAATTGCAAGCAGTATTAAGATGTTTAAGCTCAGCAGAGGTTACTCTGGCACTAAACACAATAGCCAAAGTGTTCCTCTCTGAATAGACGCCTACATTCCCGTGAAGAATTTCACAACCTTAATGAAGGTTTTCATAAATACGACACAATCCTGCAGCTTTTTGGCTTCCTCCAGCCAAGCCATTATTCCCGCATGCATCAGGAATGCCCAACTCTCTTTCATCCATTTAGAAAACTCTTATACCGCTTTTCTTTCTTTTGTTGGGGGTAGGGAGGCGAGTGGACGAGGAACACTAGCATACTTTCACACTCTCTCACTCCTTTCTTTCTTTGAGACTCATATAAATGTGTATAAATGGAAGAGGGACGGCCTGGGTTGCCGGCTCTCTTTTATTATTTCAGACTGGTGAAGCAGGTGATGGAGAAAGCGGCAGACCAGAGAGGTACAATAAGGAAATTGTCTTGAGCCAAATAGCTTCAGATTAAAAACATGTCTGAAACCGTGTCTTTTCTGCTGTTGTCAGCCATATGCAGAGAACGAGAAACGAGGTTATATTGAGCGAGGTATGCAGAGAGCTTTTTAGGAGCCTGTGGTGAGAGTGTCTTTAACGAGTGACTTCAAACACACCTACTTAAAAAAAAAAAAAAATAATAAAATAAAAAAAAGCATAAACAAGAAAAAAACAAGAGATGAGACTAAGGCTGCTTGCCACACCTTTTACTCTAGTGAATACTTTTCTGGGGATGTTTATTTTTAAAACTCAATTTCTGTATTGGCTAATATATATATATATATATATATATATATATATATATATATATATATATATATATATATATATATATATATATATATATATATATATATATATATATATATATATATATATATATATATATATACACTCACCTAAAGGATTATTAGGAACACTTGTTCAATTTCTCATTAATGCAATTATCTAATCAATCACATGGCAGTTGCTTCAATGCATTTAGGGGTGTGGTCCTGGTCAAGACAATCTCCTGAACTCCAAACTGAATGTCAGAATGGGAAAGAAAGGTGATTTAAGCAATTTTGAGCGTGGCATGGTTGTTGGTGCCAGACGGGCTGGTCTGAGTATTTCACAATCTGCTCAGTTACTGGGATTTTCACGCACAACCATTTCTAGGGTTTACAAAGAATGTTGTGAAAAGTGAAAAACATCCAGTATGCGGCAGTCCTGTGGGCAAAAATGCCTTGTTGATGCTAGAGGTCAGAGGAGAATAGGCCGACTGATTCAAGCTGATAGAAGAGCAACTTTGACTGAAATAACCACTCGTTACAACCGAGGTATGCAGCAAAGCATTTGTGAAGCCACAACACGCACAACCTTGAGGCGGATGGGCTACAACAGCAGAAGACCCCACCGGGTACCACTCATCTCCACTACAAATAGGAAAAAGAGGCTACAATTTGCACGAGGTCACCAAAATTGGACAGTTGAAGACTGGAAAAATGTTGCCTGGTCTGATGAGTCTGGATTTCTGTTGAGACATTCAGATGGTAGAGTCAGATTTTGGCGTAAACAGAATGAGAACATGGATCCATCATGCCTTGTTACCACTGTGCAGGCTGGTGGTGGTGGTGTAATGGTGTGGGGGATATTTTCTTGGCACACTTTAGGCCACTTAGTGCCAGTTGGGCATCGTTTAAATGCCACGGCCTACCTGAGCATTGTTTCTGACCATGTCCATCCCTTTATGACCACCATGTACCCATTCTCTGATGGCTACTTCCAGCAGGATAATGCACCATGTCACAAAGCTCGAATCATTTCAAATTGGTTTCTTTGACATGACAATGAGTTCACTGTACTAAAATGGCCCCCACAGTCACCAGATCTCAACCCAATAGATCATCTTTGGGATGTGGTGGAACGGGAGCTTCGTGCCCTGGATGTGCATCCCACAAATCTCCATCGACTGCAAGATGCTATCCTATCAATATGGGCCAACATTTCTAAAGAATGCTTTCAGCACCTTGTTGAATCAATGCCACGTAGAATTAAGGCAGTTCTGAAGGCGAAAGGGGGTCAAACACAGTATTAGTATGGTGTTCCTAATAATCCTTTAGGTGAGTGTATGTTACATTTTGACCAATAGTGGGATATGTTGTCACAGTAAATGGGGTAAGTTGTCACAATGGAACCTGTCATTATGTTGCCGGTTAAAGGCTTTTCTTCTAAATAATTTTGAATATCAAATCATTTTTGAGCAACAAATACTGTAATATTCATATATTCATAATATGTAATATGTATGTAGTGTTCACTTTTTAATTTTGCATATTCATATTTTATGTTATTATATATTTTTGTTTGTTTGTTTTGTTTAGGGTTTATTTGTTGTTATTTTGTTTTACCTAAAAGCTATAGAATAATTATGACCAAATTATAATTCGTTTTTAGGATAGACACACACACATATACACACACACACACACACACTTCAATGATTTTAAACTAGATGTCTGAAACATATACATCTTCTGATGGAGAAAACAAGCATTTGTGTAATATAAGTTGTGATACAAAATAGTTTAGTGTGGCGAGGTGAACGAGCGAGGGACGTGGGAGGAACGAGTGAGACCGGTGCGTGATTGAGAATGAGCGTCACCTGCGAGGCACACCGGTCTCAAGTCCTCTCATGAGGGAGCTGGGAGGCATATAAGGACGAGCAACACCAGTGAAGGACGAGAGAGGGCCAGGGTTAACTATCCGTCACATATACCTTGAACTCTCGGTTGATTAACCCAAACCTTGCTTACTCGAGGTATGCTGCTTCCAAAAACGAGTCTGGGAGTAAGTTCAGACAACTCAAAGTATGTTCCCGGTTAACACACAAGACATTCTCAACAGAGTGACGAATCAATGATTCACCATAGAAACAGATGCTAAGAAAGATTCTACTTTCTCTTCTTCTTTTGTTTAATGGTGAGTTAAATAACCTATTTGGTGGTTATGCAATCTTTTTTCAATGTCTTTGTTTAATAAGTAATCTTTATTCACTGAGAATAAGGATTATATTGTTTAATGCTAATTAATTGAATGCAGATCCATGTGTGAGATGACAATAAAATAATAATAAATATTACAAAATAAACAAATTTGGTTATATTAATAACTATATTAATTATATAAAACACATCCGAATACCTCTTAAGCAAACTAACCCTGGATTATGAGCTGCTCCAGAGCAGGTTATGTTCAGAGAGAGAGTTGCCATGGTTACTTACATACCCTAAAAGTTACTTCCATTTTTGGAACCGAAAGTTGAGGTTATCCGCTAACTTACTCTTAAACATACCCGGGTATGTCACATAACCTGCTTTCTGGAATACCCCCCAGGCCTGGACTTTGTGTTGTGTTTGGTTCATGTTTTATTATGTGTGTGCGTGGCAGTCATCTGTGAGAGGCTGTCTGCGTTACTTTCGTTTTGTTTATTTATTTTATTAAAGTCTTTTAAATGTTTGCCGGTTCCCACCTCCTTCTTCCCATAACAATGACCTACTTTACATTTAGTTACTTGTGACAACTTGCCCCATTCTCCCTAATCAAATAACCTACCCATGCAAAGAATAGAAATAGATTTAAGTTTCAAATAATTCTATGGATTCTATGGACAATTAAATGTACCGTTCACCCAATAATTACAATTCTATCATGTCGTTCCAAACCCATAAGACTTCAGTTCATCTTTGAAACATAAATTAAGATACAGATTCATTGGATCGTTTGCTTTCATTTGGCATATTTGATGTGTTCTATGCATGTGCATTGATCAATGTTTATACAGTATGTGAATAAAAGCCTAAAATAAATTTGTTCATCAAATAAAGCGATCGTGTCTCTTCAGAAGAGTTGGAATAAACCGCATGAATGTATATGGATTACTTTTATGATTTCTTAATAGACTTTAAATTTGAGGAACATGAAACATGATGTTTCGAGGAAGACAAGTCACCAATGGGTTTTGAAAGACATGAGGGTGAGTATATAATGACAGAATTTCATTTTTGGGTAAAATATCCCTTTAATTTCACCAAGGTTGTTATATGCATTTTATCTTTCTCACTCACCTTTGTAATTGTTTTTTTGTTTTTGCTTTTGTCTTGTTTTTTCATTGGGTGGATACCGAGAGATGAGGTCACAGAAGCAATTGTGCATGAAAAATGGCATTTCGTGTCTAGGTTCCTGCCGTGCAGAACAGCTTAGTGTGGATCACAAAACTAGCTGTCACTTCTGAACATTAGTATAATACTGAGGCTGCTCCGATGCTGTATCAAGACAGCGGCCCTCCATAATCACCATTATATAACAAGGAAAGACGTTGAAGGAGGATTGGAAAGAGCAACTTGCCGTTCAATAGTCGTGCATGGTTATGTTTCTTAACAGCTCCTGTCACCCTGGGGCAAAATCCTAATCAAGACGCATAGCAATTCTCACATAACCTCATCTTAAACTTTGTATGCCTTGTTCTTTAAATGTCTGCATGGCTCGCTTTGTTTAAATAGCCTCCGGAATTGCTTTAAGGCTGACTACCTATAGACGTGCTTAATTAGCATCTGAGGGACTTTGCGATAATTGTTTGTTAATCTTGGCCTTCATTTGAATAATCAGGTTCTCTCTAGGATTCATCTTTTAAAAAATCAATGTGCCAACCAGACTGTTAATGATAAGAATTTGCCCCAGCCTGGATAGAATGGAACTGATTCACAATTTATAGGGTGAGGGGGAGAAAGAGAAAGTGGTGGGACAAAACAATAATAATAATAAAGAAGTAGGGAGGGAGGTTGCATGGAGAAGAATCCCAAACATTACTCGAGTACCCTAGTTATGTAACTCAATAAAAGAGCTTCTGTAAGACCACCAGGACTGAAATAAAGAGAGCATATTTCCATTCTTCATTCTGTTTGAATCTGTTTGATTCCCAATATAATAATGTTGTTGGTAAATTGACAAACAACATGTATTAGAACATGTGAGTTACTCAAGATATGCACTTCATACACCGATCAGGTAAATGTACCTAATATTGTGATTGTGTATATGTATATATATATATATATATAATTAGGGATGTACATTTCTGAGGCCGACGCATCTCGATGCTTAGCCAACGATACATTAAAGATACATATGAAGCAGCTACCGATGTGATACGATACGATTCGGCCCTATTATAATGCAGTGCTATTTTCAATTTGAATCAACACGATGCGATTCAATGTAATACGATGCAATGGAAACAAATATGATGCTATGCAATTCAACATGGTACAGATAGTTCACTTTTATTTCTTTGGTTCAAACAAACTCATAAAATCATAAATTAACTTAAGTGCCTTCTGACTTTGTTTCCAAACATTGGATTTGTAATTATTTGGTGGAAGATGCAGCTCTACCTCTGCCATGTTAATCTATATTCTATGTACAACAGCGCACGCGCAAGTGAATTGAGCGCTTGAAAACAAAAGTCCACTAGTTTGTGCACGCGCAGAATCCGTTTTTCCCGTGCTCGCAGCCAAAGGAGTACAGCTCATAGATTGTAAATATTAGCATTCCACTGTATTGTTTATTTGTTCATTTAATGAATCATACTTGGATAGGCTCGTGCACTCATCTGTGTGTGAGACAGTGCGGAACGTGGAAAGTGAAGTATACCCGGGCCTCAGGACACGCCTCGGTCGCCTTAGTGTTGTGATACAAACTCGTTGTTGTGCTCCTCAAACCATTCCTGAACCATTTTTGCTTTGTGGCAGAATGCATTATCCTGCCAAAAGAGGGCACAGCCACCAGGGAATACCATTTCTATGAAAGGGCGTACATGTTCTGCAACAATGCTTAGGTAGGTGGTAGATTTCCCAGCAGAATATTGCCCAAAGCATCACAGTTGCCTCCGCCGGCTTGCCTTCTTCCCATAGTGCATCCTGGTGACGCACACACGCACCCAGCCATCCACATGATGTAACAGAAACCGTGATTCATCAGATCAAGCCACCTTCTTCCATTGCTCTGTGGTTAATTTCTGATGCTTATGTGCTCAATGTTGGCACTTTTGGTGGTGGACAGGGGTCAGCATGGGCATCCTGACTGGTCTGCGGCTATTCTGACAGCTTTCTATCAGAACCAGCATTAACTTCTTGAGTAATTTGAGCTACAGTAGCTCGTCTGTTTGATCGGACCACACAGGCCAGCTTTCCCCCCACATGCATCAATGAGCCTTGGCCGCCCATGACCCTGTCGCTGGTTCACCACTGTTCCTTCCTTGGACCACTTTCGATAGATACTGACCACTGCAGACCGGGAGCACCCCACAAGAGCTGCAGTTTTGGAGATGCTCTGACCCAGTCATCCAGCCATCACAATTTGGCATTTAAGTGAGTTTGTCAAACTCGCTCAAATGCTTACGCTTGCCCATTTTTTTCCTGCTTCTAACATTGCTGCCTAATATATCCCACCCATTAACAGGTGCCGTGTTGAAGAGATAATCAGTGTTATTCACTTCACTGTCATAATGTTATGCCTGATCGGTGTATGTTCTCATTAGCATTCATAGGTATTTTTACACATAAAGTTTGTTTGAATATACACTGAAAAATGCAATATTGGTGCATCGACAGCAAAACAAAAAGATTTACTAGGAACAATATAATGTTTAGGAAACCTATTTATTTATATCATGATTATAGTTACATTTTATTACAATTATGTTATACTGTTATAGTGTGTGTGCATGTGTTAAGCAAGTAACAAAGGAATTATTTTTAATTATCATTAAGGAATTCTGAAAAAGAATGCATCATGTTTTCCAAAAAAAAATATAAAGAAGTGCAACTGTTATAATAATAAGAAATGCTACTTGAGCATATTAGAATTATTCATGAAGGATCATGTGACACTGAAGACTGCATAATAATTAAAAAATGTGCATAGCTGTTTAAAATATTATTGGATGGAGTATGTCACCGCACAGGACATATCAACGTCCCAAAAGTATATAATGTCAACCACCCATGTTTATTATGCAGTTTCAATCATGGGGACCATTGGCTGC
This sequence comes from Paracanthobrama guichenoti, assembly GCA_018749465.1. NCBI lineage: Eukaryota > Metazoa > Chordata > Actinopteri > Cypriniformes > Gobionidae > Paracanthobrama > Paracanthobrama guichenoti. The sequence goes on along the minus strand of CM031961.1, from coordinate 27,466,917 downwards.
TCCATACAGTGTAGGTCATTTCAGCTTTTACTATCCTTGTGGGGACATTTGGTCTCTGTAATGTAGGCAAAACATGCCCCACACACATTCACACAAGCACAGTGAGCTATATAAAAGGGACATTGAGGTTAAAAGGGAGAAGGAAATGATGGATATTAGCTTGACTCTCATTATGTGCATAAGATATTTAAAAGGCAGTTCAATGATAGTCCGATAGCATTCAGAGTGACTTTGCAGTCTGCACGTCCTATACTACAACATTCATGCAAACTAAAGTGGAACAGTGCCCTTGCCTGTTTCACTCATGAAATAAAGCTTTGATTTTGGAAATTTCCTTCAAACTCAGGATTCGTGCAGCTATTGTTCCAGCCCAGCACCGTGTGGAATACGTCAGCCTGTCATCTCATATTCTAGAATGACTTGCTCTCTTTCTCTAACTGGTATTTATTGATATGTATTTTCCTTTGTTACCAGTAGTTCCACATGAAAAAGACATGAGAACTTGACAGCGCAAGAACTTCTGAGCCAAGAAAAAAAAAAATCGCTTTGCCAAGGATTCAAAGACAACTGCACAATAAGGAACAAAACTCGCATGGTGCCCTCGCAGCATTGTTGAAGCTCTTGTTTTATTCACCAGAAATTAAATGGGCATTCCTTTCCGTCTGTCTCCCTCTCTCTTTTTCTCGGTCTCTCATCCGTTTCTCAGCACTTGCACTGTGACTCATCAGCGAGGCATCCTGGGAGTGTTGAATAATGTATGTCCCACCATACAGGCAGAGACACAATGCAATCTCAGAGAGAGAGTCGGGCACATGTGCTTGTTGGACAATCAGACCGGTGCTGTGTGCGCTGTTCTGTTTAAAACCAAGCACAAGCTTTTCATTCACCTCGGCTCAAACCCCTCGCTCACCCCTCGGTCTCTTCTGGAGAACCCCTCTGTGCCTCTATATGTAAGTTGCCTAGATGCTTCATGGATTTGATGCAGATCACTGGTTGTCAACATGAATCAAGCACAAGGAATTGTAAAAGAAGCATTTATTTTTTATTTTTTATTATTATTATTATTATTATTATTATTATTATTTAGCTTAACAGCCCCTCATGTAAACCCTAACCCTCACAGAAATGTATTAGTTTGAGTAGAGCAAACACAAATTAGTTCAATCAACTTATCTTTTATGAGTCTTCATATTTTTCTTTTTCTTTTGAGTTCAAGAAACTGACACATTGCAAGTAATCTGAATTGTTTTATTGTTTTGAGTTTTATGAAATTGTATCCTTTTGTGATTCTGGTGTCTATTTTTTAGTAGAAGGTCCATTTATTAACAAGTTGTAAATGTACCCAAATGCTGTTTTGTCAGGTCAGTAAGTGTCTTATACAAGAACATGGTCAGATGTTTTAGAAGCATATAGTTTTATAATTGTGATGTACTTAAACAGTTTATTACAAAAAATGAACAGATGAGAATTTCAAACTGTACTAGTTAAAAATGGTTCACTTTACTTGAAGAAATGTTGTAAACTGATTAAACAGTTTTTTTAAGTCTCCATAGCTCAAAATGAAACATTCAATCCAGGTTGAGTATAATCGTATTTAGGAGTATATTAAGTGAAATTGAAGTATTAAACTTAATTGATATTTATTAGTTAACTTAGGAAAAGTTTGCTTTCTTTACTTTTAGCTGATTACTTACTTAACTAAAATTTTCCTTTTAAGTTTATTTCGGCAGTCGGCTTCCAAACTTTTTTTTATTTTTTAAGTAACCTGAACTTGTTAGAATTTAAAAAAGAAGGAAAGATTTAGCCTAGAAATCTAGATGCACCCTAGCGGCAGCAAATATAATTTGCAGCCAGGGCATCTAGCAACTCTCTGTTGGCTTGCAAGCTGGAAAAAACAAACTCTAGTCAGGCCAATCACATCGCGTATAGAGTTGGTGGGCGGGCTTAACATAATGACGGTAGAGTTGCGGCGGTTCCGCATGCTACTTGAAAACAGAAGCTGGTGAACAGTGGTTTTTCGAGTCGGCTTTGGCCGCGACTCTGGAAGACTTGGAGTTAAGCTTTTCTTTGAGAAAAGAACAAAGAACGGTACTAAGAAAGGAAGATGTGTTCTGAGTTTTGCTGACTGGATACAGCAAAAGTTTAATCTATCCACTAGCTCCACTTCACCTTCTTCGTTGCTCTGGTTGGTTGTAGTGCTATCCTATTGCGTGTAGAGGGAAACTGAAAGACAACCGCTTATCCCGCCTCTCGGATTGAGCCCTGCCAATGGTGTGTTCCCAGACCCAACAACTCAACGTGGGTCTAGCTTGTGAGGCTAGGAAAGATTGTATTTGTGAGTGAGTTAAATGGCTATATATATATATATATATATGAGAAGCTCAAAGTTTACGCGTTGGGGGCGTGTCAGTGAGAAACGTGACATGTAGCCCATAGTGGTCCCATACTCTGAATTTGTGCTCTGCATTTCAAGGGCACACACACAGCAGTGAGTACTGAACACACACACACGGTGAATACAAACCCAGAGCAGTGGGCAGCCATTTTTACAGAGGCGCCCAGGGAGCGATTGGGGGTTAGGTGCCTTGCTCAAGGGCACCTCACTTGTTGGTAATGAGAGTGGAGGAGAGCGCTGTTCATTCACTCCCCCACCTACATTTCCTGCCGATACTCAGACTACAGTGGCTTCATAAATGATTTAAAAACATAAAAAGCGAAACATACCTGATGCACATTCTTAATTTTCTAGAAGTGGAGATTAAAAAACATGCTGTATTTTTGTGTAGTTAATTAAGAGGTACATCACCATCTTACTGGTGATAGTGATGCAGTTGACGTCGTAAACACAACTTCCAATTCGTAAATACTATTTAGGGCTGTTAGTAGCTTTTGTTTTGTGCTTGGATTCTGAATCTGAATTGGAAACAATGTTGGAAAACGTGAACAAGTCTATCCTGCACAGACATAGGTATTTTTATCTTGCCGTCACCTTACTATTATCTCACACAGACCGGAAGATGGGTTTAAAGCACAGGGCAATTACATGAGACTCCAGAGTATCCAGAGGGTCAAGTGCCTTTCTCAAGGACACAATGGCAGTCAGTGTTGGAGAAGGTTACTTTTTAAATTAAATAGCGGTAAAAGTTAATAGATACAAACTAATAATTAATAATACATTTACAGCATTTATTAATCTAGGTTAATGGTAGAATTGTACATATTCTAATAAATGTTTAATACTTGAACATGAATTAACAAGGAAGAATAGTTATTATTTATTTAATTTTTTTATAAATAATATTGTCGTTGATTAATTATTGATGCCTAATGCATTAACTAATAAATGAATTAAACCTTATTGTAAATTGCATGTATTTTTGTACTTTTGTGTAACTTCTTCACACTGTTCAACAGACTCTGAGAAATCTATCATGAAGTTGAGTACATGGATTTACTTTTGCATACCAGAAGCTTTTATTTTAAGTGTGAGTAGGTTATAAAGCATAAATCAGGTGGGCTGGAAGAAAACTTTCTGGCATGACACACACTCTATAACAATAATATCCATCATTCTTACACAAATTACAACTCCTACAGTGTTAACCTTATTTATACTCCTATTTCTACCAGCACAGGAGAGGGAGAGTTTGTCAATTGTAACATATAAAAGTAATGTGTGTTACTTATTTGAAAAAAACATTTTGGTGTAAATCGAACATGTTCTTCAAAAGAGATTGCATACTTACAGTATAACGTATCACACTTAACAAGCACTGTTAAAAGGAAACATACTGTATAGTTTACCCAAACAAGGAAATTCTATAATTTACATACCCTCATGTTGTTACAAACCTGAACTGACTTTCTTTGTTCTGTGGAACACAAAAGAAGACATTTTTAGGACTGTCTGTTTCTTTTTCTTTCTTTTTTTAAAATATTTTTTTAACAAAGGACAATGGGGTTCAATGTAGCTTTGGACCCCAATGACACATTATATGGACAAACAAGTTCTTGCAGTGTGTTCTTCAGAATACTGTATATATTTTTATCTCTTTAAAAATGTACTTCATCCACTAACACATGTAAATGCAATCTGTGCATAAATACGATCCCATGTGCAATCTCCTGTAAAGACTTTAAGAGCGTGTGCAACAGAGGATGAAAGGGAAAGCGCATCTCTGCTGTGTAGTGTTCATATTCGGAGCCTTTTGTATGTTCTCCTGCAATCCCAGCAGCCCCTGTGAACTGTATCCGCTCCCGCTGCCACTGACTGTAATTCACCCCAGAGCTCTGTGCACCTTTGCAGCAGGGGTCAGTGCTATACTGCAACATACAGCTACCACGTCTCCACCTCATTCTTACACTGCAGAGCCCTGCCTCCACTTCCCCGCCTGTAATCAGCCATGGCTCCGGCACACAGCGGCGGATCAGTTCTTTTCATTTAACCCCACCACCGTCCCAAACCACCACACACACATACTGTACCACACACATCCTCAATGCTGAAATCCCAGACACTGTAAAATTCCCATCTTTCCAACCTTGATAAAATGAAAAAAAGTCATTCTCTAGATATTACACTCTCTGGATTAGGGATTTCAGAAAGATTTGATTTCGTAAAAGACATGACTCTCCTCCATGTGCCAGTCTCTTCAATCAATCAACAATGACCCATCACCGGACTTAAGCTTCAGCTCTCTCTATATCAGTGTTTTACTGTATGTTCTTCTGTAATTACTGTGCAGATACAGTGGATAAACCTCAGCCTTTAATTATACAGTACTGAGAGAGTCAGTTGAACATTTAGAAAATTGCTGGATGAATAAAAGAGTTTCATTTTGGATCTTAAATCTTATCTGGAAGATTTTCACATAGGGAACTTCTAGCAGTAGTCTTTGCCAGGGAACAGGGAACATTCTCAGAATTTTTGGCAACGTTCTGGCAAGGTTCTCTCAAAGTTCTCTCAAAGTTCTCTCAAAGAGTGTTCTTCCAGTAATGTTAATTGAATGTTCGTTCAAAGTTATCTGGTCTTTAATGTTCTCAAAACGTTAGCATAAATTGGATGGATGGATGGATGGATGGATGGATGGAATTATGTAATCAGGTCCCAGCATAAACATAACATAGCAATAAATAACAGCATTATTAATAAAAAATATAAGTAATCATCAATATAAGACATTATAAATAATGCTAGTGAACCATCAGACACACAAATAGTAGAATAAATATATATATATTTTTTTATTCCGTCCTTCGGATGAGATGTTAAACCGAGGTCCTGACTCTCTGTGGTCATTAAAAATCCCAAGATGTTCTTGTTTTGGAAAAAGAGTAGGGGTGTAACCCTGGCATCCTGGCCAAATTTACCCATTGGCCCCTGTCCATCATGGCCTCATCACTCCGTCTCCTCTCCACCAATAAGCAATATGGCTGCCGTCACATCATCCAGGTGGATGCTACACATTGTTGGTGGTTGAGGAGATTCCCCCCTTCTACACTGTCAGAAAAAAAGGTACATTGCTGTCAAGGTTACAAAACCGAAAAGGTACTAATATGTACCTTTAAGGTACTAATATGCACTCTTAAAGTACTGATATGTACCTTTTAAGGGGTGAGTAAGGTACAAAGATGTACCTTTTCACTTTTGTACCTCAGGGTACCGCCCCAGTGACGGCACTGTACCTTTTTTTCTGAGAGTGTATATGCAAAGCGCTATATAAATGTAACAAATTAATACCCTCCACTTACATATAATTTTATTAAAATAAGCCCACAATTGAGACTAAATTCAATTCATCACTTTAACAGTGTACAAATAACATTTATTGCTAATCTTTAATACCATCATCACACAATGGAATTGTTGAAGATGTCTGTAATTGAAAAGTATCATAAAGAGAAATCTTTATAGCTGTTGTTGCAGTGTCCTTCTCAGTTGTTAGCTTATCTCTGCCCCCTAAGATTTTTCAAACTTTCACAAAACAGTTAGCAGATGTGCTCATGGGTTTATAACTTAACTGTCAACACCACCTTGGAGAGCCAGATTTCGGCTGATACGGGGATGTTTATTTCATGCGCTCGGCACTATCAGAATATATCATCAGCTGTGCCTCGGGACATGTCGAAAGATACAGAATGCTAAGACACAAGTTCTTAAATTCAACCACCAAACATTTCAGAAAGGCTTGTTGTACAACACAACATTGGTGGCAGCGTTACAGTAGGAAGCGCTGTGGCTGTCACATCGTTCCTCCTGGTGATGCTCGCCGAAGCGTTCCATGTGTGCAGGTGATGAAGGCCAATGCATGCCTATCTGGCTGGGGAAAAATCATTGTGACAGTATAGTAGTGTGGGACCTGGAGCTCGAGCTGAATCCCTGGGCCGGTGCACTGATGGAGCATGACACGTACAGGAGGGACAGAGCCCCAGGCTTCTGATTACTGAACACACACAGACTGGTATCGCATTTAACAGTCAGCATTCCAGAGGTCATCTTCACAAAGATATCCTGTTGTTGTCATAGAGAACATGGGCCCTATCATACACCCAGCATATTTTTTTGCTAGTTTCAGCCTGAAGCAGTTATCATTTTCACGTCCACATTGTTTAAAAAGCAAATGCACTCACGCCCATCTGTTCGCCCATTGGCATGCTGGTCTGAAAACGAGATGTGTTCAGGCGCATTGTTGGCGTGTTGTTATTTTGAGGCAACTGAAATAGACTGTGCCATTGACCAACTGAAACCTGGTCTAAAGTCCATAGTACAATATTTTTTTTGTTATTTAAAGGGTGCGTTAGTAATATGCGCCTATAGGCCGATACACAACACTCATACACTCTGCTTATTACACACACAGGGATACGCAGCAGCACACAAACATTTTTAAATATGAAAAATGTAAGGATTAAAATGTATACATAAATATAAAAATGCCTACATTTCATTATGGATAGTCATTACATATACCAGAATTAGCCTACCTATTTGCAGTAATGGCGAATGAAATTGGCTAATTATTGACTAATCGTGCCAATACACACATGTATTTAAACTGGCTCGCCAGGTTGATGGTGTCTATATAACGCATGTAAACAGCGAATCTGCCATGGTGCAAGCACAATTGGCTTTTAAAGGGAATGGGAGATGAGAAGCTGATTGGTTTATTGCACGTTATGCCCAAAACACACCCATGACTCATTAAGAGACTAGGGACAACCTTATTAGACCAAGCACATTTTTACCGTCACTAAACTAGCTAAATTAGATTCGGACACACTAAGTGCACTTGCGCCGTGTGCTTCAGGCCATGCTCTCAGACCTTTAAAATTGGGCCCCATGTTTTTTTCCCAAATATCTCTTGACCAGCATCTTCAATAATGTAAACCTCCTCACAGCTGGGCTGCCTGCAGACTTTATTTATTTATTTATTTTACAATTATGCAGTATTAATAAAAGGGTCGTGATGATTAAATGTGTGATTTTTTTTTTATATATATATATATATATATATATATATATATATATATATATATATATATATATATATATATATATATATATATATAATATAATGCTCATTAAATGATTTTATAATTAATAATCATAATTTGAAAAATTTATAATTTCATAATTCTTTCTCATAAAAATAAGAAATTAGCATGTTAAATTGACATCCCTACTGTTACATAAATTTGAATCTCTTTTTTTACATTTTAAATGAATGCATTAAATTGGCAGCCCTATTACTCTATGGATTCAAATTTAAAAGTTGTTAATTAATTGTCGATAATATAAAGAAAGTAAAGAAGGCTATACTCTCTCCATATTTGAACAATGTAAGGGAAATAAACTGGCCAGCTCACCTAAACTAGTCCATTATAGAGCTCTCTCATTTAGAGCCAAGGAGTCTTTATTTGTCTTTTCCTTTATCAGAGGCAGTTAATCCTCTGCCCCTTGAACTGTTGCTCAGGCTATCTCTTTTCTCTCTCTCGATTATTCTCCTCTGCTCTTTTCCTTTCCCCTCTCATTGGTTTTCATGGTCTATCCATAGAAGCATCTCATGCGCACAGTGGAGCAAAGGGAGGGGCACAAATCAATTAACTTTTCAGGCCTGCGAGGCTGGTGGGAGGACAAGTCGAACTGGCAGCGTGGGACTGTGTTTCCCATAGCAAGGTTACACGTTGTCATCTTATCCAAGAAGCTCATCACCACACTGCCAGCTTCACACTTGAGAGGTGCCCCAGCAAGCAAACTGGTGTTTACCATCAGTATGACCCCGAAGGAAAATACAACTGCAGTGTCAGGCAAGTAAACTGAATAAATAGTTAGAGTGGCATACAGTGAGCAGAAACCAGGTGGTGATTTCTGAGAGATAATACATGCCATTTAGTGCTAAAAAAGAAACTGCAGCAGTGTAAGGGTGCAGTGACGGTGCAACACCGGGGCTAGGGGTGGCTATAGCCCCGTCAGAATTTTGAGGTTTTTTTTTTTTTTTTTTTTTTTTTTTTTGATAAAGACAGAGTGCAGGTAGGAAACCATGTCTCTGATGGGGGCCAAAGAAAGAAATGAAAGAGAAGTCAGTGAGAGAAAGGTTTTAGAGAAAAACTTATGACATTAAAATATATGTCACACTGCCGGTAATCTCCGCGTCATGTGAGCGCTGTTACCTGCGTTATTAGGCCGTGTGTCCACCAAAGCATTTTAGTCAACTGAAAACGCCTAGCTGTGGGTGCTTGAGAGCGCTTCGGCAGCGCAGTGTTTTTTTCAGTTGAGATGCTTTGCTTGCTATGATACAGAATATCCACGTAAGTGTTACTAGTATCTCATTTCACAGATAGTTAGTTTCTGTATTGGTTCTATATAAAACTGTAGATACAATGTAAAGTATCTGCTCTGGCTCTTGTTTTAAAATGATTTTGTTCCGCTATTATGCTTGTTATCTGTTGACGTTGTACAAGCCGAATGTGGTGGTTGGTCGGTGTTGTACTTGTCCATCTCCACTGTGATTGGACGGCTGGGTAAAAAGTGACAAGTGCTGCTTTTTATTCAAAGTTGAACATTCTTCATCTTTCGGTGAACTGTAAAAACGTCGAGCACTGAGCGTGAAATAGATGCTCAGTACCTCGTTGCGCTCATGCCATTCTAAAAACGTGGCGCTCCAATTGAAAACAATTTGATATGTCTGTCAGCCATGTGAACAAACGCTTAAATGCATTAAAAGGCTACATTTAATCAATTGCATCATTGATATACCATAATTGAATAACACTAAGATTGTGATGTGCTGTTCGTTTAATGATTAATTTAAGTGTAAAGTATGCACAGTTCTGATTATGCATACATATGTGCTGAAGTCTTTCACCTTTGCATGCAAAAGGTTTTTTGTTGTCTTGTGGTCACTTCTATTTTTTCTATTATTATCACAAAAATCTATTTTGTTGAATATGCCTATTCTTTGGCAAAATATAATTTTAAACTACACTTCTGATGAATGTGGTGAGTACCATAGCTGCTTTTATTTTTAAAATACCCTGACAATTTCTTTATGAAGTAACTCTGGCGTCATGAAAATCTATTATTTTATTAGCACCCCCACATATTGGTCTAGCCCCCCCTTAGCACCGGTAGAGAAAACATTTTGGCACCGTGCATTTAAGGGTGTCCTGAAAGGTTAAGTCTCACATAATCACTTTTATATAACCCTAAAGTGCTCTTTTTTTTTCTTGTGCTCTTATTCTGAGAAGTGCATCATATACATGAAAAGATCCTGTTATCAAAGTCAGCTCTGATATTGCTTTGATTTTATCAAATCAAATCAAGTCACCTTTATTTATATAGCGCTTTTAACAAGTCCAATTGTTTCAAAGCAGCTTCACATTGTTAACAGGAAAATAATGCAACAGAATTTGTACAGCCGTTCTGGTGAAACGGTGATGTTATCCAGCTAATTTCAAGTATCATATAGTGTCAATGGGAGCAGATCGGTAATATAGATGAAATTTAGGTGTCCCCAACTGAGCAAGCCAAAAGCCAGAGGCAACGGTGGCAAGGAACCAAAACTCCTTCAGGGTCAGAATGGAAAAAAAAAACCTTGGGAGAAACCAGGCTCAGTCGGGGTGCCAGTTCTCCTCTGGCCGATGAACAAACAGTGTATGATTATAATTCTGGCAACATAGCAGGTCTTAATTCATATTAGGTAAATAGATATTCGTAAGATTATTCGAAAGATTGGAGTCATCACGCCAGAGACGGGTTTAATGAGGATGTCGTGTCGATGCAGCATTTACGGGGGGGAGTTTATTTGACATGCTCTCTGCAGACATTTCAGGGATGCGTTGGTCATGTCCAGGCGCTGGGCCACCATCTGATCTGGATACGGCCCGGATCCGGCTGACTGCAGTAAACCTTGGGATAAACAGAGAGACTAACATTAGCGTAGATGCCATTCTTCTTATGATGTAACGAGTACATCAGGTGTTATGGGAAGTGTTCCTGGTTCCGGCTGACCTAGTTAATGCAGCCTAACAATCATTTACTGATGTATGTAAGTAACATGTCACCTACAACTATGCCAGTGAAGAAAAGTTCTGTTCCAATGTCTGAAAAGATGGGTCTTGGTCCGCGTTCAAACGAATCGCGTCAGTTCAGGCAGGCCACGTCAGTCAAGCTCGCATCAGCTGATAGCCAGCTGTTCCTGACGTGTACCAATCCAGTCTCGACACTTATCACCGCGGCCATTTAAATTCACATTTCTCAGCAATTCTCTATCGCATCGCTGCTTGCATCAAACTCCCTCCTCCAACCCCAACTCCACCTTTACCTGTGTTTAATTTGCTTTGTTTCTTTCTGTAGGTCTCTACATGGCAAGCTTTTCTCTCATGTATTGTCTACATTCACACAATGTGAATTTGTAATTACATATGCATAAACTGGTTCCATTCTGTACCCCGGGGGGGTTGACTTGCTGCTCTCCCCGCTCTGTTCAGGCAGGTGCATGGACAGGCGTGGGGAGTTCTTGCCCAGAACAGAACCATACTGCCAACACTAACTGTATACTTTCATTGTCAACAACGATAATAAACAATATACTTGACGAAGTGGTCCTGACTGAACTACAAGTGTGAACTTAAGTTAAGATTCATGTCTTTAGACTGTCAGTTATTCATATTATGTATTTTCATATTTGTATTTTTATTTTTATACACATACACACATATATATATATATATATATATATATATATATATATATATATATATATATATATATATGTATATGTGGTTTCTATGCTTATTCCTTCAGTAAATGCAATATTTTGTGGTATGTATGCTGTGTCAGATGTAAACTGTAAGATGTTTTTACAGTGTTTTGATTCTAAAAGCATTTGTAATATTGATCTCTTATATAATCCAAAGACAAACTTGAAATATGCAATGGAGTCTATTTTTGAGTTTGAAAGATCACCCCAACAAAAAGATCGGTGTGGCTTTATGTATTGCTCAATAGTGTGGAAATGGCTATAAAAAAGATACAAAGTGGTAAAAGGTATAAAGTGGTAGTGGTAAAATGAATAAAACTAGTTAACGACTGCAGAGAAGAGTGAAGACATTATCATGTAAGCTGAGAGAAGCACGGTTTATTGTGAAAGAGAACTATGTGTTTTCACAGTAAGTGGATGGAGATAAGAAAAGAAACAGAAAGAGTCACCTCTCAACTCACCTCACTCTCTCTTTAACGTCATCCTATCTTTTGCTTTTTATCTTTCTCTCTATTCTTTTCTCTTCTACCTCATCATTTCTCTCACATAGTTGGTTTCTTCCAAACTCTATCTGTTGTATTTGTGCTGGAAGGCTGTGTATTCCCCATTAGAGTGATAAACCAGTACAGGCTTCAGCTTGTCCTTATTAAGCAGTGGAAAGGCTCCTGGTTTTGAAGTTCACTCTCACTTCCCTCTGGCCCCTAGGCCTGCGGGCCGGGCCCACCAGAACAGGCCGACATTTTCACAGCCGCCATTGATGTATATCTGACCTTTGATGCAGTCATTCTGTGTTCCCTAGCCTGGGGCCTAATTAAAACTAACAGCCCCGTGATACGCCGCAGCTACATGGCCCCCCACCTCCACCTCCTACAACCCCATAGAGTTTGGCCGAGATAGCATTGTGTTTCTCTCCTAGTCCTGAAGTCCATGTGGATGGGGAAGGAATGGAAATATATGAATGTAATGTCCACTATATGGCCTCACAAACTCTCTTTGAAGTCAGTAACAAAGTAAGAGTGTAGGAAAGTTTTTGGAGCTGTGAGTTGTTCACATTTTGCATTGATCCTCAGAAGCTGTTTTTTGTTGTCCCTCTTTGAGTTGGCTTGTGATACACTTTGCTGCCACTAGAGGGCATTTTCACTTTCACAGATGTTTCATCAGGTAGTCGAAGATCAGTGTTGAACCCATAAAAAAAATTAAAAATAAAAATAAATAATGAGGTACACAATAAAAACACACCGCAAATACTGCCCCAAACACATGTAATGGAATGTCTGGTGAGTAATGTCTTGTGCTCCTACTCACTCACTAGAGTTGTACTAAACTGTTATTGTAATCTTATGTTTGAATATCAATATATTATGCCATACAGGTTCAAAAATGCATTAATATCACACCTTGTCTTACAAAGGTGAAATGGCCCAAATAACAGCAACTCAATTAGATGAACTAAACTCAAATTCTGTTAGGGCAGTGCATGCTATTTTGCAAATTAATCTCATTACTATTATTAGTATTAGTATAGTTTGGTTTGACTACATAAAAAAAAAAAAATCTTATTGACCCCATACTTTTGAACGGTAGTGTACATTTTAGTACATTTGTGACTGAAACCTAAATTATCAACATGACAACGGCTGAAACATGAGATTTTAATAAAAATTTTAATGATTGTATTTATAAATTGATTGAACTGTATTTAATTCATGACATTAAGTATTTTTAGTGACATCACCTTTATTTAATACACTTATCTAATAAGGTGACGTCTATCACATTCAAATGCTAAAATTAATAAAATATTGTCATAATTTAATAATTTAAATTAGATTCATAATTTAATATTGACACAGTATATTTACTTTTTGCTTATGTTTTTTTGAGAAAAGTTATTTATAAATTTTTATTTATAAATATATATATATATATATATATATATATATATATATATATATATATATATATATATATATATATATATATATATAAAAATTAACTATACAAAATATTTTTAAATTATGATTAAAATTTAATTTAAAGAAATTTTAAAGATGTTTCTGAAGCTGTGCATAAGTAGAAGGCCTCAGTGAAGCAGTGCCATTTTCTAGTGCAATCTAGAATCAAGTGAATCATTGGGCTTGGCGGGAGAACAAGAGAAGAGGAAGGGCACAAAATGCAGGGAAACTTTTGACATTAGTGTCGCAGGGCAAGGTGATGGCTCATAGTGAGTACATCTATACCCCTTTCTGGTGCCCTGACAGGGCCTCGTTTATCTTGCTGTGGTGCAGTGTGGGAAGGTGTGGGTGTGTGCCTGGGGGTTGTGAGGGGGCTGATTTATGGCATCTCGCCCCAGAGGTGGCAGGAGCGAGCTGTGACAATCTGGTCTTTTGGGAAAATGGCGTGTACCCAGAAAGCCCCAGGGAACAGGGGACATGCCAGTGTCCTCAAAGAATGGCATATCTGCCCTGGTTGCTCTACTATGGATGGTAATGGAAGCTGTCCGGATGCAGGTGCATCCAGCTCAATCCAGTGGCCATCCAGTTCAACAGTTTCAAACACTTTTTGAGTCATGATACTACACTTCCATTCAAAAGTGTAGCGTCACTAAGATTTTTAAAAATGTTTTCACTAAAGCTAAAATCACTGCATTTATTGATAAAAAATATCTATCTATCTGTCTGTCTATTTCTGTCTGTCCATCCATCGTGTTATGGGGCATATGTTTTTTTAGGCTTACATTCTCAAATTTCATCTGAGCTATACTTACAAGATTTTCTAAATTGTTTGCTTTGGTCTAAGGTAACAGAAACCTTTTTTTTTTTTTGGACAATTTTAAAGTTCTAATCCAGAGACATCAGTCAATTAACCTGATTTATTCATCGAACCTCTTCAATTTTGCACTTTTAATCTCGGAGCTAAACTTTTGATCGAACGTTTTTCCAAGGTCTCACTTAAAAGTTCTCATAACAGCAGGCTTCTCTTCACTGGCACAGGTCACATTCCATCAGTAATGTAACTGAATTACAGCTCACACAGAGGGTAGCTGGTATCAGATATGCACATAAATTCAGTACGTAACTGGGTTTTCCCTAAGTCCACAGAGACATGGATGGATTTCCACACACATGCATGTGCTCACTCACAGACAGGGATATTATTTGATATGTGTGACCTTTGACAGCAAACGCAGAGTGTTCATTGGTATTCTTAACGCTGTGTTGGGGTGAGACCGAAGCTCTCCGTACCCCACGTACCGGTGAGATCTGCTCCAGATTTGGTATTCTCGGCATAGGAACTTTCCTAAACCACTTACCCCTATTTGCAATGCAAATATCCAAAGACAGATTTATCCAATGGCATTGGGAATCACAGATAAACAGCACACTGGCAATGACTTTGCTTGTCATTCTCCTCAGATGAGGTAAACATCATTATGATTTATAGTGCTCGGTGACATTGTGGGAATGCAAAATATAAATATTCCAGCTGACATACTGATAGACTGACTTCCATTTGAACCTGAAGAAAATAGTCTGATTTGTAACATCATAAATACATTTAGATCAATCGCTCTGCTTCTACGCATACATCAACGTCAGGCCGTAGAGGCACATCTGGTCTCAATTCAGAGCTAGCGTTGCAGTTTTGCTAATACACTGCAGTTGATGGCAATGCTTAGAGGTGCTCAACCTGTCTGCAAACACACATGGACAGATGCCTCAAAATAGGATAAACCACAGGAGCTCATGAGTAGATTAAACCCATTATGGTCGGATGGTGTTTGTAATAGCATTAACATATTGAGAGGCTGCAGT
The DNA here is from genome assembly GCA_018749465.1 of Paracanthobrama guichenoti. Classification (NCBI taxonomy): domain Eukaryota; kingdom Metazoa; phylum Chordata; class Actinopteri; order Cypriniformes; family Gobionidae; genus Paracanthobrama; species Paracanthobrama guichenoti. The sequence goes on along the minus strand of CM031961.1, from coordinate 27,451,841 downwards.
CAGTGACAGCGAAACCTTTTAAATGGTGTCAGCCAATCAGCAACCGGTGAACTTTTCCCATTGCTTAAGGCACCTGCTGGTCTGGCTGCAATTGTTCATTTGATGGTGTGAATGATGGTGTGGGTCTGTGTATTTTTTTCTGTTTTATTTATTTATTTTTTTTAATTTTTTTAATTAGCTCATATTTACACACATTAAATTGCATTGTGAATATATATATGTGTGTGTGTGTGTGTGTGTGTGTGTGTGTGTGTGTGTGTGTGTGTGTAAACAATATCACACGGCTGTGATTTGGCCTTATGTAATCACAGTGTGCTTATATACAGCCATATTGCACAGCTACTCGTGTGATATTGCGTTTATACAACAGTTTGATGGCACAAAAGTGTGTAAATAAATAAGAAACAACAACAGAGTGGCGTTAAGTGTGTAATCATTGTATATCAACATGAAATAACATTTAAAAATCACTTACATGCATTATAGCTGCATATTTATACTTGCGAACTCTTTTTCCCGTTGGCACGGCGCTTGATGCCCAAGGGAACGTCTGCCAATTCCACCATGTAGTTGAAACATATAATTTGTATTCATTAAAATTACTTTTAACATTTAAAAACAGACATGTTAAAATTTCACAGCTTGGTTGTATTGGTAAAACTGACTCAGTAATGCACAAAATTGGAATTTGAATCATGCGATGTGATAGCGAGTAAAAGCGTTCTCGAGTATAAATATGCAGCTATAATGCATGTAGGTGGTTTTGAATTGATATTTCATGTCGATATACAATGGCTACACACTTAAAACTGATCATAGTGTTTATATTTGTAAGACTGGCGAATCTTTAGAATAATTGCAAGGAAAACTAACTTTACCACACTCTGAGAGCCCCCTAGTGGTCTGGAGCATTTCCGTTGTGTTGTTGCTTTTTCATTGTGTTGTGGATTGATTCCGTTGTGATGTGGCTTGATTCCATAATGTTTGGGCCTTTTCGTTGTGTTGTGGCTTTATTTCGTTGTGTTGTTAACTTCTGTATGCTTTTTAAATGTTGTTGTGTTATGCACTACTGGGCCACCATAATAGACCAAAGATTGCCTGTTTGATATACCCCAATTGAATTATATGTTCAATCAATCTTAACATTTTAACATCTATCTAAATAACTAACTTACATTATCACCTAAAAAACTTTTAAAACTAAATTTCATGACACAGCAACAGTAGTATTTGTAAAAATATGGTGGATTTGCTTGACCGCCATGAGAGTCGTCACTATCAGCATGCTACAAACGGTCAAGTGGTCCCATTGCTGATACTGGGAGAATATCGCACGGCTGGAAAAGGCTCTCAGACAATCAGATTGGAGAACCAGAAAGAACTGTCATACAAATATACACTGATCGGGCAGAACATTATTCCTAATATTGTGCTGGTCCCCTTTTTGCTGCCAAAACAGCCCTGACTCGTCAAGGCATGGACTCCACTAGACCCTGAAGGTGTGCTGTGGTATCTGGCACCTAGATGTTAGCCGCAGATCCTTTAAGTCCTGTAAGTTGCGAGGTGGCCTCCATGGACTGGACTTGTTTGTTCAGCGCATCCCACAGATGCTTAATTGGATTGAGATCTGGGGAATTTGGAGGCCAAGTCAACACCTCAAACTCATTGTTGTGCTCCTCAAACCGTTCCGGTGGACAGGGGTCAGCATGGACACCCTGACTGGTCTGCGGCTATTCAGCCCCATGTGCCACAAACTGCAATGCATTATGTGTTCTGTCAGCTTTCTATCAGAACCAGCATTAACTTATTGAGCAATCTGAGCTACAGTAGCTCGTCTGTTTGACCGGACCACACAGGCCAGCCTTCGCTCCCCACGTGCATCAATGAGCCTTGGCCGCCCATGACCCTTTCGCCGGTTCACCACTGTTCCTACCTTGGAACACTTTTGATAGATACTGACCACTGCAGACCGGGAACACCCCACAAGAGCTGCAGTTTTGGGGATACTCTGACCCAGTCGTCTAGTCGTCATACTGTTATGCCTGATCGGTGTATATTAGATTGTAGAAACATAAAACATTTAAAAAATATGAGTTGTATTGCTCAAAGTTCTTGTATGCACACTCTTTTTTTTTTTCTTCTTACAAAGTTTTTTTATTTATGTTTTTATTTTTTTATACACAATATTGTAATGCTATCTCTATCTATTGATCTCTGATAACAGACTGCCAATCAACCACAGCGCTGTAATCCTCACTTAAGTGTTCCTTTCCTCATTCTTCTATATAAACAAACTAAAAAAGTGTACATGTGTACATGCTCATTCATGCATATCCATATAATGTGTGTTCAGGCAGTATGGATACATTGCAGCTGATGAGCCTGAGGCAGACTGAGTGACTATCTAGAGTCGAGTGCTGCAGGTCAGTGCAGACGGAGCTGAATCTTCACGTCTTTCTCGCTTTTATTGTTGTAATTTACCGTTCGATCCTCAGTGATTCAATGAGCTGAAAATGGCAAACATCTTAAGCTCTACAAATGTTATGCTTTGAAAAGATGTATTTACTTTTGATGAAAAGCTTTTAATCCATAATACCCTGCTGCTCTCCCACTAAGACATATTTATGAAGATCTATATTAATTTATAAAAAAAATTGCATTTTTGATATAAACAAAGACACAAAAAGAACAATTCATTCAATTCATTTTTTAAATCTATATAAACAGCCCCATTATGACTGACATGACTAATCGTAAATATGCATTTAGTGAAAATTAATTCTCTTTTATTTATTGTACTATGTTAGGCATAATGCAATATTTAATGGCTACACATCACAATGTTTCCCTGCATTTAGTGAGCACTTTAACACTATGGCCTAATATCTTGTTTTGATATTCTTTAGGACCCTCAAGTTTGCAATAATCTGCACTTTTGGAGGATTTGTGTGTTTTTATGGCATCTCTGTGTGTTTGGAAGTGAAATATAATGTTGTATTGCATTAAACTACAACTGTACAGTTTATAGTAATGAAGGAAAGCCATTTTGTCAGTAACACCATGTGGGTCGTCATGGTAGATTGGGCTCTACTAAAAATGTAATTGCATTTAGTGTTTGACCCAAGCTATTGGCTCATTGGTTAGAGTACATAACTAAATTCTTGAGGGCTGTGAGTTTGAATCTCACTGAAGCAGAGCAGCACTATAACAAGGAAAAATTAAACTAGCTCCTAATTATAAAATTTGTGCAGAAACTTCATTCATTGGAAAGAGATAAGCTGTTCATGCAAGACTTCAACCGATTAATACCCCCGTGATAAAGGATAAAGCTACTACCTGCTTACACGCTTGAAGACACAGACAAACACCAGTGGGAGGAGAAATGCATTTCTGCAAATTCTAACAAATAGCAGCACCACCGGTGTCCATGTGATATTTTGAACAAAAACATTGCAAAAATATAACAAGATGCTTTTAGTGTTGGAGGAGATGTCTAGTTTATCTGATTATTCTGCAGTAAAAACTCTCTTCATATAGCTGTTCTCATTGGGAGAGGAAGCTGCAGCATTCATTTGTGTTTGACTCAAGGCACTGGCATTTACACCAGCATGTAGGCAATTTGTCAGAGGAATAACATTACAGAATTATTGGAGGTGAAAATCACTCAGATTTCACTGGATGTCTGGATTAACAAACTGTGTCTAATTTGCTGTATCGCCATACATATAAGAATACTGTGTGTTTTGGAATATATACAAACAGAGGGGAAAAACTGAAAGAAAAACCCTGTCTCAAACAGGGGTGCATTTTTTTCCATAAAATGACATAACTCACTGCTTAACTACCATAGTGCGATGCATCGTTGAAGAAATCAACTAGCTAGTCACGACTGTTTCCCGAAACCGTATTGTCGCAGATTTGTTGTTCAACCATGTTGGTTAATGATGTCACGCAGGTGGTGGAGTAATAACTTCTATTAATGAATCCGTTTAAGATTTAATTAATGCTAGATTTTTGCTATAAATTACGGATATTGCATCTGAGGACTAATTTTCATTTTTGCTTTAATTTTTCATTTTGATTTATTCAGTCACAGGCTCGTTTTTGTGCAGTATAGCACACACATGCACACTCTTAAAAAACAGTGCATTAACTTGTTGAACTATGCTGATAACGACGGATCTTGCTAACAATGTTTTTCATTGTCAATGTCACATTGTGTTCCATTTTTACCTTAATGCTGTTTAAAGGGTAGACAATGAATTTTTAGTGATGAACCTACCCTAAAAATATGTTTTATGTTAATAACCCTCTTCTGATCCGACTGTCGTTGGGTGGGGATACAACAAGCCCTGGAGCTGTCAAAAGTCTGTCAAAGGACTTTTGCTGACAAATAAATGTGAATTTCTCAGTTCAGGTAACATGGAGAACGAGTAAACTTTGTTCATTTACATGTACTACTAACATTCTAACAATACAAAGCAGATTGGAAGTAGGTGAAGTTACACTTTAAGTTTGTATTTATCCTGAAATGTAATAAAGAAGTTTCATAATATGTCATGGGTTCACTAGGCTCTCTCACCACCACCACTCAATGATCCCAGTCACCAATCTACTCACCTCATCAGCCACTACATAAAATCACACACCTCAGTTCAGTCTTTGTCTGGCCTTAAACTAGGACACACATCCAAATCGGCAATCTCCACTCTAACACCGGTTCCTGTGATTCCTCTCCAACGTGTTTCCATGTTATATTCCTCTTGTGTTTCCAAGTGTTTAACGCTATCTCAAACAATTTGAATGTTTTTGTACAAGGTGGCTAATTCGTACGAATTCATACGACCTCACTCGAGGTGAATTTGAATTATGAATTTGTACAATTTGTCTAAACTGCAGTAACGGATAGGTTTAGGGGAGGGTCAGGGGGTAGGTCATTCGTACAAAATCATACAAATTGGGCAAATTGTCAAATACGTACGCTTTAGCAAAACTCGTAAAAACATTTTGTGAGATTGGGATGGTGCGTTTCAAAGAGTGTGTTTCCAAGTGATACCTGTGCTATGCTCCAACGAGGTGTCCGCTCTGTCAGCCAGCTCTGCATCCCGGTCCATACTCATCTGTAAGAAAAGACATTAATTAATATCTGCATCATACTCCACAAAGAATTTTTATTTATTTATTTATTTATTTATTTGTTTTTACTTTTAACCCTTAAGCGCATACCCTGGGTCATTTACCACCACCATCCTCACTATTTTTTTTTAGACGTCAATTTTCTAGGTATTCATCAATCAATTCATAATAAACAATATAACAAGAAAGAAATAATAAAACTATAAAAGAACCCTGTTTTCCCATTCATTTTTGAAAAAATAATAATAATAATAGGGTTGCTTTTTTTCTACACAACAATATCTGAATCTTTGATGACTGAATAAGTGCAATTCAAGGTGACAATGTCTGATACACAATGATGAAGTGACGTTTCACTCATTGTTACTGCTGGCAGAAAACAAAAGAATAGGAAGAATCATCAGCAAAAGCTGAAATGACAGTGATGATTACTGTCACTGTCATTTGATGGTAGGTCTGGTGAAGAAGCTGTCAGTGATCAAAATATTGATTTTGAAGATGTTGAAAATGATAATTTTGAGAATATGTTTGAGATGAATATGAGACAGATGCTGAATGTACTAAGAAATGAGCTCTGACGAGGACAGTGATGATGGTATAAAACATCTGCTCAAACTGAACCCTACCAAGCTCCAAAAGGTAACAAAGTAAAAATAATTATTCTTCTGTAATTGTTACTCTAATATCGGGAGAGTTTTATATTATCGCGACAGGTAGAGATCCATCCATGTTAAAATAGATCCGGGTCACTAAAGACCCAGATATGTAATAATGATTGGCAAAACATTCATGCATTTAAGGGTTAAGGTAAACCTGGGAAAAATTATACATTTTGCAATTTACCTTTGTTAATCAGGCTGCCATTTAATTTTTAGGTGATGAAATGTCTGCTTGGCCACCGCACACACTGTGTATTCAATCCATTCTGCACCCGACAGACTAATGAGCAATTCCCCAAAGGTCATGAATTCAAATATCACTCAGTGCTCCACTGAAAACTATCACACTGACCTATTCCCAATGTGGCACGATTTTAAAAGCAAACTGTTTCCCATCTTTATAACACAGTGAAATATTGAAGCAATTCCTTCTGATTAAAAACGGGGACCGTGAAGGCAAAATATTATGGCATGACTTTTTAATGTGCAAATATAGAAATGCTCTTTGATTGTGTTAAAAAAACAGAAGCATAACTTAATTTTATTACATTAGTATCTTACTTGGAGCTAAATTGTGAGGTTTAATCTAAGTCTTATCAAGCACACAAGTAAAAAAATCATGCAAGGTTTATCAGTTTTTCTTGGGTGATTGTTGATATCCATCTAAAAATATGGCCTGAAAAATAATTAAAATAACACAATAAAATTACAAAATAACAGTCAGTGAGGTGAAATTCCAGAATGTGCATCCAGTATAAAAACTCTATATTACTACCATGCTGTTTTATTTTGTTGTTGTTTTTTCCTCATAAGTCAGAATCCAGCTTTGAGTTGCTGAATAAATGCACCCTATGCTGTCACTGTCTGTGTTGAATCTGAATTTGTGTTGATTGAGCTCATTTTGCTTAGCTTAGGTTGCACACTGAGAGAGAATTTAAACACAAAAGAACCTGATTAAAAAGTGTATTCAAACAAACATAAACACAATGTAATGAAAGGGCCTTGTGACAAAATCATTCTGCCTCTGTCTGTGAGCGTTTAGATAGCAGTCAGTGTGGAGAGCTCTCTCATTTCGTCTTCTGCAATTACCCTCTCCATCTTACCTAGCAATCAAAAACTTGTCATGCTGTACAAGGCTAAATGTCGCCATAATAGAATCTTCCTCTGATCTTTTGTAGTAGAACTAACCCTGTGGTGTGTGTCTTTTATAGCCAAGAATAGTTCCCCCACATATACAGTACTGCTTCAGAGAGTGCAAGTAATCCATTACACATTTAAAGGGATAGTTTACTCTGTCATTATTTAATAACTCTCATGTATAGACCTAGTTTAAAGTCTGAATAACACAAAATGTGATGTCCGGGACAGTAAACGCCAACTGGGCTTGTCAAGTTTTGACATAATAAAAGCACACACACACACACACACACACACACACACACACACACACACACGTCTGGATAACTATCTTTCTCCTTACACTAACCCTACACTCTAAAAAATGCTGGGTTAAAAACAACCCAAGTTGGGTTGAAAATGGACTAACCCAGTGATTGGGTTGTTTTAATCCAGCAAATGGGTTGTTTAAACCTAGAGGTTGGGTTAAATGTTTGCTTAAAACAACCCAGTCGCTGGGTTAGTTCATTTTCAACCCAACTTGGGTTGTTTTTAACCCAGCATTTTTTAGAGTGTACCCCTAAACCTACTCATCACACAAAACTTTTGCAATTTTTGCATTTAAAAAAAACCTCATTCTGTATGTTTTATAAGCCTCAGTTTAGTTCCCAACGGTGGCACGAGTCCCCATGAGTCTGTGTGCATTCAGTCCCCACCGGGATAGAAAAACATGAACAAACACGCATACACACACACACGTTGGGTTTTCATATTTTATGGAGACATTCCATAGACATAATGATTTTTACCACCATTTTATCACCTAGCCCTAAACTTATAGAAAACTTTAATTTTTAGATTTTCAAAAAATATAATTGTGTATGATTTATACGCTGTTGTCCTCATGGGGACAAAAAATTTAAAAAATATTGCTCTCTTTGTGGGGACATTTTGTCCCCATAATGTAAGGTTTACCATGACTCACACAGACACACACACATACACACACAAATTATTTAAAAGTTTTTATTTTATTGTATTAAATTTACATTTAGCCTATTTAATTGTGATGCTTATTTAATGTTTAATGAGTTTAATGAAGTCCCAGTTTGGTAATGGTTGCAAAAAATAACAAAATAGACAAAAAAATAAAACGGCTCAGCTTTAGTTTGACCTCTGTATTTATGTATGTATGTATGTATGTATGTATGTATTTATTTATTTATTTATTTATTTATTTATTTATTTATTTATTTATTTATTTATTTATTTATTTATTTATTTATTTATTTATTTATTTATTTATTTATTTATTTATTTTTATTTGACACCACTGTGGATGTGTCAGTAATTTGTTACATATTTTATGTTAATAAAATATCTATTATTTTGTGTATTTCTATTTCTGTCATGACAACTCTCGGAGTGTTTGGCATGGTAATGGGTATGACAATGTTAATATGTTTGGTCTTGGCAGAATACATCTGTTATGATGCTGCTGCTGTGGCTTATTGCTGCTGCTGCAGAACAAGTACAGAATACATACACAACACGCTGCTGTGAGCAAGACATGCTGTTACTGTACAATAGAGCGTACATGGAGAGCTTCTGAATGCACGCTGCACTGCTAAGGCAAAAGTTATCCTAGTATTTGAAGGTTGACCACGCATGCTCATTGGCTACTGATACAGCAGGAACCAATCAGCTGTGCCCTAAGATGACGATGTGATTATGAACAGGTAGTTAAAGGATCTATTAGCCTTCGTCATCTAGAGTTTCATGACAGAACTTTGTATATATTTTACACTCTCAGAAAAAAAAGGTACAGTGTTGTCACTGGGGCGGTACCCTAAGGGTACAAAAGTGAAAAGGTACATCTTTGTACCTTACTCACCCCTAAATCGTACATATCAGTACTTTAAGAGTGCGTATTAGCACCTTAAAGGTACATATTAATACCTTAAAGTTACATATTAATACCTTAAAGGTACATATTAGTACCTTTTTGGTTTTGTACTTTAGGGTACCGCTCCAGTGACAGCACTGTACCTTTTTTTTCTGACAGTGTATGGCATTTTATACCTACTTTATTTTAATGTTTATTGCTAAATAATTACAAAATCATATGACTTAACATTAAAGTGTAAAAGCACCATAAAAGTAGCTCGCTGATAATCCTCCCTTTTAAGTTTTAAACATAAATTGCATGAAAAAAAGTCTAGTGCCTTTAGTTTTTTTATGGAGGAAAGAAAGTCCTACAGGTTTGAAGTGACATGAACGTGATGACAGAATTTAAATTTTTTGGGTGAACTATCCCTTTAATAACCAAAAACTGCAGTGAAACTTTCCAAAGGTCCCTTGCACTATAAGAGAACTGTGTCCTGTATGTGAAATATAAAGTCATTGTAAACCGAGGCCCTGCACTCTATAAATAGACCAGCATCATTTCTGGTAAGGGCTGTTTTCTCCTCTCTCCGTCCTTTCCCTGGATGGCAAGGTTACCTCCCATCAACTTAGTTCCATAACAAATAGTTGACAAACACAATGATCATTCCCCATATGGTCAATGCCAGCATTATACTCAAAGGAATCACCCCACCTCTTCTCTTGATTTTTCGGCTTGTGTTGACACTTTGTTCAGTTTTCAGTCTGTGTTAAGTGTTTCATCGAATCCCCCCTGAGAGACACACCACTGACCATTACACCCCATCTCTCCTACCATACTTTCCAATTTTAGCTCTTTTATTAAACTTTACTGCTCAAGTGTCAAACCTACTGCTGCTTTGGGGTTGAACGTTGAGCGTAGTATTCCCTGAACATCGAAAATCTAGCCTCTCGCATTTCGTTATCAACGCAATACTATGTAACACGGCTGGTGATACTAGAATCCATTGAAAACACTAAGGAAACATGTATTCTTTCCACACCGGAGCATTTATTTATTTATTTTTTCATCTCCACAAATGACTCTGCCTCCAACTCAGAGGAGAAAAACAAGCGCATCCTTCCCACGGGAAGACTGGTGGCTTCTCACATTCTGGGTTAGGAAAGACATGCAGTTAGGTCTTTTGGAAAGTAAAGAGAGCGAGTGTAAGAATGGGAGAGTGTCGGTATCCTGTAAAAGTGTAATCTCTTTAATCTTGTGTCTGGGAAAAGCCTGGCTGGAGTCCTGAGAGATAGGTGTGTAGGGAGAGATCAGACCAAGACACCAGAGGGATTAATGTCTTACCTCAAAAAGGCCCAAACACCATCAAAGATAAGGAGCAGTCAGAGGGAAATGGAAATGCTGGGACTTGTGTGGCCGTGAACCCGGTTGCTTCTGACACACAGAGCGGTCTCCTAATGGCTTTGTTATACTGATGAGACGACAGATGTATTGTCCATAATCAGACTCGTTTAATAACTTCAGCATCCTGACCATCAACGGCTCTCACACGGAGTTTAATTTTTTCTGTACCAGCATGGTCAAAATGAAATGAAATTTTCAAAAGATTAAATACATAAATTGTTCAAAATGGTTTCTGGCATATCCTTTATTTAAAAACCACTCTGTTAAGGATGTTGATAGGGATTATAAGTGAAGAAAAGGGGAGACAATATTTTAAAATGCTCTCTATATGGAGACATGAAAGAAACGACGATTCCAGTTGTTTACCCTGTACAGGTCCGCAGAGTTTAAGAGGTTAATTCAATCATGTCACTGGATTACATATACTTTACATTTTAAATAACTGTGGAGGAGCTCTGACCTCATATGTGGTACCATTTGAAAGCTTAGAGTCTCAACTTTCTGGAAATATGCATCACTGTTTTACACAAAGTAACTCATTGATGAAACATTGATACATGAAATTACTCTGGGACCATTTCCGCCTGGATTTGGCCTACCCAAATTGAAAAGCTTCCCATACTCACATACAGTGGTCTAAATACAAAATTTTGGTGTCATTTTACAAGAAATGCTTTGAAGTTACATAAACCACTGCTGTAAATGATAAACGTGTAAGTATATGTTGTCTGAGCTGTTGTTTTTTTGTTGTTGTTGTTTTTATTTTGCCAGCAATTGTCTGCATTTTTTATCATTTTCACAAAACTTTCATGGCCCCCAGAATATTTTGTTGTATGAATATCTGAACATATATATATATATATATATATATATATATATATATATATATATATATATATATATATATATATATATATATATATATATATATATATATATATATATATATATATATATATATAAAAAGTCTCTGTCTCTGCTTTTAAACAACAACAACAACAAATTCTAGCTTCATGCATTCTGTTTTATCAGCACTTGAATGTGGGTAAGTTTCGATTTTGAATTTTGAACAAAAAGATGAGAAAATTGCGTTTTTGTCAAAGACTATGTATATTGGGCTCGGAACAATGATCTGGGTTGACATTTCATCCAGTAACATTAGGCCGTTTTGATTTATATACTGTTTAATGTTTGATAATCGCATTAGCTGACATGTGCGTCAGCAACATTTCTATCCCTGCATCCCAATGTCCATACTATCCATCCTAAATAGAATGTGAGATTACAATAAGTGTGTTTCAAAGCATGTTGAGAAGAGTATGCCAAAAGTCCCCAGATGGGCTATTATTTCCATTAGATTTTCAAAGTGTGGATCTGTGCACACTATAACAAGTAATATTGCCCACAACCCATTGCGCTTTGGAGGAAGATTAGGTTCAGAACTACAAACACAAATAAAGAGTGTTAAAAAACTACAAACATGGCGTATTGCACGACCAATGGTTCAAAAGAGAGGTTTAGATAAAGGGATCAGAAATATTTATTTAATGGTATCCATGATATATTTAATCTACAACAACATATAGGATGCGTGAGTGTCTGACAGAGTGTCCGTTAAAAGATGCAACTTAATGACATGATGGTATGTCCATATTTGGCTTGTGTACAAAGCTCTTTTGCTACACACTCAAAAGTACATACTTTTTCTTCACAAAAATAGTACTTACTTTTAGGGCATAGTATAAGTAGGTGAATTGGGATGCAGCATATTTTTCTGCTTCTTCTTCGCTTGTTATACTATATATATATATATATATATACACACACACACACACACAGACTTGACACTGATTGGTTGATGGTCAGTGGGCACCACAGGATGCGACTTCACATTCAGACAAGGAGAGAAGCGGACAAGGAAAAATATCCAAATGCCCATTCTTTCATACTTTAAAGAGCCCTCCAAAATTAGTTACTGGTTGAACATTGTCTATAGTAGGATGTGATTTAATTATGATTTATACAGTGCATGCAAAAAAAAACTATTATTTCATCAGAATAAATTGTAATTGAGAAGGAATTTTGGTCCAGATGGTGTAGTTACATCATCTAGCAGGGGCTAACTGGGTCATGCTAACCACCAAAACCTTGACCCCTTTGTCAAAACACATCATTTGATTACTTGATAATACTATAAGAGTTTTTCAAGGTCTATTCACAGTTTTAGACTTTGGTTGCAATTGCCAAAGAGAATTTCAGAAATACACAATCTCCTTCAGCACAGGTGCTGCCCAACCCTCTTTTCTCCTTTTTTTTTATTTTTTTTTAACAAAACCATGCATATGTTTATTACCACTCTTGAGGTTTGTCATTGTTGTTATTTCAGAATCTTTTTTTTTTTTTAATGAGCCCCTGGCTTAAAATATAAAAGAGATGAAAGTGAGCATGTGGCCTGTCAACTCTCTCCCTCCTGGTTAATCGTGTAAATTAGGCCTCAAAAACAAATGCTGACTCTGAGTGTTGCCCGTTATGATAGATATCATCATTACCATCACTATATCAAAAGCTCTTAATGTCATGTTGCCAGAACAAGTAGAAATCACCCTTGATTTATGCAGTCCAGCGAGTGACCCATCATCCACCATAATTGAGAATGTTCTGATTTTCGATAAATTATGCCATTATTCAAAAGGATATTATTATTATTCTTATTATTATAAGTGTTTGCAAAACAGATTATTGGCCACATAAACAAAAATGTACCATTCAAGAGTACAAATAAAATGTGACCTCAGGATAATCGAGAGATTATTACAAGTACATATACTCACATACCGCTGACCGCCGGAAGCTAGTTATTTTTCTTACACAACTTTGCTTCAGAAGGCCTTTATTAATCCCCCGTGTGGAGCAGTTATATGATGGATAGATGCACTTTTATGGACTTCAAAAACAACACAACCATTCACTGCCATTATAAAGCTTTGAAAAGCCAGGACATTTTTATTATAACTCTGATTTTATTCGTCTGAAAGAAGAATGCCATAAACTCCTAGGATGGTTTGAGGGTGAGTACCTAAATCATGGGGTAATTTTCATTTTTGGGTGAACTAACCCTTTTATCATACCCAATACCTAAACTCAAATGCTACAAAAACTACCTTATATTAATAAGCAGTAAATTAGGAGTTAATTGAGGCAAAAGTTAAGTTACGGTAATCAAGCGTAGCGTCAGTTCTGGCAGGTCACGTTAGCCAAGCTCACATCAGCTGACTGTCAGCTGATCACGTCTACCTGTAGGAATATGACGTCTATCACAGCAGGCATATATAAGCTCCTTCAGTACTATCAGCAGCTGTCACGTTCTCCAGAGCTCATTTACCCTCCTCCATCCCCAGCTCCTCATCTCGTCAGTCAGGATTTGGTATTCTGAATCCCCTTGAATCAGACTGAATTCCTGAATTATTTTGTACATTTAATATCAACATTAATGATATCTGCAATGCATTATGTTGGTTCTGTTCTGTTTACCCTAAAGGGGGTTATTGCTGCTCTCATCCATGCTAGGCTGCATGGATGCGCAGGGAGTTCTTGCCCAGAACAGAACCATACCACCAATCCAAACTAATATTCAATCAATCATATTTGACGATAGTGGTCCTGACAGAAATTGTGAATATGTGTTCCCCATACTAAAGTGTTACTGAAGGATGATTTGAGGGTGGGTAAATCATGGGCTAATTTTAATTTTTGGGTGAACTTACCCTTTAAGAGATGTAGAATAAGGTCATGCAGAATAAGACATTAATATATGCTTTATAAGTAGTAATAAACAGCCAATATCCTAGTAGTTAATGGTGTAGTTAATAAACTAGTTAATAGCGAGAACTGAACCCTAAAATAAAGTGTTATAGAGTTTAGCATATCACACTTTGCAACTTCCAAAAACTATGGGATGTCAATTATCCATATACATATCCACTTTTGTCTGTTGTTTTGTAGTAATTTAGCTATAGTAAATAAAACAACATTACATTTGGCTCATTATTCAGAGCTTGTGCTATAGAGAGCACACAAAACTCTTGTGCATATCTTCAAATTGTTTCCAATTTCTGTAAGCAACTCAAGCCAGAGCCAAAGAGAACATGCAAAATTACAGAGAGCGAGAAAGAAAGTGTGAGAGAAAGATGAACAGCCTAAGCAGGCAATGAAACCAGCACACATTATCAAGCCTGACAAGGCTCATTTAGACACAACCGTGATGAAAGGAGCTCCCAGCCTCATCTAATGCAGCTTTGTGAAAACGTTGTGACAATGCGGAGCATCTCACTTAAGAAACTCATCAGGGGTCCCCAAGGGGGCAGTAACAGGCTCAGTGGGAGAAAAAAATGCTGACATTGGTACGGGCATCACTGAACACAACCGCGCTGCCATCACAGCAAACCTATAATAACAATATCACTGCCGCAAAATAAAACAGGTGTGAAAGAGAGAGTGTGTCATTTGACTCATTGACTCATAAGTGATCCACTTTTTTTAGAATAACAATGAAAAAAAAAATTATCTATATTTTTGTGTCATTTTCCAGCAAAAATACAGAAATATCTAAACATGGTATTAAGAATTTGGTTTATTTTTATTAGCCCTCTGGCAAATAGCTTTTTCTTGTTTAAAGCCTAAATTGATTTAGGTTTATGCTTTAAACCAAAAATATATATATATTGCAAATGGCAAGTTATGTTCTCTGAGAGCTAGACATATTTAAGACGTTATGATATTCAGACCAGCAGCACAATTTCAAGTGATATTGCTTTAATAGTACTCAGGGCTTGACAATAACACCCGCCAAATGTGGGTGGATTTCAGCAGTGGCGTGTAACGCAGTCACTCCTACTGGCAGGTTGAATTTTTTATTAATATACATTTTTCCATTGTAGTCTTTTAAAAAGGCATCTGGTTAGGCATGTAAATTAGGCCTTAAAAACAAATGCTGACTCTAAGTTGCCCTGTTGCCCATTATGATAGTTATCATCATTACCATCACTATATCATTTTTCAATTGTAGTCCTTTAAAAAGCAATGTAGTGTCAAAAATATAAATGTTTTGATGCATATACATACTGAAATATCTAAAATGCTTGCAATACTCATTTTCTGGAGAATAGATAAACAATGCTGTAGCAAAGTTTGTAGACATAAGGGAAGGAGGGGGGAACCAAATAAATACACAAACTGAAAGTAAACACACAGGCTCACGGACAACTGCTGCACGCACACATAATAAAACGTAAGCAAAACATAACATAAAGTCCAGGCCTGGTCCTCTCTCGTCCTTCACTGTTGTTGCTCCTATTTTTATGCGCCCAAGCTCCTCCGTGCTCCGTGGCGCTCATTGTCACTCACCACCGGCCTCACCCCATTCTCACGGTCCCTCTGCCTCAGCCTGCTTGCCACATACCCCCATCGCCCCTCACAGGCCGGGGGGTACTCTTGAGACTGCGCTCTCAGTCCTCAGCCTGCCGAGAGGCTCTTCCTCGCGGTGCCATGCAATGATACTGGATGCTCGGTGGACGGCTCAATCCTCCTCCGCTCCCTGGCGGCCGACGGTGGCTCCTCCGGTTGAGGGCAGCTGGCAGCGAGCCCCGCGCTCCCTGCTCCTCCCCATTATGGTGGACGGCAGCATGCACCGGCCCACGGCAAACGCCGGCGACTCCTCCGTTACCTCTAGGACAGCAGCCACCCCACCTCGACCCAGGAGCATGGCAGCGAGTGCTCCTCCCACCAGGTCTTCCATCGCTCCAGCACCACCGCCGCGGGCAGCCACTCGCGGTCTTCTCTCTTCCGCCCGACCTCCTCAGCACCGTGATCCCTGTCAGCAGCGAGGGCTCTCCGACAGAATGTCCCTCCTTCCTTCTGGGCTTCGGCACCAATGTAGCAATGTTCGTAGATATGGGAAGAAGGAGGCGGGAACCAGCAAACGTTTAAAAGGCTTTAATCAAATAAATACACAAACTGAAAATAAACATGCAGGCATTCCCTCACGGACGGCTGCCGTGCACACACATAATAAAACGTAAACAAAACACAACGTAAAAGTCTAGGCTTGTTTCTCTTTCGTCCTTCACAGTCGTCGCTCCTCCTTTTATGTGCCCAAGCTCCTCCGTAAGACACAAGACCGGTGCGGTGCGCAGCTGGCGCTCATTATCACTCACCACCGGCCTCACCCCATTCTCACGGTCCCTCTGCCAAGTCCTGCTTGCTACAAATATCTCTCACTTTCTCATCTCTCTGACAGTGAGTTACACACAAACCCACCTCCCCTCACTCACTCGTTTCATTTGCTCCGGTTGAATAATGTTGATGTTACAAGGTTTGAATTTCTTGGGATTGCTCATATTGTGCATAATTTTACTCATTCCTGCAGATTTTGTGCTCAGACCCAAAGTGTGTGCACATAAAGCCAAGTATATAAAACAATATAATGGCTCCAAGGTCTTAAAGTGACAGCAGCCTAATATACCGGCTGCCAAATTATGAGATAATATTAAAATATCTATATGGATTTTCTCCATGTTATTGATGTCAACATTGTGGCCAGTGAAAATGCTGAGTGGCTAGTAACTTTGGAAAACTACTAGCCACAGTGGCTGGTGAGCATAAAAGTTATTATCAAGCCCTGACAGTACACGGCACACGCTTGAATTCACTGAGCTCCTGAGATCGACCCATTCTTTCACACGTTTGTAGAAGCGTCTGCATACTAGGTGCTTGATTTTATACATCTCTGGCCATGTAAGGGATTGGAACACCTGAATTCAGTGATTTGGAGGGGTGTCCCAATACTTTTGGCAATATAGTGTATATTTTATTCTGGAAATTAGAAAGATTTTTGTACAAATGTCAGTTGTCCTACAATATTTATTTTCTGTCTTTTCTGACCTCAGGTAATAGATATTCCTTAGAGGACAAGTGAGAGAGATGTGTTCATCCAGGGCTTTCCAGTGGCAGGTGGCACCATGTATGCAGCAGGCCGGGTGGCACAGATGGCATCACAGGTATGGCACTGCCTTCATATCAAGCCCAGTGATCTCAACACAGACTGCCTCACCCCGACCCAGCTTTACAGATCTCGGGCCAAGACATCAGACGCAAAGTTTCTGTGTAACTAATTCACCCCTGCTGGCCTAGTGGTTTTGCGTACACTTTCAATAAACACATCAGGACCGTACAATACTTCAGCAAAAAGGACAGAAGGACAAGAAAAAAAACAGGTTGAATTCCATGCCTCAAAAATAAAAAAAATAAAAAAATGATTTGTCATTACAGTCACTCTGTGAGCCAAAGCTCAACACAAAACTGTCCCTTGGAAAATTAAAGTAGCATGACACTTTACCGCCAATTTCAGTGGAAAAATACGCAAACCACGATCCATCAGTAATAACGTTTAAACAGGTGCTAAATGTGCTGAAAAGTTAATTCACCATTTTTCATTTAGAGTATTTAAGTCATTGATTAGTTCTCACACACTGTTCTCATATACTATATAAAGGGATTAATATTAAAAAAAAAAAATAATTTTTAAATAAATTAATATCCTCAGCAAGGATACATCAAATTAACTAGAAGTGTCAGTAATGACATTTATAATGTTAATGACATTAAAACTATATTCCAAAATTTGTTGAAACTATATTCTGGATTGTCTGTTCATCAACGAATCTTGAAAAAAATGATCAGCTTCCACAAAAATATTAAAGAGGTCATGACATGGATATATATAAAATTAGGGGTACATGTCATGTCCGTGGACTCAATTATCAATTTAACACATTTTTCATTAACTTTTCACTTCAAGCAATGATCACTTTTATATCAGGGGACATTTCTTATTAATTTAATACAAAAATCCAACATATATCTATCTTTTATCTTGCAAAAATTACATATTCTAAAATGCATGGTTCTGTATTTCTTATAAATATTTGTTCAAAATAATCATTAAATTATGAGAAAGGTGTGTTAAAAAATATTTTGCTCATGCATCTACATTAAATCATCAATTTTGTGTATGTCCGAGAAATCAGTGTCAACTGTGTTACTCCCTATAAAACCCCCTATAAATCAGCAATGGTTTGTTCAAAAGTCACATGTCCAACATCACATGATCTCATTCCTGTTTTGGAGGGAAATTTGAAGACAGTGTGGTAAGTCATAACTTCTCCTCTTCAATATATGATCTATATTATTGTCTGCACATAGAGTGGATTAATTGACCATCAACTGTGTTATCAACATGTTCTGGTGAACGGCGTCACATATTATATTTATAAATGTGCAGAGAAAGAATATAAAAACATAAGTTAATCAAGGTAAACTACTAACTAGTCCAAGGCCAACAGTTTGCACAAGACCCTAAAATGGCTGAAATGTCAACTGTGTTGCCCATCAACTGTAACAGTTGACAAGGATTCACATGGTTGACAATGTTGGCAATTCAATTTAAATTTAATCAATTGCTTGTACTTACATTTGTTGAATAAAAAGAAAGTTATCATTTTAAGGAGAGTTTTCTCTTTTCCTTCTAATGTGTCCTGTCAACTGGTCAGAATTTTGAGATAAAGTCGTAATTTTTATTTTGTGGTGGAAACGGGCTTCCATAATATATTCACTCATATATATATATATATATATATATATATATATATATATATATATATCAGTATTTGCTTATTTATATATGTGAGAATTTTTTATTTTATTTTTTTACCATCAGTCTGAAATTACCGGTATCTGTTTAATAATCTCCTTTAAAGGTGCAGTAAACGATTTCTGAGCAAAGATATTTAAAATCAATACCCAAACAAACAACAGCATACAGCAGCATATCTTAGTTCTGTAAAACACAAAACAATTTTGCTCACTTATCGAGCAGAAACAAAGCAACCTTGCTATCTGTTTTCAGGCCTTCTCACTTTTTAACGTTCTAGCAGCTTTTCCAATATTAATGCAGATCCTAGCGCTTGCCTGATCGTAAGCCTTCTTCCAATTATATTCCTCTGACCTTTATTTGAATAAAAGCCTAAATTCAATCTGTTTGTCATATAAAGTGATCGTGTCTCTTCAGAAAATGAGTGGTTAAGAAAAGACTTAACCACTCGATTCATACGGATTAGTTTTACAATCTTTATGGACTTTTTGAAGCATCAAATTGGTAGTTGCGTAGGCTGCCAATGGAGGGACAGAAAGCTTTCAGATTTCATCAAAAAGATCTTCATTTGTGTTCCGAAGATGAAGGAAAGCCTTACGGGTTTGGAGCAACATATGGGTGAGTAATTAATGACAGAATTTTCATTTTTGGGTGAACTATCCCTTTAAGGTCTTTTCAGCAGGGTTTTTTAATGGGAACTTTTAAGAAACCTTATTCTAAAGGTACTTGCATTTCTCCTTGTATACGTATGTACACACAGGCTTTTTATCTGTGATGGGGTGAAGACTGGCTTCTACTTTCCCTCTGAATAATTGATTCCCATGTTAGTTTGAAGAGGCTTTAAAATGTGAATAATTTATAGTAGGATTGAATCCAAGTGTGTTGTGACATGGAACAATCCTCTGCCAATCTAGCAATTTATTTCAGAAACTGCTACATCTCTTTGTGTGTCATTGTCGACACGCTGTCTCTGTGTGATGTGTGCCGCGAACGCCTCCTGATTATTAAAGGGTTTTTTTGGTGACATGTTTAAAAAAGTTAAATCCAATGTCATATTGAACATTCTGTGAAAAGGGTTGAAGAATTTCTTCCACCAAATGCCTTGAAAGATTACAAACATTTTTCTTAATTTTTCCCGCAGCGTTGTGTCGCGTGTAGTTAGGACATGGTGTAATAGTCAAAGTAATTACGACTCATTATGGTGACAAAACAAATTCATGTGAATGTCTTAAAGGGACAGTTCACTCATAAATGTACATTCCGTCAATTCTGCCAACCTGAAGTTCAATTTGTTACTCACATAAAGCTATCATATGGCTTCAGAAGACTTGTATAAATTAAAAACTTTTATATAAAATTATTAAAAAAAAATAGATATTTTTGTGGAGCTTCAGGTCCTTTTTGAAAGCTTTGTCCTTTAAATTTCTCTAGGTTCAATCACTCAATGACAATGTGGACTCTTTTGGATTTTTCTTCTTAAGTTGTTCCTCATCTGACCTCATGCCATTGGTACATGAATAAGCCAATCAGTGCCCTGAATGTGTCCTCTGATCGTGTGTCATTTTAATGTGGGCTGGTGGATACTTAATGTTGAAGCAGTAAGATTAATTGAAGAGCTGAACCATCTTCATGCTGAATCGCGAAAGCAAAGCCATTTCAGTGAAGGCGACACAAGTTAATAATGAGCCACACTCATTTTCATGACAACTGCCTTCCGGCTCATCAGGCCCGGCTTAGGGAAAGGCAAAGCCGTCCTCACTTAGTGCAGAACTCTGGGATCACAAAACAAAGGGCCTGTAACACCTACTCCCACGCCCAGTGACTGTGTAACAGACTGTGTAAGTGAATTATCATAATAGATTATAGGCGGCTGCTGTGTTATGTGCAGTGTTTTTTGGTTTGTCTTACACGTTTTTTTTTTTTCTTTTTTCACTTTTGACAGAAATATCTTTGCAATTAAGTAAATATTTTGTCATATCATATTTATTATTTTTGTCAGTTATAGCTAGAGTAAAATATCTAATTTATTAGTTAAAATATGTTGGTTAATTGATAAGATTGGTGCAAAAAGAAGATGATATTAAAACATTTAAATTTCATTCATGTAAACATGTTTTAAAAAATATGTGAAGACTGTTCTTGTGAAAACTTGAGCTCCTGAAAGAACACACAGTACAAAAAGATTGTTTGTGATGTACGCATTCTAGCTGTATAATTGCATTATTTGAAACAATTATTCTTTCTAGATTTGTCTTCTTAAAAACATTGTTAGTACTTTGTTATGATTATTATTACATTTACATTTTACATTTGGCAGACGCTTTTATCCAATGCGACTTACATTGCATTCAAGGTACACATCTTTACATTTTGTCAGTTCTTGCTTTCCCTGGGAAACGAACCCATGACCTTGGCGTTGCTAGCAACACGCTCTTATTGTTTGAGCTACAGGAAAGCTTTTTGTTCTTATTATGTTCTTGTTAGGGGTGTAACAATACATCATTATAGATTGATACATCGATCTAATGTATCGATACAAAATGTGTGTGTATATACACTCACCTAAAGGATTATTAAGAACACCATACTAATACTGTGTTTGACCCCCTTTCGCCTTCAGAACTGCCTTAATTCTACGTGGCATTGATTCAACAAGGTGCTGAAAGCATTCTTTAGAAATGTTGGCCCATATTGATAGGATAGCATCTTGCAGTTGATGGAGGTTTGTGGGGTGCACATCCAGGGCACGAAGCTCCCGTTCCACCACATCCCAAAGATGCTCTATTGGGTAGAGATCTGATGACTGTGGGGGCCATTTTAGTACCGTGAACTCATTGTCATGTTCAAGAAACCAATTTGAAATGATTCAAGCTTTGTGACATGGTGCATTATCCTGCTGGAAGTAGCCATCAGAGAATGGGTACATGGTGGTCATAAAGGGATGGACATGGTCAGAAACAATGCTCAGGTAGGCCGTGGCATTTAAACGATGCCCAATTGGCACTAAGGGGCCTAAAGTGTGCCAAGAAGACATCCCCCACACCATTACACCACCACCACCAGCCTGCACAGTGGTAACAAGGCATGATAGATCCATGTTCTCATTCTGTTTACGCCAAATTCTGACTCTACCATCTGAATGTCTCAACAGAAATCGAGACTCATCAGACCAGGCAACATTTTTCCAGTCTTCAACTGTCCAATTTTGGTGAGCTCGTGCAAATTGTAGCCTCTTTTCCCTATTTGTAGTGGAGTTGAGTTGTACCCAGTGGGGTCTTTTGCTGTTGTAGCCCATCCGCCTCAAGGTTGTGCGTGTTGTGGCTTCACAAATGTTTTGCTGCATACCTCGGTTGTAACGAGTGGTTATTTCAGTCAAAGTTGCTCTTCTATCAGCTTGAATCAGTCGGCCCATTCTCCTCTGACCTCTAGCATCAACAAGGCATTTTCGCCCACAGGACTGCCGCATACTGGATGTTTTTCCCTTTTCACACCATTCTTTGTAAACCCTAGAAATGGTTGTGCATGAAAATCCCAGTAACTGAGCAGATTGTGAAATACTCAGACCGGCCCGTCTGGCACCAACAACCATGCCGTGCTCAAAATTGCTTAAATCACCTTTCTTCCCCATTCTGACATTCAGTTTGGAGTTCAGGAGATTGTCTTGACCAGGACCACACCCCTTAATGCATTGAAGCAACTGCCATGTGATTGGTTGATTTTAGATAATTGCATTAATGAGAAATTTAAAAGGTGTTCCTAATAATCCTTTATGTGAGTATGTATGTGAGTATGTATGTGACAATTGTTTTGGTTTTGTAATTGTTTAGCTAAACTGTATTGTTGTGGTTACTAGGCCGACCTGTGTGTATGTGTGGTCTAGGTATACCCTACTTTATAGGAAAAAAAATGGAAATATCCAAAATCCTTGTGGGACATTTTTTGGTCCTTATGAGGAAAGGAGCTCATAAATCATACTAAGTGATGTTTTTTTTTAAATGCAGACTGTTTTCTGCAGTGGGTAGGTTTAGGGGATAGAATATACAGTTTGTACAGTATAAATACCATTACAGCATAAAAACCATACAACAGTTCTTTCTGGTTCTTGAATCTGATTGGCACTCTGTTTCGCCGTTTGTACTCACTCCACTTGCGGCGACAGTCATGGCGGTCGAGCTAATCCACCAGTTTTAAGAATACTACTGTTGTTGTGTCACGAAATGTAGTTTTAATATTTATTTTTTTTTAGGCAAGGATATAGTTAATTGGACCTCAAAACTTGTGACTTAGCGCCTATCCAGGCCGTCAGCGGCCATTCAGTGCTCGTGTACCCGCTGAGAACAGTTTCATCTCGGCCAGACCTTTGGGAATTTCCCACTGGCTCTTATGTAGATAGTGGTTAAACAGGTATAATTAATTTGGGGTATATCAATCTTTGGTATTATTAATCAGAGCAAAGTTCCAGAGCAAATCGATTTTGGTTAAGGGGAAAATCAAGTTTCATAACTTTATATTTAGGCTATATTTAACTTGAATCTTGTACTAGAGTGCTGCTTTTGTAAGTTTTTAATTGTTTTGTTGTGTTTTATTTCCTATTGCCTTTTATGATACTGTTGTTAATTTAAATATTGTTCAATAAATATTATTTTATATAAATATGCCGTATTTGGTATTGAGAAAGGGTCCGTCAGTGATTTGTAATTTTGGCTTCAGTGACAGTTATATTATTATGTGGCAAAAACTGAACGACTGGTTGTAAACAAGGAAGTTGTTTTAGCACTGGAAGACTTTTAAAAGGACAAAGATATCGCTTTCCTCAGCGGACATTCAAAGTGATTTTTCATAATCGATATTATGGACTCTCTCTCTCTCTCTCTCTCTCTCTCTCTCTCTCTCTCTCTCTCTCTCTCTCTCTCTCTCTCTCTCTCTCTCTCTCTCTCTCTCTCTCTCTCATATAATACCATAATACAATAAGTTTCAGTGAAGTGACTCAACGTTCCTTCGTTACTAGTTCTAAAGTGATGTTTTAGAATTAGTAACGGAGGCCTGGTCATAACTGTTAAACTGTCAATTTGAGATTTAAATCTGTTGCGGAAGGAAATGGAGTGTTTTTAAAGAGACTCTGTTGTTGTCTCTTGCTTATTTATTCCCTCGTGCTGGCGAACTGTTGTATAAATGCTGTCTATGGAATGTCCCCATAAAACATGAAAACACAACGTGTGTATGTGTGCGTGTGCGCGCACGCGCTGCGAAACCATTTGGAAAAAAGCTCCGCAACTGTTTAGTGAATTTCTGTCCTCTAATTTATGTATTTTTTCCCCCAGCAGTTTTAGAAGTCACCCTAGCAAGAATGGTGAGGCTGTAAATGTATGGAGAGGACTCAGAGTCTCATCACAGGACCAATGATGGGACAATTATCTCACAGCAAACAATACTCTGCCATCATGGGCAGCGATCAATGAAATCAATCCCACATAGAGGAGGATGAAACCAAATGAGTCGCTCAGTTAAGAGAAAGAGAGGAGGGAATGCAATAAGATGACAGGTTCATCACTGTAATGTAATGGCTCTTGCACGGAGGTTAGAGGTAAGAATTCTAATGCGCTAAAAGACAATCTCTCATTGTTGAGTGATGCTATGTAACAACGATGGTCCAAAGAGTTGCTTTTTTAAATCGTTATCAGTTATCATTGTCATGAGGTTTTCATTTTATGCAGGCTTTACTCAAATTACTCAAGTCTCATTTAAATGCATTTCATTTAATAGAAACCAACATATTTTGTTCTGTCTTCTTTTGGTTCTCACTTAAGCATTGAAACGCATGCACACCTTTTGATGGGTGCCAAGTGAGCTACGACAGAGACAGATTAGCCTTTGTGAAGAACTCTCTTCTTTGACAGGTTATATTTTCAAAAATGACTAGACAATCGGCTTTGTAAAAGCCTGCATAATGACTTCATTATAATATAAAACTTGTTTTATTCTCAGCTTTTTAATTTCGGAATTCTACAAACTTACCGTTTTGTGCGCTTTGACTTTCAGCTAATTCTGTCAAACCAGTAGGCAGTGAAAGGAAGTGTAAGGAATTCCAATTAAGAAAAGCCTACAGAATGAATTCTTACAATATCATTGTCATTGCAAGTAACTCAGAACACAGAACAAGAACACAGATGCAGAGAGAAATGCACATTTTCACATTAACATACAACCAATGGTTTTATGAGTGTTTTTGGCCTCCCATCAACACCCAAACAGTGTTTATTGAAAGGCAAATTGCAATAGGTGCTTTTTACACTAAGTGCAAATAGAGTTAGATGCTATTTACACTGTTTAAATAGCAATATAGTCTGTACATCTTAAAGTGTGGATAGTAGTTATATGCTATTTATACTTATAAATAGTTGCAGATATTATTTGCACTTGAGTTTTGTTATACATTCATGATGGCTGATATTGCACAGTGTGTGAATTTTTTTATAGCCCTATTATATTTAAATTGTATACAGTACCGGTCAAAAGATTGGACGCATTACTATTTGTAATGTTTTTGAAAGAAGTCTCATGCTCATCAAGCCTGCATTTATTTGATAAACAATTATTTAAAGAATATAAAAAATACAGAAAAAAAAAAAACATTAATATTGAAAGATATATTGTTACAATTTAAAATAATAGATTTATATTTTAATAAATATTTATTTATTTATTTATTTTCTTTTTTATTACTCCAATCTTCAGTGTCACATGGTCCTTCAGAAATCATTCTAATATGCTGACTTATTATCAAATCTGTCCAAAACAGGCCAAAGAAATCTTGTCTAAACAGTCTTACATCTAAGACATTTTATGTTGCAGCAGAATTCACATAAATGTGAATTGTGTGGTTTAATATTCACAGACACTAATAGAATAAACTTACCTCACAATCCTGGGCTGGCTAGATCCATTGCTGTTTGAAATTTAACAGTTTTTCTTCTGAGGTAAATTATTCCAGGAGTAGGCTATTCCTCACCGCTTATCAAGTTTAGTACATGTACTTAAGATCGTTTTGAGGTGTTTTTTCGAGTTGATGCAGGCGGGGATACTCTAGTGGATTGCGTCAATATTTGACTTTCAAAAGAACACGTGCTCCGTGGGCGTGACCGCATTGCCTTTAAGTAGCTGTACCTTTAAGTAGAAAAAACAATTACTGGTGTGCATGTTGAGTCAAAACAATGCCACTGATATATTTTAAGATATGCCAGTGCGTTCAGTTAAAACAGCTCAAACATGAATTTTAGTCTGGGACTAAATTTAAGCCTTGTCTATGAAACCAGGGATTAAGTCATAATTATGAGATTAAAAGTAATAATTTATGTCAAATTTTGACTTGTCATAATTGATGTTTTAAATCATAATTTCGACTTAGTATGTCGTAATTTTGCCTTTGTCATGATAATGACATTTTAAGTAATAATTTCCACTTTGTCATAATTATAACTTATGTCATTTCTTTCCTTCTCATGATCATGACTTAGTATGCCATAATTTAGACTTTTCATATGACTTTTGTAGATCATAATTATGACAAAAAGTGAAATTATGACTTTTTTTTTTCTTCTGTGGCAGAAATGGGATTCCATATTACTGTAACTGGCGGAGCAAAACACACAAAGTGGCAGTATTGTTTCTGTTATGTACTGTAAGTCAGTACTCTTTTGTTGACTGAACTGGTGTATAAAAGCAAGGCCCTTGGTTTGCATCTCCTTTTTACTCTGAACAATGTAGAAATTCACTAGTTTATCTTTCAAAAGACTCTGAATCAATTCATGTGGTGCAGAATGTGACCTGCTCTTTAAGCTCCCAATTACAATACTGACACACTGCCTGCTATTCTCATTTCAGCCAATAAGGAGAATCCTGAGATGATGTCATTTAGCAACTCATAACCACAGGTGAACTGGTACTGATACTAATCCCTCAGCCAACTAGAAGAGCAACATGGGGATGAATACTAACATCTCATGTTCTTTGGCCCCGCATGCCATGTATACCAATTTAGATCCAATAAGAGGCCATTACGTGCGGGAATGGCTGATAAACGCTGTGTGATCTGCCTAGTACTTTGCAGCTGGGGACCACAATGCAGTTTAGAAGGATGATGATGGAAAGGGGGTCATTGTTGAGGTAATCATGGTGGTTTTTGTTTATTTACACCTAAATGTAGCTCAAGGTAACTTGGTGTCTGAGTGTATGAATACTAATATTGTTAGATTTACCTCTGAGGTGCCTCATGGGTTTTTAACTCAACACAATTTTTCTTTCTTTCCATTTAAAAAGTGTGAAATATCAACAGCAATGTCTAGTCCTCTAACTGGTGTCAAACAAAATCCAGCATTTAGTGAAAGTTGTTTTGTAATATTACAGTGATTGTTGCACTGCATGTGAATGCTGTCTGTTCATGCAAATGATCGCCTTGTCATAATAATGCCACCTTTGTCTTCCCCTCAACCCGCTTCCTTCAGAATCACAACTGTCTGGATGATGCAATTGGTGGAAGGTGTTGAAGGGATCGTTCAATATGCTTTTTTTTGTTTCCTATTCTCTTTTTTCCATTTTAGTTTACCCAGGAATTGATTTCAGTGACTGCCGAAGGAGAAATTAAAATTTAATTTGGACAAACTATAAACAAAGGCAAGATTCATGAAACCGGTAAGTATGAAATATGTGGATTGGGAAGAGGGGAAACAGGGAAATGGAGAAAGTGAGTCTTTTATTGATGTGTGGCTAGAATTTCAGAGCAGCATGATTGGGGAAAAATATAGTCTGCATGCAGACTCGTATGCCATACATAGCTTTTTTCACCCTTAATCCCATTTGTCACACGTGTTTACAGTACTTAGCAAAATGGGAAATATGATTTGGTTTTATTGTTTTAATACAAAAAAGAACCAGAGAATGGTATGTACAACCAGACGCCCTACAGTGCCCTCCACTAATATTGGCACCCTTGGTAAATATGAGCAAAGGCAGCTGTGAAAATAAATCTGCATCGTTTATCCTTTTGATCTTTCATAAAAAAAAAAAAAAAAATCACAAAATTTTAACCTTTTATTTTTAGTAAAACATTTGAAAGTGCGGGGGAAATCTCATTATGAAATGTTTTTTTTTTTTCTAGTTGGCCACAATTATTGGCACCCAAATATTGCAACGTCCTTACCCCAAGATAACAGCTCTGAGTCTTCTTCTATAATGACTGATGAGTGTGGAGAACACCTGACAAGAGATCAGAGATCAATCTCTCCAGATCCTTCAGATTCCCAGCTCCATCTTGGTGCTTGTTCATCCCACTTATTTTCTATAGGGTTCAGGTCAGGGGACTGGGATGGGAAGCTTCATTTTGTGCTCAGTGACACATTTTTGTGTGGATTTTGATGTTTGTTTTGGATCATTGTCCTGATGGAAGATCCAACCACTGCCCATTATAAGATTTCTAGCAGAAGCTGTCAGGTTTAGATTTTTTTTTTTAATCTGTTGGTATTTGCAAGAATCCATGATACAATGTGCCCCTCATATGCATGTATATATGTATACACACACATACACATACACACAATTGAGAATGTGACTGGATGTGTCCAAAGGTTTTGTCAGATTTAGTTACTCAACAATACAGACACCGTGACATATTGTAAAGTCTCAAGGAAACAAACAATTATTTATTTACTAGGAAACAGAATCACTACATTAGAAGGGTGATGTATTACACAGTAACTGGAGAGCTGTCCTGTCCGTCCAAAAGCAGGTCTAAAAGGTCGGTTTGTCTTCCATTTACCCACTTTGTCCTCTAAATTTGTCTCTTCCTCTCTTTTTATCTTTTTATTTATCTTACACATTAATAGTCTGACCCACGCACAGTGGTGTAAATTACTGTAATCAAAGATATACAATGGTTGTTTTGTTTTTGTTTTTCTGGGTATATATTTTACCATCCAAAAATTGTCTGCGATGCCTATTTTCGTTTGGTACAAAACCATGCCTTTTGTTGTGACAGGTGAAGTTTTACAGAGGGACTTTGACACTGACTGGCTCATCTTATGGTACACAATGATGTGCTCTGCTTGACAGAAAAACAGGTAAATAAAACAAGGGTCCTGGTTATAGGGAAATTATAGGAACAAGAGAAAGCAACAAGAGGAGACAAAGTGACAGTGAGAGCAGATGGATGGCCAGCGGACAGTAAGACAATATCATGTGTGCGTTTAGAGCAGGAACAGTGTTGGCACACCAAATCGGAAGGGTGACAGCCAATCATTGGGTTCATCAGACAGACTCCTAGTCGGGGCTGATGGGTCACACCGATAGCTGGTGGAGGCGCACTCTTCCAGGGCAGTGATGGATGGAGCTCCCCTGCCTCCAGAGGGATAAGGATGGGACACTGAGAAGGGGTTGGAGTGCTTTAGATGTGTATCGTATTGGGCTTGATGGGATGACCAGAAGAACCAAATCAATATCGGACAGAGCTGCATGGAAGAGGCTTTGTCCCGCAGTGAAATCAGCCGTTTATCCAGATTATTTACCTTTCCCAGATAAAGACATCTGTTATCAGTCTGAAAGTTGTGTCCCCTACTGTTCTTTATTTATTTGTTTTTAGGGTTTTATCGTGATAAAGACTCACAAACAGAAACCTATTCATAGACTGAATCTTTTAACAGAGCTAATCAATACACATACATTTGGAAAATGTTTATTTAACAAAAGGAAATAAATTCTCCAGAGCCTTGAAATTGCCAAAAGCTCTTTCTTTCTTTTTGTTTTACTCTTTCATCACAGGTTTTTCAGTAACACTTTATTTCCACTTAAGACATTCAACTGAGTAACTTTAAAACTACATGTCAGCTTACTCTCATTATTAGAATATTAGTAGACTGTAGAAGACTAGGGCCAGATTTTCTAAACAGGGCAAATTAGTGTGAGAGCACAATCCTATAAAAGTGCCAATGGGAGTAGAAAGTTCTGCTCGTGATCAACTGATGACATGCAAATTAAAGAAGACAGACACAGCCGGATTATTAGCATTATAATCCTTTGAATGCACACACTAGAAGATTTGTCCGGACCACGAGATCACACACCTGTCGAATGTAGTAACATTTTTCACAGTGAGACGAGATCTCACGGAGACTTACGAGATCAAACGTGACTTGAGGAGAAAATCAAATTGGGGACGATCAACGTCGTCAGCTGTTTCTCTTGACATGAGTTTTGTTAAACAAAGGAGAGAAAAAAATATACCCTGTAAACCCTAATGCTCAAAATAATTATCTGGTTTGAGTAGAGCCAACTCAAATTCAACAAATTTGTTCAAACAAATGAATATTTAGAACTTTCTTTTTCTTCACAAAACTGTTTCATTGTTTTGAGTTTTATGAACTTTTTTCTTTAAATTTAGACAAACTTAAATTTAACTGAAACTGGGCTGGGATTTCTATTTCCCAGCATGCTTTGCCATGACACTATTGCTTTTTTTTTTTTTCACCTTATTCGTGGTTTACAGTGTGGGTGATGTCTTTCTCAATACTCCACTTTCATGGCATGTTTGTGGCTGCCAGGTTTCAGCTATAGAAACACACAACATCCAGTTGGTGAAGCTTGCTTGCTCTCATTGGCTATCGCAGGTATCACGTCAGAGGATTTTTGGACAAAAGGTTGTTTTTGCGACAAGCCTTGAATCAGTGCAATCGCTTGAGCTTGCAAATCGGACTCAAAATCGGGCTCAAAATCAGGCTTAAAATCTTCAAGTGTATGGCCAGCCTAACACAAACCTTATTAAATCACTTAGCATGATTCATTTAAATACTCTCCTCCCATAAAGTCTGAAAGGAAAACTCCTATAAATGCATATGCAATAATGTCAGCCACAAAAATAACCCTGCCCACACCTTTTCATCGCTAATTTATAATATTTTGTAAATCCTGACAATAGTTTTTAACTACTTAAGGTAGTTAAACTTTTATTTATTTATTTTTTATTTATTTTTTTAAGGTTTACTCTGAAGGGTTTACGCTGGAGCAAGCTGTTAGTAAATCTGGCCCTATAAGACTGTTAGGGTAGGGTTAAGTGTTAGGATTCAGTTTAGTAGAATAAGTTGGCATGTAGTTGCAAAGTTACTTACAGTCAGTAGAATATCTTTTGGGGACCATCAAAATAAAGTGCTAGCAGTCTACTCCTACTCTAATGAGAGTTAGTTGACATGTAGTTCTTATAGCTAGTAAAATG
The DNA here is from genome assembly GCA_018749465.1 of Paracanthobrama guichenoti. Lineage (NCBI taxonomy): Eukaryota > Metazoa > Chordata > Actinopteri > Cypriniformes > Gobionidae > Paracanthobrama > Paracanthobrama guichenoti. The sequence continues at coordinate 27,420,678 of CM031961.1, read as the reverse complement.
TCTAAAGTGGACCATCTAAATAAAGTGTTACAGGTTTTTTCATACAAGCAATCTATATTTTACAATCTATTGATATTTCTTGCGATATTGAGATGTCAAACCAAACAGTAATCCTTCACTCACTGATGCAATCTTATCAGCCAGAGTGTTTAAGTGAGTTTCAGAATTCACAGCTCTGTAGAAAACCCATATCGCCTTTAGAGGATATTTGTGCAAAAGTAATTCCAGTCCGAACCACTAATGAGTGCGTGTGGGCGGCCGGTACTGAAATGGAAGGGGAGTACGTATGTGTATATGGAGTGTGTTTTGGGGTGGAACATTAAGTCTGTGAGCAGTTGCCACTGCGTGTGTTACATTAGCCTGCATCGTTTTTGGAAGGCATGGGAAGATGAAGAGAGGGCAGTGGGTGCAGATTGATGGTGTTCCCGTGGGGCGAACACTCGCAGGGAAATCCTTAATGTGCAGACTGAGTCATTCAAACTAGGCCAGGCTGAGAGGATGGGAAACCAAATAATAACGGGGAGAGCAAGAGGTTGAAGAGAGAAAGCTGAATTCTTACAGGTTGAAAAAAGCGACTAAAGGAACATTGGGGGCATGACAAGGAGAATGACATAATGAAAAAGGTGCAAATTGATGGCAAAAGGGCATTAAAATGAGTTCGAGAGAAAATGGAGATACTTGAGCATACTTTTGCACATTTTATGCCTTCATCTACTCTCATTTTATATGTTTAATGTCAGGAGTTTTAGTGATCCTGTAAGTCAGCATTACCATGGCTAATGTATAAAATAAATCCCTGCACCTCATGTTTGCCTTCAAAAGGTAAGAGCTCCTCAGGGCATCGTCTGACACTCTCTTAACACAACTCGACAGCCACCATCTGAAAAGGTCTCTCCGTGTTTATTGAATCATGCCAGAGAGCCAGCCAGGTACATCAAATAATAATGATTTCCCCAAAGATGGTCTCTGAAAAGGAATAGTTAATGTTTTATTTTGCTAGAGCTTAACTAATGCTTAAAAATACATTATATGCTTAGATTTTTTGATGCAAAGACTGGAAGTTTACCATTTTATGTATGCACGTAAGTATTTGTGCATAGTCCTGCATTTAAATAAAAAGGAAATAAATAGTGTATATTATAACTATATATAAACAGTTATGCATTACAAGTAACTTAAGTAATCAGATTACTTCAGTAACTAGTAAGGAAACGCATTCCTTTTTTAATTTACAACAAAATATCTGAGGTATTTTTTCAAATAAGTGCATAAGTTACTTTGTTATTCCATTTATTGACTAACACTTCTCCTGTCACCACATTGAGAGAAATCGTGAGTAAGTGCAGAGGCTTTGTGTGTGCTGTGTAAGCATGATGGTCATTGTAGTTTTAGACTAAATGCGAGCAGGCATTTACTCATCTCACTTGCAAAAAATAAAATAAAATGCAGTATTACTCAAAATGAATAAAAACTGTGAAATGTAATCTCATAATATTATGCAAACCTGCAATAATTACAAAAATATACTTTATGTATTTAATCTCACTTTATTAACCAATGTCTTTGCTGTACCATACTGATAAGCTCAATTACTTTAGATAAATATTACATTTGTCTCTTTTTTTATTATTTATTTTTCAGGAGAACTTTCTTCTCCTGCGTCCTCTTCTTCTTCAATCCAGAATGGTTTGTTTGAGCTGCGCCCTCTACTGTACAGGCAAGAATTTTCATTTCTGAGGCTTATTCATTTCACTTTTGGTGTAAAAGGGCCTTTATATTTGCCAAAAAATAGCCCAGGTGAGAAAAAGTAACACAAAAGTAATGTAACGGACTACTTTCCATAAAAGTAACTAACGCAATTAGTTACTTTTTAAGGACTAATGCAATATATAATTAAGAATTGATTTGGAATAATCATTAATAATCAAGTTGTTTAAGCAGAGCGAAAAGACAAGGAGATTAACAGAACGATTCCTGCTCACACACACACACACAAGCCATATAGTACTGTGTCAGAAAGGATCAATTATTTGAATATCTCCCTTGTGTCAGGTGAAAACTTTTCTAGTCTCATTTCTATAAACCAACTGTCTAAATGAACAGCAGGATAGAAACTCAACAGTCAAGTATGCAAATGGTCCTAAAAAAAAGTTTATGGAAAGGAGATTTTGTAATAACATTCAATCTATCAGCCATAATCGAGGATGTTTTCTATACAATTCAGGTCATGCAATGTGTATGAACCAGTCATTGTTACAACATCAGATGGTGTATGCGTGTGTGTGTGTGTGTGTGTGTGTGTGTGTGTGTGAGCAGAATCCTCCATTCAGTTCAATGATCCCAGTTCAAGTGGAAACGGAGAGCATGAAATGGGAGAAGCTGCACTTACTCCAGTATCTACTATAATTTTGATTAATAATATAGACAAACTTCACAAACCACCCCAGACATTTATTTTTATTTTGTTTTTTACATGTTTTATGTTACATTTCGGCTGTGTATGCAGTAAAGGTTGGGCATTTCTAATTTACTTTGAGATTTACCTCTGTTCTGCTCCATCCTGAGATCAGGTTTATGCCCAGAAATACAAAAGAACATGTAAATGTAGTACACAATATTAATAATTAATCTAGTATATTATTAAAATGTAATTTCATGTTTTTAATTTATATTGTCACAACAAGCGAGAAAGGTTGACATGGAGCAGCTAAATCTTGAATCACCCGTTTGAAAAAAAAAAAAAGGACAGAGGAGAGTCTGCTGACAAAAAAAAGAGAAGGTGACAGAGCTCGTAATAAAACAAGAATCAACATCGGCTCTTCGGAGATGGCAAGAACTGAGGGATTTGAAATCGCAGATGCAGAGATGTCGTTTTTATTACTCAATAGGTGATTATAGTATTTTATTAAACAGATAGATTGCCATATGTTGCTCTCTGACAGAGTTCATTGTAAAGCATTATCTATTGTGAAGGGTCATTTCATTATGGTTGCTGTAGCGCTGTGTGTGCTGGAATAAATTTTTAAGAAAGTACCATGTCAATAATACATGGCCGTAGGCAGGGGGGTTCGGGGGGTTCGAACGAACCACCCCTCATAGCCAAAGGTCCAGAATCTAAGTCCATTTTTTGTTGTTGTTGTAATAAACAATTGTTCTATTGAGTAATGACGGCCAATAATTTGGATCCGGACCTTTTTTTTCTGATGTGTAGGCTATATAATAATTGCCTAATATAGTATTAACACTACTTTAATGCAGCAAAGATACACAGCACCAATATCATCTCATCTGAGCTGCCTGTGGTCTGTCAACGCTTGTCAACATCAAAATATTTAAGATGACCAATCAAAACAAAGTAGGCAGGCTTTAGGTTCACTGAAGATGCTGAGCGCGATTCCAGCGCGACGCTTCAGTAAATGGTCATAAAGTGCGAGATAAGATGTTAAGTAGCTAAACTAAACATTTCATATTTGGCAGCTGTTTTAGGATTGACAAAAATAATCAGGCAAACTAATACAATTTTGTCTAATTTCACCATTTTGATTCATGTAGACCTATCGTAATAATTAGCAACTGTCAATGTGAGAGGACAAGAATAACAAAGCTTTCTTCATATAAGGCATAAGATTAATATTGAATGTGTACATCTTGTGAATGAATATATATATATATATATATATATATAATTTAACTAACATTCGTAGATTAACTTGTCTTAGAAAGTGATTAATAAAAATATTCTAAATATAAACTGACCCTATGTTTAAATGTGTGCTAAATTAATTAATAAAGAACCTTTGTTTGCTGACCAATTAGTGATCATACAAATGTTAATTGACTGACTTCTTCAAAAGTTCAACTTTCACAGACAACATGAAATGAAAACATGTTAGCTTAATGTTTCTGTCACGTGAATTTGTGATTTGTTCATTATGGGCAAGTTTTGGTTGTCCATGCCAAATAATATACACTCCACACTGTGTGTTTGGACTGAAAAAGGTGGCACATGATCTTGGTTAGCAATTTGACAATATTATAATGAATAGGCTATTTTCTGTGCATCAAAAAGCATGCTTGTTAAGAAACCAGCAGACAAGATAATCCAGCACAAATTAGTGAATAAAAAGTCACCATAATGAAGTATTTGAACCTCATAATTAAATACAAAATGGAAATGGGACTGAAAAAGGTCCACTTTAAAATAAAAATAAAAAAAAGAACCCCCAAGCTAGGCTTGCTATGGGCCTGTAATAGGTATAGCTACATTAACATCTTCAGCTATAATCAGTTTTTGATCCTTTCCATCTAAACTGGTTTTATCTCTTAAGCCTATGTTTTATGAGCAGTTGGATAATCTCTTTCTCTCTTTTTAGACATGAGAAAGAACCATATGTGACCCGTGCTGGCAAAAGGAGTCAGAATGCGCACAGGATCATTTCTAGCTACAGGCAAACCTGAAGAAAAAAATGTGGTCAATTTTGAGGTTTTCACAAAAATGAATTCATTAAGTCCTCTTCTAGTGATCACAATGCCCCAAATAGCAATTGAACATGTCTTTATTTGTATGTTTTCTGAGACGAGTACCTTTCCCTTTTCCATGAAAAAAATCTTACTCGCACTGACTCACAGATCTGACACATGCGCACAAAGATGCCTCAGACAATGTACGATCCCGATATACATAAAATTGCAGTATTTCAAAATATATCTTGGCGAGTACTCACGCAAACATTATCCAGTATGTCTCAAGTGAATGTTTGGTTAACTGTATGGTTCATTTCAAGGTATGGTTGCTAGGTCATTTTGTTTCGGAACCTTCAAAATGCGGCCGGGATGAGAATCAGCACCTCCAAATCCGAGGCCATGGTTCTCAGTCGGAAAAGGGTGGCTTGCCCACTTCAGGTTGGTGGAGAGTTTCTGCCTCAGGTGGTGGAGTTCAGGTATCTTGGGGTCTTGTTCACGAGTGAGGGAAGGATGGAACGGGAGATTGACAGACGGATCGGTGCAGCTTCTGCAGTAATGCGGTCAATGTACCGGTCTGTCGTGGTAAAGAAGGAGCTGACCTGTAAGGTGAAGCTCTCGATTTACCGGTCAATCTACGTTCCTACTCTCACCTATGGTCATGAGCTGTGGGTCATGACCGAAAGGACAAGATCCCGGATACAGGCGGCCGAAATTAGCTTTCTCCGCAGGGTGGCTGGGCGCTCCCTTAGAGATAGGGTGAGAAGCTCAGTTACTCGGGAGGAGCTCAGAGTAGAGCTGTTGCTCCTCCACATCGAGAGGAGCCAGTTGAGGTGGCTCGGGCATCTATTTCGGATGCCTCCTGGACGCCTTCCCGTTGAGGTGGCTCGGGCATCTATTTTGGATGCCTCCTGGACGCCTTCCCGGGGAGGTGTTCCGGGCATGTCCCACCGGGAGGAGGCCCCGGGGAAGACCTAGGACACGCTGGAGGGATTATGTCTCCCGGCTGGCCTGGGAACGCCTCGGGGTTCCCCCGGAAGAGCTGGAGGAAGTGGCTAGGGAGAGGGAAGTCTGGGCGTCTCTGCTTAGACTGTTGCCCCCGCGACCCGGCCCCGGATAAGCGGAAGATAATGGATGGATGGATGGATTTCTTATGCTCTTTACTAAACACACTGTAAAAAATAAATAAATAAATAAATAAATAAATAAATAAATAAATAAATAAATAAAATAAAAAGTAAGTTACCTGGTTGCCTTCAAATTTTGAGTTCATTGAAATATAAAAATTGAGTTAATACAATGAACATTTTTGACATCACCCTTTATTCAAATAGTATTAAAAGATTTTGTAAGCATATTGCGTAATTGCGTAATTATTTGTTATAATGCAGTGAAACATGCCAAATTGTGCTATTTTCATTATTTATCACAACATTTATTTATTTATTTATGTGGTTCAGATACAATAATATTTTGAGTTTCTATTTATTAAACCATTTCCTTCATTGTATTAACTCAAATTTTTAATTTCAATGACCTCAACATTTTAAGGCAACCAGGTTACTTAATTTTTCAAGTTAAACCAACAATATTTTGTCTGCATGAGAGGTCACAATCTAATATGGACTGCAGGTTAAGGTTATTAAAAATAAGGCACAATGTACTGCATAAAGTATAAAGTAATTCTCTGTATTTTTTACAGGTGTTTTACCTGTATTTTGAATCACACATTGCATTAGATTGTGTTTTAAGGGTTGTTGTAAAACTACTGGATAATGTCCTAGCAGAAAATTACTAGTACATTTTCTGATTTTATTTTTTATAGTGTAGATGTGGAGGTCTTTCATTATTCATCCAGAATACAGCATGCACTCAAATGCTCACATGTGAAATGTGTGCTATTTCTTCCATAAATGTATGCAACTCTAAAAACAAACCCCAAAAGATTGCTCCTGGATTTACAGCTTCCCTCCAGTCGCCAGTGGAAATTATATACGCTGTACTCGGGATGTGCCAGAAGAGCCGAGGAGTCTCATTTTAGCTTTACTCAGGTGAATACATTTGTGAGGACAACATAGTTAAACTGAATATATTTTGAAGCAACTCAATGTAAATCTTGTCAAACAAGTATTACTCAGATAAATCTTGGGACAAAAATATCCTCTGAAGGCGGTGATTGACAGAGATGGCTGTGCGAAAGAGTCGCTCTCAATGAGCGTTTCATAAGAACAGCACCTGTGCACCTCTTCACTTTGTGAACGACGACAGCGAGACAAACAGATGGCTGTGTGCAGCGAGTGCGAGAGAGTAATGGGAAAGTGAAAACAGATCCTTTGGACTCATTTATCTACATCAAACCTACTCATAGACACTTTAATTCACACCTGGATCGGCCTGAGATGGACAGAATGATCACTTGAGTTCGTTTGTCATGAGAAATCAGTATGTTTGATTGGTGTGAATGCAATTGTGTGACCAAGCAATTGAACCAAGAGTGAAGACTTGTGACCCTGAGGTCAGACTTACCCGTGGGGATCCGAAGGGCTTTATTTGTGTGGAGTTTATTGATCTAAATGGTTTAATTGTTTGGTTTTGCTTATCGGCCTTGGCTATAATGAGCTTTTTGTGAGGTTATTATGAGGCTCAACTGCTTCTCTGTGGTCCTTTAGATATGGAACATCTCTGTCCTGCTTTGGAGATCTATACCACATCCATGGAGGAAGAAATATATTCGGATTGCCTGTTTATTTACTAAGAAGCAGCAAGGGACAAGAGCTCAAGTAAGGTTGTTAAAATCCATAATAATGCCAACAAATAGCACTATAAAATAGAATATAAAATTAAAGGGTTAGTTCACCCAAAAATTAAAATTATGTAATTAATTCTTCACCCTCATGTCGTTCGACAGCCGTAAGACCTCCGTTCATCGGAACACATTTGTTGAACATATTTTTGTTGAAATCCGATGGCTCAGAAAGGCCTCCATTGGCAGCAATGTCGTTTCCTCTCACAAGACCCATAAAAGATACTAAAGACGTCGTTACAAAGTCCATCTCACTACAGTGGTTCTACAGTCATTTTATGAAGCAACGAAAATAGTTTTTGTGAGCAAAAAAAATTCAACTTTATGGCTCTATGTCATATTCTCGCGCATGCGTCGTGGTGCTTCGTGAGTTCACATCAGAGGCCCACACGGAACACAAGAATAAAGTTGAATAAAATCATCAATCGCTTCATAAAATGACTGTAGAACCACTGTAGTGAGATGGACTTTGTAACGATGTCTTTAGTATCTTTTATGGGTCTTGAGAGAGGAAATGAAATTGCTGCCAATGGAGGCCTTTCTGGGCCATCGGATTTCAACAAAAATATCTTCATTTGTGTTCCGAAGATCAACAAAGGTATTACAGGTGTCGAGTGACATGAGGGTGAGTAATTAATGACAGAATTTTCATTTTTGGGTGAACTAACCCTTTAAAATGATCAAGTAAAGTCATACATCATGTTACAAACGATTTTAAATAAACGCTGTTTTTTTTACTTTCAAAGAATCCTGAAAAAAAAGCAGCACAACTATTTTCAACACTGATAATAATAATACAAAAAATTCTTGAGCTCCAAGTCAGCATATTAGAATGACTTCTGAAGGATCATGTGACACTGAAGACTGGAGTAATGATGCTGAAAATTCAGCTTTGCCATCACAGGAAAAAATTACATTTTATAGAAAAAACCTTTAAATTGTAATCATATTTCACAATATTGCTTTTTTAACATACTTTTGATCAAATAAATGTAGCCTTGGTGAGATGTCTTTTAAAAACATGAAGAAAAGAAAAATCTTAAAAATGATATTGAAGGATACAAGATCTAGTTTGTCAAAATGTTTTGAAATGTTGCCATCTAAAATGTGTCTACACTATTTATTTCCAAAGAAAGGTTTGTTTTATATCTATGAAGCATCTAATCAGCTGTTCTAGAAAAGTGGAAGAAATATATATACACATGCAAGCTCCTAACCAAATGCCTAACCACTTCAAAATAAAATCTAAATATATTAAATTAAAAAAATGCAGACATTTTGAAAAGCATAAAGACATAGACATCAGTCACATGTGGATATGGTGGCAATTATGTACATCTGCTCAAACTACTGCTGTGCGATTTTAATTACTTTGCGACAGAAATGTGCTGCTCTGAATGAGATGTGTGGATGTATAATCAGTTATTTACTCTTCAGCATCAAAAGCTTGTCTTTTTTATTGTAAAACTTAGCAGTTATGATTGCGTCATTCACAGTGCTTTGTGGAAGTGGGCGGTGCTAAAGAGCTCTTTTGATGTGACTCTCTGATTGGTGGAATTTTGGGTAATGTAGTTTTTCACCACGAATTATGCTGTTAAATTGATTAGAAGCCTCGTTAAGAAGAGATGTCATTGCAAGAGGGAGGTAAAGTTAGTTTGTTTAAAGGTGCTGTATGTAAGTTTTTGACTGTACAAAAGCATAAAAATACCATAATATGTTTGCAGATATTTAGGAAACATGCTGAGTTCACTTTCTCTGAAAAACAATGCTACAGCCAGTTATTCTGCTTTGAAATGTGCGTTCCGTGTCGGAATGTCTGTTTTTGTTTTGGTCTGTGTGATAACGCACGTTGTCAGTTTATCCAATAGTATTTCGACACGCCAGGTTGCCAATTAGAGGGAAACAAAGTATTGCTGACATGGAAGCCAGCAAACAAACTGGTTCAGAGATCACAGATTCTACCCAACCTAAAAAGCCTCAGCATCCATCTAAAATCTCTATGAATCGAAGCACATTAAAATGCAGATAAATCAACTCATCAACTTACTGCGTGTCTCCTCGCCTTCCACTGTCAATTGCGCTCATTCCTGTTGCGTGTCCTCAAACTGGCAACCCGCGTAAGCGTTGAGTCTGAGGAGGAGGGGGTGGGGCAAACAATATTTTAAATTTGGACTGCATTACCCATTTCAACCGCTAGCTAAATTATTTCCCCTATCCCAAATCAATATGCAGATACTATGAGTATAAGTAAGCAATATTGTTGTTATTATTATTATTATCATCATTTCATCTCTGCATTCAATTCATCCCCAATTTGTATGCGCTCCACGATGGGTTTCTGTACTTAACCCGAGATGAAATTCTACAGGCGCCCCTGATTTTGATATGGCGTATTGTGTCACAGCGAGCTGTGGTATTGCATTTGTGAAGAGCTGGAGGCTCACATAAAGATTTAAATAAGGCCACACGCTCCTTGCATGTCAGTGTTCTGCATGTCAGACGGCAGGAGGCATTGAGGGAGGTAAAGTAACTCCATCAGTCATTCCAGAATGAGTAAAGAATTACAGTCAGACTGACACACACCCGCGAGCGCTCTCCATCTGCGAGTAATCAGGCCTGTAAGGGCCGCGTGTAATCCAGGCGCCGCTTCTGATCACCACGTTTGTGTTCAGGTTCATGTCATGAAAAACGCTTGATGTTCTATGACCACCTCACGCTATTCCGCTTCAGCATTAAGACGCAGGCCCCCATGGTGAAACACGCTCTTATTTGTCGATATGCTGTGAGAATAAAGAGAATCATGTATAACTTCATAAAAATTTCTTAATAATGTCTCATGGTTTATGTATTTCGACTGAATCCATCACTGATGCTTTTAGTTAGTAATTTTAACCCTGGAAATAAAAGAGGGGAAGAGTGGGAATCAAGATGTTTAGAGACAACAAAAAATTTTACCTTTTTCTTGTGTTGGTTCTCCTAAGACTTTCATATTTTATTCTGTGGAACACAAAAGGTGATTGTTTAAGGAAATATTATGGACAAAATTAATGAGATTTTGCCAAACTCGCTCTACTCCCTTTTCACATCACATATCAGATTAGAAAGGCAATAAAAATAAATATTTGAAAACTGAAAAATAAAGTGTCTAATATGTGTTTAATAATAAAGTGTTTATCAGTTTAGGGTTAGGGGTAGGGGTAGAGAGGCCTTTATTGTCCCAATAAGGCTGCATCCTTCTAACAATTTTAAGAAATATAATAATTTGGGCCTCATTCATGAAACACGAGAAGAACATGATTGTGTAAATTGTTCATCAGAATATCAGAAAGGAGTTTCTCAGAGAAAAATTGCAAAGAGTTTGAAGTTCTCATCATCTACAGTGCATAATATCATCCAAAGATTCAGAGAATCTTGAACAATCTCTATGTGTAAGGGTCAAGGCTGGAAAACCATACTGGATGCCCGTGATCTTCGGGCCCTTAGACGGCACTGCATCACATACAGGAATGCTACTGTAATGGAAATCACAACATGGGCTCAGGAATACTTCCAGAAAACATTGTCGGTGAACACAATCCACCGTGCCATTCGCCGCTGCCGGCTAAAACTCTACAGGTCAAAAAAGAAGCCATATCTAAACATGATCCAGAAGCGCAGGCGTTTTCTCTGGGCCAAGGCTCATTTAAAATGGACTGTGGCAAAGTGGAAAACTGTTCTGTGGTCAGACCAATCAAAATCTGAAGTTCTTTTTGGAAAACTGGGACGCCATGTCATCCGGACTAAAGAGGACAAGGACAACCCAAGTTGTTATCAGCGCTCAGTTCAGAAGCCTGCATCTCTGATGGGATGGGGTTCATGAGTGCGTGTGGCATGGGCAGCTTACACATCTGGAAAGGCACCATCAATGCTGAAAGGTATATCCAAGTTCTAGAACAACATATGCTCCCATCCAGACATCGTCTCTTTCAGGGAAGACCTTGCATTTTCCAACATGACAATGCCAGACCACATACTGCATCAATTACATCATGGCTGCGTAGAAGGAGGATCCGGGTACTGAAATGGCCAGCCTGCAGTCCAGGTTCCTTTAGTCCTGGTTCACTTAATGTTCACTGTCATTTTTAACACTGAACCTAAAATACAAAAAAAAAAAGTAAAAAATTTGGTTCATTTAGATGTCTTTGGTCCATGCTGCATTTATATTTCAGTCGAACCGCACCAGAGTTTGTTTGGAAGCAGGAGACCCACCTTTTCTGGAATCTCGGTCCACTTGTTTGGAATGTTGTCACAATGTTTAACAAAAGATGCTGATCCAGGAACATGTTGCACTTGGTGAAATCAGGTTCTGCCAAAGAGTGTAGGGGTTTGAAATAACATTAAGGTAAGTAAAAGACAATTTTTTTTCTCTCTCTCTGAGGGACAACTTCACACAGAGAGAAAAAACAAGGATAATAACTGTGTAAACATGAGAACTAGAGACAGTCCATGGTGAAGAGCAGTGTGGCGGCACTGTACGCCACTGTGCATCCTGGGAGCTGGCCGCTCTGAATTGTCATAAAAGCATATCACAGAGGCTGTATCTGCAGACTGCCTTGGCCCAAGCACTTCGCTTTGATGGATGGTCATTTTCATTGCCTTCTCACGCTTAATGAAGCCTGCAGTTCAGGTCTTAATTGAATGCTCTCTACAGTCTCAAGCTATTCTCCTCGGCCCTCTCTCTCTCTCTCTCTCTCTCTCTCTCTCTCTCTCTCTCTCTCTCTCTCTCTCTCTCTCTCTCTCTCTCTCTCTCCCTCTCCCTCTCTCCCTCTCTCCCTCTCTCCCAGAGCTTGTCTGTTCCCGCTCTGTTCTCTGCACCGCACACTTGCTCTTGTTCTTATTTTTGAGGCCGATCTCTGATGAGTTATGATTGAAAAGAGCAGAGCCTAACACACATATTTTCACTCACACCATCTAATGCTTTTATGAGGCCACAGGAGCCAGGGATACTGAGTGGGCAATGCTGATAAAGGCATACAGGCCAAAACACATCACTCTTATTTATTTTTTTTCTCCCTTTCTCTTCATCTCTTACTTTCTCAGGCTTTGCATCTTCCCCCTCCTCCAAATTGTGCCTGAAGAAATGACTATATTGGTAAGAAGTCGTCATCCTTTGGATAATAAATAGTGGATGTGTAGTTTCCATGGTGAGATTACCCTCCTGGTTTTAAACCATTTTTATTTTTCTGTGTATGCATTTTATTTGAAAACACCATCACCCTTGATCTTGTGTAAAATACATACAGTGTGTAAAAGCAATTTTGGCATGCTTTAAAACAAGTCAGGATACTAACGTAGCCGCCATGAGTTCTGGTATTCAAATTAGATTTGTCGAGCAGTGTTTTAAGGGCCGATTCACACAAAATTTTTGCACTAAAAAATGCGAGATGCGGGCAGTGGAATCGAAACAACGCAAGGTCTGGAGATGCAATCATGTTAGAATGGTCACGCTAGACGTAGTCGGAAGTACCGCCCCAAGCGAATGCACAAAGACTAATACAAACGCCCTTTACCAAAAAACACTCCATCGTCAACTTCAAAATCGTCCGACATCGTTGTTTTTTTTGTTAAAGGGCGTTTGTGTTAGTCTTCGCATGAGTGCTTTGTAAACACGGGGGCGGTACTTCTGCCTACGTCTAGCGTGACCTTTCCGATGTTATTAGTAACCCTGGCGCTCCGCAGAGCAGCGCAAGATGAGCGATTTAGGTTAAAAAGTATATACTTTTTTTTTTATTTTTATTTTTTTATGACCGATCGTTTCGCTACATAAGACCCCATTCCTCGTCTGGGATCACACAGAGCCTCTGAAGCCCTTCGAAGCGCTTTGCAACTGCATTGATTTGGACCTTCAACCGTTGGTTGCCATTGAAGTCCATTGTGTGCAGAAAAATCCTCAAATGTTTTCCTCAAAAAACCTAATTTCTTTTCGACTGAAGAAAGAAAGACATGAACATCTTGGATGAGATGGGGGTGAATAAAATATCAGGACATTTTCATTTAGAAGTGAACTAATCCTTTAAATCAAAACTAACTAGTTCAATATTGCCACAATTTACTAAAACTGATATTAGTATACTTACTACATAAAGTATACTTAAAAATATACTTGAACATTACTTAAGTATACTTCATAAAATGAACTGAAGTATACTTCTTTTTCATAAGGGTCGCCATTATAATGTTGTCATTATCATGTGACTATATTGTCATTATCATGTGTTGTCATTATTGTTGTCATTATCATGTGACTTACCAGCGTCAGTTACGCCGCTTCACTGCCATTCATAAATCCTCTCCCGTGGCCTCATGGGATAGTAAAATGTCCATTGTATACACACTAGAATCTCATCAGAAGAAGTTCAGTGTACTTTTGCCTACTCTTTTATGAGTACTGTGAATTCAGACATACTTCTGTCACATACAGTTTTTTGCCTACTATATAGTAGGGAAGTATGCAATTTCGGATGCAGCCATTAACTGATCGTTCAATTTTTACAATGCCATGTCATGTGCCAAACGTGAACAAAAGACATCCATCTAGTGCATGTTTGCATAGAAAAACAATGAGAAAGTAGCGATGTGAATGACATTCTGAGTAAATTTTGAGAGTGTTTTAAAGGTGCAGTGTGTAAATTTTAGCGGGATCTAGCAATGACTTGCAATCGCCCACCGCTCACCCCTCCCTTTTGAAGCACATAGAGAAGCTACGGTAGACGACACAGGACAAAAATGTTGTCATCGGAGAGAGCAGAGAGTGACTAGCGCTTTATAGAGAAGTTTGTCCATTTAGGGCTACTGTAGAAACATAACGCCGCAAAATGGCAACTTCACTGTAAGGGGACCCGCAGTGTATGCAGATAGAAATGGCTCATTCTAAGGTAATAAAAACATACGGGTGCATTATGTATGGTCTTTATACTCCACTGAAAACATAGTTATGTATATTATATTGCATTTCTGTCAATAGATCCTCATAAATGCTACACACTGCACCTTTAAATCGCTTTGCTTTACCGTGTTTGCGCCTTTCAGACTGTCAGTCTGTGTATTCCTGGTGAGGGGTGGGTTCAGACTCTTTCTGAATGTTACCAGAGATGGTGTTATCATTTGGAGATACAAGGGTCCGTGGCCCTACCATTGGGAAAAAGCGTAATGGCTTAACCAATCATAACCAATAACATTACAGCCTTGACGTGATTGAATTTCGTTCAGAGTTGTGCAACAGTCACTGTTCACAGAAACCATAGAAATTAAAGGAAAGTGCTGCAAACTGAAACATACCTGATGTGCAATTGCCAGTGATTTCTCTTATAAAACAGCATTTTTTTTTCAGCGTAAACTCTAAAACATGTAACATGTTAAAGATTAGCTGATGGGCTGTCGATTCATTAAATGATAAGCTATTTCCTCATAAAAGCGGTTTATTCAGCGTAGTGAAGCCTCTCCTCCATTGACATCCATTCAAAAAATTGCCTCTTGTCTCCTTCCACCGCAGTGTTTGCAGGCATTACGCTTTTGGTGTTGGCTTTGACCTTTGTTATAGGTATTGAGTGAAACATATGAATTATTTATTCAACTGGAATATATATATATATTTTTTTTTTTTCCAGAAACTCCAAGCATGTTGCTGATAAAAAACCCTGATAAAATAGCCAGTCATCTAATGAGAGTTACTTTATTAACTTAACAATACTGATATCAGTGAACAATAGCATCCTAGACTGTGTGATATTTTTTTTCTAAAGCCCAAGTAGACTAATAATGATCGTATGATCTGTTTGCGTAATCCAGAACACTTAATTATCAAAGAGAAACATAAACAAAAATTAGACAGGAACTTTGTTGCAAGTAGACAGGAAAAATCCCTAGGATGCAAATATCAAACCATGTGCATCTTTAATATTTCATCTGCATAATAAAATATGCATTATATTCCACAGTGGTGAAAATGTAAAGATTTAGATGCATATTATATAACTTAGGCTTTTTAATATCATCTGTATTGTGTCTGAAATTGAAATTGTTTTTATGTTTCATTTCCACCTTGTTTCCTCCCAATGAATTATCCTGATGTAATGGCTTTGTTGTGGCAGACCTACACATTACAGCATTCAGGTACAAAAGCCTGGTTAAAAATAAAATGCATACAAAACACATTTTATCTGTGGTACCTGTTTTATTAAAACTGCCCATATACAATATGGAGTACATGACAACTTATGATTAACAGAAACAGCAAAAATGGATGAACAGCGAAAACAACAAAAGGAGGGAACAAAACAGGTGGTCAGAAAAGTGTGAAGACATCTGTTGTTGTGAACCCTGGAGGAACTGCAATGAGAAACAAGGAGGAATTACTCTAAGAACTGCATTTCTGTTTCAAGATTTTACTTTTAAATTATTCTTTGGCACAATAGATGGGACACAAGATTGAAGATGCCAAGTGAATTACCAAAAAGGTCTGGACAACTTTTAATAGCATAGGAAAACACATGGTTTAGATAAACGTTCTGATGAAATCAGGTTTCATTTCATACAAAATAAATAAATAAATAAATGCATTAAAAAAAAAATGTAAAGGGGGGTTCTAATGCTATTTCATGCATTCTGACGTATTTACACTGTTAAAGAATTGGATTTTCATGCTAAACATAGCCAACATTTTTACATATTTCTGTGCCAAATAAACGTTTCAGAAAGTATGGTCCTGTATGAGGTCATAAAGGGCGAAATTGCTTGTATGGACACTTCTTCCGGATGAGCATGTGCGAACATGTAACCCCTCCTGTTCAAACCACCCCGCTCCAAGCGGGATTCAAACCCGGGTCCACCGGCATGAGAGTCGGATGCTCTAACAAGGAGGCTAAAGGCTGCAACCTCTAGCATCAGTCGCCAGAGCGTCTCTTGAGATCAGAGGAGTGAGGTTTCCTTGCACAGCAGCTACTAGCTGGCCTCTGTTACACTCACCCCCCTAAACCTCACTCCCACCTGGGTCACAGCACCAATGTAACCCCTCCTGTTTGAACCGCCCCGCTCCAAGCGGGACTCGAACCCTGGTCCGCCGGCATGAGAGTCGGACGCTCATACAAGGAGGCTAAAAGCTGGTCTCCATTACACACGTCAACCAGAACTAGAGCAAGAGTGTCATCATCGAGCTTCGTGCGGGTTACTTGAGCCGTCGGCAGCGCTGTCATTTTGTTTTTAGACTATGAAATCAACAATGTCACTAAAGTCACTAAAGAAGTGTGTTTCTGGTTGTGAGGGAAAGATAACCTTGTTCAGCTTCCCAAATAACCAAGCATTAAGGAAACAGTGGATGCAGTTAGTTTTCCTAGAGCAACAATGGAGTTCTGCAAGTGTGTTTGTTTGTTCCCAGTCACGAGTAGAAACCACAGGCGGTGAGTGAAACCGCAAGCCATGATTTATTTCATGTGTGTGTGTGTGTCATAGGTGTGTGTGTGCGCTCATGACTCTGCCCACTGCACACCTGCACGAGCTCGGCTGTTTTCAGAAAGAATCGGTACAGCGTATCTGTCTTTTATAAATCTGATAAAACTAAAGACTCTTCAGAGACATGAAGGATGCAATACTACTCTACAAGTACTCAAGATTAACATGAGTGTGTGTTATGTACCCTTTAATAATAATAAATACAGTGACATCTAAGGCCCCGATCAGACAGAAGTTTTTGCATTGAGAGGTGCCTTTTTTTAATAGATTTTCTGTTGGCAGAGAGCGTTATGCCCCGGTCGCGTTTTAATTGCCTGCTGCGCCTCACTTTTTTGAAGGAGCGCTCTGAGTGCACGAAGTTGAAAAAAAATCAACTCTGAGCAGAAAAGCGTCCAACGTCATCGCGGTTTTCTTCTATTGTCCAATCGAATGAATGGAGAGGTGGGCATTCCGTTGTGGTGACCGTTACCTTGATTAGACTGACAGCACAGCTGATTTGAGGGTTACCTAGCAACATTAAAAAAAAAAACCCTCAGCGCACTGCTCTTTTCTAAATTAAAACACATCAACCAAAAAAGGCAGTGCGGTGCGCCTGCCGTTTTCAAACCTGAAAAGCTCGTTCGGTCTGATTGGGTCCTTAAAGTCTAAAATATGAAGTCTAAATTTTTCAATTTGACTGCAAAATAGAATTGTTTTACTAGTGGTCTCAGATTTGTGGATCCCAATATATCTTCTCTAATCAATCAAAACTTTTAAAAAGACAATCGTGAGAGCGTGCATCATGAAGTTGTAAACTTTTCCTAGCATGCTCTGATGCAATGTAATATGCTTTTATATGAGGCTAGAGACTAAAAATCTAACCGTCCCAGATGGGCTGAGAACATGGGGAGTGCAAGTAAACTTTGTTCCTTTTGGAGGTGTGTACAGGCATCTAGCCTAAAGAGGCCAAAGCAACATGTGGAAATGTAGTGTATGAGTGTGGGTTATTTACACACTTTCCTCCAATATGCAGAGAAAAGGAACGTCCCTTACGACATCTTGCAGCTTGCACCGATCGAGAGCTGATATGTGCACAATTAAAATTAATGTATTCATTTGATGTCAAGCGCTTTAAATATTTCAGACACTGGAGGGCAGGGGGAAGACGATCTGAGCAGCACTGCAAGGGCGCTGTATTATTGATTGATCGCATGCTCGGCTCGTCACGGCCGCTGTTCAGGTGTGCATCTGAGCTCCAGGTTATTAGCGTCCCTGCTGCAGATGGAGCGATCAAGTTTTGAGTATATGATGATGAAATTTTTGTTCAGAGGAAAACTCACAAAAAGAAAGGCCGAAGGGGCACTTAGTCTGAAAAGATGCTACAATGATCTCTGTTGTGACATGATGTTGCCCTGCTCAGGGCCACATGATTTTGTAGCCCCGACCATAAAAGGTTTTCAAAGGGAGTCGCAGAGAAAACTTTCAGAGAAAAATATTTATATTGTGAAATATTTAAATAATAATATTTTCATTTTTAATCATTTAAATATAATGGCACAAATACATAGAAATATTACTAGTATCACACATAATCATAATAATAAAAATAATTATTATTAGTAGTAGTCGTAGTAATATACATAATAATCTATCTATTTTTCTCATTATCATACATTTAAGTGATAAAAATAAGCAGTAATAACAATATATTGACAATAATAATAATCATTATTATTATATTTGTGATAAATATTATGATGAGACAAACACAGAGATATAGTAATATTTCTATCAATAATAATAATAATAATAATAAATATTATTAAATAAATATGAATAAGTACCAAATTCTACATTATTATGGTTTCATGGTCAAAAACCATGAGATTTAAACTAATTGTTTTCTAATTAACCCTGATCATATTTAAAGCATTTATAATATTTTGGATAAAGGTATATGATAAGTGAATAAATGTACAAAAGTTTTCAATTTTTCTGAATAAATTGACCTTTACACATAAACATCTATGGAAGCTTGTTTCCAGATATAGACTCGTAATTGCAAGTTATAAAGTCCCATTCTGAGGAGGGGAAAAAAAAGACTTTATATCTCACAATTCACAATTGCATGTCATAAAGTCAGAATTGTGAGATAAAAGGTCACAATTACCTTTTATATTTTATTTTTTTATTCTGTGGCGGAAACAAGCTTACATAAAAATCCCTATTGAAAGGTGTTTTTTTTTTTTTGTAATAATATTTGGTTACACTTTATTTTAAGATGACTTAGTTCCATTTTACTTAAATAAGTACTAAGTAATATGAATGAACTACATGTACTTACTATATAGAGTTACGGTTAGGGTTTGGTTTAGAGTTAGTTATTTGTAATTATGCAAAATTGTATTGTTATTATCATAGTAAGTAGATATAGTAATGTGTAACTACGTCACCTTGAAATAAAGTGTTACCTAATATTATAAACATTTGAATAGTAAAGTATGTGGCAAGGGTCCGCAGGACCAAGGGTCAAATCAGTCCTGATTTTCAACTGTTGAGGCCCCTGGGTCATTACCCCACTAGCCCGCTCCAAAAATACCCACCCTGATCCTGCATAATATAATTGCTATTGTAATAATTACTGTAACTGATTCCAGATAATCACTAGTGACTAATTGTTGGCGGTGTAATCATTGTCATTCTATGGCTGCCTGTTGAAAGCACATTTACAGCTTTATAATGCAGCCCAAAAATGTGAAATCACAGATGCAGCACTTGGCAGCAGATGCCATGAAGAGGCAGAAATCTCATTGGTAGTGACTCATCATAAAACTGATGGTGATAGACAGGCTCTTGTGTTCTTCGCTGGAGTAATAATCAGGACCACATACTGTACAGCATATTGAAGCATATAGCACTGCAACAGCATAAAGATATCAACCAACGTCTTGTGTTTTCCTTTCATCTTATTGTTCTGTTGTATATCTCATCCTGATTTGGCCTTGTCAAAATTCCTTTTGTGCTTCCTCACCACATTGTAGAGTGATGGTCTCTCTGGAGTCTGGCTGAAAAGTTATGAAGTTCAGCCTGAACTCATCTTCTATGGACACATAGCTATGGTATTTCTGTATGTCAAAGAAAAAAATGGTCTTTGACGCACCAAACACATAAACAGGGATTCGTGAAAGCCATCATTGATAAGAGGGTCATTCTTGAGAGGGCCAACCTTGATTGCTGAGACTGACAAAGAAAGTAGTCATATAAAAGTTTGGGGATGAGATGACTACAGAGCTGTTTTCATGGCCACAACGATCATTTTTAAAATGATATTATTCCAGATATGTTGTTTTGTACCTGTAGCCTTTTCAGTGAGCACTCAATTTCCGGTTAATAGCTTTTTACAATACATTTTTGTTGACTTTTATTTCCATAATTTTAGTGTAAAAAAGAAAACATGACTCACTTTTTGGCACAACATCTTCAGCGACGTTTCCCCTAAAAATGTTGTCCCATTATCTTTAATTGCAAGCCCATAGCAACTCCGCGGCGGAGCATTTTAAATGGCTTTCATCTCTGAACAAGCAGAATTAGGATTTTTTACCGCATAAGTGCTGAGTTGAAAGGCTTTAAAAGCAACATAATCGCATGTGTCATTCACAACGCGGCGCATCTTGCGGATGGAATAAGCCCGCAGTCACACTTAAAAAAAGACAATGGAAGGTTGCGAACGTCACCGTGCGCATTCTTATACTTGAGCAAGTGTGCTTTTGCTTGGCGGGCGCTTCATTGTGGAGCTCAGATGACCCGTGAAATATGATGTAGCACACTTCACCTCACCTTCTCACTGATGCAGCCCATGCTACAATTTTCCCCTCAAAGAACAGAGCAAATCAACCTTACCGTTCACCGGGCACGTGAAGCGATGTCTGCCCGCCGCTGACGGATTTACATTGCCTGGGGGAAAAATTACACTGCGGGTATAAGATAAGAGGGAGAATTATCATGAATTCAACAATAGAAGTGTGTAATATGATCATTAAATAAACAAAAGCTCAAAGTGATAGATGTTTTGTGATATCAGCGGGTTATGGATAGGTTTGAGAGGTTTCTTTTTTTTTTCTTTTTTTTTTTACATAAACCTTCACCCTTCCCATTATGGTCTGACTGCCTGTAATTATGGTTTCTATTCAGCAGTGACATGGATATTATTGAATCTGATCCTTGTAAGCTTTTAATATTGCAGGGCAATACATGCCATATCTTTTACTTAAGCTCGTTCATTTTGCACTCTGGATAAAATCTGCCATGTTGACCTTTAGCTTCCAATCAATAAAGTGTGATTTTTAAGGAAACAACACAATACAAGACATTAACAATATAAATGATCACAGATAAAATGTGCTTGTATAATCATTGCTTTAAAGATTACAGCTGTATCTGTTGTAATATGAGGCATTAGTTCATCAGAGTTGAGCTAGATGTTAACTTTTCTAGGAATAGGAGGTTACATCACAACTGGTGTGAAACAGCATTCCTACCAGTTGCCATGTTGATAAGGCCACAGGGAAAAGTCTCCAATATAGTATGGATTGAGGCCAAATCCTGGGGGAGGCAGAAGATTGGAGGAAAATTGGGAGTTGACAACCATATACATGGGGTCCATCTGTACAAGGAACAAGCAGAAGATGTCAATAACGTCCACGTGGGCTAAGGAGCCAAAGCTCGAATGTTTTGTTCCTTGTCTTTCTCATAGAGCTTAACAATTCATCAGAAAATTATTTGGAATACGATTACAGTTGACGTCATTACCTGATGATGAAAAGTACATATTACAGTATTATTTATATTTTCACTTGCAACAAATACATTTGCAATACACATAGGCCTACTTTTGTTACAAATGTAACAAAACATTTGAAGTTAAAAAAGTTGTAATTTCTGTATAAAGTATAAACAGCTTGTGAAAATGAAAATATTAAATACAATTATGAAAATATGTTAAATATTTGTTATATACTGCTTTATTTATCATATCATATATATGTTGTTTTATGTTTGTAATGTGTTTTGAAGCCATAATTTTATATAATAATATATAATTTTATTATATATATATATATATATATATATATATATATATATATATATATATATATATATATATATATATATATATATATATATATATATATATATTTATTTATTTATTTTTTATTTTTTTATTGCTGGTTCTGTGAATTGTATTTTAAAACCAGTCCAAAAATCCTAATTATCAAACTAAATCATAATAATTATTAATGTCAATAATAATAAAAGGGAATCCACAGCAATAAAAAAATAAAATAAAAAAATTCAAAAATGTATTGTCCCCGTTTTTTTGTTAAAGGTGCACTATGTAGGATTTTTGCAGTAAAATATCCCAAAAACACTAGGCCAGTGTTATATATTTTGTTCGGTTGAGTTCTTACAATATCCCAAATGTTTCCAATTATTTGTAAATTGTGTGAAAATTGCTATTTTAACCAAGGAACCGAGACATGTGAGGGAGTCTCCTGTCAATTGTGTCATATCTGCGGTACATGATCCAGTAACCAGGTTTCCGGTTTTATTTGGCAGAAACGCTTTACTCTCACTGCAGTGTGCAACAAGTGTCATAGCAGCCGCCGAGCGAATGCACAGAGTAACGTCATAACATAATTTTCAACACACTCAAATGTATCTAATATGATAAACAGAGCTGCGTTACCTCATACTCATGACCGGAAAAGCGGAAATGATGCCGGCGACTGTGTCCCGCCATAATAAAAGTCCCGCTGCTCACGAGCCGTGTGTTGTGTGACAATCGCTCCAGCGGCCTTGCTCAGCTCCCTCAACACTCGGTCCTGCTCCGCTTCATACTACAGTAACGTTAATAACCGCATCCATGAACATGAGTTCTGCCCGAGTCCTATCCCGATTCTTTTCCACCGGCTGTGAGGTGAAGACCACATGTCCCAAGATGCTGCGCTCAAACTTGGCGTCATCAAGCTGCGCCTTTGTTTTGAATAGGCGACCATTAGCGGATGGAAAAGTTACATAGTGCACCTTTAATAGATAATAATAATCTTTTTTACAATAACAAATGAGATTTGACTTTTGAAAGAGTTTCTGTTATGTTGAAGTTTTGACCGTTACCATAGTGCAGAAGAGTAGATCTTATGGTTAAGTTGTGGATGACTGCATGTACTAATAATATGATGCATGTTGCTTTGTTCAGTGAGCATTACCTTTGCTAATGCCTGTAACAAGTTTGTTTCTACCTGTGCTGTGCTGTGCTGTGCTAACAGCATGCAGTCTATTAATTGTACAACATAACTCATAGTCAAATATAAACAGGACATTTCCATTCACTCTAATTCACACACTTTTGAGAGACAACTTAAAGTAAAAAAAAAAAAAAAGCACATTTCCCTAAAATATATAATTTATTGTATCATAGACTAAATAATTTAGGAGATTTTACATGATTTATTACGGTAGATTCCATTAAAGAAAGCAAGCCTTAAAAACTACTCAAAAATGTCATGTGTAATAATGTTACCATAATTTAAGTAAATAGCACATAACATTTTTTTACAGTGCTCCTTTCTGTGTTCCATCTATGTGAGAGAGGACGTTCATTTTCTTTTTTCTTGGTACCTCAGATGTATAAGACCACAGATTCACAGTTGTGACATGACATCAAAGAGACCTGATCTAAAGCAGCCTATACCTCCCTTTTGGTTTCTCCATCTCATAAATATCATCAGAGCCATATATTGTATTCACATGGATCTGACAGTGTTGCTGAGGTAATACATTTACTTCCTGTTGTTAGAGCATCTAACACTTCAGCTGTTACTCCACAGCAGCTGATCTGAGACTCACACAGACACTCCTTTGTATTTGTTTTCTCAAAAATCAGGATTCACCCTGCACAAAATCAGAGCCGTTCATAAATGATTCAGTTGTACGTACACAGATTCAGATGCAATGGAAAGTGCAAACATATTTATTTTAAATCTATGCTTGAAAACTTGCTGTTTTGATGGCCATTTCATCGGAGGCCGAAAACAGTAGGCCTCAACCTTTCTTCCATCTTGAAAATTTTTAAAGAAAGGGAATGAGCACTAGCCAGTTATCCCCACTGCTACGCTTCATAGTCTTATTGTACAAACCCAATTCCAAAAAAGTTGGGACACTGTACCAATTGTAAATAAAAACAGAAAGCAATGATGTGGAAGTTTCAAATTTCAATATTTTATTCAGAATACAACATAAATGACATATCAAATGTTTAAACTGAGAAAATGTATAATTTTAAGGGAAAAATAAGTTGATTTTAAATTTCATGGCATCAACACATCTCAAAAAGAATGGGACAAGGCCATGTTTCCCACTGTGTGGCGTCCCCTCTTCTTTTTATAACAGTCTGCAAACGTCTGGGGACTGAGGAGACATGTTGCTCAAGTTTAAGAATAGGAATGTTGTCCCATTCTTGTCTAGAACAGGCTTCTGGTTGCTCAACTGTCTTATGTCTTCTTTGTCGCATCTTCCTCTTCATGATGCACCAAATGTTTTCTATGGGTGAAAGATCTGGACAGGCTGGCCATTTCAGTACCCGGATCCTTCTTCTATGCAGCCATGATGTTGTAATTGATGCAGTATGTGGTCTGGCATTGTCATGTTGGAAAATGCAAGGTCTTCCCTGAAAGAGATGACGTCTGGATGGGAGCATATGTTGTTCTAGAACTTGGATATACCTTTCAGCATTGATGGTGCCTTTCCAGATGTGTAAGCTGCCCATGCCACACGCACTCATGAACCCCATACCATCAGAGATGCAGGCTTCTGAACTGAGCGCTGATAACAACTTGGGTTGTCCTTGTCCTCTTTAGTCCGGATGACATGGCGTCCCAGTTTTCCAAAAAGAACTTCAACTTTTGATTGGTCTGACCACAGAACAGTTTTCCACTTTGCCACAGTCCATTTTAAATGAGCCTTGGCCCAGAGAAAACGCCTGCGCTTCTGGATCATGTTTAGATATGGCTTCTTTTTTGACCTATAGAGTTTTAGCCGGCACACAGCGAATGGCACGGTGGATTGTGTTCACCGACAATGTTTTCTGGAAGTATTCCTGAGCCCATGTTGTGATTTCCATTACAGTAGCATTCCTGTATGTGATGCAGTGCCGTCTAAGGGTCCAAAGATCACAGGCATCCAGTATGGTTTTCCAGCCTTGATCCTTACACACAGAGATTGTTCCAGATTCTCTGAATCTTTGGATGATATTAGTAGTAGTAGTAGTCAGTTTATTGTCACATCACCAAAGCACATGTGCCTTGGAGAGTGAAATTCTTGGGAGCGTGCTCCAGACAGTTGCAGTAACAGTTAACATAACCATACAACCGTAAGCAGGTAAAAACAGAAAAAAGTGCAATGTGCACATACATATAGTTAGTACACACAGTGTACTATTGGACATACTTACAGTCAGTACTACATTACACATTATACTCTGAAAGTACGTGCATACAGTTAGCACCACGTTAAACACTATACACATTAAACACTATACACATTAAACACTAAGCACTATACATAGAATATACACATTAGACACTATACACATTAGACACTATACACAAACACAATACACAGAATATACACATTAAGCACTATACACAAGAAACACTATACACAGAATGTACACGTTCTACATTATTGACATTTGTACGTATAAATGATGATGATTTTATGTGAACTGGATACAGAATGTCATGAGTGTGCATCGGATGTATCCAGTGGTAACCGGTAGATAGTGCGGTGATAAATGAAGTGTGTGTATATAGTCCAGTGTTGACTGTTATAGTTGAGTGCGGTGTATGGCATGCCATATTGTGGGAGTATGCTGTAGAGAGTATTAGTTTTGAGCGTTCAATAGTCTGATAGCCTGAGGGAAAAAGCTATCCCTAAGTCGGCTAGTGCGGGATCGGATGCTGCGGAGACGTCTTCCTGAGGGCAGCAGAGAGCAGTCTGTGGGACGGGTGGCTGGAGTCACTGATGATCCTCCGGGCCTTCCTTGCACACCGCCTGGTGTAGATGTCCTGGAGGGAGGGAAGCTCACCTCCAACAATGTGGCTGGCAGTTCGCACGACCCTCTTCAGAGCTTTGCGGTTGCCAGCGGTGCTGTTTCCGAACCAGGCCGTGATGCAGCCCGTCAGGATGCTCCCTATGGTGCACGTGTAGAAGGATCTGAGGATGCTGGGGCTCATTCCAAACTTCCTCAGCCGTCTCAGGAAGAAGAGGAGGCGTTGATGTGCCTTCTTTAGCACTGCGTCGGTGTGTGTGGACCAGGTGAGATCCTCACTGATGTTGACACAGAGGAACTTAAAGCTGTTAACCCGCTCCACTGGTGTCTTGTCGATGGCGATGGGTTTGTGTTTTCTGCTCTGTCTCCTGAAATCCACCACCAGCTCCTTGGTCTTGTCGGTGTTGAGTGAGAGGTGGTTCTCCTGACACCATTTAGTCAGAGTGCTCACCTCCTCTCTGTAGGCCGTCTCATCGTTGTCGGTGATCAGGCCTATCACCGTTGTGTCATCGGCGAATTTGACAATGACGTTGGAGCTGTGTGTGGCTGTACAGTCATGTGTGTACAGGGAGTACAGGAGTGGGCTGAGGACACAGCCCTGAGGAGCACCAGTGTTGAGGTCAGAGGGGATGATGTGTTGTTGCCCATTCTGACCACCTGACTTCTGCCTGTCAGGAAGTCCAGGATCCAGCTGCACAGAGATCTGTTTAGTCCCAGAGTCTGGAGCTTCGCAACAAGTGTAGTGGGCACTATGGTGTTAAATGCTGAGCTGTAGTCCACAAACAGCATTCTCACATAGGTGTTCTTGTTTTCCAGGTGGGAGAGAGCAGTGTGAAGGGTGAAAGCAATAGCATCATCTGTAGAGCGGTTACTACGATATGCAAATTGTAGCGGATCCAATGATGAAGGCAGCACAGAGCAGATGTGATCTCTGATGAGTCTCTCAAAGCACTTGCTGAAGATGGGTGTGAGAGCAACGGGCCTCCAGTCATTTAAGCAGGTGGTTTTGCTTTTCTTTGGTATTGGCACAATGGTGGATTTTTTTGAAGCACGAGGGAACCACAGACAGACAGAGGAGAGATTGAAAATGTCTGTGAAAACACCGGCTAGTTGTAATGCGCATGCTCGGAGCACGCGGCGGGATGCCATCAGGACCCGCAGCCTTCCGGATATTTACCCGTCGGAAGGATCGGGTTACATCGCGACGGAGGCGGTGAGTGCACTCACGTCTCCTGCAGCAGCTGCGGAGCGCGCTCTGTGTGGGCAGTGTTGTGAGCCTCGAAACGAGCATAAAAGTTATTCAGCTCATCCGGTAGAGAGGCGGCAATGTTCACCGTAGCTGGTTTATTTCCTTTAAAGTCTGTGATGTTATTGATTCCCTGCCACATACTTCTTGCATCGTTGGTGTTGAATTGATCTTCAACTTTGTTTTTATATTGTCTTTTTGCGGCTTTGATGGATTTTCTGAGATCGTAACTGGTTTGTTTGCGATCATCAGCATTACCGGATTTAAAAGCGGATGTTCGTGCTGACAAGGCTGCTCGGACATCGCTATTTATCCACGTTTTTTTGTTGGGGTAGATACGGATTGTTTTAGTCGGCACAACGTCTTCTACACACTTCCTGATGAAACACGTTACAGTCTCTGAGTACACCTCTATGTCGTCGTCAGAAGCTGCCCGGAACATGTCCCAGTCCACGTGATCAAAACAGTCCTGTAGTGTAGCGTCTGATTGGTCTGACCAGCATTGGATTCTCCTGAGGGCGGGTGCTTCCCATTTCAGTTTCTGCCTGTAAGCAGGCAGGAGCAGGATGGAAGAGTGGTCTGATTTGCCGAAAGGTGGGCGCGGGAGAGATTTGTATGTGTCCCGAAAAGGAGAGTAACAGTGGTCCAGTACACGATCACCACGCGTGTTGATGGTGATGTGCTGAAAGTATTTTGGGGCTATTGTTCTGAAGTTGGCTTTGTTAAAGTCCCCCGTAACAACAAACGCTGCTTCTGGGTACGCGGTTTCCTGCTCACTTATATTCCCATACAGTTCCTTGAGTGCCTGTTCTGTGTTGGCTTGAGGAGGAATATAAACAGCTGTGATTATGACCGCTGTAAATTCCCTCGGTAGCCAGAATGGTCGGCACAGAAGCATGTGAAATTCCAGATCAGGGGAGCAGAAGGATTTAATGGAGTGTAGGTTCCTTTCGTCACACCACGAGTGGTTGACAAATAAACAAACACCCCCACCTCTGCTTTTCCCCGTGAGATTCAAGATTCAAGATTCAAGATTCAAGAGTTTTATTTGTCACATACACAGTTATATACAGAATATACAACCGGCAGTGAAATGTAAACAGGTCCGCTCCATGGACAGTGCAAATTCACAGTTAAAAACACAAGGAAGAAATTATAATAGAAATAGGATATAAAAAAAGTACTATCTATATATATATATATATATATATATATGTCTATATCTGTAGAATTATAAATAATCAAGTCAAGAGAAAAAAAAGGTAACAAATAAGGATAAAGTGGAATAAAATAATTGAAGTAGACTGTGCAGTGAGTAAACTGTAGACTTATAAATATGTGGTTAACAAATGTATAAAGAGTATAATGTGCAAACAGGTTTATGACAGGTTGTTACACAGTAACAACGAGAACAGAAAGTGCAGTGCAATGTCAGTGTATCGATGTTTATCCTGACGTGAAGTCACGTGATGTTAAGTGACTGAGTTCAGGAGTCTGATGGCCTGGGGAAGAAGCTCCTCCTGAGTCTCTCAGTTTTGGCCATCAGGCTTCGGAGCGCTTACCAGATGGCAGCAGCGTGAAATGAGGGTTTGCAGGGTGATTAGAGTCCTTGATGATCTTGGTAGCTCTACCTTTGCAGCGTTTGGTGTAGGCGTCCTGCAGAGACGGGAGAGCTGACCCTGAGATACGCTCGGATAAGCGCACTACTCTTTGCAGGGCTTTGCGGTCATGACTGGTGCTGTTCCCATACCACGCTGTGATGCACTGAGTTAAAACACTTTCTATCGCCCCTAAATAGAAAGTTTTCAGGATAGCTGGTGAAACCTGAATTTCCTCAGCTGGCGCAGGTGGTACAGTCTTTGCCTGGCTTTTTCACCTGTGTCTGAATGTGAGCAGTCCAGGTCAGGTCCTCGGAGATGTTTACTCCCAGGTACTTGAAGCTGCTCACTCTCTCTACTGGTGACCCGCTGATCATGAGGGGGAGTATGTCCGTTGCTGTCTCTTCCTGAAGTCCACAATCATTTCTTTGGTCTTGCCAACATTCAGAGAGAGACAGTTGTCCTGGCACCATGATGTTAGATGCTCCACCTCGTCCAAGTATGCCGTCTCATTGTTGTTGGAAATGAGGCCCAGGACAACAGTATCATCAGCAAATTTGATGATAGAGGTGGAGCTGTGTGTGGACAAACAGTCATGCGTGTAGAGAGAGTAGAGCAGGGGGCTCAGGACACAGCCCTGTGGAGCTCCCACACTCAGGGTGATGGAGGTGGAGGTGGACTGGCCTATTCTCACCACCTGAGGCCTGCCAGTGAGGAAGTCCTCAATCCAGTGGCAGAGAGAAGGATTCAGGCCGAGATCCAGGAAGCTCTTTCGTTCTGTCCGAACGGTGCACGGAGAACCCCGTGAGCTCGATGGCTGAGCCTGGAACCACTGCAGACATCCAGGTTTCTGTGAGGCAAATAATGCAGCAGTCCCTTGTTTCTCGTTGGTATGAGACGCGTGCCCGCAGTTCACAGAGTTTGTTGTCCAGTGACTGAACGTTAGCCAGCAGAATGGTTGGGAGAGGAGGTCGGAGGGGACGACGTCTGAGTCTTACTAGGACGCCGGCTCTCTTCCTTCTTTTCCGGCGACTTTTCCTCCGTCGCCCCTGTGCGACCCAGACGAAGGGCTCTGATGCGGTGTCTGTAAACAGGGCGCCAGCCTTCAAAAACTCAAAGTCCGGTTCGCGCTTCGCGACGTAGGAACCTATGCTTAGAAGCGTGTGTCTATCGTAGACAGTTTTACAAACAACATCCAACACGTAGAACAACATAAAAACAAGTAAAACAAACGAAAAACCGCAAAGTTTGCTCGGTGCTCGCAACACGGCCGCCATACTCGGCGCCATCTTGGATCAATTCCAAGATGCACTGTAGATGATGATAACTTCAAACTCTTTGCAGTTTTTCTCTGAGAAACTCCTTTCTGATATTGCTCAACTATTTTTAGCCGCAGCATTGGGAGAATTGGTGATCCTCTGCCCATCTTGACTTCTGAGAGACACTGCCACTCTGAGAGGCTCTTTTTATACCCAATCATGTTGCCAATTGACCTAATAAGTTGCAAATTGGTCCTCCAGCTGTTCCTTATATGTACATTTAACTTTTCCGGCCTCTTATTGCTACCTGTCCCAACTTTTTTGGAATGTGTAGCTCTCATGAAATCCAGAATGAGCCAATATTTGGCATGACATTTCAAAATGTCTCACTTTCAACATTTGATATGTTATCTATATTCTATTGTGAATAAAATATAAGTTTATGAGATTTGTAAATTATTGCATTCCTTTTTTATTCACAATTTGTACAGTGCCCCAACTTTTTTGGAATCGGGTTTGTAAGTCATAATCATGTTCTTCTTGAATAATTGGATTTAATGTAACACTTTATAGTAAGGAACATTTTCTGTTCCCACCTCCCTTAACAACTATACATGGGTGTTTCGTCAAAATTCAGACACAATTATGTCCCAGGGGTTGATTCTTATAATGCAATTCTTCTTCTTCTTCTTCTTCTTATTATTATTATTATTATTATTATTATTCGTATATTAGGGCACATTAAACAGTCTTAGAAACTTTTATTGAGCCTTTATAATTTATTTGTTGCTACTTTTAAATGTCCTTTATGTTTTACGTTTTACCATTCTACCAGATTCAAACTTTCAACCTTAAATTATGCAAATACATAATAAAAACATGAATTATTACCTGTTTAAAACATTTCAAAGAAGAACATAAACCATTTCAATATTTATTGTGTGAAAATTATTTGTAGGTATTTTTCAAAGACATTGTTTTCATTCATATTTTGACTTAAATTTTGTATTTATATTTTCCATTTTTATTTTAAAGCTGCATTGTCCACTGTCCATAGTTTTTTTTTTCTCTTTGTCACCATCTCTGTTCGAAATCTGCAACTGCAGTCATTCGCGGAATTATCAACTTTACGTGAATTGTGCCGGCACAGCGCGTGCTACTGTTACATAATTGAACCATTGAAATGTCTTAACGTTACCTGTCCAGCAGAAAGAAAAAAAAAAAAACCTTCAAAACACAGAGTTCACGCCACCTTTCAAAAGCACTTTTTATCCTTGTTTTCACATCGGCCCGGTTGCGGTCTCTTTTTTTCTGTAGCCACTCCGAAAGTCCAAAGTCTTTTGCATTTTTCAACGGGTGAATCTCCAGTTGTCACTGGTGATTGCCGTTTGAACCTTTCTGGATCCGCCATCAAATTGATAAGTTTATTTATATCAAGTGCTGTGAGAAAAGGCTACAATCTCCACCTCCCTGGTATGAACTGCATTGGTATTGGATACATTAAAATGAGAGCTTGAAATTTGGGTTTTAAAACTGTATTATTATTTTTTTTAAGTCCTCAGCTCCAAAACTTTTTAATGAACACCCATACTTGGAGATCTATTAAAAATGTGTCACAAGGATTGAACTTGATAAAATTATCAAATGACTTTTACCCCAATCTTCCCTTCACCTCTTTTTAAGCACAGATAATACATCTTTATAAACCGAGTCTACAGTCACATACACACCCACTGAGACTCTCAGTCACACACACCTAGAAGTACTTACACAGCCCACAAAGTTTAAGGTGTGATGAATGAATGCAAATTATGAATACAAATGGCTGTGTGCGAGTCAAAGAAAGGGGTTCATAATTCACAATAACCAGCGTGACTTAACTACTATCAGCCGAGCCAAACGGCTCACTAAATAATACCATCAGATTACTGCAAAGTGCTGATTTGTTCAGACAGCCACCGGCCTCCAAGGCCACGACACAGCTAGTCGTACACACACCTACACAGGTGCTAAGGACAGAGGTGTCCACAATTATAGGCTTCTGGGCAGTCTTCCCATAATGCATTGCTAATCTGCACCTCTGCCCTCATTGCACCCTTGCATGCCATTGAAGGACAGAAACAAGAGCTCGCGTTCCAGTCATGTCATCAGCATGTGATTAATGATCACATGATAAAACGTGAAGTATGATAAAGGGAGAGTGAAAACAAATGGTACAAAACACTTGCAGGGAATGAAAGAGGAAGCAAGTGCAGATAACTGAAGATTGAAGAATGATCTCGAATTTCAAGGCTCTTATGAGGAGCATCCATCACCAGAGTCATACAAATAACATCTCCTATATTCAATTAGTTCCCCTCACAGCGCAGGTTACGCGTGCATCGGCCGGTACCGTGTCGCGAACATTCGCGCACACACGCGCCCTAATGCTCATCTGTCTGCCCTTCACTTCTGTCTTCCGAATCTATTCATCCTCACATCTGTGACCATTGTTCCGTGAGGTAAGGTTGTGAAGGGTCTGACACGTTAAGAAGCCGTTCTCGTGACAGCAGAGTATTTTGGGAATGCAGTGTAACTTTGCAGTTGTCACACAAGGTAAAACAATAGCACATCGACTGTCTAGCGGTTCTATTGGCACATGGGGTCAGTGACGTTTATTTATTTATTTATTTCCAAAAATACATTAGGGGAGAGTGGGGTAAGATGAGCCATTTGTACTTATGTGGTCCTCAAGATAATATAAGGTACAAGGATGTTTTCTATCATTTTACAAACCTGATTCCAAAAAAGTTGGGACACTGTACAAATTGTGAATAAAAAAGGAATGCAATAATTTACAAATCACATAAACTTATATTTTATTCACAATAGAATATAGATAACATATCAAATGTTGAAAGTGAGATATTTTGAAATGTCATGCCAAATATTGGCTCATTCTGGATTTCATGAGAGCTACACATTCCAAAAAAGTTGGGACAGGTAGCAATAAGAGGCCGGAAAAGTTAAATGTACATATAAGGAACAGCTGGAGGACCAATTTGCAACTTATTAGATCAATTGGCAACATGATTGGGTATAAAAAGAGCCTCTCAGAGTGGCAGTGTCTCTCCGAAGTCAAGATTCCCCCATCTCTGATGGGATGGGGTTGCATGAGTGCGTGTGGCATGGGCAGCTTACACATCTGGAAAGGCACCATCAATGCTGAAAGGTATATCCAAGTTCTAGAACAACACATGCTCCCATCCAGACATCGTCTCTTTCAGGGAAGACCTTGCATTTTCCAACATGACAATGCCAGACCACATACTGCATCAATTACAACATCATGGCTGCGTAGAAGAAGGATCCGGATACTGAAATGGCCAGCCTGCAGGCCAGATCTTTCACCCATAGAAAACATTTGGCGCATCATGAAGAGGAAGATGCGACAAAGAAGACCTAAGACAGTTGAGCAAGTATTAGACAAGAATGGGACAACATTCCTATCCCTAAACTTGAGCAACGTGTCTCCTCAGTCCCCAGACGTTTGCAGACTGTTATAAAAAGAAGAGGGGATGCCACACAGTGGGAAACATGGCCTTGTCCCAACTTTTTTGAGATGTGTTGATACCATGAAATTTAAAATCAACTTATTTTTCCCTTTAAATGATACATTTTCTCAGTTTAAACATTTTATATGTCATCTATGTTGTATTCTGAATCAAATATTGAAATTTGAAACTTCCACATCATTGCATTCTGTTTTTATTCACAATTTCTACAGTGTCCCAGGTTTTTTAGAATCGGGTTTGTAAATGATCAGAATACATCTAAATTTACCCCAAGTTAGGGGTAAGTGGATCCAAGTCAGTGCACTATCTGAGTGTAAACTAATTGAATCTGAATCAAACCCACATGAAACTATAATTGAACTCTTTTATAATCAAATTTTCTTTTACAAATAGTCATTTATTTTCTTAAAGTTAACTTAAACAACATAAAACCAGCCAAATGAAGTTGTTGAAATGTTTTTATCTTTAATTATTTGCATTTCTGAAACAAAATGTTGAACACCAAAGTTGTTACCTTCCCAAAAACAGAACATTTTAGTCAAAAGGTTCTTGGCATGGTAGTTTTTTCTGCAATGCTGAACATGTTAGTTCATTAGGGACTACAGCTGGAAAGATATATATGATTGAGCATCTTCCAGTTCTTATCAGAGAAAGATTTGGTGTACTTGTACATTGTTCCTATCAAATAAACTCAAACTAATTTTTTTAGTAAAATTATAAACTAAACCAGTTGTGTAGCATTACATTGAAATTATACCAGTTTATACTCAACTACAGTGCCTTATGGTGGGGTGCGTTAAAACGCTGGCTCAGTTTACCCCATAGCATTTGGCTCACTTTGCCCCATAGCTGCCATTTTGGATAAAACTATCTAGCTTACCAATTCAGGCTAATATTTAGCTAAATGATTTGCATGGTTTTATACATTGCTAAATCACCAATATGGATTATAAATACTTTAGACCTGGACAAATTTGCTTTGACGCAACAGCCATTACATCTGTTATGCTAAAATTTTACTTTGACAAGCCAAAAACAGTTTTTATAGTAAATGGGTGCCTTCCACTCCTCCCATGTGCTTCTCATTTTCACAGTCTGGCAGAAATGATGAGTGGTTCCAAAACATATGGTCACATGACTATAAAAGTGTACATTTACTAAGATAAAGGGGGTGGGTCAGCTTACCCACTGGCTCATCTTACCCCACTCTCCCATATTGGCATGAATTCTTGAAGAAAAAAAAAGTGTTTAGGTCAATGTGTTTCTCTTAATATAACAGATAATTTCACCTTTTTAACAAGGTTAATAAAATGTCATGTATTCAACTACCTATAATAAATAAATAAAGCTTAATAATAAAATAAAATAAAAATAAAAAAAAAAATAAAAACCTTTTACTTTGAAAAATATCTTTAAAAACATTTTTGTTCAAACAATGAATAACATGTAAGCACTTGAATGTATTCAAGGTGAAAGGAAAATATGTTTCATACCACTTTTACTTGTTACACTACATGATATTTTTAGAGTCACAGAGTGCAACAGTCTGGTTCCAGAAGTAAAAGCTCCATTCATTTTCTCCATAGGAAAATTGATTTATAATGATAACTTATAAACCTTTAAATACAACCTTACTGTGAGCTACGAGGTTGATAATTGATAACATTTGCTTCTGTTGAGGTCATCAGCCCGTATTATTTCAATTTAGTTTTAAAATAATCGTGTTTAATAACAGAATTCGTGGTGAAAAACTACATTAGCAGAGGGTCAAAACGAGCAAAATGTGCCAAAAGATCTCTTTAGCCCCGCCCACTCCCATTAAATCAAAATCAAGCCACCTTTATTTATATAGCGCTTTTAACAAGTCCAATTGTTTCAAAGCAGCTTCACATTGTTAACAGGAAAATAATGCAACAGAATTTGTACAGCTGTTCTGGTGAAATGGTGATGTTATCCAGCTAATTTCAATTATCATATAGTGTCAATGCGGGCAGATCGGTAATATAGATGAAATTTAAGTGTCCCTAACTGAGCAAGCCAAAAACCAGTGGCAACGGTGGCAAGGAACCAAAACTCCTTCAGGGTCAGAACACTGTGAATGACACTGTGAATGACATATAATAATAATTACACACAAAATATAAAATATAAAATATATATATTGCAGTAAACTTAAAATATATAATCAAGATTTTTAAATGCGTAGTTTTTTTTTTATTTCTCCATAATTTGTCCATTTTTTATTTCTCGTTTTTTTATTCGAGTTTGAATTTCGCAATGCTTTTTTGCTTCAAATTTGGTAATTCAATTAATATGATTCACCTCATAGCTGGTTGGCTTGCTTCATGGCATATAACGCTTTAATAAATACTTTTTTGAAATCGCTGTGTGTTGTTGGGTCGGGGTTGCGCCATCTCTCAGAAATGACTTTTTGCAGGGTGGGATGTCTGCCAATGCCGTTGAAAAAGTGGACAGGCACTGTTGCACCATTTAAACTTTTTGGATATGGTATAAAAGTTTTCACACCATGGTCTGTCTGAATACTCGATTCTGATTGGCTGGAAGGCTGGAATAAAACTGTTGAATACACATATATTTCCAAGTCAGTTAAATCACCATTCTATATTAATGCGCTGTTTTCACTTTCACACAGAGATCAGAGAAGAGAGCAGAGAAACTAGTAGTCAACGTTGCCCCACAACTTTTATTAATAAATTAACTGAACCGCTACATTATATTACTTAGCATTGAGGTGTAAACCTCGCTGTTTTTAAACTGAATTAATTCAACTTACTCACACACAGCTTCATTGCTAGTAGATAGACGCTGCACAAATACAAGTAATTCATCCAAATCTCTCTCTCTCCCTTACCGCACTACTTTATCTCTGTCTGATTTAAAGCGGACAGAACTGCAGATCTAACGAGTGGTAGCTGACTAAAATAACCATCATTTTAACCCTTCCAGTCAAATTTACCCCTGGAAACATCAATGACAGCTTTAACTTGTCAATGCTGGTAACTGACCATGATATAAGCTTATGATTTATACTTTTCTATATCGTCAGTCCTCTTATTTTCATTGACCCACAAATGTGAGGGCAAGTGAAGGCATAAATGGGGTGCATGGAAGCCTGGAACCATATGTAAGGGAAGGAGGTTATGTAATATGGAAGGATTGAAAGGAGCAAAGTGAAGATGGTTTGATTACAGCATAGAAAATCAAGAGGAGGATAAATTATAGTGAATAAGAATATAGAAAAGGAGAGCAAAATCAATAGCCAATGAGTAGAGCCAAGAAAATGCCAATATAACAGCAGGCAGAGATATTCAGATTCCTTGTTTGGAACCTGGACACTGTGGCATGTTTCTGGCTTGGTACATAAATAAATGTGGGAACTGGGTTCTTTTATTAAGTGTTAGCTAATAGCTATCATATATTAAGCAGTCAATGTGAAAATATACTGAAATAGATCAAACCTCCATGCTAACAATAATGTATTTTGAACCTGTTTCAAGGAGCTGTCAAGAGGCATATTTGAAAGTTCTTGATTCATTTTGAAAAACAAAAAAGGTATAAAAATAAACTATTAGTATGGCAGTTCATTAGCAATCCTTTTAGAGTTTTAAAGAAGAAAAATAACAGTTTTTGCTTTGAGTCTGATCAAAATTATAGACTAAACCCAAGGGTGGCCACCCATGAAGTGATGACATTAAACATTTAGGTATAATATAAAATCTACTGAATTAAACTGAATACTAATGCCAAATTATGCACAATATATCTTCATGGTAGCCTGATAGGGTTATGCAGACTGAAGAGATAACAAAAGTATAGTGTAGTAAACAGTGAAGGTTTTTGTATTAAACATATTTAAACATATTTATAAGAACTGTGCCACACACAAAAAATAAAAATAAAATAGTAATAATAATAATAATAATAATGCATAATGTGCAGTGTTTAAAGACTATATACAAACCCGATTCCAAAAAAGTTGGGACACTGTACAAATTGTGAATAAAAAGGAATGCAATAATTTACAAATCTCATAAACTTATATTTTAATATTTGAGATATTGAGATATATATGAGATATTTTGAAATGTCATGCCAAATATTGGCTCATTTTGGATTTCATGAGAGGTACACAATCCAAAAAAGTTGGGATAGGTTGCAATAAGAGGCCGGAAAAGTTAAATGTACATATAAGGAACAGCTGGAGGACCAATTTTGCTTTGATTTGAAGTTATTTTTGGAAAACTGGGACACCATGTCATCCAGACTAAAGAGGACAAGGACAACCCAATTTGTTATCAGTGCTCAGTCCAGATCTTTCACCCATAGAAAACATTTGGCGCATCATAAAGAGGAAGATGCGACAAAGACGACCTAAGACAGTTGAGCAACCAGAAGCCTGTACTAGACAAGAATGGGACAACATTCCTATTCCTAAACTTGAGCAACTTGTCTCCTTTTTTCCCTTAAAATGATACATTTTCTCATTTTAAACATTTGATATGTCATCTATGTTGTATTCTGAATAAAATATTGATATTTGAAACTTTTTTATTCACAATTTTTACAGTGTCTCAACTTTTTTTGGAATCGGGTTTGTACTTAAAAGGCAGATGAATTAGACCAAAACTGATCGGCAAACGAGAACTGCTCTGTTTACATTTCCAATTGAATAAATTCAGACATCTCTCTATTGGATTGGAATATAAAGCCTTCACTACATATTTTTTTTTACTGTAAAGGGGTCCTTGATTATGATTTCACTTTTTTAACTTTAGTTAGTGTGTAATGTTGCTGTCTGAGCATAAAAAAACATCTGCACAGTTATGACGCAATGCAAAGGGAGATATTTGCTTTTACAGAAATCACTTTTTAAGGACTACAACAAATGGCTGGTAGGGACTACAACGGACTTCTTCCCGGGTTGGTGACATCACAAACCCTAAAATTTACATAAACTCTGTCCCCGGGAGCTTGCAACAAAGGGGGTGAGGCCATGTTGGGCTGAGTTGTTGTAGTAGAGTGTTGTTGTCCGTCGAAACACTTTTATTTCTGTTACACAGTCCGCCATGTTTATACCCTTGCTAGAGCAGCTACTCATAAAATGTCTCATCTATTTAAACATTATAACTGTTCTGTTTCTGGCTGTAATAATAAACTCCCAGCATCTGATCCACTGCGGATGCAGTGGATTCATTTCATTTGTGAAGGGAATGTGCCCAAGAAATTAGCTACATTCGTATATGTTTGTGTGAATCATTGTACACTGGACTGCTTTGTGAACAAGGGTCAGTAAATGCAAGATTTGATCCAACTTCATATCCAGAAAACGTAAGTACTGCACTTTATAATGTGTGTGTTTCCAAATTGCCTTTCTGAATGTGCTAATGTGGCTAAAGCTACCATTGTCTCTTTCTGTATTCACAGACACCAAAGCTTGTTATTTTTTAATCCAAAAATGCTCACCGCCTGTACAATTCAGAAGCGCACTTTTATTGCTTCTTAAAAATAAAACTAATGACATAGCTCTGATCTCTGTGAATACAGAGACAATGGTAACTTTAGCCACTGTGTAGCGTCCTAACCAGCACATTCACAAAGGCGTTTTGCGTACATTCACAAAATATAACGTGTGGTACTTACATGTTCTGAAAATGAAGTTGGTCAAACAGTTGGTATTCATCCATCTTTGCGAAATCCTCTCGCTGTGTGAGGTTCTCCACACTCTAGTTGTTGTTCTATATCCAAAGTAGTGCAAGCTGTCAAGGCTCCACCCTATTCTGAAAAAGGGGCGGGGAGCAGCAGCTCATTTGTATTTAAAGAGTCACCCACAAAAAGTGGTGTTTTTGCTACCACCCAAATAGGAGTTTTCAAAACATCCTATAATAAATAATCTGTGGTGTATTTTAAAATGAAACTTCACAGACACTGACACGCAGACATTCTGGAGACTTAGATTACATCTAGTGAAAAGGGCATTATTCACACAGTTTTTCTGTAATTTACCTAATTTAAGCTTTGCCAGTTTTGTTTTTTAGACTTCCTGATCTCTATGAAAAGAAAAAGATGAGACAATATCAGCAAAACCAATTTAAACCCATGGGTAAGTATAGTTATGAATCCAAAAGTAGTGTTTACATGAATGCTAAATAAAGTGATTTGGGTTGATGTGGGCGTTTTTATGTCACAGGCTTCAAATTGGGATTGATCTTTTGACATGCATACAAACAGTGCAAACAGCAGGAAACTCTGTATATTTGTGCATACTATTCTCCTGCATTGAAAAGAGCAGACTTAATATTTATCTATTTTGGGTCCTAATTAGGGGACAACGAGCACATGAACCGCTTTGCTGTGCTGCTAATATTTAAGCAGAATGACACAAAATGAGGTGTCTTTGGATGAGAGTATGATATGAGGGCTGATGGGACGTTATTGGAGAATTTTAGAATAACAAGACAGTCATTTATGACACATTCTACAACAACTGCAGCTTGTTCCACGTGTCATACGCCATTTCTACATCATTGCACATGCGTCACAGTATTTTCCAGTTTTGGTTTTCAATCCAATCAACTCGCTTTTGTGTTTCGTCTCCCTCACGCATTTTACACTAGCGCGAGAAATGCGTATCTGATGCGTATCTGATGAAATGATGTCAGAGAAACATCAGTTGGCTATAATCGATTATGATCTGCACTATATCCACGTCCACGTCCGCACTTACGATGCATCAATGCTATCTCACGACCAATTTTTACATATTTTACGAGGTGGCTAATTCGTACGCATTTGTACGACCTCACTCGTATGAATTTGTACGTTTACTGTACCCCAGTGACGGGTAGGTTTAGGGGCGGGGTTTGAGGTCGGTCATTAGTACGAATTAATACGAATTTGGCAACACGTCAAATAAGTATATAAATGTAAATGTAGCCGTTGCAGCTCCTCTCTTCCCAGTCTGTCAGTAATGCTCAGTTTAGTTTTGGTCTCTATGAAACCCCGCCTTGGACGGGAATTGTTTAGCCTTAATGACGAATATTGTGACATGTACGTTTACTGATATAGACAATAGCACCCTTTGGAGTGACTTTGTGCTTTGTAACTTTGCAGACTTTGTCAAGCTCAAACAGCAACACTTGGTTTCTATATACAGATATATGCTTACTATAGGTCACTCAGTTGTGGTAGTCAAATATATTTTTAAAACCTGCAAAATAACATATTTTAATATGTATTGTATATGAAAGTTTGTGTACACAATTAAACTATAGCAAAATAAACTATTTTGTACATGATTTCTGAGTTCTTCAATAATCAATTTTTTTTTCTGTTTTTGGCGATGGCAGTAGCTTAGCAACATCTTGACGATCATTTTAACAATATTAATGATACATTTCTATTTCTGCCGCTTGTCAACATATAATTAAGAAGTTGAAAACTAGAACTTATTCAACTCTTGTGATTTAAAGGAAAAGTTATCTCTATATCTCTTCCACCTTCTCTTTGTCTAGCACTTCAATTCTATCGTCCCTCTGAACTATAACTACACAGGAGAACACCAGCCCGGTGCCCGAAGCAGTTTCATTTCAGATTTGAACAGTATCAGAAATCGTATCCCTTTCAACCAAATAAATAATTTAAGACAGAGAAATTCAACAAGGACGATTGTCCGATATAAAAATTATGCCTATATGATGAAATAATGGTTTTCCTGGTATCTCTAGATGAAAAATCTAATTGCCTAAGAAAAAGAAACCTGTGTAGCCTAGCAACAGCACGTAGCCTTGTTTTAAAGCATGCTGCTCATGTAAATACTCTTCTGGGCTGGTCACGAAGCAAAAACAAAAAGTTTCTTTAAACTCTTTATAAGTCTCGAACAACATGTAACACCTCATTTCGAGAGAATTTTTTATTATTATTATTTTTTTTTTAGAATAATCATGACAAACATGACATATCAATTAAAAGTCACTGCTTGCTACAAATGTTCAAACAACTACTTGGACTGGCATCAAACATGGCAGTTTAATTGGCCTCCTGTACCTACTGGCATCTCGGTCTCTCCCTGTGCTAAACTCTGTGCCACAGCAAATAACAAACATCTTATTATGCCTCTCGCTTATACACAAACTCATTCAGACACATCCATGCAACTAATCATCCTGAGGAAAAGTGATATGGTTATGCATTCACCAAAATAAGATTATGCACTCTTAGAAAATTCAATGGGGTTCTAAATAGAACCCTAGGGTCCCGTGATTCAATTTTAAAGGCAAAAAGGTTCTATATAAAGATAAATGTCTTATATAACTGCATTACTTTTATGTTTAAAAGTGTATATGTTAAACTAAATAAAACAATTAAAACTTGTATTTATATTATAATTTATATTAATAATTATTTAGAAAATTATAATAATTATATATTATAATTTATATTAATAAAACTTACATACATAACTTTGTGTTTGTATAATATATAACTTTGTGTACTATATATATATATATATATATATATATATATATATATATATATATATATATATATATATATATATATATACACATACATGCATCTTAAATATAAACAATAATTATTCTACACAGCACACACAAAAATATTATGCAATCACAATTTAATTTCTTTGTGACAGCCTGCCCAAATATTATGTCTGTACAATTTTCATTGCATTATCACAAATAAAACAATTGACTCCAAGCCCAACTGCGCAATATGCTTACAAAATCTTTACCACATTTTTAATAACATTTCATGAGTTTTGCAAATACTTGCAAATAATCAGATAATAGTAAAATAGTATGCGTACTGGTGTGCTGTCAGAGGGGAGGGCTCCGAGCTCGGAATTTGGCCCAAACCCAGAGCACTCCCCCCTTATCCTGGGATAGAAACCAGCTGAAAGTAAGGAATAGGGTTGGCAGTATGGCAGTTGGCAGTTGGATGCAGAAAACTGCAGAGGAACAAAGGTGAGTCGGCTATGTACACATTATAAAAGCCTCCTCTTGTGCTGATTGGATAGATCACTTGAATGTGTTCATCCCGAAATTTTTTAATAAAACATTGTTTGAATAAAGGGTGTTA
This sequence comes from Paracanthobrama guichenoti, assembly GCA_018749465.1. NCBI lineage: Eukaryota > Metazoa > Chordata > Actinopteri > Cypriniformes > Gobionidae > Paracanthobrama > Paracanthobrama guichenoti. Next base: position 27,378,063 of record CM031961.1, on the reverse strand, counting down.
TCTTTAGAACCTTTGCTTCTAAAAATGTGTGTCCAGTATAACCTCATCCCACATTCATTACATTTACAAAACCATTCTATTAAAGTGAAAATCAGCAGGTTAAATGCTCAGATTTGGGTTGTACCTCAGAAAACCACAGGAAACAGTTGGCCGGCAACAACCACGGGCTTTGAGGGCCATGACCCGTGCCTGTAAAGAATGGGGCGTTTTGTAGGGGACACCTTCCACTGCTGTTCCAAGTCTGGATTCCATCCATATTTTCTGGCATAGATATGTCTGTAACCACAAACACAAAGAACACACTTAGTGAACAAAGAGAGAAACAGAATGAACAAAGAGAGATTAAGGTAAGTGAATCATCTTCACCAGGGCCTGGACCCGTGGTCTTTGTCTGTGCGACAGCGGCATCCTTGTGGTATATATGGCATTTGGCATTATCAAGAGGGCCAGCTGCATTCTTCACGCTCCCGGTACTGCTGCCAGCCCGGGTCTGTGCCATGTGGGCACCATCTGCACTCCTGCCCAGCTCCACGTATCCACCTTAGGAAGAACAGGTGACAGGATTAACACATGAGGAACGGGAATACTAGGCAAATCCAAATGCCATTTTCAATGCCATATGCCATATTACAAAAGGAAAATCGCCAAATCAAAATGTGCATAGGAAGCAGTCAACATCAATTGTATCTTTGAATGCTTTAGTGAAGGTGAGCACACATAATACATGAATCAATAATAATACATTTATTTATCTTATATAAATACACAAAAAAAAAAATGTTTAATTGTCAAAATGACATTTATGTTATTTCTATATATATATATATATATATATATATATATATAAAATTACAATATTTCTCAATATTACTGTTTTTACTGTAATTTTTAGTGTAAAAATAAAATAAAAACACAACTTTATTACACTTTATACTGTACTTCAATATCCAATTTACACAAATTAGAATCTAAATCTGCATGTACCCTTTGCCTTTTAGGATGCAGAAGCACTGGCAAAAAAAGTAAAGAAAGAAAGAGAGATGGCAGGTGAAAGAGGAAAGAAAACATGAAGATTGCAAATCGATTGTGTTTAGACTGCTATTACAAACGGATTCCATTACCAAGAGGAAATGGATATATTGATTTGGGCCAATGCTCTCTTCTTTATGTTTTTGTTTTTTTCATTTTCAAAATAATGAGTGACTTTTTGGGTTTGAGCAGCTCCTTTTGTGCCCCGAGGAGAGAGTTGACTGAGCACCATCCATAGCCATCCTCGCAAACAAAAACAACACTTTCCCTCTAAACTAATGCAAGTCGTACATCAGTGCCATGCAGTGTCACTACCAAAGACTCCCAAACCGACACGACGGCATGAGGTTGATTGTTATCGCTATGGAACCCTTACCTTAAATGGTGTTTCTATAATTGCTATCCTGGAATAAACTACCGAGACTCAATACACCGACATGAGTAGCAGATCTGTTTATGTCTGTAAGATGAAAACTACTTGTACTGAAAAACTTGTCATTTTGCAATATATACAACTCACAGCAGCACAATACAATAAGTTGGAAAGGAGGTTGATATGACTCTGGTGGTATCTAGTGTTTCTTTTGTCATTGCATTACCCCCCAAAACACATACACGTTATGCAGCTTATAACCGTTTCATACACAGAACAGCTGCAGTGTGATGCTTCATGTGCGTCGTGAGCATGTAAATGGCTTGTGTGCTAAGGTTTGGGAGAGAATTTAAGCATTATTGGTGGGAATATGTCAGCGACTCTTTCTACAGGTTACATTTCCCTTGTGTTCATGTCATCTGCTTTTGTTTTCAATAGTGTTATGTTCTCATTGGTTTATTGTTTTATTGCGTTCAGGTGTTGCTCAATTGCTCATTAGTAGTCTGTATTTGTAACCCTCATTTTGCCACGTGTCTTGGTCTACTTTGTCATATTTTGATGCTGTCTGAGCCATACCTAGTCAAGTAACAAAAGAACCCTCATCCTTCCATCAGGTCATTTTGACCCGACACCCATATTTATTTATTTTTTTTTAATTGAGTTCATGCGTTTGAAAGAGCAACACGCGTCAAACATCTTCACAAACTAGTAATGCGAAGCATGACAAAATACGTTTAATAACACGTTTTAACTCCCTTCACATCGTCAGTCGATTGTTTGTGAGCTGATGTGGCTTGTGAGCTGAATGAGGCAGACAATGCATTATTTTATAGTATTCTATACAGTGATAAAGTCTGTCAATCAGCACTGCATACTTCATTATGAAAATACCCGAGAAGGCTTGAAGAACTCAAATACACCGTATCTTGATGCAGTCGTGTTTATTCTTCATGTTTAATCAGTCAAAGAGTTTCTATCTTCTGTTTATTCAGCTACACAGCGCTAGCTTCACATTAGGGATTTCCTGAAAACTATTACTTCTCTGAGGCAAATGTGGCGTTTCTGCTCGAGGGCGCCCTCTGGCTTCCAGTATGAATTCATCTTTTGGGTAAAAAAATAAGAAAAATAATACTTCTCTCCAAAACAATTTATATGACAATCCATATGTTTTTCAATGTACAGGAGTTTTTTTCCCCCACAGTGGATGCATAAGAGGCTCATATTTCATATTAAAGACATAGACTTTAAGAAAATGGTATCACAGATAAAAAGCAGTTTTTTTATTTCCTTTTTACAATAAATCCTTAGACCTTTCTAATGATTTTGTCATAGGCTGTCTGCATATTAACAGGTAACCCAGCAGTGTTGTTTTGTTTTTGTTTGTTTTTTGTAAAATAAGTTTTCTGTAAACATAAATATTATTATTATATTGTTATATTTATTCTTAAATACTCTATTTGATAATAAAATGTTAAATATTTTTATTTAGCAATAATAATAGTAATAATAATAATATTATTATTAGTCATATTAAAATATATATAAAACACAAAATGTTATATACACACACTTTTCATTTGTAAAAATAAAAATCGCATTTTAAAGCGCAAATCGCAATTTTACCAGAATAATCGCAATTAGATATTTTCCCCAAATCGTGCAGCCCTAATGCATACTGAAGAGAAACTGACTTTAGGACCCAGCGGAACAGCTCATTTGCTCCACATAGAGCTATAAGGCCATCTACACTCTAAAAATGCTGGGTTAAAAACAAACCAAGTTGGGTTGAAAATGGACTAACCCAGCGATTGGGTTGTTTTAAACCAGCAATTGGGTTGTTTTAAACCCAGCATTTTTTAGAGTGTAGCGCAAGAGTCATGAAATATCATGTTATATTATCTTTTTCCACAAGAGGTCAGCAAAGACACCCAATGTAAGATATTTTGAGCTGAATTAAAAGGGTTATGCATGATTGTGTTATTTTGAATTGAAGCTGAATTTTTTTTTTTTTAAGAATGTGCTTAAATCACTATTTATTTATTATTTATTGTATTAAAATCTAGTCATTTAAAGGTAAATAAAATTAAAAAAAGAAAATAAATACATTAAAAATAAATAAAATAACCTTCCTGGACAAAGAAAAAAGTATAATTTTAGGGCTCTGGGTCATTTTGATCTGAGAAGGAAGGATTTGTTACAAAGTGCAAGGCAAGAATAAGGGTTAAGTTATTGCTTTGTTTGTACACTTTTTGAATTATGTAATAAACTGCATTTGTGCTCAGAAAACTGGCTCAACTTCAATGGAACTGTTTCAGAAAGCTAGACCCTGCTAAGAAATAACTTATAAAATAAACGTGAGCAAATGAGCAACATCTGAACGCAAAGAAACAATAAACCAATGAGAACCTATCACAAATGAAAACAAAAGCACATGACATGAACACAAGGAAAACTTGGTCATCACATGGCATGAAAACAAAGAGCCCAACCAAACACCAGCCTTACAAAAAAGTATGTCTGAATTCACAGTACTCATAAAAGAGTAGGCAAAAAGTACCCAGATGTGTGTGATCTGAAGTGTGCATATGACGGACACTTTAGTATCCCATGAGGCCACGGGAGAGGATTTGTGAATGGCAGTGACACAACGCAATTGGCTCTTGTAGGTCACGTGATAAGTAGTTGGCCACCTACAGATGTCATTCATACTACACATTCATACTATATAGATCATACTTGTTAGCAGTCAAAAAACGTAATTACTTATTAAAAATAAGTACCTACTCAAAAGAGTATGCGATTTCGGATACAATAAACAAAACAAAAAAAGTGAAAAACATTGAATCACTCAACAGATTCATTCAAAAACATTGCTTCATGTGTTGTGTGGTTTCAGAGCTGTTTTTATTTTGTCTAAAATGTAAGTTACATATGAGGAAAAATTGACAACGGGCACGTTGAATGTGTGTGTCTCAATAGTGTTAACAGGCTTAACTTATGTTTCCACTTTGCTTTGTGTCATGACCGCATTACCACCTCAGGTGTGCGTTATTTTTCTAATCATTCAACAGCCTGTCATCAATTATTCCTTATGTAACTTATTGTTTAGTTTTAATAGACATGGTTGATGAGCATGGTGCAGGCTTTGTGGAATGTCAACACCACGTTTACCTTTAAATGTGCGATCTTTAGGCATCATCTGCTCCTCTGCCTTTTGGAACTGTGCAAACACAGGTAGAATGGAACACCGTTGTCCTTCCAATTTAACTTTTTCTCTGCATGCACTTCCTGTTTGGAGGGAACTAGGTTGAGAAATGAAGCCCTGAGCTGTTTGTGTTTCTATCTTCGGGGTTGCTTTGGCCGAGGGATGAGGTTTGACTCTTGGGTGTTCTTTTTGATTTTGAGCCCTCTGTGGTTTGCCACATTGCAGTTGGATGTTTGGTTTTCCCTTTAAGTGGGTAGCTTTATAGGAACCATTTTTGCTGACGGCGGCTTGCTTCGGTGGCCTGTCCACCCGCAGTGAGGCAAGTGGAGGAAAGTCTTCGTTTGAGGGTATCTCAGGGATGTCTTTCGTTGTGGCCTGTTTAGGTAGGTGAATTTGTTTAGGAAACTTCTCATTTTTCCTTCTGTCAGCATCCTCCTGGTTTATGATCTCTTTAGTCTTGTCAGGTTCATGACCATGGCTGTATCTATCATCAGGAAAACACAGACACGTGGCATCCATATGCCCCTGCAGAAGAGTCTGGGTCATGTTATGCTGAGTCATTAACGTGACCGTGTCCAACTTTTGATGCCTCACTCTCCTGAAAAAGAAGGAGCATGCATTATTTCAAACTGCAAGTGCATTGTGAATGCAAGTTACACTGTTGGGAAAATATTCACGATGCAAAAAGGATTGCAGTGGAGATGAATGCATTGAAAGCTCTAAAAGTGCACCATAGTTTTATGTAAAAAGGTAAACAAGCCTTCCATTAGCCAAACATGATCTTTCAGAGAATTGTCTTTGCATTTTGCTGCTGTAAATGAGGCATATGTGCTTTGTGAAGTTCAAATGAACAACAGAAGGAGATCTTCCCATTGCTACGTGGTCTACCGAAAATAGATGGGGTAGGTGTTTCCATGGACCACCGGGGACAGATGGCAGATCTATTAGCATGGGCTGCCATGGCCAGATTTGGCATGCGGTAATTCACACAATAGGGAAGCTGTCTCTAAATTTCGTTCTTTTGTAAAAAACTTTTCCCATCTTCAATCCAATTTATTATACTGACTTAAGGTTTTGTTTTTTGTTTTTTTTGCGAAGATGATGCTGCTTTGTTCAAATGCAGAATCAGCGCAGCCTTACATTTTTCTGTTAAAGAAATCTATAGGTCTATAAGATTTTTTAATGCTTTAGAAAGAAGTCTCTTATGCTCACCAATGCTTATTTGGGGAATTTTCATTTTGGGGTGAACTATCCCTTTAACAGAAAGAACTGCATCAATTTGAAATATGAATCTTTTGTAACATTATAAATGCTCTTAATTGCTCTGTCAATTTAATAAAAGTTAATTTCTTAATACTGACGATTATATATTGTAATGTTATATATTGTGATATAATATGGTAAAGAGCCTGATCAGAGCAGATTTTACTCATTTATTTGTCATATTTATCATACTGTATATTAGAGGCAAAACAAGCATACACTGTACTGTCGACTATACACCAAAAAAGTAAAAACCCAAATACCCGAGAGTATACACCGTGCGTCACCACAACTTACTGTGAGGGGCTGTCATCATGTACTCTTGTGTAACTCTGGATATCACATTTCTCATCCGCAAACACATGCGCATTTTCTGGTAAATGCGGCCAAACTCCCTTGCTGGCCAAAACAGAGCGCTTCAATACTCTACAGCAGGCTCTGTCCAGACTGTCCTCAGGTGTATGGGGATGAATCCACATGGACCTGGGAAATGGCCCTAATGCGTCCCAAAAAAGCGGAGGGTTTGTTTTAGATGACTCATCAAACTGTCTTGGACTATACATTTTAAATTTCTCTCCCGAGAATAATATTTGATGATTTAGTTGCTGTCTGCTCGTGATTTTTTTTTAATTTTTTTATCTTGTTTGCGGCTTGCGTCTGCATTACTTGGAATATTTAGAATTGAATTTCAAATATAAACAAAAACAATTATGCAAACAGCTACAATGCCCATTCCGGAGAAAGGGACGCTTCGCGGGGACTTTGTAAAAAAAAAAAAAAAAAAAAAAATAAAAATAAAAATAAAAAAAATGTATATATATATATATATATATATATATATATATATATATATATATATATATATATATATATATATATATATATATATATATATAAACATCATATTGCAAACTTTTTATTTTCAATGATAAAGTTATTATTAATGAAAAAGTCTTTATACATTTCTATATTTCTTAATAAAGTTATAGCCTAACTTTATTTGGAATATTTTGGCATTATGCAATATTTCATCATGCTTTAAATGCATATCAAATTATTGCAGCATGATGTCCTCTGATCGCTTGCTCTTCACTGAAGAGAAGAAAAAAAAAAGGTCTTGCTATATTTCCAAGCATCACAGTTTTAAAAATAAAAAGACTTTGGGTATAATTTACTTTTTGGGTCAGTTAACTACATACCAAGTGATGTTGAAGTGATTTCACCTTGCTCTATAAATTGCGTTTCTTTCATTGCAGGATTGTCTTTCACATTATATTATATTATATTATATTATAGCCTATTATTCTTTTTCCAATCATAAACTTCGTGTTTGTGTTTTTGGCACACCTTGCAAAGGTGAGAGAGAGAGAGAGAGAGAGAGAGAGAGAGAGAGAGAGAGAGAGAGAGAGAGAGAGAGAGAGAGAGAGAGGTTGTGAGCTCGTACTGCAGTCGCGCTCTTCACTTCATTTGCCTAAGTCTTGAAACAGTGAGACCAGAGGTGGAAATCCCTTCACGATTATTTTCACGCCTGGAAATGATTCAGACAGTGATATGAAGGCTGTAAACTTCCACGAGTGGGCGGTGATAGTGAGTGTATCCTAGCTGTCCTTTCGTAGTGACTCATTGGGAGAAAGACAGAAACGTGGATTTTCAGCGTTGTACTATATAGAAATTAAACTTATAGGCTGCGCGCGCGTGTGGGGAGTGTACAGGCGTATGCCGCATCATCCGTTTGAATCGGTTCCAGACTTTATCCATTTGTAACGTTCATTTGAGCTCGAAGAGACCAGACACAGTTCTCATTATCAGCTCTTCAGCTTTTAGGAGAGAACGCGTCTATTAGAATCGGCTCACCCCGCGGCTCGCTTGAGATGGTTCAGTCCAGCTGCGAGGGTCCAGTCTCCATGCACTGGGATTTTTCTCAGCGCCGACACCAAGTGAATCTTCCTTTTAAAACCATCTGATAACCGTGAAAAAGCCCACCATGAGCGCCTCTTTGAATCCTGACAGAACGGGACTCGTGAGGACAGAGTGCAGATGTACATATAACGGGACGAGGAAACTGGATGGTATAAGGATTTTTGCGCTAATGAAGGTGGGAGTACAGGCGCATCACTGGAGCGGGGTGCTGTTCTTCTATATGGGGCTGCTGGCTGCATCGGTTAAGGGTGAGTTTCCCGTTATGCTGCATGTGGTCCTGTTGCCGAGCGCGCGACCCTCTTGGAGGCTACATACGACCCTTTTACCCCTGACAAGTGGATGGAGAGCCGTCATTGTCAGTTCTGTGCCAACCGTATGGCATTTAATGTTGGGTCATGCGTTTCATTGATGTGAATCTACCAGGCATCAATGGATATAAGCAGCAGACTCACCAGAGAAATATACAAGTCGATAACATTGTACATACAGTGGCCAAGTTTATCATTTATTTGTGCGCGAATCTATATAAATGTAAAATAGCCGTATGCACTTTTCAAGGCGCATTTGGTGTTATTTCTTGCCAACCTTGGTCTGCCCCATGTAAGCATAATATGTTGCATTATGCTTTGAATAACATGTAGGCTACCTCAGAACAAGATACTGGTCTTCTGGTGGGTGGGCAAGAACATGACACTTTGGTTTAAAGGGGGAAAAAATGGTTAATGAATCATTTCGACGAACCATTTCCGAAAATGTGTGTGTGTGTGTGTGGCGCAAGATTTCGTTAGTGTGGGAGCCAAGAGTGAATGAGTGAGTTTGGGAGGAAGGGGGGCGTATGTGGAGGCTGAAGAGAGAAAGGGGTTTCATGCCAACAAAACAGGTCTTTGACTCTGCGCTATTTTCAACATTTATTTGACCATATTAGGACATGTTTCCTACGTTCTAAAACATGTCCATTCCATCAGCCAACTCATTCGGCTATCCTAGGGATCATCATTTGTTGCGTTTCTTGAAATTATGGCATCCCCAGCCAACTATCCATCCATCCGTCTTGAAGAGCAGCTGTTGTCAGGGTGCTGATTGTGTTTAAGCCCGAATTTAGCTAATAGCAAGTGTTATGATATACACTGAAACGAATTATAGTTTCCCTTCCAACACCTTGACTGTCGTTCTACCATCTCTTTTTATGCTCCACGTGAGCAAGAAAAGAAAGTCACGCAGGTCTGGAACATTATTGGGGTGAGCAAATTATAACAGATTGAATATATATATATATATATATATATATATATATATATATATATATATATATATATATATATATATATATATATATATATATACTGAATTATCTCTTTAAATCCAGCAGGATATTGAACAGTCTAAGATTGAACAGCATTGTTTTCCTCAGAGTTGATGTTAGTCGGCACATGATGATAAAAGCTGAACGAATCCACAGAGCAGGTCGTCATTTTATGTGTTCACCCTTAATACGGCGAATAAGTAACATCACGAGCACAATGTTCTACGCTTTTGACCGAGTCCGTGAAGCGCTCGCGAAGCCGTCAAGCAGTTTCCCTCTTTTTCCATTGAGCGGCACTAAAGCTTCAGAATAGCCGCGCTTCCACAGAGCCGGCAGTGGAGTCTCTCATGCTTCATTAATAAACCGAGTATATCTTGGAAGCCTTTTAGAGTTTTCGTGTTAGCGCATAAGCTATGCCTGGTGAAATAAAACTGGCCTTTTTTCTAGCTGGAAGGAAATGCAAATTTAATGCCTCTTCAGCTACTGGGGCATGGCTGAGCTCATCATGTAGGCTCTATGGTCACTGCATATTGACAAATTGCTGATTGAAAAGAGGGTGAACGTTAACGTGCACGAAATTTTCTTAAATGTAAATAGTTTTAACAGGGAAAATGTACAATGCTTCGGTGAAAACCAGTTTGCAAATGTAAAGTTTAAGTAGGCAGAACTTGCATATTTTTATTTTGTACTCATACATTGCTCTTAACTTCTTCAAATATGTGAGTAAGCTAATTCATGCATTTAAATGAAAATGATCAAACATAACATAAACAGAATAAAAAAAAAAACAACATAACAGAAACTCTTCTAAACTAACATAGCAAAACATTAAACACTACTAAATCTCCACCTTAATGTTAATCTTGCACACACACACACACACACACACACACACACACACACACACACACACACACACACACACACACACACACACACACACACACAACATTATATCATAGCATTTACTCTCCCTTTTGAGTGTCATGGCAAAGCATGCTGGGAAATAGAAATCCCAGCTCAGTTTCAGTTCAATTTAAATTTGTTGTAAATTAAGTTCATAAAACTTAAAACAATGAAACAATTCAGATTACTTAAAATGTGTTAGTTTCATGAACTCAAAAGAAAAAGAAAGTTGTAGATACTCATAAAAGTTCATTTGATTGAACTGATTCGTTTAATTTGAGTTGGCTCAACTCAAACCAATTAAGTGTTTTGAGCGTTACAGTGTACCTTACCATATAGGCTTCAGTAAAAAGTATATAATTAGTTAATGCTTATAATATGTCATGCAAAATTCTGTCCAAGGTTCCAGTGTTTTTCTTAGATTGTTGTTTTTACTGTCCCCATGTTATTATTTTCACATTAAAAATAATAAATTCAGATAGAATCCCATTAATCTGTTTCTGTTTTATAGTGTGACAAAAGTAATTTGGTTAATCATGTGCTCTTGCTCAACCTCAGAAGTTGCTGCTCTGAAGATACTGAAGCATCCAAGATGAAAGTTTTTTTTTTTTTTCTTCTTCATATTTTAGCCAAACATCGTGTACTGACAACTCAATCCTTGCCCAGAATCTTTGATCAATGATAGTCGATGGCACTTGACTCATAAAACGTCCAAAGTCACGAAACAGATGCATTTCCATGATGCAACTTGGGGTAAGGCTCTGTTGAACATGAGCATTTGTAAGCATGCAGAGAAATCTTTTCATCATGTTGGAGAGAGCTTGGTGCATGTGTTCAGTTTTGGCCAGTCCCTTTGGTTGTTTAAGCATACAACATTTTGTGATGTTTGAGATTACGTTAGGGGGGACGTTTCGAGCTCCCTCAAAACGCAAGCAAAGATTTTGTAACAATCTTGTTTCTTTTTTCAAGCTGAGGTCCAGTGCTATATGTAAGCATGATGCATTTGTCAGCTGAACGCCAGCAGGTGTTTTAAAGAGGACTTGAAGGTATCACTCAGCTCGCGGATACCACAGTTCTTTGAGACTTCAGCACCACGGACAGCTCCTCTTGAACTCTGGTCATTGCATGTTTTCCACTGGTTGCCTTCACAATGTCTCAAAATCCACCTTAGCAAACAAAGGCTTTTCTCTTTTTATCTACCATTTTTTCAAGCTGAGGTCCAGTGCTATATGTAAGCATGATGCATTTGTCAGCTGAGCGCCTTTAAGAAGACTTAAAGTAATTGCTCAGCTTGTGGATACCACAGTTCTGTGAGACTTCGGCACCACAGACAGCTTCCCTCGTTGCATCTTTCCCACTGGTTGTCTTCACAAACGACTCAAAATCTGCCTTAGCAAACAAAGGCTTTTAGACTGATTTTGTGATTTTTGTGCTGAGGGAACAAAGAAACATTAAATGTTTAGTCTGACTGTAACAGACTGCCTCTGCTTTGACTCTTAAGAGTTGTAATCCCCAGCTGCAGTCCAATTAGGACCGCGGACAGCTCCCACCAGAACATTTAGCACAGCTGTATACAGCAGAGCATAAGCTGGTTCTCTCAAAACGAGACAACACTTACACACAAACAGTGTCATTGAAAACCCCTTCACTCAATTCTACTGTCACATTCATACAGCTAACATTAGTTTTTCTCCCACCATTGCTTATTTATCTCTTTCATCCTCTCTATCCTTATTTTAAAGCACACACATACTAACTAAAATTAACACCTGTCAATCTGTTTGCTTAGACTTTAAAGGCAAAGACTACTAAACAGGTCTGTTGTTTGCATACAAATCCCAGAGCGCTGAAGGATGCTTTTGGCAAGGAGTGAGTTGATTTGTTTATACAGCTGCATCACTAGTACACCAAAAGTGTCCTTCCTTTGAATGCGCCATGTTTAACATCAGATACTTATTTAGCACATTAAATAAAGTGGCTTAGGTGTGTGTGTGTGTGTGTGTGTGTGTGTGTGTGTGTCCTGGTAAACCCTACATTATGGGGACAAAATGAACCCACAAAGATGGCAGTATCCGAAATCCTTGTCCTTGTGGGGACATTTTTTGGTCCCCATGAGGAAAACATCTTATAAATCACACTAAGTGATGTTTTTTGAAAATGTAAAAATGCAGAATGTTTCCTGTGATGGGTAGGTTTAGGGGTAGGGGCAGTGTAAGGGGATAGAAAATACGATTTGTACAGTATAAAAACCATTATGCCTATGGAATGTCCCCATAAAACATGAAAACACAACGTGTGTGTGTGTGTGTGTGTGTGTGTGTGTGTGTGTGTGTGTGTGTGTGTGTGTGTGTGTGTGTGTGTATGTCATGGTATCTTCAAGGTCATGGTATTAAAGATAGTTCACACAAAAATGCCAATGTAATTTACTTACCCTCATGCCATTCCAAACCTCTATGTCTTTCTTTCTTCTGCAGAACAGAAATCTAAATAGTTTGTCCATATAATGAAAGTCAATGGGGTCCAACATCTTTCACAGAAGAATTTTATACATAGAAAAACATGTGGACTTCAGAATATCAGATACTTATTTAGCTCATTATATGAAGTGGCTAAGATGTGTGTGACTTTATGGTCATGGTATCAAAGGGATAGTTCAGCCAAAAATGACAATGTAATTTACTCATGTCATATCATTCCAAACCTCTATGACTTTCTTTGTTCTGCAGAACAGAAATTAAAAGTTTGTCTATATAATGAAAGTCAATAGGGTCCAAAATTGTCAACAGAAGAATTCACAGAAAAATTGTATACATAGAACAACATGTTGGTGAGGAAATTATGATAGAATTAAACTTTTTGGGGTGAAATATCCCTTTAGGTAAGAAGGCAACAGGTCAAGTTGTCATGCGTAAGGCTAACACAGGGTTCACTCGACATATAACTGCTTTTGATGATGCTCAGACTGAAGAACATTTACAGAAAATATTTATTTAAAAAGTATACATGAAGTATGGAATGTGAAACCTTCTATATGTAAAACAGAGAAAAAATGGATGACTTCATTTTCTTTGTAGCTATTCTTTCTATTTCCATCTTTCTTGTACTGTATAATGATTTCGAAATGCACACATATGCTTTCAGATACATTTACATAGATATAGAAATGCAAATATGACAATTATTACGGCTCAAAAGGTTTTCAGTTGGCTTTCATCATGGTACACAGCTAAGACCTCGGTTATAAGACTAGTCAAAATCTGATATTTGCTGCTGAAGCCGTGACAGTGAATTTTGTATGTGAACGTTTTTTTAGTCTTCGGCTGTCAGATGTCTTTCAGGCGTACTTTGGCCTACATTGGGTTTTTGGGCAAAAGTGTGACTCAAGGTCAAACATGATTTGGAGCATATTGAGACAAATGGGCCCATTATTGTAAAGTTTGCGTTGGATTTTCTGTGTGATGGTGGCTGAAAGAGCACAACAATACTCTACTGGTCAAAAGTTTGGGGCGAGTACGTTTTTTGTTTTGTTTAAAAAAAAAAAAAAAAATGACATTTTGTTACAAAATATTTCTATTTCAAATAAAAAAAATCCTGTTTTCAACATTGATAAATGTTTCTTGAGCAGCTAGTCAGCATATTAGAATGATTTCTGAAGGATTTATGTTACAGGAATATTTCTAAAATACATTCAAATAAAAACATTTATATTTTGATTGTGATAATATGTCACTATTCTGAACAAATAAATGAAGATAGCATAGAAAACCTCTTTCAAAATCCTCCAACATTAGATAATAATAAGAAATGTTTCTTGAGCAGCTAAAAACACAAGGAAGAAATTATAATAGAAATAGGATATAAAAAGTAGTCAGCATATTAGAATGATTTCTGAAGGATCTGAAGACTGGAGGAATGATGCTGGAAATTCATCTTTGCCGTCACAGGAATAAGGTTACAAATTTAAAAATATAATTCAAATAGAAAACATTTATATATACATTGTGATAATATGTCACTAGGTTGTTCTGAACAAATAAATGAAGATAATGCATGAAGTCACGTGAAAGTGACTGAGTTCAGGAGTCTGATGGCCTGGGGGAAAATCCTCCCGAGTCTCTCAGTTTTGGCCATCAGGCTTTTACCAGATGGTAGCAGCGTGAAATGAGGGTTTGCAGGGTGATTAGAGTCCTTGATGATCTTGGTAGCTCTACCTTTGCAGCGTGTGACGTCCTGCAGGACGGGAAGCTGACCCTGAGAACGCTCTCGGATAGCTCTTTGCAAACTGGTGCTGTTATTAAGATGCATAATTCAAAATTCATCGCCCCTAAATAGAAAGTTTTCAGGATATTCTTCAGCTGGCGCAGAATCTTTTTTCACCTGTGTCTGAATGTGGAGTCCAGGTCAGGTCCTTGCTGAAAGCTGCTACTCTCTCTACTGGTGCCGCTGATCATGACATGTGTTGGTTCTCATTTCTTTGTCTTGCCAACATTCCAGTTGTCCTGGCAAATGTTAGATGCTCCATCGTCCCAAGTATGCCGTCTCATTGAAATAGTATCATCAGCTTTTTAGAGGTGGAGCTGTGTGTGGACAAACAGTCATTGCAGGGGCTCAGGACACATATAAAGGGTGTGTGGAGGTGGTCTATTCTCACCACCTGAGGTCTGCCCAGTCCTCAATCCAGTGGCAGAGAGAAGATTCAGGCCGAGACAACGGAGGTTATTTCTATGGTTTGCTATAGTCCTTGCTGCCTGTCACTGAAGAGGGTCCAAACAGGAATCCGTCAGGCAGGTTCTCTTTAGAACTTGATATAGTGTTTTCTTATTTTTTTATCTGCCGATAGATTTAGGCAAGATTACTGTTCTTAGGGACAGTTAATCCATAGATGTACATCTCATCCACGACCTGAAATACCATCCGGCCCAGCAGCTTCCTGACGTCCACACGCTGAGTTCTCTTCATCCTCCGAGACAGAGATCCCTCTCTTTCTAACGCGCCATTGGCGGAGTCACTGGCTTACAGTGCATAGAAAGAGTTTTTGTGCGGATCAGCTTCACCTCTGCAGAGGATTTAGATCAAAGGAGCAGATGGACCCAGACCTTGCCACATGCGCGTGAGTCGTTGAGTTGGAAATGAGAGCGGTCACGGAGTTTTGCGGCTTTAAGGACTGCTGAGAGCATAGCAGGACGATCTGTATTCATTTATTCCCTGAATGGAGACCGGCAGCAGAGCGTCGTTCACCGAGATTGAATTGTCCACCCACGGTTTCTGATTTGCGTTATTGTTATTGTTTGCGTGGCTTGCTCTTAGCGTGTTGATACTCTGTGCACGCCAGCTGAACTCGCTCGGAGCATGTCCCAATCCACATCGCCCACATCGCCAAAAAAAAAGAATCCTCATTTACTCTCCTATCAAACACAAAAGACAATATGTATATATTTATAATATATAAGTGTGTGTGAGGAAAAAGAAAATAGCTCCAAATATTAAGAATAATTCAAAATTCATGCATTCTTCACAGAATCTTTTACAATGGATTTTTGCTGAAATATTCTAGCCTTGTAACAGTGTTAGTTCTCTGACCCAAAAGTATGATAGAATTGATAGCAGCTCTTTTTGGCTTTCATTGAGCGAATATAAATGTGTAGGTCTCTTCCTGTCACCCAGCGAGATTGACAACGGAGATTTCTTTTGCCTTGCTGCCTGTCACTTCCAGGTTCTCTTTAGAACTTCGATATAGTGTTTTCTTATCTTTTATCTGCCGTGATTAGATTACACAGTTAATCCATTTACATCTCATCCACACGAAACTGCTTTGTTTCTCTTCTCTTCTCCCTCTCTTTCTCTCCATTACACTGGCTTTTATGCTTTTGTGCCCTTCCATCCTCCGTCCCTCTTTGGCACGCAGCATCACAGTCAAAGGACTGCAATTTGATTTTATTTGGCAGAGCTCCACCGAGGGGTGCCATTAGTTACTGCAGACTACCTCCAGCTTTTCTCCTCATATAGAATGTAATATTCGCCCCGTCTTTTAACACACACAGTCAGCTGGTGAGTTAAGTGGATTGATGCCAAAAGATAAGAAGGGACACAGAGAGATAAAGAGCGGGGAATTAGCACAGGACAGAAAACAAGAGTGAGGTATAGGCATGGGTGTTCAGAGACACACAGACCTGAGTGAGGCGGACAGCCGTCAGGTCGCAGTGCGCCGGCTGCTGCAGCCTGTTATCCGGTCTAATCCGTGTCAGTGCGACGGCGCTGTCGCTGCAAACACACCTGTCAGCTGGCGCTTGCTCCATGTCTGGGAGCAAAACTCTGGGATTTACTGGAATAAGCAATAATTTGAGGCTTTAATGGGGTGCCATGGCAGACTGCAAAGACTCTGACCTGTTGGTATACTTTTTATGGTTTATCAATGTTTGTATTTGTTTTCCCTTTCGTAACTTTTTAATAGCCAAATTAATGCCCCAAAAGTTTTATGTTAACAATTCAGTGTAGCGGGTCAAAAAGTAAGCAACAGAAACATTTCTTAAAAGGACAGAATGAGAATCATCATTTACTTACCCATATGTTGTTCCAAACTTATGATTTTCTTTCTTCTGTCAAACGCAAAAAAAAAAAAATATTTTGAAGAATGTTGGTTACCAAACGGTTTTGGTTCCCATTGACTTACATATGGACAAAAAATACAATGGAACCAATGGGAACCAAAACTGTTTGGTTACCAGTATTCTTGAAATATCTTATTTTGTGTTCAGCAGAAGAGGATGAATTAATGATAACTTGAATTAATGTTTATTTTGGGTGGCTATCCCTTCAACGGTATATGGACTATAGGGACTTTACATTCAGGAAGTGATGTCATGCCGATTTAGGAGTGCATATTCACTCTGTTCATCCAATTTGACATCACTTTCTTAAAGGGATAGTCCATAAAAAAAATAAAAAAAAAAAAATAAAAAAAAAGAATCCTCATTTACTCTCCTATCAAACACAAAAGACAATATGTATATATTTATAATATATAAGTATCAGTTCCTGTTGACTTCTATTGTGTGGAATACAACTGTTTGGTAACTAATATTCTTCAAAATATCTTCTTTTGTGTTCCATGGAAGAAGAAAAATGTTATAGAATTCTATAGTCGTATAAGTCTTAAAGTCTTTTAGGTGGACTATCTCTTTAAAGCTATTCAGACTGAGTATATATTCAGGAAGTGATGTCATGCTAACTTAGGAGTGTGTACTCACTCTGTTAAGCCAATTTGAGTTCAAGGGACAACTGGAACAAATCATTAAACTATAAGCACGAGTCATTACACATGTCCCGTATGAGAGAATCAATAGCATTCTGTAGATGATCATTTTAATTCTCTAGTACTCCATTTATTCTATTACTAAAACAGCATCGATCCAGTGACACATGAATGGCAAACAAAGCTTAATGTTAAGTAGCATCACGCTGTACAGATGTACTGTAGGAAAATATAAAAATGAATCAAATGAACTAGACGGATCAATAGATATGAATCATTCTTCACTGTGCAATTTTTATGTCCCATCATCATCTTGGAATTATACATATTCTTATTCTGTGAAAACTTATTTACATTATGTGATGGTTTTTTTTTTAAGTTTTTTTAGAAAACAAAAAGGTTCCATCTACACAGTCGAATGGAATGCAAAAACTGAAGCTCAATATCTCAAAACCGCTCAGAATGCAGATAGAACCTTATAGGTGGTGCACTTTCCCTTCCTCCATCAATCCTGTTGTTATTATTTTGGGCCCCTCTGGACCTGCTGTCCCCTAGAATCATCTTAACCTTTCAGCCCATTAATTACGGCCTTGAAGAGAGGAGGGCGGATTATCAGAATGGCGATCAGTGAGGGGGCGACAAAGTTCTTCATTAAAAGTCTATCCTCTGTCTCACTCATGTGTTCGCCGTTGGCATGGGGACACCTTCATACTGCCTCGGTCTGAGTGCACAATAAACAAACAGGGCCACATTCATTCCCTGATCAACCCCTCATTCAGACCCAGACTAAAGGAACTGTAGGCTTATTTAAAGAGAATCTAAACAAACTTGTTTGCAGACACAACTTCAATCATGGAGAGAAGAAATGAAATGCTTAGCTATGCAGTTTTAAGCCCTGAAAAAGAAACAGCATGAGTAATTTGGTAATTCCTCAGTGGTTTGGCCCTCAATCGTTGCCTGTGTGCTAGAAGGAGGAGGCAGAGAGATTAACTAGAGCCGAGTGAATTCAGTTTCATTGAAGACCCATGCTAGATCTGAACACTGGGCCATTGTGGCTCTGTAATGGGGCTGAAAGTGCACTAAATTCTGCCTGAACTGCACTCCTTGTGTATGCTCTCTGCTCAGTCAGGAACATCTCTTTGAAATGATGATCTATTGAGGCCACCCAGTCCATTTTAGAGCATTCTTTGCTCATGGCAAAGAAACAAAACACTAACCTGTAATATTCATAATGTAATAAATATCTAAGTCACTTGAACATGCAGGTCAACATCATTTTCTGCTCCAGGCTGAATTAAAACATTTGTCTCATGCGAACACAACAGCATATCTTAGTAGTCACTATAGACACTGTGAATGCATATTTAATGTGAACCTAATACGGATGTGTTTAAGCTGATACCAATGACGATAAAAGGCTTTTATAGAGGTGACTACTTGCAATCAAGCAAGTTTTTTGTTTTGTGTCTGTGATGAACTTTCCAATAGACTTTTCACATTGCGCTTGACCCCGAGTCTGGTTCAATACAAATGACACATTTGACTGCATTAAATGCATTTGTGGCATAATGTTTATTAACTCAAAAATGAATTCTTTCTTTTCTTTAAAAAAGCAAAAATCAAGGTTGCAGTGAGGCACTTACAGTGGAAGTAAATGGGCACTATCTTTGGAGAATTCATAAGCTGAAATGTGAAGCTTACTTTTTTTTTTTTTTTAAATCACTAACATTCATTCCACTGTTAGAACATCTGTATTGTATATGAGCAATTAAGTTGTTTTCATCCTTTTTATAGTAATTTTATGATGTATGCTGTCATGGCAACAAAGTATAAAAAAGTTGTATATGACTTATATAGTTGTACTAGTTGTATATGACAAAAAAAGGATTTGTTTGTGATTTTTTTCCCGCCAATTATGTTATCACACATATTGTTGGCAATACTTTTGAGTGTGTTAACATTTACAGATTAGCCAAATTCACTTACATTGTATTTACTGCCATTATAATGCTTGGAAGACCCAGGACATATTTTAATATAACTCCGACTGTATTTGTCTGAAAGAAAAATGTCATATATACACCTAAGATAGCTTGAGGGTGAGTAAATCATGGGGGTAATTTTCATTTTTGGGTGATGAGATGAATACCACGATAAAAGGTTATACCATGTTAATCAGTGATATATGCAAACCTGCCACAACTTTAAAACTGTGAACTGAGTGTGAACAAACAAGTGTATTTCACAAGTTCACACTTACAAATAAGTTAGCTATAGTAAATGGTATGCCTAGTCAGCGTGCTGTCCAAGGAGAGGGCTCTAGGCTCGGTATTTGGCTGAGTAGTACTCCCCCTGTATTCCTGGCTGTGGTAGGAACAAACCAAGAGTGAGAAGTTGGGGTGGTGGAGGGATGCTGAAAACGGTTAAGGAACATAGGTGAGTCGACTGTGTGTGTGTGTGTGTGTATGTATATATATATATATATATATATATATATATATATATATATATATATATATATATATATATATATATATATATATATATATATATATATATATACTGTGTATATATATATATATATATATATATATACTGTATATAGGGAGACAGGGTATAGTTGTAACACGGGGAGAGTTGTAACACTACCAATTCCACGAATCACGGATAAGATAGGAGTCATATGACAGTTTCCTCTAGCTTCTTTTACGATTTTCCAGTCTGTTTTGCTATCTATCCTGAAGCTACAGCAGAAAATCTAATTCATCTAATTTATCTAATAAATAAATAAAAAAAAACAAGATAATAATTTGTTTAGTTCTTCTACCGTTGTAGATAATGTTGTATGAGTTATATCAGTTCAAAGTGTAGCTTCTCTCTAGTAAAGAATGGTGTATCAGTCTTCTGTTAATTTCAAAGCACAATGCTAATTGCTGCCATCAGGGAGGAGGCTTCGCAGTCTCCAAGCAAGGACCAGCAGACTGAAGGACAGCTTCATTCCCCAAGCTGTCAGGGCATTGAACTCCCTCCCAACTCTGCCGACCCTCCCCTCTTCTGCCCCACGCACCTGATCTGGGAATTGTTCATTATTCAATGAGAAAGATTGTTAGTCATGCAGGATCCTTTTTATAACAATGTTAAAATGGTGTAATATTTCTAAATTGATTATGTAGCCTACTTATCTATTTTGTTGCGATTGCAGTGTGCTTGCATAACCGCCCACACGCTCTTCTGATTGGCTGTTATTTTTTATTTATTTTGTCAAGTTGCTTGTCACTGGAATCGTATCACACTGCTTTTGGTTAGGACATTGAAAATTGGACTCACCCAAAATTGCAGTACAAAGGTGCCATGAAGAATGTAATAGTTAGTTGTTTAGCAACACAGCCAATAAAATGTGTCCTTTGACTGTTCTGCCAAATGCATGTATGCTAATTTATATGACAACATCTCTGATCAACAAGAAAGCGGTGTGCTTGTACTTCAGAGTTATTAACCTGATAAATGTGCAAAAAAACAAAAAAAAACTGTTTTATTCGAGCTCCATGCATTCTTATTTTATCACAACTTGAATGTAGTTTCATAGATGGAGTAGATTGAGTCCATCAACACCCTGAAAGCTTGCACAGTCCTATAGATTGTCCTGGTTTGACATTTCATTCAGTTACATTACATTAGGCAGTTTTGATTTATGCGCATTTGATTACATATGATACCACTGGTTTCACATCTTCTCCTGTGTTTTGATCAGGAGATTCAGTACTCTTTCAGAAGATGTGTCATTTCACCATATAACAGTGAAAACACAAAAAAGATGGAAAATTCTGTCAATGGCGGGGAAGAGTTGGGTGCGTGTCAAACAGCTCCCTGGTTCAGTAGTCAGGGCACTGATCAGGGAGTCAGCCATTTTAAGGGCTGTCTCAGTCCTAGAATCCTTCCAGTGCACTGAAATGTTTGCTCCCTAAAATGTCCCACAATGCACCGCAAAACCCAGGGTGCATCGATGCTCACTATGTTCTCTTAACGGAAGTTCTGGAGCACAAAACTTAAATCACATGAGCCAACTCACTACACATAACGACCGATAATAACACGCAATATGTGCTTTTAAAAATAGAAACCATTGTTTTATTATTTTTCAGCATAAACATACATCATAATGACAGGTAATGAACACAATCTAGCTTACATTTATAATTTATTTAAGGCAAAAATGTTGCACATATATGTAACAAGCAAAGTATTTATCATAATGTACTTTAAAATTTAAAATTAAAATTACAAGTAATGTCAGAAAGATATCAGCTCTGCTGTTGTTCATAAATAGCAGTAATGATGTTGTACAATGAGGACGTTGTCACGTCGCAGGAAATAGTCAAGTCAAGTCAAGTCAAGTTGAGCTTTATTGTCATTCCGCTACATGTGGGGACATACAGTGGAACAAAATGTCGTGCCTCACAGGACCACGGTGCTACAGAAGTACAGACATACAACCATGAAGTAAAACACTATAAACCTATACATAACTAACCTACTGACAGATTTGACTATAAATATGCTATATATAAATATAAATGTTAACCTATACATGTCTGGGGAACAGTGCAATATTATTGTAGTGCATGAGCATGTAAACATACATATATTATAGAGTCATCAGTGTGTAGTGAGCCAACATCCTTTACTGTCCTTACCACTGCCCGAATTTGTGTACACGATATACTGATTCATGAGCTCAGGAGGTAGGGAACTGATTGAGACATACACTCACCTAAAGGATTATTAGGAACACCATACTAATACTGTGTTTGACCCCCTTTCGCCTTCAGAACTGCCTTAATTCTACGTGGCATTGATTCAACAAGGTGCTGAAAGCATTCTTTAGAAATGTTGGCCCATATTGATAGGATAGCATCTTGCAGTTGATGGAGATTTGTGGGATGCACATCCAGGATATGAAGCTCCCATTCCACCACATCCCAAAGATGCTGTGAACTCATTGTCATGTTCAAGAAACCAATTTGAAATGACATGGTGCATTATCCTGCTGGAAGTAGCCATCAGAGAATGGGTACATGGTGGTCATAAAGGAATGGACATGGTCAGAAACAATGCTCAGGTAGGCCGTGGCATTTAAACGATGCCCAATTGGCACTAAGGGGCCTAAAGTGTGCCAAGAAAACATCCCCCACACCATTACACCACCACCACCAGCCTGCACAGTGGTAACAAGGCATGATGGATCCATGTTCTCATTCTGTTTATGCCAAATTCTGACTCTACCATCTGAATGTCTCAACAGAAATCGAGACTCATCAGACCAGGCAACATTTTTCCAGTCTTCAACTGTCCAATTTTGGTGAGCTTGTGCAAATTGTAGCCTCTTTTTCCTATTTGTAGTGGAGATGAGTGGTACCCGGTGGGGTCTTCTGCTGTTGTAGCCCATCCACCTCAAGGTTGTGTGTGTTGTGGCTTCACAAATGCTTTGCTGCATACCTCGGTTGTAACGAGTGGTTATTTCGGTCAAAGTTGCTCTTCTATCAGCTTGAATCAGTCGGCCCATTCTCCTCTGACCTCTAGCATCAACAAGGCATTTTCGCCCACAGGACTGCCGCATACTGGATGTTTTTCCCTTTTCACACCATTCTTTGTAAACCATAGAAATGGTTGTGCGTGAAAATCCCAGTAACTG
Organism: Paracanthobrama guichenoti; assembly: GCA_018749465.1. NCBI lineage: Eukaryota > Metazoa > Chordata > Actinopteri > Cypriniformes > Gobionidae > Paracanthobrama > Paracanthobrama guichenoti. The sequence continues at coordinate 27,355,120 of CM031961.1, read as the reverse complement.
AGCAGATTGTGAAATACTCAGACCGGCCCGTCTGGCACCAACAACCATGTCACGCTCAAAATTGCTTAAATCACCTTTCTTTCCCATTCTGACATTGAGTTTGGAGTTCAGGAGATTGTCTTGACCAGGACCACACCCCTAAATGCATTGAAGCAACTGCCATGTGATTGGTTGATTATATAATTGCATTAATGAGAAATTGAATAGGTGTTTCTAATAATCCTTTAGGTGAGTGTAAATGTCTCATACATAAATGTAAACATTGTCTCATAAATGATGGACATTTCCGTCAATGGCGAGGAAAGAGTTAAGAGGTACTGGAAACATCATAGAGACAAATCATTCACACACCTGAAAGTGTCACACTGACTCCAGCTGTGTCGACTGTCATGTGGACACCATCTGTTGACCCACTGAAAACAACAGTGAAGTCGTCTCGCTAAAGTAGAGACAATTTTCTCCTCTTTCCACAGCATTTGCCTTTCTATTAATGGTCTCCGCAATCACGTTGTGCAAACATTTGCATAAAGTATGGATTTACCCAGGAAAGCTGAGGTTGCCGATTTCCATTGTAATGGCGGGCATTCTTCGGTTAATGCAGATATGATGGAGCCTGGAGCCAATGCTTTGGCACATTAGAAGGCAGCTGGTTGTACATAGAGAGATTTGTGGGACTAAGAAGGTTGTTTTTCCTCTTGTGCTGGCCTATTTTAAATCCCCATTCACATCTGCCTTGTTGGTATGGTGTAACTGAACTCAGGCCCTAATGGCATTTTCCACTGGTCCTTGAAAAAAGGAAATATGATCGATTTGAAGTGCTTATGAAAACTGGTGAGTCAGACCCATTTGTCTCTTAGGTGCCCAATTTACAGCAGAGCTATGGCAGCAAAGCTAAAGGGAATGCATTTCCAGAGATTGTAAAGATTATCTGCTATGGCCGGCGAAGCATTAGCCTCAACTTTAACTCTGTCAGAAGTGGGAGGTTTCACCTGGATGTGTTTGTTACATTCCACGTCTCCTTTTTTGGATATATCAATTCCACAGGTGCAGGAAGGTGGACTGATGAAATTAGTACCAACCTAATTCACAATGTTACGGCACGTTTCAAAGCACATGCTAATATGCGGTAATCATGCAGGACATATGCTATTTACAGTGTTCTTCCTTTACATATAAATCCACAGAATCTAAATCATTTAATTCCTTTTATGAGAGTGCATTATAAGTTATGGGAAGCGAGAACATTTTTTATTCAAAACCATTTTCTTACTCAACACTCTCTCAGTTAACCATGAAAAGAAACAAAAACAACTGAAATCCAGGAAAAATACAGGATTCATAACGTTTGGTTAAAGCTTTGCTTCTGATATTTTTGTCCCTATCTATCCTTCCGTCCGTCCGTGGTAAAGATCTGATATTAAAATCCAGTCCACATCAGTCTGGTAATCTAGAAGCTAGAAAAAAGTTTGAAACCGGAAGATGGCAAAAGAGAGCGCATGTTCAGTCTGTACTGCTTTAGTGCAGATAACAAGCATAGAAATTTAATTTTCTATTAATATTATGTTTTTGCCAAACAATGTCATGCAAATACTGATTCCAAGGTATGTTCTAAAGCTGTGCTTTGGCAGCGAATACTGATGTCATATGTATTCACACACACATATCAAAAGCTTTATGGAATAATCTCGTTCAAAGAAACCTACATTTTCTGCCAATGACACAGACTGCTGTTATCTTACAATGAATGTCATGAGTTCTGTTCCAAAACCTTGCTGCCTACATAGTCATCCTGGCTGGAGTGGAACCTCATAAGTGATGTCAAATATAATAGCAATCCTCACACAGCACACTTGTTGCACAATTTATTTCAATACAAAAGACACAAAAGGAACAATGTGGCACTTTTATAAGGGTAAATATACCAGACATTTTGGGTGAAATAGTCAGTGTTTAATTAATTTAAATAATTGTATTAATACTTTAAAATTATTTATTTATTGTAGTTGTATATTGTATGTAATTTGATTTTAAATATACAATAAGTATATTTATCTATATTTCTCTGGCTTTTTCCACTATACTGGATGGGATTGGAACAGCCATTGTGCCATAAAATGCTGCTTTAGAGGCCACTTATAGGTTTTGGAACAAGGATGGTGGAAGAGTGATTGTGTGTTGACTTCTAGGTGAGGTGAATAAAGTACAGTCCAGCTGTTCATACAGAATTCCCCCTCCTCTTGCTTTCGCCCACCCCTTTCCCACTCCCCTTTCCTCCTAAGATCTCTGATTGCGGGCACTCTGAAGGATTGCTGTCCTGCCATAGTACAGCACGGCAGCGATCGATTTATCAAAGTGTCATGCCGAGGCGCTGCAGCCCCGTAGCAGCAAAACAACAGCGGAGGCAAAACAAACATTGGTTGACTCTGGAGGTGGTCTCTGCAGTCGTGCTAAACAAGGTCAAAGCTCTCTCTTCATTTTCACTCCACCGATTTGCTGGGGAAAAACTAAACAGATGCAAAGAACCCTAGAATAGGACAGAAGACTAGGGATCTCAGAGGTTTTGATACAAGAGTTTAGTGTGTGAAAATATTTGGCGAAATAACCACAAAGACACACGATGTTGAGACTGTATGGGACTCTTTTGAAGAATCAATGAAGCATTTGTGAATGAAGTACTATGGAGCCTTTTTGCCTCTTGGAGATTTATGTAGCACTGCATTAATGCAGGTCACTTCAATTCACCTTGTTACTTTCATAATGCATTTGTAAATGTATGCTCAAGGAAAAAAATGACCTGCTGCTGAGAGAGTAGGGGGTTACCCTTCATTAAGAGGTTACATAATGCATTTCCTTTTTCCTTTCAGCTCGATAAATTGAACTTCCTTCAATTCACTTCAAAGGAGTGAACGTAAGAAAGGAGCTGGATCCATGAAAAAAAAATGGATTGGAAAAAAAAACATGAAAAAATCATCCTAAACATGAAAGAAAAATCAAAAATGAGATAATGATACTGATTGAATGCTCTCCGCATATATGTTATATGTAACATAACATACTTTCACTTCAGACCCACTAAATCCCAGCCTCAGCCCATTCAGAAGTACCGGTACTTAGGTAGAAACCTATACATAGAAGCCTGACAAAAATGCTTATTTTAAAAATAAACGTCAGACGGACTTAGAGGCTTTTGCATCTAAAGTCTTCATATATATGCTTCAAATACTTTTGGGATTTAAAACAAATGCAAGGCGTACGTTAAAGAAGATAAGAATATAATATTGTAGTATTTTTAAATTAAATTATCAAGCAAACATTAAATGATTTTATTTATTCATAACACATTCAAATTATAATTGTCCTTCAAACATTAAAGAGTCTGAATGTATCTGGAGGTGTCGAGGGAAAAAGTTGTAATGTGATCAATGCTACTTGCACATTCACCAGCTCAAGCTGAGCCTATGCCTTTGTTCTGGACTGGAGACATTGTGTTATGAATGCAGAACACAAGCTGAATACTCACAATTCTACACCATCCTTCATTCAATACTCATCGTTTTCTTATAGTTTTGGCTTCAGGCCAGTATTTGCATTACCTATGTGTGTATATGCGAATGTACTGTTTATGTACTCTAAACAATGATGAAAAGGAAAATGTCTTTTTACATTATGTTATTTCAACCAAAAAAATTGCACATGCACAGTTTACAGCAGGCTAGCTGACAAAACATTTTTACAGTAGCCTACATGAAGGCTTTTTAGCCCTTTTGAACAATCATTCGAAACATTAAATGATTATAAGGCTGCATGATAACTAGCTTTTGGCTACCAATTGTAATAACTCTTACTGCAGGTTACATAGCCAGTAGGTGGTGACAAGTGACTGTCTTTATGAGCGAGTCACTGAATCAACCGATTCGTTCAAATCAACTGATTCTTTCCGGAAGGAATTAAGTGACTGCCTTTGTATGAGTGAGCAAGTGAATCATTCACTCTACTGATTTGTCCAAAAATGCTGATTCATTTAGCCACGGATCTAATGCATGCGGTGCATCCCAATTCACATACTATCCGTCCTAAATAGTATTCTAAAATAGAATTAGTACGTCCCAAATCCTAGTATGTTGAAATGTGTATTCCAAAGATACCCAGATGTTCGAAGTGCAGATCTGTGCACTCTCTAAAGCCTGGGACACACCAAGCCGATGATCGGCCAAGTAACGTCGGGCTGTTTTTGAGGTGTGTTCTGTACCGTTGGCTCTAGTCGGACACGTCAGGGTTTTTTGGGCCAACATGTAGAATCGCCGTCGGTGAGAGAGCTATTCAACACCTATTGAATCGTAGGCTACAATGCAAGTGAGTATAGAAAAATTGAGCAACTTTGGAAATTGTGGTTTTTATGTGCGCTGACAAAAATAAATAGGAGAATATGGACAAGGTCATGGCTAGAGAAAAGATGTGGAGGGTTTTAACTGTGACAAGATGATTGACAGGGCAGTTTAAATGTAAAAAAACTGCATTAAAGACGACAAAGCAGTATGTCCCAAAGCTTGCATACTCTTCTGCTATACACTCAAAAGAATTTTCTTCACAAAAATAGGACATACTTTTAGGACGTAGTATAAGTAGGTGAACTGAATGCTTTTATTGAGCCATTGACTCAAACGATTTGTTCAAGAACGCTGGTTTGATTAGGAACATTGAATCATGAAAATGAAAGTAAGTCAATGAAAGTGAGTGATTGAAACATTTATTCAACCGATTCTCTCACAAATGCTGATTCATTCACAAGCAAAACTGCTGTGCGTTTATTGGAAACAAACTGCTTCAATATTTTTTGGGGATCTATTTCCATTGGTGGAGAAAAACACATACAAAGTAACTGGCAGTAGGCCTATTATGTCTGAAATTTAAGATTTTTTTTTTTTTTTTTATAAATATCAACTTAGTTTATTGTTTATTATAGTTTATTGAATGGTTTTATGTAAAGCTGTATCACATAAAGTTACTGTAGATGCAATCGTATTGTTGATTCTGAAACATTGATTTCTTTGTTTGACAAAAATAATGTGATAGTTTATGTTGACAGCAGTGATGGTTAAGACTATTAGCCTCTTGCTCTGTTCTGTGAGTCTATGTTGTGTTTGCGACACCTTTTCAGTGCCATTTCACATAAAAACATTAATTTATTGACTTTGGTTCTGTGATAAAGGTTTGTAATGAAGGAATTGTGGACCTGTATTGATCAGGATGTTCTATGCTCAACAGTGCATTGCTTATATTAGAAAAATGCCAATTATGGAAAAATGTGTCTCATTTAATACCCCCATCCCTCTCTCTGGAGCAGTAGTTCATTTAAGATGAACAGCAATGTTGGATGTATCCACATTTTCTTCTTGATCCTTGTTGGACATATTTTAGACTGAATGAATCTCTTCATTGTTGCCAGCATTCCTCTCGGTGGTCTGAAATGACCTGGGTTTCATTGCTTCACAGAAGACTTGTGGCCGTGAAACCCCACAGAGCCATAAAGGAGTCTGTTTCCAGAGGTCAAGTGTTTTTCACAATGGTTCATGCTGGCACATCCTCACACGAACATTCCCGTTGGATTGAGTGCAAAAATTATGGATTGTTTCCTGCATTTGCACATTCTAGCTTCTCAAAATAAGTACACCGTTTCAAGTTTTATGCTAATCTGGTATGGTTAGAATATGAGTCAAGCAAACAGACTTGAAATGAGTCTTAAAAAGCCACAAACATCTCAGCTCCCAAATGAATCCCAGCTCTCTCTGCTTAGCATCTTATTTTGTGACACTTTCTAGCCTGAATAATTTGTGTCAAGAGTGCTTTTATCACAGACACCATGCCTTTTAAACTCAGAAAGAGACTTCCTACAAATCCTAAACAGTCTGCTCCATTATTATTTGGAAAACTGCACTAAATATGGCCACTGGCCAAAGGCGGATTATCTGAATACCACTCAACTGTTTTCCAGTTGTTTGAGAAATTCTTATTTTAAAAAAAACACCTCAGGTTTTTTCTTTCTCAGATACATTTTCACTTAATTATTCAAATTCTGTGCTGGTAGGCAAAGCTTTCCGCCTTAAGGAATCCAAATCCCAGTTGAGCTCGGAAGGTATGCTACCATAACCCTCAAAGTTTATGCAAACTGAAAAGCAAAATGTTTTTTTTTTTTATTTCTTTTTTAATCTTTTTTTTTTTACATAATTGCATTCCATGTTGAGAATATAGGATCTTCGCATTAAGAGCTTTATATGACTTTATGACATGCTGTGTTGGTGCTCGGTAAATGTTTGAATATTTGTACATATGTGACATGCTGATCGAGCATGGTTTCTCATTAAGCGTAATCTCCACGCCGATATGTTGTGTTGCTATATGTGGACATGTTGTGTTCTCATTTGTTTGCGGGTGTGTTGGGTTTGTTTTAATGGAATATGGGCTTTGGTGATAACAGATGTCCTCTAATTATGCATTCCTAATGCTGTTTTAATCACCTAAACCCACATAAATTGTGATCCATTTAAGAATCAAATAAATAGATCAACTGTAGGATTAGGTATCCCTTTACATTGTTTTAGATTCTAGTTTGTTTTCAGTTTGTTGTTGTTGGTGGTGGTGTGTGTGTGCCAGCGTTTTATTTTTAAGTTGCCAGAAAGTGGCTGCATTTTGGTTATATTCACAAAACTTTCATGGCCCCCATAATATTTTGTTGTATGAATACAGTCAATATATCAAGATGCTTTTAAACGACAAGGGGGGTGCAATTCACAACCTCAGCGTTAGATTCTGCTAAAAATCACACACCTTTAAGCTCCATTTGCAAAATGCCAAATTCGCCTCTTTTCTCTAGCCATGACCTTTCCATATTCTCCTCTTTCTTTTTGTCAGCGCACATACAAAAAAAAATAAATAAAAAAAAAACATTATTTCCAAGTGTGATTCCTCTTGCTCTATTTGCTTATTTGCTGCTGATCACATTTTATTCTTCTAAACTCACAATTCTATAGCATACGATTCAATAGGTGTCATCATCGTACGGTCTACATACATGTCGACTTTGCAACATTATAAATGTCTATACTGTCACTTGATCAATTTAATGCATCCTTGCTGAATAAATGTATTAATTTCTTTAAGTTCTTTCCCAATAAATAAATAATGTACAATGTACAATGTTACAAAAGCTTTCTATTTCAGATAAATACTGTTCTTTTGAACTTTCATATAATATATATATATATATATATATATATATATATATGTACAGTTAGGTCTGGTCGAACCATTTATTAATACAATTCTGATTGTATTCTGTTAGTAATAGGCACTTACCTAAAGTTAAAAGAAGTTTCATGGCTCTGACAAGTGCTTTCGACCTTCTTTTTGATATGAATGGTATATGTGGAAAACACTTGAGTTTTGCCACATGCTTGTCCCACCACCTAGTGACTTTGACCAACACAACTGAATGCTTTCTCAAGTGCCTCCATACTTGAAAACCCACAGAAAACTACTTTTAAACAAGAAATGACGGAATATTTATACCTTTTTACAGAAGTTAAAAGTCGCCAGAACTAAAATCACTGAGAAGCTCTGGTAATAATTACTTTACCCCACCTCTCCGTGTTAAACTAATCCCATCCAAATAGGGCTTTAGATCGCCAGAGGGTGGTCACAGTCAGCCACATGCAACTCCTCACTTCCTGTGCAAACATCCACCTAGAAAAAACATTTATTTTCTTTGCAAACAAGTTTGTCTAATGATTTATGTCTTATTTATTTTATTTTTTTAATTAATAAATTTATATAATTATACAAATGAACTTAGGACTCACAGAGCGAGGCCTCGGTAGTCATTTGGCAGATAATGATATTAGCCACAGCAGGTAGCAATGAATTGCATTTTCTTTCTTTTTTTTTGGTTTTGTTCTTTTTATTTATTTTTTTATTTCATGCAATTGTTTCAAAATTACATTAAACTTACTGTACCAGTTTTAGGCCTATATTAAGATCGTAAGTTAAATTGTGTAACAAAATCGCACTGGCCACTGTGTCTTTTGAACATTGATTTAAGACTCCCATTAAAAAGATGAACTGCAGGGAGTAGTTAGGCCATGCTGTCTGGTTCTGTGTGACTGTAGCAAATAGTACGTTTCCTGGAGTGGATGGAATTAAAAAAAAAAAAAAAAAAAAAAAAAAAGTGAGAAGGAAATTCTGAGAACATTACATTAACTAATGTTTAAAGCATGAAGGGACAATTCATTAAAAGTGGGGCTGTGGACCTGTCCAGAACTAGTAATTTAGGCAAGGATTTTCATTGATGGATGGAGCCACACACAGTTATTAAAATTTCAGATTGAGTGCAATATTTTATAAGATGTCGCTGACAAGTATGCAAAAGAGAAATGCAATTAATGCTGAGGAGTGCAGTCTGAGCTGCAGGCGATATGGGGTTATTAAAATTAGTCTAATTAATAACCAAGGGTGGTATCATTCCTTCTCTTTCCTGTTGCTTTGCTAAGTTGCTGTGGAAACTTCTTATTGACCACTGATAAATCTATGGCAATAGCAAGGGCAGCTGACAGCATTCATGTACTGGACCATATGCTAATTTAATTGGCTCTTGAAATTGAATATTATTGCTCTATGACTGCATGGGAAAAAAAAATGAGATAAATATTACAGTCATTTTAGCTTGTCTTATTTATATGCACCTTGAGTACACACTTACATAATTACACGGACATTATAAGGTTTTTAATGTGGAAGCATTTTATTGTACTAGCAAATGATTAAATGCCCTGTCAGATCAAACAACACATTAATGAATGTAAACTAATCCTTTTGCACAGAACAAACTGGCAAATGAACATATTCATCATGCCAGAAGGTTGTAAATCATATTTTTTTTGTTTTTGCAAATGTCCTACATCAACTTACCGATAAGAAATAAATGTTGAAATTTTCCTGTTCACATTTTTTGCTCCATAATATAAAATGACATTAAGATCTTTTAGACTGATAACAGCGTGCAGTTTTATAATGGACTTGTCATTTGAATGCAGTGGTAACTTCAAGTCCTCATTGCTCTCAATAATTGTATCCCTTAAAACTCATCTTTGTTAATCAGAATTACATATTTAAAGGTTTTTATTTTTTATTTTCATGATGTGTTGCTAATGTTTAGGCCTGGATTATATGGCCAAAACATTCATAGCTCTGTATTTTTTCTATTTGGATAAATTTTTATATATTTATTTAACAAAATGTCATATCACATCTCGCTCAGTGTTGTCCTACAAACAATTTTCATATTAAAGGCTATGAAAATAAATATTGTGAATGTAACCATCTAGGCTATGCTATTACATTCTATTGTAACATCTTAAAAATTAAATAATAATAATAATAATTTTAAAGCGGAAGTTAGAATCATTACATTAAAAATGAAACTAAATAACAAAAGCACAGACTAAATGTTAACTAGTAAGAGAGGAACACACTTTCAATCATCTGAGCTTAGTAATTATAGTAGCCTACATTTGATGTAGCCGACATTTAATGTCCAACAACATTTATTTTAGCAAAATGTAGAAATTTTAGGCAGAAGTATGGCACTTCTAGTCTATTGCGCGCTGTCTGTTCGCGCATGCGCGCGGGCGCGGCGGCGCTCGTTTATAAAGGCTCGTCCACTCCTGACAGCAAAGTGGAAATATTTGTAACATTTACAGATGTAGAATATATCTGTGAAAAGTAAGTTAAGCACTGAGAAAAACACCACATCTTAAACTCATTAAACAGCACAAGTAGCCTGTCTGTCAGCAGCACAGTATCTGTCAGAGCATCTGAGCCGTGTATAGGCCATTAGGCCTAACTTACGCGTTCACTATATCTTATGAGTTATTTTGAAACCCTTAATATAAAGTAACGTTAGGCCTATGTCTCATGTTTAGGACAAATTGGATTATGCACTTTCCCTGCAGCAGTTCACTCTCTGTCCTTGTAATATCAAACTGTATAACGATATAAACGGTATTGCCTTGTCATATATCATTTATAAAAATAAAATATATCGTACAAACTCGATATACTGCACAGCCCTACTAATGTTACTCAAAACATGTTCCCGTTCGTTCCCTCAAAAGTCAGACAGCTGCCTTCTAAACAGCATCCTGAGAAACGTTTTGAACATCATGGAAAAAGTAGATGGAAAAAAATGTCATGTTTGTGACGGCAGGAAACATGCATTTTTAAGGAGAAAATACTCTGCAATGGTGTTTACTAATGATTTTCTCATGGTTTGTCTTAAAACATATTAAAAACACCACATGGACATATAAACAACATAAAAAAGCACGTGCTTTTTTCATCACAGACTTCATGTATATGTATGTATATATATATATATATATATATATATATATATATATATATATATATATATATATATATATATATATATATATATATATATATCTTATTTAATACTTTCTTCTCTTTTTCTCTTTTCACAGCTCAAAACTGCAGTCACATACTACACAGTCCAAATGGGACAATAGAAAGCCCCGGATACCCGTATGGATATCCTAACTACGCCAACTGCACATGGGTGATTGTGGCACAGGAACACAACCGGATACAGTTGGTATTTCAAGGCTTTGCCTTAGAGGAGGACTTTGACATCCTTTCAGTCTACGATGGGCAACCCAGTCCAACAAACCTACGGACACGGTAAATACAGGACATTTTATTATTCTATGTGTGTAAATGCCAAATTGAATCTCTTGGAATTGCTAGCCGACATACTTTGCTAACAGTTTGAACTGTGTGAACTGTGTGCGTGAACTTTGAATTTACTTAATGTACCAAAACTTGTTTAAAGCACATTGAATGGAATGAAAATTTCATTTCAGGCCTGTATCTAATGTTTTGAACATTGAAGTCCTCAAATTGATTCAGCGCTTTTGACTTTATCACTGTTGTGAGTCTGAATTTCTCCCTTGTATACTCGAAAATAAGAAGAAAATAAAAGGATTGAGGCTTAAGGGATTGAGCGGAGCAGATATCCTCAGGGGGAGTGTCCTTGGGGCCTTGGCCTGTTTTCCATTCGAAAACTAGTATTTTGAAAAGCTTGCCTACATTCATGATAGATCCCTTCGCAGATAGCAATTTTTTCTGATGAAATGAGTTATATAGAAAACATTGCAGAGCTCGCTGAATTTGCTTTTTCCCACCCTTTTTATGTCACCTTTCTTTATCTAATAAAATGTGTGTGGGAAACGATGAGCACAAGGACACTTTCAAGATTTTATTTTTATTTTTTTTACATTTCAAGATTCAAGGACAGCTTCCCGCATTGCCACGTTTCCATGGTGTTCTATGAATGTTAACCTTGTTCGGCATGGGCGGTTTACCCTGACAGTGTATTATTAGTGTCAGCTGAACTCCACATCTTGTAGGAATCAAAAGGATATGGAGAATATTCCAATTGGATGATGTTGATACTGATGAGATGTGGAAAAGTCTGAGCAAATCAGCATATTTGAGTGATTTCTGAAGGATCATGTGACACTAAAGTAATGGCTGCTGAAAATGTGCTATCACAGGAATGAACATTTAAAAATATATTCAAATACAAAAATACTAGTTAAATCAATGTTTGTGATATTGGTCGCAATTTGGTAATTCATTTTTTTTTTTTCAGTTGAGCTTTGAAGAAACCAAGCCGACCATTTAAAAGTGTGACATAGATAATGCATATTTCTACTGAGAATACAGTAGACATTCTATTAAAGTTATTTTAAGAGATGTATTTTGCTCTACAGCTAAATGAATTTCTTGGCATGAGATCATTCAAGATCACTCAGAAAGTCTGCTGCAAATGAAACATACCATGCCTCCCATGTGCTAACTGAGTTAATTACACATTTTTTATTCCTTCGTTCTCAAAAGAGATCCCATTGGCTGACCCTGCCATTACATTATCTTTTTTCCCACTCTGAAATAGGTCCATTGAGTCATTGTGAACCACTGCCACACTTTAACGTCATTCTGATATCTTAGATCTCTAGTTTGAAAGGGTTTACCCAAACAAATGTATGATTTAACTCATTTTCATCCACAAGTCTTTGCTCTTATCTCACAGAATACCATATTATCCCTCCTAATTTCTGTTGAATCAGTTCTCAGCTAAAATGTAATCACTCTGGAGATTATTTGGTTTGAGAGCTGATTTAAATAAGTGCTGTTTTATCCACCCAATTATTAATTTGGATCTGAAGCTGTTTGCTTGTAGTGGGTGGATTTGAATGTATTGTGTGAAGAATATGACTGTATGAAGGTCTCTGAGTCAGCATGTGATATTTACCATGTATGCTTCCAGTCTATACTATAGTCAGGGCTGATGTGCTTTCATAAGATTATTTGTTAATAGTTTTACTCTTAGTTAAAAAATAAATAAACAATACTTTAATGTACTTGCATGTTTAACCCTTAAATGGGCAGGAATAACAGAAGACACCATTTAAGGGTAATGCAATATCTGATATTAGACATTATCTGGATATCACCTGGAAATGCATGAACCAGTCAGCTGACATACAACGCGTAGGTGAAGATTCTGTATCTGTCACCCTAATTGGTGCTGTGCAACTGCTGTTGTTATGGAGGCATCAGTGGGGCATTTTTTATTTATATTATTCTGTCATGAGGGTGATGGGTATATAATGTATGTATGAATATTGAGGACACACCAGTTTCCTTGTTGGTTTCCACACAAGTATTTGGCCATCGTATAATTGAAGCTTCTACAACAGCGATGATCTACTTTCCTGTGGAATTTGTTTCCAACACACCTGCTTGCAATTTTCGAATGAGCTGAAAGACCATTATTAAATGGTTCTGGTGTTTGTTAAAAGTGAAACTAAACTCTGCAGGAAGCCGTATTTCTGGGAGCAGGACTGAGCTAAAACATTTACACTCCATATGAGACAGAAACTGAGCTTTGGCTTAGTCCCATCAGCTTACATGGGTTTTCAAATCCAACTACAGCATGAAGCTCATGGACTGCTGCTTTTAAAGGGATAGTTAACCCCAAAATGATTTTGGCCTACTTCATATTGTTCCAACATGACAATATGAGAGTGAGTAAATGATGACAACATTTTCATTTTTGAGGACCTATCCCTTTAACTATATTTTGTACACTGCTTAAACATTCATGACCCTGAAATATATTAAAATCTACTTGTTTGTTCTTGGTTAAAACTGACAAACATATTTTTAAGGGTTGTTTAATCATCATTTGATGAATTACTGCTGCATGATAATCTAATTTCAGTTTATAGTCAATATCAAATGAATGGCCGCTATTAAAATTATGTACTATTTTATCAAAATAAATTTAGATGAAATGTTAAAAACTGAAATTATTTGTTTTAAATGATAATCTTGAATTTAAGCATCACAGCATTGCAATGTACAGTTTAAAACGTTTTGATATTGAATTTATTTAAATATAGTTCTATCATGCCAACTCTCTGAAGAGTTTAGCATGGTAATGAATGTGACAGTGGTAATGTATTTGATCTTGGCAGAATAAAACTGCTATGCTGCTGCTGTTATTGCTGCAGAGCAAGTACAGAGACTTGCTACTGCTAATTCATACACAGACACGCTGCTGTAGGACATGCTTCCGCTGCACAAATAGCATATATTAAGTTCATCATAGCAAATCTATACAGGTGGAGCTGGGGAAGGTGGATGGTTTCAGAGGAACTTTGAAAGCGCGATGCAAAGTGTTTCAGCAAACCCTGACCAACTATATATTGTGCAGTACGCTCATTCGCTGCAGATGCAACAGGGACCAATCAGCTTGTGCCGTGTACTTAACAATATGATTGTCACCAGCAGGGCTCCAGACTTACTTTTTTTTACTTTGTAGCCCCTTACTGAAAATTTTAGGAGAACAAGCAGAAAATTTAGAGGCACACTTTAAATCAGGTTACAGCACAGTTATTCACATATTCCCCCATTTTGACTTTATTACTGAAAAATGCCTTGGTAATAAATAGAACTACAATTACAATGTGCAGTTTTATTTTAAGTTTGCAATGCTCCACATTAACATTTGAGGGCAGCATTTTCATTCATAATATCTAAATAACACAAAAGCAAAACGATAAAAAAAATAAATAAAAATAAAAAAATAAATATATATATATATATATATTAGGGAGTGGAAATGGCAGCCACATACTGGTTACAATGGCAATTTAATGTCTTTTTTATTTTTAAATAAGTGTGAGTTTTCCTAAATCTTGAAACTTTTAAATGGGGGTAATTTTTGAAGGTTGAACAAATAATGTTTTGGTAATCACATTGAAAATAACATTTAAATATAATAATATTAGAGTTTTGAAGTGCTGGAAAAAAAAGATGTGCGAAGTACTTGAAAGCATGTTACTATTCCTGCCAAACATCCATGTTTACAGTTAGGGTGTACTCACACTAGGCACAGTTGCCTTGTACCGTGCCCGAGTGATATTCTTAATTCTGTGACAAATTCAGATGCTTTCTTTACTGTATCTCCCAGCGCTGTGTAGTAACAGTGTCGCGTGATCAAGATCTTGGTGAGTAGATCGCGGCTCGCGCTGCAGTGACATAGACTGTAAAAAAAGATGGACGATGCCCCTTCACTATCTTCTATTGTCTGAATATGGTCTGCACAGTAGAGAGCAGGAAGTAGAGCCACAATATCAAAACCCCGGCCACACTCCCGCAGTATGTTAGTACAGTTTACTGCAGAACAACTCAAATGTAGAAATTAAAGCTAAAGCTCCAATCTCCTCCCGAAAAAAGTCTGTTGGTGCCTCAGTGACAGCTTCGCTCAGAGGAGCTGTCAATCATGATGTCACACCCCCATTTTTATAGCATCAAATAACTAACTAAAACCAAACTTGTTTTAAAAAACGAACACTTGAACTTTCATCAGCGTCATAAAAAACTACCTAAAATGACAGAAACCATATTTGGAAAAATGTATTTGAAGTGTAATTTGATTGTTTCGTTTGTCTCGCGTCCCATTAGAATGGGGATACGGTTTGGCTTCACTTTTCAGGTTGTGTGCGGCACTCTTGGTCCAAACTGATAAACGGTCCGTGAAGCACAAATGAGTAGTGCAGTTTCGTTCCGCATTCATTACGTTTACCTTTCTGGAGCCCTGCGGCAGGTTGCATTAAGGACCCATCAGCCCACGCCACCTAGAGTGTCATTACATAACTTGGTATTAGCTTTCCTGTAGCTCAAACAATAAGAGTGTGGTGTTAGCAACGCCAAGGTCATGGGTTCGATTCCCAGGGAAAGCAAGAACTGACAAAATGTAAAAATATGTGCCTTAAATGGAGTGTAAGTTGCTTTGGATAAAAGCGTCTGCCAAATGCATAAATGTAAATGGTATTTATAACTTAATTTAATTTTAATAAATTATGGACTTTAAAGATAAACTTAGGTGAATGTTAAGGCTCATTCATGCAAAGAATAACTATAAATTGGACTAACCTATTCTCACAGAATTATTTAAAACTTTATATAGTTCTCGTCCTTGACTGGCCCTTGAATGACCACAAAGGTAATCTAAATGTAAAAATAGGCACTCAACAGTCACACAAATGCTTTGTGAGGGCAGATTTTCTGGAAAAATATTGGCCTTTGGACTGTGGCAGTGCTCTACGCTCAAGTTATTAAGTGGCTAAAGCTTAAGTGCTTTGAACAAGTGACAAGCAAAAAAAAAAAAAAAAAAAAAAACAAGGAAAAAAAAAGATTCCCTTTATTCCCTGTCTTGCAGAGTTCATGCAGTGGGGGTGTATGGGACTTGTGTAGTGCCAGGTGAGGAGTGGTGGCCACTTTGTTTAATTGCTCTTATTTATTTGTTTAACTCCAGGGCTGTGCTTCCTGATATATGGGTGGCTCCCCAGCCAGCTTTTATGAAAGAGCAGGCCTCCGACCAATCCCATTAAATCAGACTCTGTCATCTGCCTCTTCCTGCACAGAGCCCGATCCAAAACAGGCAGCATTTGGTGCAGTGCATGTAAGCAATGAACTCCACTTTGATATGTTTTTTGGATCCACTCTCTGTAAAAGAAATGATGTACCTGACTGGATTCTTTCACGCTTCACTGAATTGATTGTGAAAGAGCTAATTTGGGGCCGTTTGCGATACTCATCATCAATAATTGCTACTTGCCAGATTCAATTCTATATAAATCCTCACCTGCAGTGTGTCCAAGAAAACAGCGATTTTCGGTAATAACTTAGCTTTCACTGCGACGCCTGCCACTTTAATGCTGAAAATTCAAACACATTTCATTTAAAATATTCTGTTAAAAGCTTTAGATTGCGTAACGTTGTAAGTTATTGTGTCCTTAATGGCATTTGAAGGAGCTGATTAGAGTAGTATGAGAAAACAAGCTGCAATTGAAGGCTCATGAACTAATACTCTCATTTGAAATGGTCACCAGAGGAACATACAGACGTCTGTTAGAGCACTCGAGGAAGGGAATTAGGTGAGGATGAGCTCAGAGGTGCTTCTGGTGCTCACCTGCGTGTGTTGTGTCAGGTTTTGAGATGCATTTAGGAACCGAATGTCCCCTAAATTTCGTAAAACCTGAAAATCTACAGCAAAGTTTCATCAAGGGACTGATTAATGTCTTAATTGATATTTAGGACTTTTATTTTGTCTTTGGCTGTGTCATGTTACATTTCAATTATGTAGAATTTGATGTCGTCAGTGTTTGTACTGGCAATCCATGTAACTATGTGCATGTTTATTATACATGCAAAAGAGTTCTTACTATGTATCAATTTATATATTTCTAGAATATATATATGGAGGATATGAGAGTAAAGTAATGCAGGTAAGCAGTACACTTTTTAAGTTTAATTTTTGTTTCATGATTTATTATCAAATGTTAGAATGAGGGAAAATTTGTCCTAAATAAATAATTTACTTATTTGGAAAACAAAAACAAAAACAAAAAAACCAGATGCTCTGCTATGCTTTGTTATGGAGGTTAAATTATGATACGTTTGTTCCCTGATTTAACAGGATGTTTTCAGGGGAGTCATGCTATAATGAATTATTCATAGTGTGGTAGAACATTGTGTGCTCTGTTTGGTTAAGTTTGAAGTTCAGCTGCATTATTTGCTGTCATTGCAGACTAAGAAGTGAATGCACATTAGTTTCTGGAGTCGTTCATGGGAAGGTACAGAATGTAAAGAATGAAGTCAAAAATTCTAATTTATGTCTCCAAATCGCATTGCAGTACTAGGAGATTTCACCATTATTATGATTAATTATACAAGTTTTCACAATCAAAAACAGTTTTTTTTTTTTTTTAAATGAACATCTGAACACTAAATTAACATATCCTTGACCATCAAATTTGCGATAGAGTTTGTGATCCTCAGGTACAACCGAGCGTTGGAAACGTTTAATATGGTTTCTCATGTTTGTCGTGTTTCAAAAATATTTTAGTTTAGTTTTAGTTTTAACTTGCATATAGTGTGGCTCTTGTCCAGGTCATTTCCCCCTTAAACTTCATAGAAGCCAAAGTACTTCCATACGCTAGCTTTTAATGCAGAGGGTGCCAGTGGGATTTCTTGCTCAGCTGTCATGGCGCTGCACTTCCAGCGCTTCAGAGTTGTGCCTTTTGCGTTCCGTCAACATTGCGTTATCAACATTTAGAAAATTATTTTTTTTGACATTTGTGAATCAATTCAGAATCCTCCACGTCCGCATCGCGATGCATCTAAAAAATATACGGAACAGTTTTTTTGGTTTTATTGGTTATTGCAGCTGGTAGGCAGCAGCATCTATTAGTGCAAACAAAATGAAGGGCATTGTCCATCCTTTTCCAATGAGCTACTGTCATTGATGAGAGAATATTTAGTTCAAAATGTAAATCTATTGTCATAAGGTGGCAGCAGCAGCACACAGCACGAGTCAAATGAAAGCAAAGTAACCTTGGTACAAGTTATTAGTGTTTTCACTGGAACTCTTAAGTAAAACTATAACAACATTTTAGTTTAATGATAACTAAAGTAATTTATGCCATGGTTTGTCTAAATATTCGATTCTGATTTGCTGGAAGGTGTGCAATAAAATCGTTTAATGCATAGGTAGTTCCAAGTCAGATGAATCATCGTTCTATATTAATGCACTGTTTTCATTATGAAGCACGCACGCACACATCACTCGCATACAGAGAGCGGAGATCGCGCTGCAGATTCAGGAGCACATAAACTTGTTATCAACGCCGCCCCATGACTTTTAGCAATAAAATAGCTAAGCTACTGGATCACTACATTATATTTCTCAGCAATGATGGGGTTACATCACTATTTTTAAGTAATAAACGCACATCTTCATTGTTAAGAGAGACGCTGAACAGACGCAGTCATGCAGGTACGAATCTTGTAAACCAAGTAGCTCTACCAAGTAGATTTTAGGTACTAAATCGTCATCAGAGGTTGACATGCTGCTATTCATGTATACTCTCAGACAGGTGTTGTTGTGTACGCTAGGGAAAGTAAATGCGCCATACGTCATCGCGTCGCTACATCATTGATGTCGCGATATGACACTTTATCATGTAAAAATGTATACCGGTATTATCGTGGACGGTATGATATGGCACACCCCTAGTGTGTGTGTGTGTGTGTGATATATATTTAGAGAGAGAGACACAGCGCTCTCTGCAATGCGACGGTGAATTGTGCACCTTCACACTAGAATTTATGTCAGATACAGGTACGCTGCGCATCCGTTGAGCTGATCTGAAACGGACAGATCGCTTGACGGAGAGTGTTCAGCAAGTGAAAATATATCTATGCAAAAATTATTCTTAGCCTCTTAGACACGCACTGCATCAATCTATCGTTTAATGCTGTAGCGGCCGGAGACTCTATTCTTTCGGTGAAATCACAAAACAAAATGCACACAAACGTGTCCATGCTTTTAATATACAATCATTGAACATCTTTGATTTTAATGAAGAAAAAAATCTATATGAGGGTGAATAAGAACCTGTAACCTTCGACATGGTTTACAAAAATTCTACCACCAGACCACTGAGGAACTTGAGTGATAGCATTTATGCATTTATTCACTAACGGGAACAATATATTTGACGCAAATTAATGCAAATATTATTTGCAAATAGTCCCAAAAATTATTATTTCCCAACTAGAATTAGACCTAGAATTTCAATCACTGTTCTGTTTCTTTATGCTTAATAAAAATAAGCCCCCCCACACACAGTTTTCAACACATGGTTACGGCCTTGATTTTTAGCAGAGAAATAATGTCAGTTATTGGTGACCCTGTTTTGTGACTTTAACAAGTTTAGCAAGGCAATCCATGATATTTAAACATTTAAGTAAATATTGTAAAATAAATCAAAATCTGCCCTATATACAGTCATGTGAAAAGTTAGGACACCCTATTGAATTCCATGGTTTTCTGTATCAGGGCATCTTAAAAAAAAAAAAAAACATCTGGTCCTTGGCAGGTTTTAAAATTTGGAAAATAAACCACAACACATTACATATCACACCATGTCATTATTTGTTTAGCAAAAATAAAGTCAAAATGGAAAAGCCTTGGGTGACAAAGTTAGGACACCCTTACTGTTAACAGGAATTAAGAGGGTAAGTAACGGTCAGGCACTGCTAACCAAATGCCTTTGAATAACTGATCACCTCTATAAAAGCTGAAGTTTGCTGGTCTGGAGCATTCAGGTGTGTGTTAACACATTGCCAAGGAGGAAAGACATCAGCAATGATCTTAGAGAAGCAATTGTTGCTGCCATCAATCTGTGAAGGGTTACAAGGCTATATCCAGACAATTTGAAGTCCATCATTCTACAGTAAGGAATATTATTCACAAGTGGAAGATATTCAAAACGGACACCAATCTTCCCATGAGTGGACTTCCCAGCAAATTCAGCCCAAGATCAGACTGTGTAATGCTCAGAAAAATTGCAGACAACCCAAGAACTACACATCACACTCTACAGGCCTCGGTTAACATGTTAAATGTTAAAGTTCATGACAGTACAATTAGAAACAGATGGGTCAAGTATGGCATTTTTAGAAGGGTTGCCAGGAGTCAATTATGAACTCCTCTGTATACCAAAGTATTCTAGAGTCAAATGTGAGGTCATCCGTCCGACACCTAAAGCTTGGCCAAAATGTTGTGTTGTTGTTCTGAGGTTGAGACCTGCCAAGCACTAGATGATTTTTTTATTATGTCCTGATACAGAAAACCATGGAATTCAATAGGGTGTCCTAACATTTCACATGACTGTATACTGAATATTAGTTTTAATGTTTGCACTTTTTTGGTGGTACTTTTTTTATTTTATATAGTATTCAGTAATATATGTCAGGGTAATGTGGTCATTTGCGTATTAAGGACATAAGGGAAAGCAATGGAGAAAAGTTATATTTACAATATCCATTTAGCAGAAACTGTTGTGTTTTTGGCTTTCCTCCCTCCATATTCCGCTCCATTTTCCCTTATCTAGTGATTTATTCCTCACCAGCCTCAGGTACTCGATGGAAATCTCAGCACTTATTGTTGGCTGTAATATTGGCAGAACCATAAATGGAAGAAACATTACTTGTCTTTTTTTTCTCTCCATTATACAGTTCCGTATAGTTCCAGCCTCCGGCAATGTTATCATATTTCTCTGGTCTGATGAGAGGTGAAGAGGTCATGTTTATGACTAAAATGTCATCTAGCTGACACTGTTTGTATCTTTACTAATTCCCATAGATGATCATGCATATTGCAACTTGTTTTGTGAAGTTCTGTAGTGTAGATAGAGAAATGAGTAACAGATGAATATGAAAAGATTGCATGGTGGTAGACACTTGGCTGAATTTGTTGTTTTAAAAACTTGTTATGCTTGAAATTAGTTAGTATAAAAGACAATGCCTATTAACCTACAAATATCCTCTGTCAATCAGAAACCTGACAAACAAGGTCTCTTCTCATCAAACAGAGGATATCACAAGGGGCTCAAGTGTTCATTTCAGTCAGTATTCAGAGATAATATAACAGTCACATACCCTGTATGGCCACATGCCACAAGTCTGAATGACATTTACCTGCGACTTACGATAAGCCGGGGCATATTGTTGCATCTCCTCAGTCTTCAGCTGATTTGTTCATTTCTCTTTTTATTCATTCCTCTAATACACCCCTCAATCCCTGCTCTCACCAGTATACCCCACAAGTGTGAAATGTGTTAACAAATTAAGCTTGCACCTCCTGAAAATGTAACAGAAGCAGTTCTCAAGAGAAGAAGTGATAATGAGTCTAATTGATCTGGTTTCTTCGTAATGAGACACCTGTAGATGTCTGTATAGTTGATTTGAGATGGTGATATTGCATGTCTAACCGAGAGACAGCGCTTTCTGCGATTCGCCCTTTTGTCAAATGTTACTTCCTGACTTTTATTGTCCTCAAAATATGGTTGGTTGGTCTGTATTCTCTCCAGCTCACTGGCGTATGACAACAGGAAGATGCTTTTTGCTGAGCAGATGAGAGGCTAATGCTGAGCATGATGGCTGGTTTCCATTAATCTGAAAAAGATGTTTAAACCAAGGTTAATTGAGTCAAGTTTACTTCTGAGTTGTTTGTGGTGTAATTGGTGGAAAGAATGCCAAATCCCATTAATCATAAATGAATGGCCTCCAGAAGTTAAGAGTGCTACGTCTCATGGAATTCAAAAGGAACTTGAAGGTTCTTTTAAATGAACAAATACTTACAATGTATTGCAATGAGATGAATATGGTCATAGAAGTTTGAGTAGACATTCGCTTATTGGCTATTGCAGTTATAAGACTATTTATTCATTTATTTATTTATTTATTTATTATCAGGCAACAATGTCACAGCTCCATATTGCTTACTAGCCAATGTTAATTGTTGGTTACAGCTAATATTACATATTAGTCATATTAGGTCTAGATATTATTTATTTCTTTTATTTTTTTGTATTTTATCTAACTGTATTATTAGACAAATGTATGTTTCCATATTAGTTATTCATACTGTGTATTTTAATGTGATTCCCAAAATCTCTTGTAGCATTTAAAGTTAATTTTATTTATTGTTATTGTTTATTTAACCTTTTATTTAGTGTTTCATTTAGTGTGTGTGTGTGTGTGTGTGTGTGTGTGTGTGTGTGTATAGGTTATATTGCCATTATTATATTGCCTATATTGCTATAGGCTATATTGGCCATTAATGGTTATCTGCGATAACCATAGACTGTAAAAATATATGGACATAGTGTCCGTGACGTCACCTGTAGGATTCTGAAGAGCAGTTTTAAAGCATAAAGTAGGGTCGAGCTGGCCGTTGCCATCTTGGCAGTGCGTCATCGAGCGTCACTCCCGGATAACAGAAAATTGGCAAAGAGATGTGAGTGGAGCTGATGTGACATGATGACTAACAGACAGCAGACAAATGTCTGTCCACCTGTCACTCAAAGTGGCCACGCCCTTAATTATGCAGAACTTTAAGGCTTTATATAACATAAATTAATGAGTTATAAAAAAAATTCACCCCCCTCACAGTTGTCATGAAGGGCAAAATTAGCCGTATAGACCAAAACCATAATTTGTACCAGGCTGTAAACATGTTTTTTTTCTGCTGTAAAGCTGGCCATTTTAACATGGGGCTCAATGAGATTCTGCTCCCTTCTTAAGCCTGTCCCTAGCGGCCAGTCGATGAACTGCAGTTTAAGTCACTTCCGTATTGGCTTCAAGAGAAACTGGGGGAGGTTGCCACTTGGCGATAACCTGAAACCGGGCTGCTCGATTATGGCAAAAATCATAATCACGATTATTTTGCTCAGTATTGAAATCACAGTTATAGGTGGATATAATGAAAGTCTTATTTCATGATATGAGTAATTTTAAATGTCAGTGATATTTCACAATTATCAATACTTCAGCAAAAAACTAATTCTAGGTTAATTAATGTAAATAAAAGTCCTCAAAACAGTTACAGAAGACAAGTAAACAGTCAGCAATACAATAAGAACAAAGAAATGAAAAAGATTACAAACAGTGATATTCAGATAAGTAATAGCCTGCGACAGAAATTGAATAAAGTAATCAAATGTAAAATAAACCCTGCTGTATACACATTAAGTCTAGACTGATCCTTATTAAAACTAGAGTATATAAACTAGTCTTTTCTTGTTTGATTAACATTAATGACTGCAGCTGATTTATTAGGCTGCTGTCACTTTAAGAGCTGCATGGGCCCAATATACTGTTACACACAAGCTCTTTCTCAGTTTACATTCACTTAAGACATATCCGACTGAGTTTACAGGGGTATACTTACCAAAACGGCATTTTGACATATTTGCATGTAGGTTATTTAACCATTTAGGCGCGTATCTGAAGCCCATAGTATACTTTTTGCTTATGCCCACCCTGTCTCTGAGCGCAGATTATCTTCGAAATCGAGAATCAATTATGATTAATCACACAGCCCTGATATGAAATAATTATCGCTTCTTTGGCCTGATTGTTAATATTAGTGAATCTTTAGTTTTGAGGCAGAAAACTTAAACGTGTGGTAGAATGACCTAATTAAGCAAAGGATGGATTGGGCAGTGAACTGAAGGGAACGAAATTGAAATAACTAAGTAACTGGCAACCATCTCTCCAGCCACTGGTTGTGGAAAGAAATGATGCTAAACCATTTAAGATGGTATCGACACTCTCTGAAACATCTCATACCCTCATTTACCTTAAGTGTCCATTTATCCTGCTTAATGTTCTGTATTGTTTTGTTTCTGTAGCACAAAGCGGCTGTTTGATGTCGATAAGCCAATACAGTGAAGCCGAGGAGATGGAGATGAGTATTGGGGAGGAGGGAGCGAATATGGGACTCTTCTTCAAGCTCGTTAAGAGCCGAGAGAAAGTGGCTTCAATTAACTCCTTTAATTAAAGTACTTGTCATATTGCAGTGGTGAGTCAGCATGTCGGTGAAAGGTTCATCTCTTCTAGAATGTAAATGTGAAGGTCCTTGGCACCTCTGGAGAACATGGCTAAGTATGGATCCACCAATGTCCTCCTAATGGAGTGGATGCATGGATCCCCTAGCTGTGCATATTGCTCCGACAAGCTCCGTGAGTGACAGATTGTTTTCCACCTGTCTATGGGTAGCAAAAAATAGTGTGGACGAAGAGGGTGGAGATGGAGACAAAGACAAATAACAACAGAGCCACACATATTCAGGCTGAGAGGAAAGGTAATGGGGAAGGGAAAGAGAGACAGAGAGAGATAGAAAGAGGAAGAAACAGAGCATGAAAGTGAGATTGAGGGAGTCTCTCAGCAATGGTCAATGTGTTCCTGATGCCCTTTTGCATCTAATCAAATCAGTGGCTAAACCTTGTTTTGGAGTTTATTAGAATTTAGACACACTGCTGTGGGAGACTGTGAGAAGGAAAGAACAATAAAATAAACTGATGTACAAATAATGCAATTTCGTCCGTGGCCTCCAAGGCTGAATGCTTTTTGAAAGAGTCAGGATTAGGTAGCGGCTGAAGCCCGGAGCTTCCTTCCTAACTCACACTTTGGCAATGAAGATAACATTTGAATAATTAATCTCAGAGTCTGTAGGGCTGAGTGAGTAAGTAAGAGAGAGAGAGAGAGAATAAAAAGATGAAAGAGGTAGTGTAGGAAAAGCGGACGAGCAACTAGGGGAAGAAGCAAAAGAGGGAAAGGGGAAACCAAAGAAAAAATCCCAGAGAAAAAATAGAAATAGCTGGGGAGAAGGTCTTCGACACTCTTTCCTTCCTCCATCTGGGTCTCAATATCCAATTAAAAATTTAATTGCAAACAGTTGGCTGGAATATGGATTCATTTGTGATGCTCTGATTATTGGTACAGACCTGCTTAGAATGATGGGTTTTGATTGATTTGTTATTCTTTCAGCTAATCAGCCTGTTTTTTAAGAACATTACCTCTTATTCTTCACTTGTTCTTTATCATACGAGTATCAGTTTTAGTCTAGTTAATTTTCCAAGAAAAGTAATGTAACAGTAATACTGTAGTACGCTTAAAGACCTTTGTGGGAGATTTTGTTCTTCAAATGCACTCATCTTAGATCAAGTATAACATGTTAGTCTTGGTCCAAAACCTATAGCGAGCTGCCTACCTAGATGGCAACAGATCATTTTCTTCCATAATGTGATGTATATCCAAGTGAAATGGGATATCAGAAAAAAATTCAGACACAGATTTTGCTCTACCCATCGACAAAGACATTCAGAATGTGAGTTTTTTTTTCTTCACAGTTCAGACTTTTTTCTCCCAGTTGCGAGTTTACATCTCGCAGTTCTGACTAAAATTGATATAAAGTCACAATTATGAGTTATAAAGTCAGAATTGTGAGATATGAACTCGCAGATTTAATCTTGCAATTGTGAGATAAAAAGTTGCAATTATGTTTTAAAATGTTTTATTCTGTGGTGGAAACAAGCTTCCATAAAAAAGCATTGCAATGAACGTAATAAAATAATACGTAATAAAAAAATACGTAATAAAAATCATCCAAGAAGTTGAGAACTTAAATACTTGGTAACACTTTATTTTAAGGTGACGTAGTTACACGTTACTACATGTACTTACTATAGTAATAACAGTAAATTATGCATAATTACAAATAACTAAACCAAAACCTAACCCTAACCGTGACTCTAGTGCATATAGTTGTGCATATAGTTAATTCATATTACTCAGTATGTTACACTTTTAGTGTAGTAGGTTGCACTTTATTTTAAGGTGTCATTGTTGCAGTGTTTATTATATATTTAAATATTGATTAATGATAATTAACAACATGTACTTACTATAGGGTTAGGATAGGATTAGGGTTTGGTTGAGGGTTAGTAATTATGAATAATTTACTGTTATTACTATAGTAAGTACATGTAATGCGTGTCAAGGACATTGATATGGTGTTACCAAAAATAAATGGTTTTGAACTAACCTTGTTTACTTCAGTCAATCTAGCATTGCTTTTTGATCACCACCAGGCTTAATAACTATCTTTTGGACCAGCATGGAAACGTATGGGCTGTTTCAGCTGGACTGAATATTGACGGCAGGGCCAACGTCACTGCATTCTCTTTCAATGGAGAACTGTGGGCTTTTCTGAGGCCTGTATGATGACTGTGAGGTGTAAGCTCTTGTGGTAATAAGTGTCAAGCCATTTACTCGAATTTGCTCCCCATCATCAGTCAAAGAGTGTGAAATGAAACACACGTTTTCAAATCCCTAACTGTTACACGGATTAAGCAAAACAATGTCATGGCTTTCCATCCATCGACCCCGGCCTCAACAGGTTTATTATTTTGTCTCGATGGGTTATTGTGTAGAGCATGTGTGCTAATATACTGTATGTTTAAGAGGCCTAGCAAGGGATAAGGTTGTTTGGGAACACTTGATGAATGTAAGAGAGGCCATAGAGGACGGGTTGAAGTGGATTGTGGGTATTTTGGTCACAAGGGTTGTCAGTGTTGTGTGCATATTTTTGATGAGTGCCCAGAGCAGCGTGTGTGATCAGGGAGTGCAGATGGCCATTATAGCCGCAATGTTTAAAAGCTCCACAGCCATTTAGGACCATTTATCCCCTAGTGATGAGTTTTGCCACTGTGCTCACCCATCGATAACTCATCTTTCCATCCTTCTTTTTTTCAGGGCTTTTTATGGCCCTAAAATTCCTCTGCCTGATCAGCACAGTATTATATCACTGCTTCTCCACTCTGAATAATTTAGCCTGCGCTACTATTTTTCTTCTAGCTCAACCTCACTCCCCTTCAGTATTTGCATCTCTTGAAATATTGGCCCTATGAAATGTTTTATTTTCTCCCAAATTCCGTAATTTTTTTCCAAATTCGGTTTTTTTCCGTTGTATTATTATTATTTTTTAATTAATTGAAATAGTGAAACTTATGCAATTTAACAATAGTTTATTGAATGTTTAAAAAAATACATGTTTAGGGCCCTTTGAAACACCCCCCCAGAGCGGCTCTGGAGATGAAGTTCATGCATTCATGTCCTCGTGTGGGGAGGCAGTAAATGCTGAAAACACTGCGAGCGTCACGCGTGCTTCAGTGTGTTTCAGTCAGTGTTCATTTCATAGACGAATAATTTTCGTCAACGACCTTATTTCACTGACGAAAACTAAATAAAAAGCAGTTTGGGATGACAAAAACTATGACTAATCTACTCTCATTTTCAGCAAGGAATAAAAAACAAGATAAAAATGTTAGGGAGGGACGATTAAGGAAGAGATCCAGTCAGAACTGATGTCCTGTGTAACAGATGCACACATTTGAATTGTAACGTGCTGATCTAATCGCGGGAAAACACAGCGCTGTTGTGCTTCTACAGGCTCACGCGACAGCGCTTCAGAGCGGCTCAATCAATGAATAGCACACATTTATGCCAGACAATTGTTTATGAACTAATTCTGATGAAAATGTTTACTTTACAATCTTTATATAGTGCTATGTTTTATACGGTTGTAACAATGCATATTTTATCTCCCTCATCTGAACTTGAATGAGCAGCTGCAACTGCAATAGTAAGACATTTCAAAATAAGAGTCCCGGTGCATTTCGAGCTTGTTTATAATTAACAGTCACGCATTATATACACGTTTTTGGTTACACAATAAACAGATTTTTTTTTTTTTTTTTTTTTGGATTTTTATGGCTGGATTCCGCGATTCGTCCATGGTTTTTTTCATGGTTTACCATGTATTCAAAGTTTGAAATGAAGTAGCATTTAAAAAGCAGAACTGAGGCGACTGAGATGTGACACCAAGAACCTCCAACTGAGCTTCAGGACAAATGACTCAGCGCATTAGTAGAAATGTTGGCTAAACAGAAATAATGGCCTAATTGTTTGAGAAAAGGGTTATTGCTGTAGATTGAAATTAGAAGTGAATGAAATGGGAAGAGCTCTTTTTGCTCCAATACCTCAGTGTTTTTGTGCTGTGTGGATAGTAGGAGGGCACAGGAAGCCTTTTGAGCGTGAGACTTCCTGTTCGTTAAGTACTAAGCTGGTACTGTGAATGGGGGGGTTGTACAGATGGTTATCACAAACATTTAATTATATTAGGGATGCAGCAAAATGAAAATTCTTGGTCGAAACCAAAAATTCTGTATCAGGGTGCCTGCGGGTCCTTAAGTCTTAAAATGTCTTAAATAAGGTTTTCCTTAATAAAAGGCCTTATAAAAAGTCTTAAAATGTCTTAAGTTCAGATTCGATGGGTCTTAAATATTTTTGGTCACATTACCAGGAAAATTTCTCCAGTCTGACGGACACAGTGACTGTTATCATTGGGCAAACCGCAGATTTCCCCCCCCGCTGTAACGTAGTGACTCTGTCGTCATCAGAGAGAATTGCGGTGGCAGAATCCAGTTGAACTACAGCTAGCTGACCAGCACCCTAACTAGTTTAAATGGTTTAAATCATATCACGAGAATGATTCTTCTGATTTTATTACATTCAGTGCAATTCAGCGATAGATAATGGATAGTGTATTTCTGGTATCAGTGTCGCGCTGTTGTTGAGGCTCGCGCTGCCTGACTGTTAGTGAGAGACTTTCATGGAGAAATAAAATGAGCGTAACGCCAAAGGCAAACGTAAAGAAATTCACAGAAGAAAAATTCAACGTGTTTAGTTTATTTCTAATATAGGCCTATAGTTAAATAATATACCATGACAAGGAGCTATTTTTTTATAAATATTACTTCAGAATAAATTGTTAATATCACCAAAAAGCTTGGTGATACGATGAATTGAGCTTTTATTGTTACATTACACTGCAGTGAACATCTCAACTATGTTATGAAAGGTATGATTGATGATATATATATATATATATATCTCAGATGCAAAAGCCTCTAAAAGCCACTTTGGTCAAAAATGAGATAAAGATACTGAGTGAATGCTCTCCACATATAGTATAAGTTCATTAAATACTTTCACTTCAAACCCATTAAATCCCAGCCTCAGCCCATTCAGATGTACCGGTACTTAGGTAGAAACCTATACATGGAAGCCTGACAAAAATGCTTCTGAAGACAGCATATATATATATGTATGTATGTATGTATGTATGTATGTATGTGTGTATATATATATATATATATATATATATATATATATATATATATATATATATATATAAATATAAAATATAATATATAGCGCTAGTGTAGTATAGTTTACTTGCTCGGCCTACTCAGAGTCTCTTTGAAGTTGTGCATTTTCAGAAGCGTACAGCTCACAAAGTTACAAAAAATGTTCTGCGAGAGCTATTTTCGGACAACAATTTTCGGCTGGCAAAATTAAGATTTATTTATTTATTTATGTATTTATTCATTCGTTCATTTATTCATTCATTTATGCTTTTATTTATTCATTTATTCTGACACCTCTTCCAGAAGCAACCTAGCTGGGCTACAGGGTGAAAGCTGCTGTCTGATCAGCAAATATTTTTTTGTTTTTTTGTTTTATTATTTTAGCTTACTTTCATTTATTTACTTAAATGTATTTGTTTGCTTATGAGTTGGTAAATAAAGTAATGATAGCTGTATCCAGGTTGCACACTTAAGCCAACCAAGGGACTGAGAAAGAGCAAATATGTGTTATGATGGCATTTTTATAAAGATATTAATGTTAAACCATTTTACTATTCATATATTCTTAAAGATTAAAATATAAATATTTACAGTGATATTTAACTTCCACAATATTTGAAACCAATAGGTGGTATTTATGCTGACATTGTTTGCGCTGACATGATCTGAACCAAACCAAACAGACTAATGAGGTATCACCATGGAGATGATATTTGATTTGAGGACTTTACGCAGTACAGACCTTTCTAGATATCTTCCGCTACCAATGCAGCCGGTGCTTCATCACATATAACAAGAGATCAAAAGGAGGACTTCCATTTTGGATTCTCTCAATTGTGATTTATGTCCTAGGAAGCTTAGAATCTTGCAAGATCCTATACCCTTGGACCTCGAAACCATTTATTTGGCTGAGACAAAGAATGGCACCCTGTTTATGGGTACCCTATTCCATGCTTGATTAGAAATGATATAAAATCACTATAGAGTACATTGATTAACATTTGAATGATAATAAATGACTTTTAAATTGTCACATTTTATTACCAAAGTCGGAAAAGTCAAATTAAACATTTCCCTTTCTTTATTTCAGGTAGTCTTCAGTTAGCTAGCATCTTAGCTTACTAGAATAGCATAGTGTTAGCTGATTAGCTACTACAAGATATCAAATAACACTCTCTGTATTCAAACAGCCAATGAGAAAGTGTGGATAAGGCCTTGCACGACACTGTAATACAGTTCCTCACAGATGTTTCTAGCAGATGGCCGAGGCCTCGGTTGGCGTGTCTGTTTGCTTTCCATTCTGTGTGTACTCTTAAGTCAGATACATTACAGTAATCCAGTCTCAAGCACTAAACCACTCATCGTACATATTACGAGCCATGATAGACTTGCACTATCCACCCATCATGGTAGCAGTGCAAAAATAGCTCCGGTGGCTGGGGGAGAGGTGTTTGAGTGGAAATGTGTGTGGGTAGGCAGAATGGAGAAGCATGTGTTTATGAAGGTTGGAAATAATGGCAGGAGAGGATAATTGGACGGCTTTTACCCTGGACGTTAGCCACTCCGAGGCGCTCCAGTGGGTGCATAACTGCTGCCACCCAGGAATGCTCCGAGTCCTTGAAGACAAGAGAGTTACGGCAGTGATTGTGTTGGACACAGCAGTCTGCGCTGAGAGCACCATCAATCCAGTTCACCTCACCTCATACCTCTGTCCTACAGGTGGACTTTGTGAATCCATCCGGGCAGGACAATGTATAGAAGAACCCGATTGTTTATGGACATTTCACATATAGCTTTAGATGAGCTTGCAGATTTTCCTCCCTCAAAGAAGAGATTTGCCTCCCCCAAAGAAGAGCATTGCCTCCCCCAAAGAAACAAGCTGTCGATTCATTCACTTCAGGTCCCAGTTACACCAGAATATGTCATAGGATTGATAGATGCATACACACATAACGTATTCCTCACTCACCCTTGCACTTTCTCTATAATTTATCCCCTAATGTTTTCGCTCTGCTTGCCTGTCAGAATCCTGGCCCTGCATCCGTTTTCCCCTCTCTTTCTTTCCTCTCTCCAGGGTGTCCTTCTTCCTGCTGGAATATAGCTGGCTCAGCGATTCCCACATTCTATGAGATTAGTGAAAGGCCAGCCTACTTTAGTTTGAAGCTGTTAACGTGTTGTTTAAGAAAAGAAAGCAGGTGGTTTTGGTAGCATTTGTTGTTTTAGCATCTCGTTCCATGAGCGGTTATAAGACACAGGGCCCTATCATACCCAACGCAGTTATCATTTTCACATCCAGCACCACGTTGTTAAATAGCAAATGCCCATCTGTTCACCCATGGGCATGCTGGTCTGAAAATGAGGTGTGTTCAGGCGCATTGTTGGCGCTTGGATAATTTGAGGCAACTGAAAACAACTGCACAGGCGCTGCGTAATATCATTGGACCTGCTGCACCCGTGGTACGGCAGCAAAGTTCCGGGATTATTACATAGGAATGTAATACCTTCAGACCATGCTCTTAGGTCGCTAAAATAGGGCCCACAGAGTCTAATTCAAAGTGTCTCAACATTTAGGAATACGTTGCTGATGCGGTACAATTTTTGATTAAATTAATTTTTATGAGCAAGGATTTATTAAAAGTTATCAAAGGTGATTGTAAAGACATGTTACAAAAGATTTCTATTTCAATAAATACTGTTCTTTTCAGGTTTCTATTCAAGGAATTCTGCAAAAATATTAAGCACACCTCTTTTCATTATTGATAATAAAAGAAATTGCCATCACATGAGTAAATAAAAATGTTGGATAAATTAAAAAAATTTTTTATTTTATTTTATTTTATTTATTTTTTTATTTAGTAATATTTCACCATATTACTTTTTTAATTTAATTTTATTTACTTTTTTTTTTTTTTTTTTTTTTTTTTGTCAATGGAATATATGCAATTTGCATAGCTTTTGCTTCCTTGAAACATGCTGTGCAGATACAGTATCAGCTTCCATTATTATTGGAGCAAGGCCATGTCTGAAATCCAGATAGTGCCAACTATGCTAATGCGGCCAGTTTAGTGTTAACCCCAGTTACAGTTTAGTGCTGAGAACTGTAGTGTGGGACACCGAGCACTGGTAGCCACTCTGATGTGTGGTGACAGTGGTTGGATGGCGAGGTTCATTATTCACGGCCTGACATTCCATTTAATCACATTTTATTATGAAGCAGTGCAGGACTCAGTAAATCAGCCTGTGCTTGGAGCTTCTGAAGGCTGGAGGAGGGCGGGTGGGGTGTTTACGGATGGCTTTAATCAGGGGAATTTCTACAGTGACACCCTCTTCCTATCTCACACACACACACACACACATTTTGAGAACACACTCATACTGATACTCACGTTAAAACGATGCATATTCAAATATTTTTACACATATTATCAGCAGACTGCATGCAAATACAGACTGTACATGCAGACTAGCGGTGGGCAGTATGACATATCATATCTCATCATATCATATCATATTTTCATCAGACAGGATTACAATCCATCCAATCTTATCATGATTCTTTTTAAAGTTGGTTTTTAACACTATTTTACAAATCACTGCAGCAGTATAGCCAAACTATTTTTCCTATTTAAAAACAAAAACAAAAAGAAAGGCTTGCAAGCTAACAAAAAAAAAAAAAAAAAAAAAAAAAAAAAAAGAATGACAGACCATTAAGTAGGGGTTGGCTATACTATTATTATTTTGTCTTTGTTATTAAAAATCAGTGGCGGCTAGTTGGTTTTAAAATAGAGGAAACACACTTAATTATATCAGTCTGGGCATCCCCTCTCTAAGAGTGCTTTAACTGCTTTAAAATGTTTTTTTGTTTTTTTGGTCACTTTTAGACAACATTTTCTAATATCTAATCAGTCAAATATTCAAGATCTCTCATGTTCAAGATCTCAATAAGGTAATTGGTATATTTTCAGCGGTAGCAGTTCAAACTAATACACATAATTTACATCTCTACGATGATTGGTTGATATACCAAGGGAGGCTAGCCTGTTCTGTGATGTATTTTTTCTCAACACTCAACAGCTGAAAGTGAAATACTCAAAAGTGAAAATGCTGAAAGTGAAATGGTGATTGGCACATTTTTTTAACAACTGAGGTAAAAATCTCTGGTTATGGATTTGTCTTCTCCTCTCTTCCTTTATCCTTTCAGACTTAACTTAGCACAGTTTTCCGAATGGCAGATTTGATGGTGATTGGCTAATTCTTTTTTTACCAACAGAGTTAAAAAGTCTCTGGCTATGGATTGTGCCTCCCCTCTCCTCCTCTATCCTGTCAGACTCGCCTTAGCACGGTTTTCTGTGTAGTTGTAATTACATTGGCAGATTCAACACGTTTGGGGAAGAGCAGCGGTGTTCCGTCTTCAGTAATATTTTATGGTGTTGTTACAGCGTTGAAATCACAAGCAAAAAATACACACTCTGAGACATGAAATGGAATTAATAATTGGGAATTTTATTAACATTAAATCCCATTTTCACCTCAAAATTTTGAATAGGCTGTGCCTCCCTTACCTCCTCTGACTCTTAAAAATAAGAACAAAGATGCAAATTACAAATAATACGGAAAATACAATATAGGATACAAATGAAATAAACAGTGCATTAATATTTTCAGCTACAGTATGTGTAGCTGAATATTAAACATTAGCATTCAAGTTAGAAATTGAATAAATGTAAAAATAAAAGACTACATAGATTTCACTATATGAAATAAATATCAACTGATTCTTAAAGCTACTTAAGTTATTCAGGCAAGAGCAAAGAGGGATTTTCTCTTTGTCTTTTGTTTTTTGATTAACATTAATGATGACAGCAGGTTTATTAGGCTGCTGTCACTAAGACCTAAGGTACAGATTCATGATGGCCAAGAACTGCAGTGTCATGTGAGCATAACTGCTGCATTGCTAAACATGTGATGTGAATGTACGTCGCGTTTGACTGTAACTGCAGCTGATAAGAATGTACACTGAATCACGGTACTATGATCTCTCTTCAAAAGGGAGATAATTTAATTATTCACAATCTAAAATTGTGATATCGTACACCCCTAGCACACTCACAAACAGTGAAGCGCATACACGCCTCGAAGTCCAATCTGTCTTTCCTCCCTCTTCAATGAACTCTGTAAACCACCACCTGTTCGCCTTCTCCATTTTTTTTTCTTCCCTCTTCCTTCTCCAGTGTCTCTGCTCCCTTCCCAAAGCAGCGCCTGGGATAATTGGAGAGGGAAGTGCTCCTTTTTCTAATGGAGAATCTGGACTGGATGCTGCAGTACTCATCCATGTGGAAATCGCTCCTAATGGAGCCCGCCTCTGGCCTCTGCACACCCCACCGCTTCCTGTCCAGACTGGCCTTATTTGGGCAGTCTTTACTTCATCTGTTGCAGTATCATGCTAGTGCTTCTTTCCTACCTTCTCGGCCTAGACGTGATCTTCACTGATAAACTCCTGTTTGGTCAGAAAATCAGTCAAATAATGGGCAAACCAGAACTATGCTGCATTTTGAACAAACAAACAAACAAAAATCATTCTTTTTTTATAGAGTAGTTCACCCAAAAATTGAACTGTTGTTTTATGACAAGTGCTGTATAATGGTTTTTGGAAATGTTTTATGGTGTGTTCCATAGTTAAAAATAACAGCATGTGGTTTTGGCTATTTCATGCATTCTGACTTAGGCCCTGTCCATACGAACAAGGGTATTTTCAAAACCGCTGCTTTTTCTATGCGGTTTGGCCATTCGTCCACATGCAAACGCAGTATCCGGACACTGAAACCTAACTTTTTTGAAAACTCCTGCCAGGGTGAACATTTTTAGAAACTCTGGTTGCAGTGTTGTCGTGTGGACAGTGAAACCGGAGATTTTGGCTTGTTGTGTAAGAACCGGCAATAAAGTTTTTTCCAGGCTTTTGATTGGCCAGCATGGCTTTACGGTTAGGGTTATATTGCTACCTGTTGGTTAGGCATGCTCTTGACATCGCTTCATAGCGTGTTTTGCGTTTTCATGTGGACACAATATATATATTTTTGAAACGGAGGAGGGAAAACTCCTATTTAAAAAAAATACCCCTTTACATGTGGACTAAACCTTAATTACACTGTTAAAGAATTGGATTCTCAGGCTAAACATGAGAACATTTCTAAAAATGATTTGGACGTATGACGGAGTATTTCTGTGCCAAATACAGTCCTTTAGGATTCAAACAAGTTTTGGAAAGTTTTTGTCAGAGTATGCCCTTGTATGACGTTATAAAGGGCTGAATTCCTTGTATGGACACTTCTCCCGGATGAGCGCTTGCGCACATCAACCTGAGAAAGAGCAAGAGCATCATCAACGAGCTTCGTTCGGGTTACAGAAGCCGTCGGCAGCGCTGTCATTTTGTTTTTAGACCATGAAATACACAATGTCACTAAAGAAGTGTGTTTTTGGTTGTGAGGGAAAGATAACCTTGTTCAGCATCCCAAATAAAGCCAGGTTCACACTGTGCTATTTATAATACTTTACGATTGTTCCTCGTCAGACTGAACAAACATGATCCCCGCTGTAAGCCATGTCACACTGTAAGAAGTTGTACGATAGTCAAGGCACGTTAAAAACGGATGCACGCGCTCGTCCGGAGTTTTATACCATCAATCAGTGACACATTCGGTGACAGTGAGCTGCATTATACACAGGATTTAAATGGTGGCTACAAAGAAATCTCTAGCGCTCATTTTGGTCATGGTTTGTCTTGAAAAACTGAGACAATTTAACGTTTGGTCGTCGTAGGAGAAGTCACACTGCAGGACTGACAAATCTTCTGACACTGCCAGAATTTCGTCTGAGGTCAAATTTGATTGCCATGGACATTCGTCTGTCGGTGAACATGCCAAATTAATGATCAAATACTTCATATTTCAGCCTAGGATCAGATACATTTTTTTGGCCAAATCGTGGCCTAAATCACACCGTGTGCACCCGGCTTAACCCAGTGTTAAGGAAACTGTGGATGCAGTTTGTTTTTCCAGAGCAGCAAAGGAGTTCTGCATGTGTGTTTGTTTGTTCCCGGTCATGAGTCGAAACCGCTGGTGGTGTGCGTGTGTGTGTGTGCTTGTGACTCTTTAGCTCCACCCACTGCACTCAAATAATGTGATTTGCTCACCTTCGGAGATATTAAGGATGCAATACTACTCTATAGATACTCAAGATTAACATGAGATTGGCAGAAACTGTGTGTGTTATGTACCCTTTAAAAGTTGCCTTTAAAATAATGATAATGATTTAGATCAATTTTTACAAACATTCCCCTGCCTGTCATTGGTTGGATGAACAGGTAGCCCGGTCCCAAACTCACACCATTGGTCGAGCCATGCAACTTGCAGAGCAATTTTTTGATGGCAACAAACCATTGCCATGCAAAGAATTTTGTTTTGAGGAAAAATTTTCTTTTCACTGTTCCTTTTGAGGAAATCAGACAATAAGTTCAGTCACTTTGAACAATGCTTTCTGAGCATGAAGGGATTTTTTGTAGTCTTTTTCGAAATACCTATTCACCCGTCTGAATCATCCACCTACAGTTCAGCTCAATTAGTTTATCTCTAACAAAGGCATATAAAATGGTTTAGGCTGCAGCCGGGTGACCGTTTGGTATGTTTGGGCTGATGGAGATAAGATGACAGATCTGACTGAAAAGGCAAACTGACGCGAGCCCTGGAACATGAACGCTCAGAGCATTGCCTGTAGCTAAAGCTGCATCACACGGTTTAACATCCTGCTCTGCAGACACCCTGGAGGACTATATGGGTCATAGTGGTGCTGTGGGGAAATACGAGCACATTTGCGCAGTTGTCGAGCACACCTGGCAGCTGGAGGCTCCGTTTTGTTCTAATCTAAAAAAAAAAAAAAAAAAAAAAAAAAAAAAATAGCCCTCAGGATGCATTCATACAGTATACTACAGATTTCTCCACTCTGTTGCAGTTAGTGGTACCTTGTCAGAACAGTACATTGCATTAATGAAGGTTATGAGCATTTACTTCACTAAGAAAACAAATGTTATTATGTTATTATGGTCCAGTCATGTATAAGAGTTTCCAAGATAAAAGGAAAAGATCTTTTAAAAATCTAGTTTAAAGTTCTTGAAATCTACTTTTTATACTTATGTTGGTTTCATGTGGTTTTGAATTTAATGACTCTCATGTGGAGTAACCATCAAGCAAAAAGTAATAACAGATTGTCTTTATACCTTCCTATATAAAAATGTATTGTTTATATAATATGTAAATCCAATACCTTTTAAGTTTTTTTATTAAAAATCTCTTTTAAGAGACTTATTGACTTTGAAGCATAATCATGAAGATGTTCAAAGGAGATGTTCTCTTCTTCCATTTGTCTTCTTTTTTTCTTGTAAAATAATAATGGAAGGTTATGGTTAAATAGATTTTAGATCTTTTATCTTCTTCACTGTAATATCTGAACAATTTTGTCCCCACTGTTGGGGGTAACGCATTACAAGTAACACAGGTTATGTAATCGGATTACTTTTTCAAATATCTCGTAAAGTAACTCGTTACATTTAAATTTACAACAAAATATCTGAGTTACTTTTTCAAATAAGTAATGCAAGTTACTTTTGTACTTTATGACCCCATGTTGAGAAAAATCAGGCACAGATGTGTTATTTAAATATGATTGTTATTGTATTCTAGATTAAAAATGAGCATGCATTTACTCATCTCATTTGCACAAAAGTAGATTCAGTATTCCTCAAAATAAATAAAAACAGTGAAATGCAAACTCTTTAAAAATATTGTGCAAACCTGCAAAAACACATTACTTTCCATAAAAAGTAACTAACATAGTTACTTTTTTTAAGCAGTAACACAATGTTGTAACTCATTACTTTTGAAAGTAACTTTCCCCAACACTGTTTGTCACCATGGCATTTTTAACTTAACCAAAATATCCAAATAAAATTGAATACAGAAATTGAAAACGTGCTCATCATAGAACAAGTGTACTCAAGTCGCTGTGTCACACCATTGGCATGCATACTGTTGAAAGCAGAGCTGATAGCTTACATCTGCAACCTCTGACCTGTGAAATAAGCTCTTTTAGCTGCTCTATTGATTGTGATTTTGATAGGTCTGTAAAGCGTTTATTAGCTACCATTCTGATGATTGGTGCATGAACCATGGTGTCTCTGGTGGCCCATTCTGTGCAGAATTCCCTCACTTATCACCTGTGCTGTCCTAGTTATCTTTTACACCACAGTAAACAGCTTTTAAAGATTTTTATTTTCTGTTAAAGCTGGAAATTGAGATTTAGCAGTCTGTTTGGCACTTAAACATTTGCAGCTGCCAAGCTCCAGCGTTTGGTTTGTATAACAATACTCTCAGTTAACGTGAGCTTTGTTCCTTCTCTGCATTTTAGGTTGACGGGGTTTCAACTTCCTGCCCCTATAGTCAGCACAGGACCCAGACTTACACTATGGCTGCTGTCAGACTACGCTGTAAGTGGCCAGGGCTTCAAAGCCGTGTACGAAGGTAAGAATCATGTTTTAATCTTCTCTCTTTGTCTCAAGTCAGTTCACTTCCAGGAAAAGGTTCAATCCCTCATCTTTTGGGCAAACCCTGTAATTATGTAAAGTGGACTCTTGCGCTAGCATGCGTGCCGTAAAGTAGACTTTTATCTCACTTTATAGGCTAATTGCATTAATATGCACGGTCAGACTGAGAATCCATGAACAGATTTCCTCTTAGTTCCATGCTGGCATCTCGTCATATTTCTTTTGATGTGAGAGCTTTATGACCCAAAAAAGCAGCAATATTAATGCTCGCTTCAGAGTGGCAGAAAGGAGAATGAATCTGCACTAATTAGATTAATTATCTAATTGAAATTGTAGACTGATGGCAGGTGAATCAAGGCCTCTGGGAACTTCGTTCATCTAGATCTGCACAATACTAATGGAAAATAATGTCTGATTCAGATGGAGAACATGAATGTGGTCTATACGGACATGCATTATGTTTTATATTTTCAGATCAAGTGTTTCTTTGCATGTATCAATTTGTCTGATGCTGCTTATGGTGGGTAGTCGATGTGATTGTTATGCAAAGTGTGATAAATCAGTTCCAGTTTATAGATGGATGTTTAAACTAGGGTTGCACTTTTGCACTTTAAATATTGCACTTTAAAAGGTTTTTCCAGGTTTGCTGTGCTTGTTTGTAGGGCTGCACAATTTTATAAATATAATCGTATGATTAATTGCCTTTTTATGATGAAATTCGGTCTCCAAGACACAGTTTTGCAGTGACTGATTTTACAATTTTGCAAGCAACAATTGGAAAGGAAAAATCGCCAAACTACAGTTTTGTATTCTAATGCAGTAGGGGTGTAATGATACACTCACGATGCAAGACATATCTCGATACTGAACTTACAAAACGATACCATCACTTTATTTTAAGCCAAAATAAAAAAGAGGGTTTTTTATTATTATTACCTCTAATACATGTTAAAAAAGTCACAAATTTACGGGCTTGACATTAACGCTTGTCCGGGACAAGTGGATATTTTTGAAGGGGCAAGTGAAAGAGAATTTTATTTGCCCGACCGGACAAGTAGCCTGACTAAAATGTCAATAACAAAAAATAACTAGGGAATCGCCAAAATGCAAAAATGATTCTGCATTAATTTAGTGTAAGTGGCGATCAATAGTGGATAATAACTGACGCTAACAAGGTTGCACTGTTGATGGTCGCGCAGCCTCTCAAGGAGAAATGGAAACAAATGTACGCCGCTCACAGAGAAACTCAGTAACTTCAAATTCAAAAAATGCCCTTTGTAAAAGGTAAAAATATCACAGATATGCAAATTTAAATATGTCAAACCTGATTGAACACTGGTGAGAATATTGCTTCAGAATAAATTATATTTACAACACACAAAAATGATTCCGGACAAGCACATTTTTTACTCGGACAAGTGAATGACAGATGTCCAAAGGACAAGCACGTGAACAGGCTTCTTCTAATCTTGAGCCCTGAATTTGGTATGGGCATGGGTGGTGGACTTGAATAGACTTAAACTTCCTGATCCCAATGCACAGGGCAATGGAATACAAATATTCATGATTCTGAAGCTGAAAATATGTTGGACACGTATGCTTGTCACTGACTACATATAGATACAAAAATAATGTAGGCCCTTTTTTACTGGTGAAATCAGACCCACAAATATTCACCCATTGATTTATTATACATTATATTCAATGTTATATAGAGAAGTTTATTGAAACTTTATTTTTTTTTCCTCACACTGTACACTCGCACTCAATGTAAGCATTCACTGGATCTCTTACACAGAGAAGACGCGTGCACACAGTCTCTCCCGGTGCTCATTATGACCCGCCTCTCCCACTATTAATGAACTTTCATAAGAATAAAGCATCTGAAACACTTTGAATAATCGTACTACTAAAACGAAATGCGATATGGGGATTTAAATAATGTTTGCGCTTTCACTTTGAGGAGTACCCCTCCAGCGTGTACATGTTTCATTTGATCAATGCAATCACAGTTCTAATCGCAAAGCGTGTCAAAATGACTATTCCCAAAGTTAGTTCATCCAAAAATTCTCAACTCATGTTGTTCTTGCATTTCACACACACATTTCGTGTTTACTACAGTATGTGCGTCGTAGATCTATTTATCATCCAAAGCCCTCTCGTCACTCCAAAAGACTTTTTACGATGCCTTTTTTGAGCATTTTTACGATTCCTTGATGCATTTTCATGATCTTTTTTGAAACTTTCAACATGAGGGTACATGTACATGATGACAGAGTTTACATTTTTAAGTGAATTATTCCTTAAAAATTTAAACTGAGACTTGGATAACACTAACTCTATATCACAGATTATATCATTTACATCACTGATACATATTTTTATATATCTCGCAATATCTCGATATAACGGCGTATCGTTACACCCCTACAGAGCAGGTTAAGAGGACACAAGCATCCAGAGCCCTGAGCGATGACCTTACACCAGTATGGATAGGCTTTATCTCATCCATACGCATCAGACTAATTCAGTCTGGCGCTGTAATTATGTGCCACTTCTTGTCACATGACCTTCTGGGGTCTGCTGAAACACTGTACAGGAGCAGAATTAAAGAGTGATGTATGTAGCACATGCCTCTGGCCTGACTTTCAGTAAAGACAGCCAAATAATGAGAAGCCCGGAGCTCTTATCAATAGCCTACGGCTAGACACTAGGCAGAATAGCGATTTCCTTTGTGACTGTCCTTCATAGGAGTGTGAAGCCATGCTCATTGTGAACATCAGAATACCAAATCAAATTATTTTTATCCTAATGATACTATAATTTAGAGCTTCATCCCTGAATGGGTTTGTTTTGCTATAATAACTGGCTAACTGTATATTATCCAGTTTATTGTCTCATAAGTACTGACCAAATATTTTGTTAGGGCATTCCTGTAGCTCAAATGCAGTGTAAGTCCATTTGGATAAAAGTGTCTACCAAATGCATTAATGTAAATCAATTGAGAAAACATATATGGGGACATGAGATCAGTTGCCTGGGACAACAAGACTTTTGGTGAATTATTTTCCAAACCTTGCCTATTTTTTTATTACCTTGCCTTGTATTATTTTAACACATGCATTCTCATACAGCTCATTAGTTGTTGCACTTTTCCATGGACACACCATTTCCCCAAAGAAAGGTGACTAAATGAGCTCAGTATTTCCATTTTTTTTGAAGTGTGAAATTCTCCTCTTTCAGACAACTACAACAACAAACAAAAAACCCCACTAATTTCAGCCGTGCTCTCCGCTCTTTTTGAGTGGGTGGAGCTGAGGGGAAAGGATAATGGTTATAAATGAGGGCTCTGCGTCGTCTTTTTGCATCTGGATTCTTCCTCTTTATCTTCGGAAAAAAAGGCCCCCGGCGTGATGGTGAAACATTAGGGGCATTATGAGCAGTGCTATCAATTAACACTCTCAATCAAGCCCCAATGCAGCTGCCACTCTCTGTTAAGAGCCACCCGTTTCACAAGCCCTGCATTTTCTCTCTCTCTCTCTCTCTCTCTCTACTAGCTCTGGTGAGAACCCATCTTGAACTAAAGGAAGAGCAATCTAGCTCTGTAATGAAAGTCTGTATGACCGAGAGAAACAATCTCCCTCTTAGATAGCCGAATAGATGACACAAAATGAGTAAAAACTTGAATGGCATTAGGACACTTGTGGTTTATTTAATTTGTGGAATATGCACATGTATGTCGTTTTTGTTAATTGACATTACTGTATTTTTCTGAATATAAGACGAACCCTCTTTTTAAGCTTTTACTTTCTGATAAAGAAAATGTATTATTTAAATAATAATAATAATAATAATAATTTTACAGAATATTTTTTATATTTTTGATATTATGGTATATATTTTTCAGATTTGCTGTTTGTTCTGCAGACAGGGTGACCATCCTCGATTAAGTTTCCCTCAGGACTTGTGTAAAAGCCAAAATATGACCACACCTCAGATCTGGTCCTCTTATAAATGGCTGAAAAATCGAGCGCCGTCACTGCCTTCTGCCATTCTTCTCATTCAGAAAACAATGTTGCCGGCTGGACAGGATTTACTGCGAGTTTTCAAAATCATGATAATCAAACACTGTTTTAATGATAATTACATTTTAAATTATAATACTAACCGTCTAATACTAATACATTTTATCGCAGTTTATCGTGAAACTGGTAATCGTCCCATCCCTATTTCCAAGTAGATGCAAAATGTTCAATTAAAAATGTAGTTAAATAAAATTCAATTAAATTCACATTTATTTGTATAGCACTTTTCACAATACATATTGTCTCAAAGCATCTTTACAGAAGATGCATGCGTCGGCATTACAATTTAGAGTGATTTTATTTATTTATTTTTTAATCAGAGGAGACGGTCCAAGTTATGGATTTCAGAAAATATACAATCACACAGTTAGCTAACAATGTATTAATAAACAATGTGATCATTTAAGGCAGAAACAATGGGCTCATTGAAGTAAAGAATACATGCTGTTAACAATGATTAGGGTATATAGAACTTTGAGGTTTGTTGGTGGTAGATTTGGATTAGTCTCTTCACAGGTGTTGGTCATCTGAAGTCTTTATGAGAGGCTGGATCCAGACTGGAGCTGATGG
Organism: Paracanthobrama guichenoti; assembly: GCA_018749465.1. Lineage (NCBI taxonomy): Eukaryota > Metazoa > Chordata > Actinopteri > Cypriniformes > Gobionidae > Paracanthobrama > Paracanthobrama guichenoti. The sequence continues at coordinate 27,311,603 of CM031961.1, read as the reverse complement.
ACTCTCTGGTTACCTCGGGATGGGCATCCCAAGATAAAACAGAACAGGAAAATAATTAGCGTAGCTGCTGTTCAAAGCATTAAGCAAAGACAATCATGTGCACTGAGTACAAGGTTATGAGATGCATTGTGTGAATGCTTGGCTAAAGAGATGCATCTTTAATCTAGATTTAAACTGGGGGAGTGAGTCTGAGCCCCGAACATTATCAGGAAATCCATTCCAGAGTTTACGCTCTCCCTCCTTTAGTGGACTAGGATATGCTAGGTACTACCAGAAGCCCAGAGTTTTGTGATCTTAAAGAGCGTGATGGATTGATAGAAGATCAGTTAAATACACAGGAGCTAAACTGTTTAGGGCCTTATAGATCAGTAGCAAGTAGGAGCAATAGCAGCGGAACTTAATAGGTAACCAGTGTAGAGATGATAAAATTGGTAAAAATATTTTCTTGACCTAGTAAGGACTCTAGCAGCTGCATTTTGGACTAATTGTAGCTTGTTTATTGAGGATGCAGGACAGCCAGCTAGTAATGCATTCCAGTAATCTAGTCTAGAGGTCATGAATGTATGAACTAACTTTTCTGCATCAGAGACAGAGAGCATGTTCCGTAGCTTAGCAATGTTTCTGAGGTGGAAGAAGGTTGTTTTTGTAACATCTATAATATGATTTTCGAAAGACACATTGCAGTCTAATATAACACCCAGGTCTTTAATTGTACCAGATTAAGTAACCGTACATCCTTCTAGATGCAAATTGTATTCTAAGAGATTTTGTGTACTGGTTTTTGGTCCAATAAGTAATACCTCAGTCTTATCTGAATTTAATAGGAGAAAATTACTGGTCATCCAATATTTTATCTTTAACACACTCTGACAGCTTGGATAATTTAGAGATTGTCGTGCTGAAATGTGTAACTGAGTATCATCGGCATATATTCAAATATTCAAGACGTGTTTCTGTTAAATGAATACAAGGATGAATATTTGTTATTGATATTTTTATATGCATCGCTATAACAGTATAGAGCATTTTTGCTAAAATATTTAAATTATTAAAAAATTCCACATGGTGACTTTCCACATAATTCCACAAGTGTACATTTTTGAAGGATAGTGTCAATGAAGCATGGGTGAGCCTTGATTTACTGTAATGAACTAATTCATTTTGTATAAAAAAAAAGAAAAAAAAATTGTGGCAAATGCATTATGATCATTCGATATGTTGCCCAGGCTTATTTTTGTAAAAAAAAAATGGCCTCAAACAACTGCGCAATTATTTAATCTCAGCATGAGTTTGATTGCTTCTCAATAATACTTAGTTTTTATGCGTTTCAGTATCAAGATTTATATCCAACTTAAGAGACTTTCAGGGATATGAATGGTCTGTTTTAACCTGATTAACTGGAACAATATATAAGAGAACAAAGGAAACAATTATGTTAAGATAAGATACAGACATAAAAGTACTACAAAATGTACTGCCGATTTGCTCTACAAAAGCATAACTTGAATTATGTTTGGTACTTTTACTTAGCAGTCTGTCACCAACCAGTGATTTAAGCAACCTTTGAATAATTTTGCTTGAGGTTTTTTAGATTAAACAGCAGAACCTTTAATCAGCAGTGCCACTAACACGAATGTTTAATCAGCAGTGCACTTTACAATGACCATTATTACAGCTTTCTTGGGAATAAAGGTGAACATTGCAGAGGTAAGCAGTGGTTTGTGTTGAGAGAGGTGTTTTGGGAAGGATATAGTGCACCGTTCTTGCGTTTGGGTCACAGCCAAGCAACTCCACGTAATTTAATGTTTAGCACGACACAACACTAATTAATAGCATTATTCTGAAAGTCACTGTGAATGGACCACTTAACTAAAACGCATCACTGTGATGAATGTACTCACTGGTGTTCGCTGCTGGAGCTGGTAAAAGAACAGGCCTGTGCTTTAAATCCCGCGAACACACACATACAAACACATTTCACAGTGATATACACTTAGCACCTGCGCACAGATGTTCGCACACACTCACACGCACTCTCTATTTCTCATCAAGCCCCATATCTCATCATAATTCAAGCTCTATTCCTTCTCACCTCCCTGACAGGACTGAGATCATATCCACCATGAGAGAGTTTAACAGGGGCTTACATGAAAGAGCCGTTTCAGCACTCTTCCCACCAACACACACACACACGCGCACATACATTTCTGCAGGCGGGAGTGGACTTGTTAAAGAGACCCCCTGCTTTTCTAATCGATATTTTCGCTGAATCAGAGAGAGTGTGGCCGTGCCCTCTGTGGGAGAATGCTGCTCCTTGTTGTCCTCTAAAAGCACACATGTAGCACTGCTGTAACTCTCTTAAGTGGATTGGTGAGAGGTGTGAGATTAAATGTATATAGGAGCTGATGGGAACGCAGGATTTAGATCCTCGTATCAAGTAATCACCTAAACATGTTTTCCTCCTTGGCTCGAAATCTGCAGTTTGGTACATTAACCCACGCTTATTGAATATATTAGGCAGTGAAAAGCACAACATAGGTATGTGGTACATAGCCTGATGCTTCCATTGTTTCCTGCTTTCACTTGGGTTCTTTTGTAATATAATGCAATACAATACAATACAATATAATATACTTGCCGACCAAAAAATAAAAGTCGCTGTTTGAATTCAAATATGCTTAAGAGTCAATGATTTGATCATGATAGAATACAGAATACATAATTATCACTGCAATAATGATTCAGTCAACATTTGGTTATTTAAACCATTTTTTTTTTTTTTTTTGGCTGGGCAGTGTATGTAATGTAATGTAATGTAATGTAATGCAAAATAATTAATATAAAATTCTAAATAACTGCTTTAATGTAATTGAACATTGTACTCCTTTTTTTTTTTTCCTCACATCTATCTGTCTGTTGGTTGTTCTGTCGGCCTATCTTTCTGTTGTTTGGTCGGTCATTCTGTTCGGCATTTTGTCTAACTATCTTTTGTTCTGTCTATCATTCTATCTACCATTTAGTCTGTTTGCCTGGTGGTTATTCTATCCATCTATCCTTCTGTCTATCATTCTGTGTATCTGTCGTTCTGTCTGTCTGTCTGTCAGTCAGCCATTCTCTCTATCTATTGTTCTGTCTATTATTTTAGAATTCGGTCTGTCTATCATTCCATGGTTTTAGCCATCATTCGGTCTGCCTTTGTCTACACTCTAAAAATGCTGGGTTAAAAACAACCCAAGTTGGGTTGAAAATAGACTAACCCAGCGATTGGGTTGTTTTAAGCAAACATTTAACCCAACCGCTGGGTTGTTCTGTCCATCAATCTATTGTTTTATTTCTCTGTCTTTATTTCTTTCTATTGTTCTGTTCTATTTTTGTGTGGTTCTACTGTTTTGTCTGTCATTATCTATTGGTTTTGTCTTTCGTTTTGTCTGTCACTCTATCTGTCTGTCATTCTATGCATCTGTTGTTCTGTCTGTGTATGTTTCCGTCTTAATATTAAATGAATTTGAAAGTTTGAAAGAAAGATTTTCTGTTGGCCTGTCTGTCAACTTAAGTCTTATTTTAAAATGTAAAACAGTTTGAAGTCAGATCAGAGTAGATGGATGTTCTGGGTGGTTGCTATGCAGTTGCTGAGGTGTTGTTATATGGTTGCTAGATTGTCCTGGGTGACCTGCTGTAACATCCACACACAGACATTTCCACCTCTTTTAATAACAGATATCAAATGTATTTTGCAAATCTCATCCAGTCTATTTTTCCATTTCTATCTAATGTTAGCAAATTGTTGTTTTTGTTGCTACTTGTATATCATCAGGCAGCCTAAAAAAAAATTATAAAACATCTTGTCTTCTCTATATAGTAATAATAGACCTACTCTTACAAGCTCAGAGACATCTACAAACTGTTGATGTGTTTAATAGACAGTGTCTTGACTTAGTGCCCTGGATATTGAATTTTTTTACATTTTTATTATTATTTTCAAACAGTATAAATAATCAAAATTATGAAGGTTGCCTCTGTTAACATGCATGCTGACACATTGAGTAATCCCATTTCCTTCTTCCCTTCTCTTTCTGTATCTCTCTGTCACCATGTGTATATGTGGCAAATACAAATGTTAAATGTTATTTTTAGACAGTTAACATTCTTGCAAATTTGCTCTGGAAAAAGCATGACTGGTGAGTGGGCGTGTGATGAGCTTCACAGGCGTAGGCGTGATACTGAGTCATTCTGATGTCACTGTCAGTGTTTACACCGTGTTTGCCCCCTGCTTACGTACCCTACGATGAGTACGCTTTTCATAAGCATGACAGAAACACAATTAAACGCTCCGTTTGTGCTCTTCCACTCAAACAAATGGGTTTGAAAACCGACCCGAGTAGATGTCGTTTTTGAGAGGCCACTGAACTGTTGGTCCTGGGACGGAGGCAGACTCTCCACCCATTCCTCGTTCTCCATCATCTGCTCAGCTGATTCATGTCCTTTCTTTCTCTCTCACTGCTGTTTATTTCCATTCAAATGGTTTGTTCTGCAGGACTGACAGCAAGATAAGGTTTATGTGTGGCTAATTTGAATACACCAGATAATAAAATGAAATAATTTTTTGTTGTTTGTTGTTACTGTTGTTGAATAAATACATTATCTATCCCATGAGTTTCACAGTGACAGTTGTCTTTTGAAAGCATGACTCAGTTGTTCCTAGAACTTCTGTCTGTCTGTCATTCCATTCATCCATCCTTAAATTCTGGTATTTATAATTTGTTGGCTGTAATGTAAAAATAATAATTTGCTTATCTGTATCAGCCAGAATTGTAATGTCCATTGTAATGTCAATGCCTCTCTACTAAATCACAACACCAGAAAAAGACTATCAGGGAGAGATCATCTGTTTACGGCAGTGTAATTAGCAAAAAAACTTCCCTTACAGAACGCCACTGATAGGGATGTATTTAACAGAAGCGTGTGTGTATGTGTATATATGTTGGCAGAAAATCTTTCCTCCCAACCCCCCATTGTTGGAGCAGATGTGTGAGTTGTTTAATTTCATTTTCATTACAATCTAAAATGAGAAGATTTTTTAAAAAATGACACATTTTGTAACATTAAAAATGTTTGGATTGTGCTAACTGAGATGGGAGTTGCACTATTTGCCTGGTCTTTCCATCTGTTGTTTCAGTTGTTCTCTATTCATTCCTCCCCTCTTGTGAAAAGGTCATGGGAGTATTACACGTTCAGTTCATGACAATTTAACGCATGGTTTGCGAATTGCCCAGCGGATTCAATTATCAGCCTCACTTTAATTGTAGTATTTAGCACTTTGCCAATAGGAAAATGTGTACCAGTAAATATACAACATTCAGCAGACCACACAGTTGTACGTCTTGTTAACATTATCATGAGCATTAATTGATTTTTCAGTGAAATGTGGGATAGAGTGATGCCACAGCATACAGAAAGTGCACTTCAGTTCAGGATGTGCACCATTTTCCTCTGGATTTGGATTAAAGTTGTAGAATTGTAAGTGAAATTTGAATGTCAATTCTGAATTTTGTTCAACCTTGGTCTCTCTCTCTCTCTCTCTCTCTCTCTCTCTCTCTCTCTCTCTCTCTCTCTCTCTCTCTCTCTCTCTCTCTCTCTCTCTCTCTCTCTCTTTAAAATTCACCCCCTTTCCTTTCAGCCTCACACCTTTTTCGTTGCTCTCCTAAATTTTAGAGAACTTCAGTGAAGGTGATTATTAAGAGGATCTATTAGGAGACCCCAGCACTGCATTAGTCTCAGATGTACGTAATGGCCTCTCATCTGCTAAGAGCACCCGTAACTATTTTGATGGCCTGTGATGAGTTTTGTGTCTTCTGAAGTGCGTGGTTCTCTGATATCCAAAGTGCCAAAATGCCTGTACCTAAATAAACAAAGCACATAATGGCACGGTCTACACTTTGGGTCTTCACTTTTGGTCCCCATGGCAACACTTTGAAATGTCTGAATGCTTGGACATCTTCTATTTTTCTCTGATTTTGGTGCAATTTCCTTTTCAATAATGTATGCATGTAAACCGAAAGCGAACGACTTTCGTCTCCCCTACTATTGTAGAGCTTCATATGTTAATTTATTTTCTTCGCCTAAATTGTTGCACTGTTGATATTATTCACATTACAGACATTTTCTTAATATTATTCTTCTTCTGAATGATATGCAGATTTTTATAAAATGGCTCATTAAAGCAATATCCAGGATAATTCACCCAGACATTAAAATTCTGTCATTTACTTGCTCTCATGTAGTTCCAAACCCATAAGAGTTTCTTTATTCAGTAGAAAACTAAAAGATAATTATTTCTTAAAGGGATCATTTTCCCAAACATGAAAATTCTTTCAGCATTTACTCATCCATGTGCTGTTCCAAAGCTGTATCACTGAGGGTGTGTAAATTATGACAGAATGTTTGTTTTGGGTGAAGTGTCATTTTAAAGACCGTCACCATTTTATGGTATAAAACACAACCACAACTTGGACATTCTGTTAAGTATGCCCTTTTAAATTCTGCCAAATAAAGTAAGTCATACAGGTTTCGAAACACATGAGGGTGAGTAAATTGTGGAGTATTACTTTAAATATGCCTCTATTCAGAACCACTTATAATCATGAAGTTCTAGGCATGACAGGTTCAGTGGTCCTTCATAAGCCCCCTCACTGTTAACAGAGGTGTATGAGCAGCTCGGGTGAGGAAGATCAAAACCCAGTCAAGCATGAGGAGTAATTGAAAAGTGAAACACACCCCTTCAAATGAAAGTGTTTGCCAAATGAAACCATAAAGACGAGACCTTAGCAATGCTTTGGATCCTTTCCCAGCTTCTAAATGTTCCCTTTTCACATGAGACCAACTGCTAAGCTTTCTTTTGGCATTGCAGGTGTGTGTGTGTGTGTGTGTGTGTGTGTGTCGTCCAAGAAAAAGGAAGGTAAATGAGCTTTCACACAAATTTAGGAACTGTAAAATTTAGATTTGCTTAGGAATATTTAAATAGCGAGTTGCATTAAGTGACTATGATGTTTATTGATTTGAACATACAATTATTGGTGCACTTTTGTGGTAAAGTTGTTCTCCAATCTTATGGCATTCAATTTAGATTACCATCAGTGAGTTTTGCATGGTAACTAAAAAGTGTCCAAACTCAAGGTCAGTTATTGTGTCATATGGTTTGATGTCATATAAACGGAAATACAAAATCTTTTTTTAATTTGTCATTGGTACTTTTTAAAGAACAATTGTTATTAGGTCATATGGCTCTATACACCGATCAGGCATAACATTATTACCACCTTCCTAATATTGTGTTGGTCCCCCCTTTTGCTGCCAAAACAGCCCTGACCCGTCAAAGCATGGACTCCACTAGACCCTGAAGGTGTGCTGTGGTATCTGGCACCAAGATGTTAGCAGCAGATCCTTTAAGTCCTGTAAGTTGCGAGGTGTGGCCTTCATAGACTGGACTTGTTTGTTCAGTACATCCCACAGATGCTCGATTGGATTGAGATCTGGGGAATTTGGAGGCCAAGTCAACATATCAGGCTCATTGTGCTCCTCAAACCATTCCTGAACCATTTTTGCTTTGTGGCAGGGTGCATTATCCTGCTGAAAGAGGCCACAGCCACCAGGAAATACTGTTTACATGAAAGGGTGTACATGGTCTGCAGCAATGCTTAGGTAGGTGGTACATGTCAAAGTAACATCCACATGGATGGCAGGACCCAAGTTTTCCCAGCAGAACATTGCCCAAAGCATCACACTGCCTCCGCCGGCTTGCCTTCTTCCCATAGTGCATCCTGGTGCCATGTGTTCCCCAGGTAAGTGACGCACACGCACCCGGCTATTCACGTGATATAAAAGAAAACGTGATTCATCAGACCAGGCCACCTTCTTCCATTGCTCCGTGGTCCAGTTCTGATGCTCACGTGTCCACTGTTGCCGCTTTCGGCAGTAGACAGGGGTCAGCATGGCCACCCTGACTGATCTGCAGCTATGCAGCCCCATACACAACAAACTGCGATGCATTGCATTGTGTATTCTGACACCTTTCTATCAGAACCAGCATTAACTTCTTGAGCAATTTGAGCTACAGTAGCTCGTCTGTTTGATCGGACCATACGGGGCAGCCTTCGCTCACCATGTGCACTTTTGATAGATACTGACCACTGCAGACCAGGAACACCCCACAAGAGCTGCAGTTTTGGAGAGGCTCTGACCCAGTCATCCAGCCATCACAATTTGGCCCTTGTCAAACTCACTCAAATCCTTCAGCATGCCCATTTTTCCTGCTTCTAACACATCAACTTTGAGGACGAAATGTTTACTTGCTGCCTTATATATCCCACCCACTAACAGGAGCCGTGATGAAGAGATAATCAATGTTATTCACTTCACCTGTCAGTGGTCATAATGTTATGCCTGATCGGTGTACATCATGATAGTATATTGATTTAATCAAAGATAACCACTTATTATAATCTTATTATGGAAAAATCTAGAATAAGAATTAATTAAACCCTTTTAAATCAGTTTTCTTCCAAAAAATGTTTGTTTAATATAATTCTGTAGTGCAATCACAACAGTAATTTGTTATAAAGATGTTTGTTATTAAAATAATTACAATATTTCTTAGTTACATAAAATGTTTTAATTAAAAATAAAATGATTTATAGAAGTAGAGATAGAAGAGATAGAAGTAACCTGGACGTGTGCCACGTTAAAATACAAATATGCAAAATACAAATAAAAAAACTGGGTACTTTAAAAACATGTATCTGTCAGGGTTTAGCAGAAGAAAGTCACAAATAGTATAAAAAGTCTAAAATACGCAATATCAATTACTTTACAAATATATCGGAGTATTCAAATCATGTTTAATGTACACAATATGCATGTTCTTGTGTGATTAATAATGTGATACTTGATTTCTACTGTCACCGTTCTTGGTTGTAAGTCACCTTTTCCCCTCCCACATCACTAATGATGATTCACAGGCATTATCACATAACTGTTACTCCTGCTATATTTATTAAAGTTTTATTGTTTCCCCTCTCGACCAAAATAGACCATTATTTGATTTAAATGTGACTAGTTGCTACAGGCATGCAATAAGTGGTTAAATGTATAAATAAAACGCACACACTTAGGGCACATACATTAATGTAATGTGTGGCTGACATTGAGACATATTCTTCCAAAGCTGAAAAAAAGCCATGTAGACGCTTCCAGTCTGGAATTAATGCAGTAGGTAACTTATTAGCAGCCTCTTCTGCCTTCATCATACCCTGCATGGCTTTGTTATGATTTCTAGCAAAAGCCCAGGGCCTCAACATAATTCTGTCACTCACTCAATTAATCTTTCACCTTTGAAACAATGTCTGTGCATATTCTTCTCACTTTAATAACATTATTACAGCTCAAAAATATGGATGGCTTCAATTTTAATGTATTGGTGAGTTTAAAACATGTTAATTGCTGACACACACACACACACACACACACACACACAAAACAAAAACTCTCATACATCACATAACTATAATTAAACAAAATAGTCTTAATCTCAGTTTTTTTTTTTTCATTGCTTAATTTATTAGTCCTATATGCAAATGTATGCATACCATCTCATAATTATTTTTATTATTATTTATTTAGTTATTTATTTTAAAAGTGCAAGTTTAACATTTTAATCTACTTGGGAAATTCAAGTAGTTTGGGGTGACATGAGGATGGGTAGATGATTTATTAATACATTACTTTTTCTAACTACAATAAGTATGCATCTTAATCAAATAGTGCATTTATGCTAGGCATAGAGCCATTTTGCATAGGGATTTCTGTTTGGTTGAGTTGAGGTTACTCTGAGGAGCAGCTGATGGTTATGTAAGGTAGATTGGCATGTGATCCACAGATTGATTGTTTGAAGATTACCTCCTATTGTAGGCCACTTCTCCAGCTTGACCCAGATCTTCCAGCAGAGCTGCAGATGAAGGATGGCATTGTTCTTGGCAGCGGGCAGCCAGTGCCGCTTCCCACCTGCCCCAATCCTGAGAGTCTTTTGGATGTTTTTGCAGAATAAACTGGGCTAATGGTGTGTGGCAGCATGGAGGCCTGCAGAGGACTGAGATGAGGCCTGGGGCAGGATACGGACATTAAGGGTCACAGGAAGTGCCTGATGTGCTCCTGTTGAGGTGTAATATCAAAGTCCTGTCCTGAAACAAGATCTGCAGTTTAAATGTCACGCTGAAACAAGTCCAAGGTCATTTTGTGATAACATCAGAGACAAGTGTAAGAGACAGACCACTTGTAGAAAAAATTATGGGAGAAATTATAACATTCAATATAGTGTTTATAGAAATGGATCAATACATCATCAATCCTTCTTCCAAAACATGTTTTTGTCGTACCCTGATTCAATATGGTTATATTTTAGACCTGGCGGGATGATTTTGCCAGGAAATCACGTATATACGTCACTTGCCCATGTGTGTCTCATCATATCCATAAATAGAGAAAAGTTGCTCCGGCTGCTTTGACACGTGTATGGTGTGGGAGTGGCATAGGTTAGTTGTCACAATGAACAAAAAAGGTTGAATACAACCATTTAGAAAAAACTCCAGACCTCCAGACCAGTCTAAAGTACCGTGAAGATTAGTCCGGTGACTTAAGTCCCCATATAAACGTAATAAAGCCGGAACCTCGCCATCGGTCCATCTGTGGTATTTTTTAAACTTCATTGTTGAGTCGAATAGCAAACAACTGCATGCACCAGCACAGACTTTTAAAAATGTTGGTTGAAATAAAATGCTGCATGGAGTCGTTCAGCGCCCAAGTCCCACCCCCGAAAGTTCCTGAACTTTGAAAAAGTACTACCTCGTGAGCAGGGACTTTCTGAGGGAGTAATTTTTAACCGGAACTTCATTTAGACCCTGGCTCCTGCGGTCGAAACACACAGAGTAGCACCCCGAAGTCCCTAGTTTCTGGGGAAAGTTCCTGCGGTGGAAACGTGGCTTTAACTGCCTAGTAGTGAATGTTTAATGAGCAGCAGGATAATCTCTCTCTCTCTTTTGTTATGAGATTGAACCATATCCAGCCGCACAGTTGCAGAGCCGAAGCACAACAAAAACATTTTTTTAACAAAAGTTACATAGTTAAACTTTAAGAGAGCAAACTTGATGTAATTTTATTGCTTTATTTGAAATATGTTATTAAAATGAGATTTTGGTCTTTCTCCTTACAAATAAATAAGAGTTATACTTACATGTGGCTGCCGGAAGGAGTTTCCAAGTTTTTTAAGTGAACTAACTTGCCTTAAAGGGACTTTGGCAACATCTGGTTTCATTTGCATTATTTTGGGTATTTTCCTTGTAAACATGTTCGTGTTTTCAGAGTAAAATTTCACTGTGCACTTTTTTTTTTTTGCTCGCTCTAGGACAGGTAGAGTATTTCATCATAAGCCAAATAAAGAGTGAGATTTGGATTTGTTGCTGTGAAAATGGTTGTATTTGAAGGTAAATTATGACAGAATTTTCTTTTTTTTTTTTTTTTTTTTTAAGGCTCAACAATAAGTATGTTCAGATGTTGTTATTTTCCTGCCAAAATTTGTACTGTCCACAACACAAAAATAACCAATTTGTATTTGTAAGGATGCATTTTACATTTGGTAGAAATGTTTGACTTTTTCCTCAAATTTGTTTAAATGCTTTTTTTTTTTCATGAACATTATTTTTTTTTCAAAAGAACAACAAACTGGTTACAAAGTTATTCTAGTTATATGAAAAACCCATATACATTCTAAATCTGACATGAACCATAAATGTTGTTTAAAAAGGTTATTTTTCAGACTAGACCAGCCAGTGTGCACTGTTTTTATGGCAACTGAAGCTTCTAAAGGGAGCTGCAGTGACGAGATTGCGTTACCATCAGCGATTGGCTCTTTTATTTAGAAGGCGGGCTTATTCCCCCATATTGCGCATTGCACTTTCTCCCATTCATATAATAATGTAATAATAGTAATGTGAGTGCACCATCTTTGTACACTCACCTAAAGGATTATTAGGAACACCATACTAATACTGTGTTTGACCCCCTTTCGCCTTCAGAACTGCCTTAATTCTACGTGGCATTGATTCAACAAGGTGCTGAAAGCATTCTTTAGAAATGTTGGCCCATATTGATAGGATAGCATCTTACAGTTGATGGAGATTTGTGGGATGCACATCCAGGGCATGAAGCTCCCGTTCCACCACATCTCAAAGATGCTCTATTGAGTTGGGATCTGGTGACTGTGGGGGCCATTTTAGTACAGTGAACTCATTGTCATGTTCAAGAAACCAATTTGAAATGATTCGAGCTTTGTGACATGGTGCATTATCCTGCTGGAAGTAGCCATCAGAGAATGGGTACATGGTGGTCATAAAGGGATGGACATGGTCAGAAACAATGCTCAGGTAGGCCGTGGCATTTAAACGATGCCCAACTGGCACTAAGGGGCCTAAAGTGTGCCAAGAAAACATCCCCCACACCATTACACCACCACCACCAGCCTGCACAGTGGTAACAAGGCATGATGGATCCATGTTCTCATTCTGTTTACGCCAAATTCTGACTCTACCATCTGAATGTCTCAACAGAAATCGAGACTCATCAGACCAGGCAACATTTTTCCAGTCTTCAACTGTCCAATTTTGGTGAGCTCGTGCAAATTGTAGCCTCTTTTTCCTATTTGTAGTAGAGATGAGTGGTACCCGGTGGGGTCTTCTGCTGTTGTAGCCCATCCGCCTCAAGGTTGTGCGTGTTGTGGCTTCACAAATGCTTTGCTGCATACCTCTGTTGTAACGAGCGGTTATTTCAGTCAAAGTTGCTCTTCTATCAGCTTGAATCAGTCGGCCCATTCTCCTCTGACCTCTAGCATCAACAAGGCATTTTTGCCCACAGAACTGCCGCATACTGGATGTTTTTCCCTTTTCACACCATTCTTTGTAAACCCTAGAAATGGTTGTGCGTGAAAATCCCAGTAACTGAGCAGATTGTGAAATACTCAGACCGGCCCGTCTGGCACCAACAACCATGCCACGCTCAAAATTGCTTAAATCACCTTTCTTTCCCATTCTGACATTCAGTTTGGAGTTCAGGAGATTGTCTTGACCAGGACCACACCCCTAAATGCATTGAAGCAACTGCCATGTGATTGGTTGATTAGATAACTGCATTAATGAGAAATTGAACAGGTGTTCCTAATAATCCTTTAGGTGAGTGTATATCTAAAGTATTTGTTGGTATGCATTTTCACTACAGTTGCCCATCCTTATATTATAGTGCACAGGGCACTTTACAAAGCATGTGCATGGCTATCATTCTCTCTCTGTCGAAACCCAGAAGGCCTGCCAAAATGCTTTTGTTTAGTTTCTCGGCTTTCCTGGAAATGAGTGTAAATACAGTAGTAAGAAAGAATAATACAGTCTAAAACAAAAAAATAAATTTGACTTGAAGAAATCTATTTGTTTTGGTTTAAGGCGTTAGAGACTTTCACTGACCCTAGTGGATTATTTCACCAAAAACATCGCTAACAGGATAGTTTAATATATATATTTGTCCTCCTCCAATCTGTTTTAGAGTTTCATAAGGATGGTAATGTTGATGGAAGGCTAATTATACCACAATGAGGAAGCTCTGGGAAAGCTTCCAATGTCCACAGACGTTCTTACACGACTGACTTCACAGTTGTTTGTAGCTGAAAGTCTTTGAGCGGTGGAACTGAAGCCATAAGTACGTCAGCAGGAGCCTCATCCACTTCTGTGCCACTCATTTTCTTTGTGCATGGCGGTATTTATTCTCTTGTTTAGAGACCTCCCATTATTTGATCATTTAAATATGTTGGAGTGGCTGCCCGTCTTGTGCTTTTGTGCTCGAGTGCCTCTGTCTCCCACTTACATCAAGATTCATAAAATCAAATTGCTTTATATGTGTTATGTTCCGTCTTGTGTACATACGGTATTTCTGGATGATGTCTCATTATTAAATACTTGAGGAAATGTTTGCTGGAAAACAGGAAATTAAGCTACGTTTAAACCTATTCATAATTCAACCATCTTTTCAATATTGTTAACTAACTTTATTTATTTATTATATGTTTTATTTTGCTGTTTTTTTGTTGTTATTGTTTTGTTTTGTTTTTGTTTTGTTACTTTTTGTTTTGCGTGTTCTGTTTTGTTTTAGTTCTGTTTTATTTTGCTTTTTTTATTTCATTTTGTTTGTATTCAATTATTTTGAAACTTAATCCAAGTTGTGGTGTAGCAGTTCTTTGAGTACTTCATCATAAGCCAAATAAAGTGTGAGATTTGGTTTTATTGCTGTGAAAATGGTTGTATTGGTTGTATGACAGAATTTTCATTTTCTAAGGCTCATCAATAAGGATCTTGTTCAGAATTTTCTTTCTTTTCTTGACAATTGTTACTGTCCACACCACAAGAAAAAATAAACATATTATTTTGTAGAGATTAATTTTATATTTGGTAGAAATATTTGAAATATTTTTAATCAAATTTGTTTAAATGCCATTTTTTCATTAACATTTTCTTTTGGAAAGAAAAAGATAAATATGCAAGAAACTGGTTACAAAGTTAGTCCAGTTATGACTAAAAACACCCTACATTCTGAACTATCCCATAATTGTATTTTAAAATGCATTGTCAAGAAACTTTATTTATTGCTCTGTTTTTTTTTTTCATTGTTTTTTTATTTTTGTTTTACTTAGCTTTTTGTTTTGCTTGTTTGTTTTGTTTTAGTTCTGTTTTATTTTGTTTTGCTTTTTGTTTTGTTGGTATTTAATTATTTTGAAACTTAGTCCAAGCTGTGGTGTAGCAGTTAGTTACATTACCTGTTCCCATTCATTAGTTTTCTCCCAGTCATTTCCTGTTCTCTCTTATACTTCCTGTATCTGTCAATACAAAGTGGTAAAAATGCCATCAGTGTACAACTTTATTTTGAACTGTAGAGGTTCTATAAGTGATTTCAGCCATTTTGCTAACAACTTTCAGACTGCTGAATTAGACCACCCAAACCTGCCAGTTTTCTGGACACATCATCACTCCTTTTTGCAGTTTCAAGAGACTAGATCTATCACAGAGACAGATGTGATTGCTGAGGATGCCAATTTCAGTGACATCTGACAGTTCGGAGGGACATGGTAGAGGCATGGCATTCCAAAAACAGCTCAAAGCACCTTTAAATCCTCATGCCAAAATGTATTCTGAAAAGCGAGTGGAAGGACTGAGAGAGGCTGATCTGATGTATCTGGAGAGTTTACAAGACTTTAATCCTGGTTTGCTGTGTCATTTAAACCCCACAGGATGCTGCCACTATATGTGACATCCTTCTTTTGCATACAGTTATCATTTTCACGTCCAGCACCCATGTTGTTTAAATAGCAAATGCACTCGCGCCCATCTGTTCGCCCATGGACTGAAAACGAGGTGTGTTCAGGCGCATTGTTGGCACGTTGCTATTTTGAGGCAACTGAAAACAACTTTTTTTGTATTTTTTGTGTTATTTAAAGGGCACGTTAGTAAAGTGCGAGTTCACAATGCGCGTCTTTCCCCTTGCAAATTCCGCCATGTAAATAGCAAATCCATGCGCTTGGAGCACTGATAGTTTTTTTCTGTTGTTAAACTAGCAAAAGTGAATTCAGACAATGCACTTCAGACCAGGCACTCAGATAGTTAAAATAGGGCCCATAATGTGAATTTCTAGTGTGATATGTTATACTTTTTGTATACTACTGTTTATACCAAAGATTGTATCGTGGGTCTTGTTTGTGAAATTGATCCATATTTTAAAAATGTTTAGGACAAAAGCCCACATCTCTTATGTCTCAAACATGACTGAATAGAAATTCAACTGATATCTTGTTTGCTATTAATCTGGACACAATGTTCTCTTTAATCATTTGCTTAAGCTTGTAATTAAAGTATGCTACACGCTTAGCAGTAAACACTCTGAGACTGCTTTATTAATGACTGGATTATTAACAGTGGTTCAATAAAGAATACTAATATGAACGCGAATCCTCCTTTAACAAGGCTTATATTGACAGTAGGGTCTTTATGGAGGGGCAAAATGAAAACATGGGATTGATGTATTTGTTTCCTCTGAAGTCATAGTTCCTGCAGACTTTAGCTTCTTCTTTTAGCATCAGTTAGAAATCATGCCTAGTGGCTTGTGACTAAATGTTTCTGACAGTTAATTACCCTGAGATTTTTTTTCTCCCCCTTTTTTTCCTACCATCCGCCGCCTATATAGCTAATGACAAAAACGAGACTGTTGCTGCTTAACTTTATGGTGCCCTAAATGTTTTTTTTTTTTTTTTGTTGTTTTTTTTCAGGACAATAATGTTCAACATTGATCCCCAGTTTTTTTTGTTTTTTTTTTGAAAGAATTGTGTTAACATTTTTCCTTTACATCCATAAAGGCCAATGCGATTGATTGGCTATAATGCCATCGTTTTAATAAATGTCGTTTTTCATATTAAAGGGATAGTTCACCCGAAAATTAAAATTATCCCATCATTTACTGTATATGACATTCTTCTTTCACACGTTAATAAAGGCCTTCTGGAGATAATTGATGGGTTTGTGTAACGCCTCTCGCAGTTCAAACCACTTGCGCTACATCTGACGTCATAGTTGCGCCAGATACACTTTTTTCTTCCGCTGGAAACTAGATATTTTACTTTATAAAGTTTTAAATATGGATATTTTTCTTATACAAACCCATCTATTCGCTTCAGAAGGCCTTTATTAACCCCCCGGAGCCGTGTGGATTACATTTATAATGGACGGATGCACTTTTTTGGCTCCCATTCACAGCCATTATAAAGCTTTGATTAGCCAGGACATTAATATAACATTTAATATAACTCTGATTGTATTCGTCTAAAAGAAGAATGTCATATACACCTAGGAGTAAATAATGGGCTACTTCTAATTTCACTCTCCCCTTAATATACATAATGATGTTTTAAGGTGTCAGATTGTGAAATATACAGAGTCCTGGGAAGTAAATGCTTCAGTTCTGATTCTGCAAAACATACACATACCTTCATATGCTTGCATTAATATTTTAGGCCAATTCTCAGCAGCCTCTTAAGGAGCATTTGCTAAGTGACTGGAGCTAAAAGCTCTTCTGACAGTTTTTGTTCACCCAGTTTTCTGCCGCCGTCTTTGCTGTGCGCTCACTGGCTGCTTTTTCTTCAGTTCTTGCTGCTATTCTTCTCTTAGTTGTTTGTGTTCTGGGTCAGTGGTTAGTGAAGTAGGGTCTTTGGTGAGGTTGTGTTTGTTTTGAGTCTTCAATGGTTGAGCAGAACAATGTACTACTATTCAAATAGTAGCAGAATTGTATCCATTCTGTGAGCAAACCATGTGATTGTGCACTCAGCAGAGAATGCTTGTACCTGTTTGTGGGTGATGACTTAGATGGTGACCTTGCTTAAAATGTGGTCAACAGCATGTGGTGCTTGTCTGTCTCTAGCATAGGATGCTAGTGTGAGCCTTAGCAAATCTGTCTCTAGCAAGTATGACAACTTGCATAACTTGCTTAAAGGGCACCTATTATGCAAAATTCACTTGGTGTTTGGACATAAATGTGTGTTGGCAGTGTGTGTACACAACCACCCTGATAAAAATCCACCCAGTGCTTTTTTTTAATTTTTTTTATTCCCATGAATCATAAGCCCTGTCTCTCATAATCATACGATTATAGGTGGCCCCTCCCACGACTGTTGACGGACACTGCCATTTCAGCATAGACCCGCCCTGAATGAGCTGTACACAGTGCGCCATTTTTTCCATGCCGGAGCAAATTTAGGTTTGTTTATGTCTGCGCAAATCATTTCACTCCAGACTGCTTTGTGAACAAGGGGCAATACAGGGCAGGCTTTGCTAAAAACTGGATAATGAACAGTTGGTACAGATCCATCCTATAGTCTCCAGAGCGATACTGGTCACGACAGTAATGAAAGGGGAGAGCGTGCACTTTATTACAGTTCATCTGAGTTGTTTTATGGATCTAAAGTTTACCAGTTTATCAAACACCCCCTGTAAAGGTCTTTATATTTGTTTACTGTTAGTTGTAAGGAGTTTTTTTTTTTTTTTATGTAGTTCGCTGTGTATGTTGATGACAAGTGTGCCACACAGGTCCTGAAAAGTGAAGCCAAAGAGTCTCGATCACCTGCAGGTGGCTGGATGCAGCACAGGTCATAAACCCCGCCCTCTCCATCTAATGCAATGGCACATAGACAAACAGTCAAATTACACTTCAAATGCATTTTTTCCAAATATGGTTCCTGTCATTTTAGGCAGTTTTTATCTCGCTGATATTAGTTCAAGTGTTAGTTCTTTAAGTTTGTTTTTTGTTAGTTATTTTAAGCTATAAAAAACAGGGGTGTGACGTTATGATTGACAGATTGATGATTGAGAGTGATTGTGCCTCTGTTGGTGCCTCAGTGACTACTTCACTCAGAGAACATTTTTCGGGTACTTCTGGAGGAGATTGGAGCTTTAACTTGAATTTCTACATTTCTATAACTGTTTATTTCACAAAAAGTTGTTGATTAGGCGGGAGTGTGGACGGGACCTTGATATCGAGGCTCCACTTCGTACGCACTACTGCACAGACTCTGGCTCCAAGTTGCTACTGCGCAGAATCGAGACCCAAGATGTCAGCACCATATTTGGACACTAGTGGCTTCACTTACTTCAACAGAAGAGAGTGAAGGCACATTGTCCATCTTTTTTTATGGTTGATAATGCAAGGGAGAGAGAGTTTGTGGATAAGACTTTATTGTGCACTTCTTGTACTGTGTATTCAGCTCTTACATTGATTTTCTGGAGTAAAACGGACGCTTCATCTTTTGTGTGAAGTACAATAAACTTCATAAAACTCATCAGTAAAGTTTGTACTAATAGTGGATAAAAGCAAGATGACAATTAAGTTATAACCGTAATTAAACAAAACTATACCTGTTCCATCTCCATACAGTATATATTCTCTAGCTCTGTAGGCATTATTTTCTGACTCGGTTTCGAACTGAACATCAATATTGAGAGTTTCTGTTCTGACGTTTTCATTCTGTGAGATGAGATTGTCCTGACACCGGAGCACAAGCTCTTGAAGCTCCATCCTCTTCTTGAAAGGGGGCCAGAGGCATGTTTTTGCTCACCCCCAAAATGTGGCAATTTTAACATGCTATAAAAAATACAAAAAATCTGTGGGGTATTTTCAGCTAAAACTTCACATACACACTCTGGGGACATCAGAGACTTACATCTTGTTAAAAAGGGCATAATAGGTGCCCTTTAAAATGAACACTTGCATGCAAAATGCATTAACCTTCTCTCTTCTGTCAAATTTAAAAGATGACTACTACTAATAATACTAATAAATAACTAGTGCTGGGCGGTATGACCAAAAATGTACATCACGGTATTTTTCTAAATAAAATTTTCTAAATTAAATTAGTTTTGCGGTATATGACGGTATTTTTTTCCCCTATGCATGACCAGGTGTTAACCACATTTTCTACTGATTGACAGAGGAAATACTGCAGTAGATTGACTAGAAAGCCCTATTTTACTGTCATGATGAATGAATACTGTAGAAACATTCCACATTAGAGTAAATAGCCTACAGGTTTGCAAAGCCCCACAAAATGATGCTATGGGGAGACAACAACCAATAAAACACAAGACCTGCAACACACTCATTACAAACACATGAATATTAAAATATGACCACGGACAGAAAAAAACTAAAAAAGTCGAGGGCACCTTAAGCATTTAAAAAAATCGAACTCTATATAAAAACAGACTGCCAAAACGAGGGAGAAATGCGGAAGAACATTTAAAAGGTCTAAGGATATTTTCAATACGAACACTACAGTCTCTTAACAAATGACACAAAGAATAAAGCAGTTACTTTTTTGCCCATTCTTCTTTGAATTGTCAGTCTACTTATCAACATACATCATTGTCTTCTGTGTATCAGAATAATCCATTGTGTCATCGCAGTCATGATCAGACGTACGGTTGTATCAGTGTCCTTTGTATACATTTAATTTGAAGAAGACGTGATGAAATATGTGCCCATACACACTGCTAGTTCATGTTTAGAGCATTAGAGTATATGAAATAGGTCCATAAAAACCGTAAGTGTGCTCGCTCTGCTCTGAATATGATCTATATCATCCATGTGGAGAACGTTGTTAATCTCATCGCGGCGCTCCGTGCAGAAACCGCTCTCTCTCGTGCGCTGTGTGTAGTTTGAATTCTCCGCTGTAATCAAGGGCTGAATCCGAAATCGCCCCCTATAACCTCAAATAGGGCATCATTTGAGGGGACAGCCATTTGTAGTGGTGTCCGAAACCATTGTGGACGTTATTGATATACGAGTGTACAGCCGATGTACACACAACGGCTGTCCGACTTCAGGCACTCGTTTCCATTCACTCCTTCAAGTGAACTGTGTTAGTGGATAATGTAGGGAATAGTGAATGATGCTTCAGGGGGCGATTTCAGATTCAGCCTTAGGCTGTAATGCAATCTCAGCTGTGCTCTGACAACAGTGCAAAAATGAAAAGGGACCCCTCTCAAACAGTGTCGCTGCGCCGCGTTCCGAACGTTGTTTAAGTGACATATACCAGTATTGCGGTATAGTCAAAATTCATATCATAACAAAAATAAATACCGGTATTCGGTATGAACCGATATACCGCCCAGCACTATAAACCATAATACTATATTTATTTATGTATTTATTTACAATGTAAAGAATTTAAATACAAATACTGTTATCTCATTTAAGTTGTTGCCACAATAATAATTTAAATCACTTTATTTGTGTGTGTGTGTGTGTGTGTGTGTGTGTGTGTGTGTGCAACAACTGAAATTAAATAATTGTATTTGTGTGTGTGTACTGAAATAATGATAATAATAATAAATAACCTTAATACCATATTTTTACAATGTATTTTTTTATTTATTGTTTATTCAAATATTATATATGTATTGTTTATTTACTTGCAGTGTAAAGAATTGAAATACAAATGCAATTATTTTATTAAAGTTTTTGCCACAATAATGAATGATTAAATCACTTCAAATATACTGAAATAATAATAATAATAATAATAATAATAATTGTAAAATACTACTACTAATACTATATTTAAAAAAATTTTGCAACATTTTTTTGTTTATTGATTCATTGATTTATTAATTTATTAGCAATGTAAAGGATTGAAATTCAAATATGATTTATTTTATTTTATTTTATTAGGGCCCAAGCCCTGAAATGGCGAAGGCCCTATTGTTCTTCTAAGGATTATTATTATTATTATTATTATTATTATTATTATTATTATTATTATTATTATTATTATTATTATTATTATTTCTTTTTTTTTCTTTTTCTTTTTGGGGCCCTTAACATGCTCGAAAACTCTTGAAACTTTGCACACTCGTCGGAATCTTGTGCCATCAGGGTTTGGGCTGGGTTTGGTACCTGGCGTGGGCAGGGGCTCGACAGCGCCCCTTGAAAAAATAAATAAAACTGTCCATAAATCAAAAACGCTTGCATGTATTAGTATGAAACTCGGTACACATATAGAACTCATCGGGCCGAACAACATCCGTGCTCTAAGTTATGCGTCAGCCAAACAGGAAGTGAGCTATTATGGGTCGTTTTAAAACGCATACTGTGGAATTTGAAATACTCCTCCTAGGCGATTAACCCGATCAGCACCAAACTCGGTCAGCATGAAGTCAAGGCATTGAGGATGCTAAATTGCGAGCGGATTTTTGATATCTCGAACGGTTTGGCCGTGGCAGGAGACGAATTTATGGCGAGAAATGGGAAACAGGAAGTGTGTTATAACTTCTGCATACATTGACCGATTTGGATGAAACTTCAGCTGTGTGTTCGTTGTAAGAGGCCGATCACATGTATATAACTTTTGTGAGTCAAAGTTATAGTGCCACCAACTGGCAGCAGGAAGTGTGTCCTTTCAAAAATGCTTTGAAATCACTGTCTTATTTTCACCCGATTTACTTCAAACTTCATCAGTATAATGTCAAAACATGGCAGATATAGACATATGAATGGATTCCTGATATTTTGAATACTGTTGCCATGGCAACCTGTCAAAGTTGAATAATCTTTTAGGGTGTTTTTGAGACTCTTAGCATGCTTGAAATGGCATGAAACTCAACACACACATCAGTGATGCCTTCCAGTAGATATGGCCAAAGTCTTAGAAACGGGCGTGGTGGAGGGGCTCAGTAGCGCCACCTTTTGACAAAAGTGGGGGGGTTAGTTTTATCTACAGTCACCAAACTCTGTATATATATTGTTCTCATCAAGCCGGACATCTTTCTAATTTACAGTCATTAGCTCTGACCAACAGGAAGTCAGATATTTTGGTTTGAATTTGGAATTTTGGATAAATCAGGCTCTGAGTTATTATAAACTATTCGTAGGAGATGCATGGAATCGACACCAAACTCGGTCAACATGAAACAAAGACACTGAAGATGCTATAGTGCGAACGATTATAGGATATCTCAAACGCTGCTGCTATGGCGAGGGATTAAATGAAGGACAAAAAAGGGAAACAGAAAATGTCTAATTTCTTGTAAAATCATTGTTTGATTTAAATTAAATTAAGATTGTATGTTCGGTAATTGAACCTGGGTGAATTTAAAATGGATGTACTATTTTTAAGATCAATATATTTATTTTATTTAATATATTTCATCTGAATCTTATTTTGTCTGCCCTCCCTTCATTGTCCAAAAGATGTCACTGTTGACTTAGTAATGAATCAAAAATCCCTGTTTGCCACTTTGTCTCTGGCTCTCTCTCTCTCTGTGTGTGTGTGTGTGTGTGTGTGTGTGTGTGTGTGTGTGTGTGTGGGGGCTGAGCTAAAGCTGACTCTCTGTCTTTGCATGCCTCTCTGTCTTGCATTGTGTTTCTGTGTGTGTGTGTGTGTGTGTGTGTGTGTGTGTGTGTGTGTGTGTGTGTGTTTTCTATACAAGATACATGGGCTTTACAGAAGGTCATGTGCTGTGTTTGCAAAGATCACGTATGATGCATGTCTTTAATGAATTATTGACTGATAGAATTCAAATTTATGTAAGTAAATTTCACATGATTTTATAAAAGTGGCTGTTTATAATAAACTTCCATAACATTTAGACACTCATCTTACTCTTACCTGACACTGATATTAAAATCGTCGTTGCGGTTTCTGTGATTTGGCTCAATTTATTAATTTTGTAATTAACACTTTTTATTGGATACCTCCCATATTTAAATGAAAGCACACTTTTTGGTGCATGAGATTGGTGAACAAACAGTAGCTAAGGTAGGTCAAAAACACATGAAGAGAAATGTTAGGATAATACAACATCAGCATTCAGACGGTATTCTGCACTCATTTGAAATTGACCTTTGACATCATCTGACATGAAATTCATCTAAATTGAATTGATCTCATAGATGTTGTGGTTTGTGGTCATAGCAGCACCGACTGCTGCAGTTAATGAGGGGAATTCAAATGACTTTGACAGTCATTTTATTAAAACATTATTTTAGCTACAAAAAATAAATAAATAAACAGCTTGCCTAATGTACTTTACGTAATGATGATTGATCTTAAGATATTTTAACGTATAATATGTGTTGTGCGTATCCATTTTTACAATAGAGTTTAGATGCGTTTCATTTCATAGGCTATCACAAATAACTATCACTTTAGTGTGAAAAAAAGTTTAGAGAAAAACTATACAAATGCCTTGAATTAAATACTGGCCTTCTGGACTTACAAATTTTTGAGCTGCAAAAGATAACTTTGCGCATATTTGAAAGTGACCTATTATATCCTATGACAATAAAATGAATCTATATTTCAATGACATCATGGGTGTGGCTTGTGGTCATAGTGGCACCAGCTGCTGCGGTAAATGTGGCATATTTAAGATATTTGTAAAAAAATATTCTCCTGTTTAAATGCATATTGCCTGTGGTGCACAGTTTCCCCGAAGCCACCGGGGTGGCGGTGCCACCGGCTTGGGCCCGTCATCGCTGCTCGCAGCTTTAATTTAATTTAATTTAATTTTATTTTATTTTATTTCATTTCAAGTATAGCATAGGATTGTATTTTCAGCAAGGGAAAGTGCAGAGAATATGTGCTTGACTAAGAGAAAATGAAAAGAGCCCAATCTTAGCCTTAGGTGCAACAGCAGTGTTGTTGCTCATACATGCATGTACAGTACATTAGGTCATTTGTGCCTGTGTCTCCTCACATTGATGTACACATGTACAGCAGAGGTTGGTCATTCCTTGATGTTTTCTTCACATTGGGAAAGGTCCCTGAAGCCCCCATCCTGCAACATCAAAGAGACTGAACAAAGCCCTGACCTGAGTCTGATTCTGCATTTCAATATCAGAGAAGCAGAGACTGAGAGAGAGCATCTTTCAAGAGAAGAAGTGTTTGTGAAATACAGTTTGATCCCTATATTCTGTAATCTTTGGAAGCAGTTAATATGACAGAAACCTGCTGAGCTGCTTACTGAAGTCATCCTAGGCTTATGTAAAAGTACACCTATTATAATGTAAATGTATAAAGCACACCTATTCCAAAAGATAGAAAACTTTGTCACCTTAAAAAGTAGCTGCCTATGTAGGCAGCGAGGCAGCTCACTATAGGTTTTTGAACAGAGCTACAGTGTTTTTGCCCAGTTATTAGTCGATTTATCTTTTCTTTGTTGGGAGAAAATAAGGATGACATTACATCCTCTATCCCTCTCTCACACTTTTATTTTTGCATAATTAAATACTAATTTATATAAACAATAATCTCAGAGATGATGTTGAGATAGTAACATGTAATATTATTAGATATACCACTACCATATTAAGTTTACCACAGAAAAAAAAAAAAAAAAAAAGAGACTGTTTAAACAATATAAATGAGTGTAGGTAAATGTAGGCTAGTTAATAATCAAGAATTTTTATAAAACATATATTGGGAGGCTGCACTAGGGAATCCATATTTGGTCAAGACTTAAAATTATTGCATTTTAAAAAGTACTTTTTAAAAAAGTCTGTCTATATATATATATATATATATATATATATATATATATATATATATATATATATATATATATATATATATATATATATATATATATATATATATATATATATATATATATATATATATAAAAAAATTTTTTTATTTTTTTTTTTTTATAATTTTAATTATCTTTAAGAAGAAAGAATTTTTATTTAATACAATTTTTATCTAAACATGCTTTTGCATTCTGTGTCTGATAATGCTGCTAGTCCAGACCAATCCATTCAGACATGTTTCATAACAAAAAATGAAACACACTTAATTTGTGTCTTAAATCATAAGCTTGCAAACAATCCCTAAATACTAACAATTACACTACTGTGGGAGAAAAATGCCCAAATGGCTAAACACTAAGCTTTACATTTTCTTAACCACAAATTATTGGTAAGGAAATTCTGCAAATTTAAGCAAATGCACTACTTACAAAGTCATTGCTGTCAAAACATCAAAGAGAGAATGAAGTTTTTGGCAGAAAATTGGAAGTTGTGTGTGGAGAGAGTGATGAATCAGTGATGAAACATGAGTTGCATGGTGATGCTCCAGAGTGGTGTCTTTGAAAATCTGCTGAGAAATATAATCATAAATACATCTCCACCACTTTAATCACTTGTCAAATCACTCCATGCTTCACTGTGGTAAAGGCCATTAAAAAAAAAAAAACTAAATATTTTCCAATTTTTACTTTTTTTGCCCAGGAGTGTACTACAAATGATAGGATAGTCTTAATATAATAAACATATACTGTATGTACTGATTACAATGGATATTAGACTCATGAGTATCTCACAGACACTTATTACAGGTATTTTTGTCGATCATGGCCACTGGCGAGTGGCTTACTTGTCAGTCAATAGCGCTGAGGGTCCTTAGTTCAGGTGAACTGTAATTCAATCAGACTTTAGTGAGCTAGACACGGTGTGTATCTGTGAACATGAAAGATTCTCTTTCTGAGCAGAATGTAGTTTAGACTGTTTTAGAATGTAGTTTTACCACGGTGAACTGAATAAACCGCAAATCACCGTGCAATACTTTTATCTTTCTTTTTGTGTATACTGAAGAGAATTCTCTTGTCTCACCCTCGTCTCAATTATTAGGCTCAGGAGAACCTTTAGTGACTTCAACTTGAACTCTACACAGATTCTGTGTCCAGTTAATTTGGATGCTGATGTCTAGCATACATAGCCAGCAAAACTTACTTGGTAAATCAGCTTCACTAGAAGAACAAAAAACATGATCACCAGAAAAGGCTTGTTTTGGAGAAACATTCATAATCTGATCAAGTGTTGGAAGGTTAGAATTTCCCTGATGGTAAATGGTGTAACTATTTATTTTATTTTATTATTATTATTATTTTTATTTTTTTCCCGTTAACATACAATACAATAAAATAAAAATAAATACATTTTAAAATAAATACAATTAATAATTTCCCCCTCTGCTCTGTTTTTGGATATTAACCCATGAAAGGTTTTAGAACTGTGTGCATTGCTGTGGTGCCATCAACCAATCAGCATGGTCATGATATCATTTTCCTGCTCTATTGTGATTAGTCACTTGACATTTACAGCTCAAGTGATTGGCTCAAAATAGTTATCCAAAATTAAGTTTCCATTAGCAAAGATTACAAATAGCATTCAATACTTGTAGGTTGTCCACACTGTGCATTTGCCATCGCCTTTCTCCATGTATTATAGACCTCACTGACTCTGGTCCACCAGATAGACCAGCATAAGCCAGCTTTGGGCCAGCACGCTGGTGTTTTCATCAGGCTGTAATGACAGAAAATAATAGTGTTCCATATAGCCAGTGCACTGAAAGTACACTCAGAGCGCAGAAATGTCTTTGAAACATGTATTAGACCCGAAATAGCTGTTTAACATTTATATTGCACCATTCAACCTGTTAGTAATGACTTTTCCAGCTCTGTGAGCAGTGGTACGCTAATGCTACATGATTCCATTTTCAGTCGAGGCAGGTGCAAATGTAGGTGTTTTTGTCTTGGTAAGTTCCGTACCAGGGTGGAATAACTGGATTGTATGTGCCACCCGTTTGCATGGCCAAACCCCGTCTGTTACGTGCTGTTGGCGGATGTGGCTGAATTGACAGTATGTTGGATAGGCTTTTGCACAGAGCTGATTTCTTTCACACTCTCATTAGCCTCAGTAATGGACTACTGCCATTCTTCCCAGTCAACCGCAGGCAGGTTGCCACGTTCAGCTCGGTTTGGCTCCGCTCATTCGCCGCAGCTGTCGTTCACTTTGCATTGTCTTCCCGCGCGTGTCTTGTTATTTGTTTTTTTTCCTGCGAGTGATGTCAAAAGGTAGAGGTAAACAATCTGTCTTCCAGTGGAGAACTTGTTGGAGCCATTTCGAGTTACATGTTTGCTTTCTCCATCTCAAACAGTAGTCCCCTCTCACGCAGTAATTGTGTTTTTACACCCATTTTTCTCTTGCTGTCTAGTTTCGTAGCGCACGCTCAGGGCGGCATATGAGATGGGGGGTTTTGTGTTCTCATTAGCTGTGGATGTTTATCAGTCTTTCCCATCTCTGTATCACATATCAGGATTAGCTCTGCCGTACGGCAGCTTAGACTCTCTCACCCGGCTCGCCGTTTTGTCTTACCTCCGAATCACTGTTTTGTGCGGATTAGACCGCCGTTGTCTTTGGATAAGCCCGCTTTTGTGCAGCGGTTTGAGTAAGAGAATGGCAACATCCCGGTCCCGCGTGGAGCCTTGCAGAACGCCGCTTTCTGTTGCGTTGCCGTATCGACAGACTTTTTCAAAATAAACTTCTGGACCAGTGCCGCATTTCCCAACTGAAATGCCAGAATGTGTAGAAGGAAACACTGTTGAGGTGTCCTGTTGAATAAAATATTATGACACAGTTCACATCATCTTTTTATAGAAAAGGAATGTGTTAGCATGCTGAACCAATAACAGGAAAAGAAAGGATGAGGCTGGTTTTAAGTGAACATCCAGCCGAGCTGTACTAAAAGAAAACCTTTGAATCAAAGCTCTCCTCACCGAGGTTTTGGTGCGGATGGTGTATGTAGCACGGGATTTATGCTTCAGCCTCTGCCTTATTTATATAGTGGAAACGACATCTGCTGACCTTTTTGACATGCTGTATGTTGCACATCCCAGCTATGTGTCAATAAAAGAGTGTGATGTGGTCTTGCAAATTGAATTAATGGGATGTAAACATGACTAATTGCATTAGAAATATGCTAACCAGTCAAATTAATAACCAGCAGAAATCAAAACCGGCCGTACCTGTGGAGAGAAAACGCATCTATCCCATAGTGGCCCAGCATCCTGCTGTTAAAACATCAGTGGGGTTCCTGACAGCCCTGACAGTCTTTCATCCATTTTTTTTTTTGTACATACTGTCAGCGTTCCAGTTAATCGCTAACTCTCAGAGCAGCAGCAGATAATGGTCACATGGACTTCTTAGAGTGCTTTCACAATAGAGATTTTGATGTAGACCTGAGACTATTTGACAAGTTTAGTTTGATTAAGTTGGTACGAGTTCAGTTTTATAGATATCTCAAAGTATACTTGTATATCACAGCCTTTCCTCAAAGAATGATCTTCTCTTGTTAATTGATTTTTATTGCTATTAACTCTTCCCCCGCCACTGACTGAAATTTTCTGTCATTTATGGGGAAAATAACTGAATGAAATGTCGACCCAGGATGAGCTATAGGACTATGAAGCTTTGGGGGTGTTGATGGACTCGAGCTACTCCATCTGTGTTTTTTGATCATTGTTGTGAATCCTATCCAATCCTATCCAGTAGTCTTTGACAAAAATGCGATTTTCAAAATGTTGCATTTTTACGAAACATCCAAATGCTGATAGAAAAAGAATGCATGAGCCTAGAATACAATGTTTTTATGTTGTTGTTGTTTAAAGGCAAGTTTAAAAACTTTCTTTTGATATATTGCATATTCAGATACAACAAAATATTCTGGGGGTCATGAAGCTTTTGTAAAATGATCAAAAATGCTGGCGCTGGCTGGCAACTTTTTTGAAAAATGCTGGCGGGGAAAGAGTTAAATGAAAGAAAAATAGTATTATGCATTTTGATTTATACTTTCTTGGCCTAATTTATGTTGTGCATTTTATTTTATTTATTTATTTATTTATTTCTGTTTTGTCTTTTTTATTTAATTATTTCATTTTATTTTATCTTATATATATTTTTATTATTATTTTAGTTGCATTTTTTAAAATGTTTTTTCATTTATATTATTGTATAACATTTGTATGTTTCCTGTAAAGCACTTTGTGAACAATATTTTAAAATATGCTATATAAATAAATCAAAATGAAATCACAATCGATCACTTAATTTGCATCTTTGCCCACTCCTGGTCACATTATTATATTTAAATCCATTTCTCACAGCTCCTTGTCTTCGAATAAATTGCCTTCAGAGAGTAGCTCACATTCTTCATTTCTCTTGCAGTACATCCACAGCAGACAAACACAAGTGCCTGTGCATGTAAAGTTTGAGGGTAAATGCAAAGCGACCACAAACATGAATAAAACATTGAAACTGGCATTTCTGAGTAAACAGCTGCTGCTAGTACTTACGGTGGCACAAATTTACAGTATAAAAAGAAACCAACGGGATCAGGAGGGGGGAATTCAACTTTAGTTTGGGCCACACAATCGAATCGAGAGCATTTCCCATGTCCATTCTTTCCTGAAATAGAAGTCCACCTGACCAGTGTATCATTTGTCATTATCATTTTTATGGCTAGTGTGGATTTATACAGGAAGGTCACTGGTGTCACTACTGCTGTGTGCATTATGTAGAACTGACGTTCACAAGGTTAATTGTTATAAATAGAGGTTTACCTTTTAATGCTGATACCTTTGGAAAAATCTCTAGCATAATGCTATGGTGCAATTCATCAGCAGACTCAATCGATCCGCCCTCACTTTGACTGTGCATAAGAGTCGGTTTTGTGGACAGGAAAGAGGATTGTTAATTAAGACTCTGTTTAGGTCAAAGAACAAACACCGGGTCAATGGATTGTCTTTTTGCATTTGAAATCACCCCAGAGTACAATTTCCATCAACGCAAGGCTTTTGCAGATGCATTTGTGGATCGCTTCCAAGTTACTCTGCGCATTTTTGGCAGTTAAAAATTGAGATCAACTTTATTAACTGGATGTCCTTTAAATGAGAAGCATGACCAAGAGAGTGCTGAGGAATGGTCTCCTAGGTCAGCATTTGTCCTTATTTTAGAGTCTTTATTGATAATCAATTGCTTTCCACTTCACTGTATACCAGCACACAGACAGGTTTCTCCACTAACTCTGAATACAAATACATGTAACGCTGTTGGCCGTTGATTTAGGTAAGCTGCTTTAGGATTAGAGTGATTCATTATGGGTAAAGCCATCCAATTAAACATTCCTCATAGACACCCCACTGCATGAGTCACGCTGCTTTTAGCTGATTTGAATCTGGTTGAGAAGGTCTTCATCTGAATTTGTTTGAATTCGGTTAAAAGGTCAGTTTTGAGGGGCAAAAGAGTCTGCTGTGTGTTTGCCATTTTCTGTAAATTGGACAAATGAAACAACTTTTGTGTGATTTATGAACATGTTTATCAAATGACCTTTTGATTGGTGCCATATGCAGTTTTTCCTGAGATGTAAAGTGTTAAAATGTAATGCATTTATGTTATAATGCTCTTTTGTATGATTTTTGTTGTGCGTTTTCATTTGCTTATACTTTCTCTGATCATGCCATGCAGAACAAATGGCTTGATTAACCATCTTCGTTAGAGTTACTAGTTAGTTTAAAGTGTGAATGACTCATGTGATCAATGCACTCTCTGAGCTGATCTGTCAAGTCAGCGGTTTAAGAAATTATTGCAAGCTTATTTATCTGTTGGCTCTGCCTCCAGATGTTACTTGATTTAGCTCCAGATGTTTACCTGTAGCATGGGCCACATATCTAGCAGTGAATGGGGATTTGTCATACGTGTCGTATTTGCGGTTTTGGGGAAATAATTTTGAAGCTTACTTATAATTTAATTAAATGGTCAAATACAGACACGTTACTATTTTGAGTAGTTGGCAACACTGCAGCTTTGGTTTATAAATCAGCACAACACGCACACAAAAAAAAAAAATATCCCCTTGACATCCTTGTTTAATATTAATTATGAGATGGGGAATCCTTTGAGAGTCCCACCCTGAGGCTTAATATCAAAGCTAGAGGAGTTCCACCCTGAGAGGATGAAGACAGTTGTGGAGGTCACAGTGGGACATTGCGCACAGCAGGCTGTCCTTGTGTACTTTGTGCTCTTGTTTTCCCTATGGGGTGATACACTGACAAGCCGGAGGAAAAGACTGGAAATTGGCTGTTCATGTAAATGAGAAAGTCCTTGTAAGACCGTGAAGATTTTTTTTATTTATCAAGTAGTAATGTCTTTTCAGTTCTTAGAGCGATCTGGTGGTGTAGCTTAAAAAAAAAGGTACTCTACAGTTCACAAATTTGGGGTCAGTAATATGTACTTTTTTATTTTTTTGAAAGAAGAGTTATGCTTATGTTCACCAATGCTGCATTTATTTGGTAAAAAATCTGTAGAAACATAGATGCAACAACAGATAGGTGCAGCAACAGATAACTTTTGCTTGAGTTGTGTGAAAGCCTTTACACTGGCTTTTGCAACATTACATGGAGCTACACTTGGCAGCAGGGGAAGGATCAAGATAGATCAAGGGAGGGTAGAAAATATGAGTCGTATACAAAAGGAAAGTAGCAGAGAAAAGTACAGATGTGTTATTTTTTACTCCTTTTTTTTGCTCTTATCCGTTGGCTTTGCACATTTAAGCTAGTTTTTGTTAATATAAACCTGTAAAACCTTTTTGGAAATGCTGAAATATAAAGATGATCTGTCCACAAATCCAAATTTTCACTGTATTTGTTGCTATTTTATATTTAGGTAATATTGCTTGTTTTTAGGCACAATACTTAGTGTTAGAATTTGCTTAGGCAGACACTAACCTAATGTATGTGTAATGGTGTATGACTCGATAGTATGCCATTAAAATGTATTTTTTTACAGCAGATACAATGAATGTCAAAAAGCCAAAATCGAAGCGATTGCATCTTAAATGCATTTCATGCTTAATTGTTTTTATAGAGCCGTATACTCATCCAGAGTACTCCTTATTTTCTCCTGCTGAAGTTAGCCTCCCTAGTCATGTGTCTTTTCTCTGCTTCCTCATTTCTCATTTTAAAATGTCTGATTCTCTGTTCAATAGCGTTCCTCCGAGCATGCTTTACCTCTCCTCTTTCACATTCGTCTCAGGCAGGCCGGCAGCTTTGTGTAATTTAGGAGCTGCTTCAGAGGCTCTGATCTGCTTCCTCGATCCCTGTTAGGCATGGATTGATTTCACAGGGATGCACATGGAAATCTCCCAAATGGCAGGGTGATTTCTGAGAGGACGCAAGTGCAGTCTCTCTCCCTCTCTCTCTCTTTCTCTCTCTCTCGGACAGGGTGTCTGACTAACGTCACGTCCAGGGATTCCTGCTAGCAGCAGCATCACAATCCAGGCATCTTACTGTCGGCGAATACATTCAGTTCAGTTACGAATCAATAGACATGAAAATCAAAGCTTGTTACAAGTTCGTTACATACACACACACACACACACACACACACACACACACACACACACACACACACATATATATATATCAAATATTATATTTTTAGATATAATAATCAACACTCAAAAACGTATTGAAAAACGATTTATTTTTACATACATTAAATAATCAAGACATCACTAACAGGTCAAGTGGAATATAATGAACATATAGGCTAATATAGTGCATATATTTAGCAAAATAATTAATTTCTGTGAACTAGCAGCTGTGGACTCTGAATGTCTTGCCTGAGGTAAATGTAATGTTACGTGACATTGTTTGCAAGCTGTTTTCTTGACATCTTTTCACTGTTGAAACAATGATTTCGTGATAAAATGGACAGGTACTTTAAAGTCCCTGTAAAGTCAAAATTAAACGGGTTCTGAGTTTGTCACACCACAGACAAATGTGTTATTAACCACCCAGCCAAATTTGAATCATAAAAAAATCCGCCAAGTAAATAAAATAACTTATCCAAATCTACCTACCTGTCTGTCTGTCTATCTATCTATCTATCTATCTATCTATCTATCTATCTATCTATCTATCTATCTATCTATCTATCTATCTATCTATCTATCTATCTATCTATCTATCTATCTATCTATCTATCTATCTATCTATCTATCTATCTATCTATCTATCTATCTATCTATCTATCTATCTAATATTTATTATATTACACTCAAAAAATTAATTGTTGAATGAATGTGATTTAATCGTAGCTAATCAAATCAAGTAAACTTGGACTGCTTTGAATATTTTATATGAACACAATATACATTTGTAGACTGAACATGATTTTACATGTCAGTGTAACTTCTTTGCAACTAATTGAATCAAAATGCTTGTATTGTGTTCATCTAATCAAATTGATTCTTATTCTCTCAATGTCAGTAAAGCACTTCAATTCAACTGAATTCTGCCTTGTTACATCGACTAGTTCATGTCTTGTTCAGGTAGTTTAATGTATATCTATCTTGTTGTTTCAATTAGATTTGTTTTAGATTTTGTTTTAAAAAAGCACAGAAAACATGTCTGCACAATGTATGTCTGTGCTATACATTGTGCAAAAAAGTTACTAAGCAAAAGGAGTTTAAATCCCTACATTAAAATATTAAAGAAAAACAAAAACACAGACTTGGTGTTACCAGATAAGAGGAATGTTCTGCAAGAACACACACACATTCGCTATGGACACAGTAAGTGTTACTGTCATTTGTTTATCCTGTAAATAGGCTGTAAGAAATGTCTTACATTTATATTCAATCACATGCTGTTATCCCTTTACAGTTATTACTCTCCTAAAATACTACCAAAATTTAGTGTCCAACAGCAGATATTTCAGCTAAATGTGTGTTTTTAGTATTAACGATCTCCCTCTCGACTGCGTTCTGTCTGTTTGACGCACATGCGTGCTCCCACGGCGCTGGCGCTCATTCAGTGAAGTTTGAAGTTTAACGCAGACTGTCAGGACGCGCTTTAATGCAAAATGGAATACTTGAGTGAATTAGTAACATTTACAGATAAGGATATAACCTCTGTTCTCTATATAGATCAGTGGATATAACCTGTAAAATGGCGCTGAGAACGTACACGCATCTGTCAAAGCGCATGGCGGTGTGTTAAACACTAATGCATTAGCTTGGAGCTTAAAATAAAGAATTCTCATGTTTTGGATCATGTACCTTTCCAGCATCAGCTCACTGTTTACATCCCACTATTTTTAGATGCATTTTGTCCATAGAAATGCGTTATTCAGTGCTGTCATTTGGCACAACTGGTGGAAGTTTTGCGTGCACAGAGGGCAGACCCGACTAATCGATTTTTGTTGATGATTTTCATTATCGATTATTATCGATTAGTTGTTGCAGCCAAAGAATTGCAAACTTATACACTCACTGACCACTTTATTAGGTATACCTGTAAATCTAATACAGGAGCTCTGCTGTGAATTCTACATTTACAAGGTTATAATTTCTCAGGTTTTAAGTTGAATCTGCCAAAAAGGTGATAATTGCACCTATGTGTAAGTGTTATTGCAGTGCATTATATTATAAGATTGTTATAGCTTATTTGGCCACCACATTTAAAATGAATGAGGTGGCTAAAACATTAGAACCATCTTAGACTATAATGCACTGCAATAAAACAAAAACATGCATGTACAGTTTTCTTATGCCGTTTATTTTTTATTTTATTTATTTTTTTGTGGCATGCCTCTTCTGTCTTTCAGATCAATTTAAATCTTTAGTATGGGTTTACACATAGTTTTTTAAATAAGGCCCCATAGAGCTCAACCGATATGAATAAAACATTAATCAATTCACATAAGAACTTTGTCATGGTGTACGATCATTTTTGTCCAGCTTAGTTATTTGACAAAGTCATGTATTCTGTCATGTCACATGTTTGTTGTAGCAAATAGTGAAATACACGGCCCAAGTACAGATTCAATGAGCTTTTGAAACTATTTTCCCATCAACTCACCAAGTATGTCCACTAGTTTTTCAGGGTCTTCATTCAAGTAGTTGCACATAGACTTGATAACACAGGCTCTTCGGTATGCATACACATCACTGAAAGAGAAGGAAAAGGAAGGTTCTGTAATCAAATATAGTTAGTTATACATTACTGTATGTGACTGTTAAGAAAAACGACTTACCATGTAATAAAGGTGATGTTCACACCAGAAGGGGGACAGCTTTGTGATGCATTTCTTTATTTTTATTAAGAAATGAACATTTCTGCTGTGAAAAAAAGAGTGTATTAAAGTTAACCTGCAAAACTGCAACTCATTTACCCTGATGTGTATGTTAAGGCCAGAAAACAGAAAAACACACAACAAGCAGTATTCTCCTAATTTCAAAGACTAACTTTAAAAACTGGGCCAAAGAAAATACCACTAACATTACTGGCTGCGGTTACTAAATATCAAGAGTTTTATTTATATTAATAACTATATTCTCTGAATAAAACCATGCATACCTATTCAATCATAACTTTAACTGCAATTTGTTAGGACATTTCAAATATATGGTTGACTGCATCATAGATTTGACTTGACTGTATTCAATAAGCTGGGTAGCATTATGTGGCATTTTGAAACTCTGTTCGAAAAGAAAATGTACAGAACGTTTAAAGTAATATTTTGCTGGCACCCACGAAGGGCCAGGGCAACCTTAGTTAATTTAGCATTTAATTTCAAAAGAGAAATAAATAAATAAAGCTCTAAATGTTAGCTAGACTGAAAAGAGCAATGGGAAGTGCACATTGATTCAACATTAACTTCTGGTGTATACATTTTTCTAGTGATATAACCGATAGGCCAAGTTACGTAAATGTACCCAGGGTATATCGTAAAAATGGCACATTATGCTAGCTAACGTTACATTAACTTACAAACAGAAAGAAACGGGTGCATGGTGTTCGACTCTGCATTCACTTTATCTCCCGTTTTCCCCAGTTTAACGTAGGTTGTGTAACGTTAGTTAATAGTTAGGCGTAACTAGCATTGAATTGTGACAGAAATGTACCAATTGTAGCGGATATATAAACGTTAAGGTGAAACTCGAAGAAAACAGAATTGAACCCAACACATGTGCTTCAAGTCTGGGAAAATAAGCCTGCTTAGAAACATCGCCACAATTTTTAATCTATATTCCCACAGTACTATATCAAGTACTTACCCCCTCAATATCAAGGATGCATAATGATTAGACGCAGCAGTTCAAAGTCAAACCGCTCACAAAACTCCACTTCCAGCCGTCTGTTCCCAAACTTCCCGCCGCAGTTCTGAGCATGTGCAGTGACTCACCAGAGAGAGTTGTTGATATGAAGTGCCTCAGTCTCATTGAATCAACAAGTGCTGATCTAATTCATTGAATTATTTCTTAATTTAGTTACAAATAACATGAATTAATCATTTAACAGAAGTAAACTCGATGTAGTCTTATTAATCAGACATATTTGTATTTTGCAAATCAAGCAAGTGGCTAGTTGTCTTTTTTGAGTGTATATTATAAATGTTTTATATATAATACATACATTTTTCAATTGTAGTCTTTTATAAAGTATCTGAAATTATAAACTAAGTGCAATGTAGTGTTTTCAGAAATATAGATTTTCCAATACATATCAGTACTGAAATATCTGAAACACTTCCGATAATCATTTTCCGCAGAATAGAAACATGATACCAGCTGTGCTTTCTCGCTCTCTCATCTCTCCGACAGCGAGTTACACGCAAACCCGCCTCCCCTCACTCACTCGTTTCATTTGCTCTGGATGAATATTGTTGGTGTTACAGAGCTTGAATTTATGCATGGGATTCCGCATAATTTTACTCATTCTCGAAGATTTTTTTGCTCACATCCAAAGTGCGCACACATAAAACCACTTCTCAGTACTAAACTGAGTTATTTTTTGCTGCTTATTGCACTTAGACAGTCAAACACACAATGTCAAAATTCCGGTTTGGTAAGTATTCAGGTAAACACAGTCAGTTACAGTATGCTTTAAGTGAATGTAAAAAGTTGAGAAAGAAAACACATGTGTAACAGTATAATGGATGCATGCGTCAGGTCTTAAAGTGACAGCAGCCTAATATACCTGCTGCCAAATTATGAGACACTATTAAAAATATCTGTATGGCAGTATTTCCCCATGTCAAAATTGTGGCTAGTGAAAATGCTGAGTGGCTAGTAACTTTGGAAAACCACTAGCCATAGTGGCCGGTGAGCAAATTTAATGTCAAGCCCTGTTCATAGCCATTTGTCATTGTATGGAAAAGAACATCATAAATATTCCCCAAAAATCTTCTTTTGCTTTTTACTGAAAATCCAAAAGGACCAGAGTGACACGAGGCTGAGAAAACATTCACAGATTCTTCATTTCTGCATTAATTCATATTCAGTTAATTAAGATTTCATTCAATGTCTGTCTTTTGGTTTACCAAAGCATATACTCATTTATCATGTTTGAATGCAAGTGTACAGTTCCTTATGCAGTAGAATGCAGTAAGTAGCATTATTACACACAGGGCTTTAATAAGGTACATCAGCTGGTTCTAAATAGCTTTGAAGGCAGACAGCAAGGATTATTCTGTTTGTGGGTGAGTGGTGCGAATCAGCCTGTGAGACCGCCATTCTTAGAAAGAGCAGACTACTGGAGGTGTAAACACTAATGTCGGAGCTACATTTAGAAACTCTTCCACAGACACAGGGGGCCTTTAATGTGTGAAACAGAGAGGATACACAAGCTTATTGGCACTCTTGTCCCTCTGCATTCCACATTGACACCAGCCCATCACACCCAGGTGGACTTGTGCCTGTTGCCGTGGCAACGTGATGAGCAAACGTGGGGATCTGACTCTGAGTATGTTGGAAAGCAAGCTCACATTATTTGCTCAGTTGCTGCATTCATCACACTGCATAAGCAAATGAATTGGTAATTCCGAAATAGTTAAACTTCCAAGATCTGTTTTTGTTCGCTGGTGGTGCTCGGTCACTCCTGTCCCACTGTGGTGTGAGGTATATAACAAAATAAAAGCCTTTTAATAACACATCAGCCATAGCAGGCCCAGGTGGTTTGAAATGTTCTCAGCAGTCGAGCTCTTTAGATCTGGAGCGACAAGACGCCTCCAGATTAAACGTATTGGCCCTCAGTGTGCTTGAGAAGCAGGTATCAAAGAAAGAAAGAGCTGCCTGGTCTAGCAAGGTGCCGTTTGCAATCTTAATCACGGAAATATGCATTTTTAGTAAAATGTGTGTTCTTGGTGTAGAAGAAGAACAGGCAATTAAAGTGCTCATGAAATCAAAATTGACCCTATTTACTTTGTTAGCACATATTAAAGGTCTTAGGGTGAACAATTAATTGAAAATTGAAAAAAATAGTTTGTCGCAGTAATCTTTAATCAAAGTCTGGAAACGGCGTTCCTTCTCAGATGATGTCAGTTTGACGGCTTAGGTTTGAAAATGCGTAACCACTCCCCTCCGACCGTTAGTCTGCTATGAGCGAGAGATGGAGAGGAGGAGCACTGAAGTAAAACCCTGCCCTCTATTCAATATTCCCTTTCACT
Organism: Paracanthobrama guichenoti; assembly: GCA_018749465.1. Classification (NCBI taxonomy): domain Eukaryota; kingdom Metazoa; phylum Chordata; class Actinopteri; order Cypriniformes; family Gobionidae; genus Paracanthobrama; species Paracanthobrama guichenoti. Next base: position 27,272,636 of record CM031961.1, on the reverse strand, counting down.
CGGAAATACATCACAGCACTGACGAAAACTCACTTGCCACTTCTGGTTCACTGGGACTTTAAGGGAAGTTATTATTAGAGGTCGACCGATAGTGGATTTTACCGATACCAATAACTTTTTTTTTTTTTTTTTTTTTTTTTTTTTTCAGATTAATCAACTGATAGTTTTTAAAATGGTTACTGGATAATTAATAAATAAATAAATAAATAAATAAATAAATAAATAAAACCATGCCACTAAGTAAACAGTGCTGAAACCATGAAAATGTGCTAAATTAAATGCATATGTAAATATGAAAATATTAAAATGAGAAGTTCTAACAGAACTAATTCTACAGAAAATAATTTAAACATTAAAATAATGTTATAAATAAATGTTTTGTTAGTTATAACCTAGAAACATGTACATTTTATAGGTAACACTTTGCAAGTCCCATTTGTTAACATGGATGTATTAGCTATAGCATACATGAACAATATGCATTATGCAATATACATTTTACAGCATGTATTAATATTTGAGCAATACAATTGTCTTTTTACAGTTAGTGTACATCACATAATTCCTTTTTATTAATATTTTTAATAATTTAATAATGGAATTTCCCTTTCAGTCGGTCACGTTCGACGTACGTCGGACGTCACCGACGAATTGGGATCACTTCAGGGAGCCCCTAACAGCTTCGAGATATAGAGAACAGGCCAATGAGAATTGGCGTGCGAGATTTGCATCTCGCGCTCCGCCCGCGTCGCGGTATAAAGCGAAGTGAAATGCGCGCACGTTTGTCATTCACTTCGAGCCGAACGGCGTTGATGAAGAACGAAACGAGAGAGAGCGAGAGGCCAGAGAGAGAGGGAAACGCGTGTGTTGGCGAGACGGCACAACCAGCGCGACCGCGCCCCTGCTGCATTAAGGAGGAAAAACAACTGCTGTTCTCACAGCAAGAGAGTTGTGAGTGCACACACACGGGCTGCACTATTTCCCGGTGTGTTGCCGCGGTCCTCCCCTGAGTGCTTCAGCACAAAAAAAAAAAAAAAAAAAAAAAAAAAGCGTTTTTCCTCACAAAGAGAGCTACACGGGTGTGACACTGCGTCTTTTCGAGATGTCATTCCACCCGTGCGCTACTGGATGCGGTCGTTCCCTGTCACCCGCTGACGGTCACAATCGCTGTATCACGTGCCTGGGCTTACAGCACGCTGAGGCAGCCTTTGTGGATAGTTCGTGTTCTCACTGCGGGAACATGACTATCGCAGCGCTTAGGTCGAGACTCGCCTACATTCGTGAAGGTGGAGTCCCCTACCCATGCCTCGATCTAGCTCTATTCCCCAGAATAGATCTCGCCGACGAATGGCCGGGGTGACCTGAGGATTACGGTTAGGGCTAACCCGCCGAGCGCGTGCCTCCGCAGGCCCCTAACCCCTCACAAGCGCCGCTACCGGTTGAGCTTCGGAGGGACCCGCTGGCCCCTCCCATGGGCGTCGGCGGTCTCCTTCGGAGCTCCGGCGGAGGAGCAGATGTCGATCGCTGCATCGGAGGGGGAGTTCCAGTCCTCGGAGGATGAAGATTCGGCTGCACTGCCTCCTCTGGGAGAGTGGCAGCGGTCGAGTCAGAACCCGAGTTTGACGGCTATGCTTTCCGGGCCGCCGAAAGGTCGGGCTTGAGTGGAACCCTCCACCACGTCCCGAACCTTCTAGGTTGGACGATTGGTTTCGGGCGGGCGCGCTGGTTCTCAGCGCCCCGCCCGGTACCTTTCTTCCGGAGGTGCATGAGGAGCTCACCAGGTCGTGGTCGACACCCTTTAGTGCCAGGAACCGACCGGTGGCTCCTCCCTCCTCACTACCCTTGACGGCGGGCAAGCCAGGGGGTACGTGGGGATCCCCTGATGCAACTGTGTCCGGCGGCCGCCTCCCGGTGGCGCGGTGACCCACGTCTCCGTCCAAGGCCTGTAAGTTCTCCTCCAGTCTGACTGCGAAGGCTTACAGGTCTTGTGGCCAGGCTGCGTCCGCCTTGCATGCCATGGCGCTGCTTCAGGTGCATCAGGCCCAGGCACTCATGGATATGCACGAGGGTAGCCCTGGCCCAGAGCTCCTCCGGGAGCTCCGGACGGCGACGGACCTCGCCCCCGGCGACGAAAGTCACCGCCCGTTCCATCGGTCAGCGATGTCCACTCTAGTGGTCCAGGAGCGGCATCTCTGGCTCAACCTGGCCGACATGAGGGGAGACCGATAAGACTCGGTTCCTGGACTCCCCATCTCCCGGCCGGGTGGTTCGGCGACGCGGTCGAGAGCTTTGCCCAGCAGTTCTCGGCCGCCCAGAAGCAGACGGAGGCCATAAAATACATCCTGCCCCGGCGGTCAGCTGCTGCCTCCACCCCGCCGCCGGCCGCAGCACCTCCGCCTGCTCGTCGCCGAGGACGTCCGCCCGCCGCTGCCCCCGCTCCCGCCCCAGCCCAGTAGCAGCCTCCACCCGGGCGTCGGCGTGGAGCCGGCCGTGGGAAGGACGTCCAGCCCGCTCAGGCCGCTGCCAAGCCAGGTGGCAAGCGCCGTCGTAAGAGACCTGAGGCGGGCCACCCAGAGATGGAGGAGACTGCTCTTCGAGACGGCCGCCGCAGCTCTCCTCCCCGGAGGAGGGCCGGGGGGCGATATTGTGTCATCCTGTTCCGCCGCTAGCCCCAGTGCTAGCGGCACCCAAATTGTCAATAAAAGAGCAGTTTCCGGAATCTCTGGGTGCCAAGAGAGTGCGCTTGGCGGTGTTCGACGCTTCCATGCCTTGTCACCCTCAGGCGCCTCTCTTATCGCCAGCAGGGGGTGCCGGCTGTGTCTGGGACGCTCACCAACGGCCTCCCCACACTCGCGTGCCCCCTCAGCGGAAGCAGGTAAGTGTTGCACAGCACACTCAGACCCCACCTTGGGCCGCTACCATGCCGCCCGTATCGGGTCCCTGCATGCCGCCGCGCTGCCCGCTGCGGGTACGTCTGTGGTGCCGTTGGTCCCGCTTGCACGGTTCCTGGGAGCCTGGCTAGCGCTTCCCAGCCCGTCTCGCTGGCTCATCCGTACTATCAGACTCGGCTATGCGATTCAGTTCGCCCGGCGTCCCCCCAAGTTCAGGGGCGTTCACTTCACCTCCGTGACGAAGGAGAATGCCCCTGTGCTCCAGGCGGAGATCGCAGTCCTACTGGCGAAGGACGCGATAGAGCCGGTCCCTCCAGCCGATATGAAGACCGGCTTCTACAGCCCGTACTTCATTGTACCCAAGAAAAGCGGCGGGTTACGACCGATCTTGGATCTGTGACTTCTGAACCAGTCCCTTCACAGGCTGCCGTTCAGGATGTTAACGCAGAAACGCATCTTCAGGTGCGTCCGTCCCCAAGATTGGTTTGCAGCGATCGACCTGAAGGACGCGTACTTTCATGTCTCGATTCTCCCTCGACACAGACCGTTCCACGCTTTGCATTCGACGGACGAGCATATCAGTACAAGGTCCTACCCTTCGGGCTGGCCCTGTCGCCCCGTGTCTTCACGAAAGTCGCGGAGGCGCCATTGCTCCCATGAGAGCGTGGTGTTCGCATTCTCAACTACCTCGACGACTGGCTGATCCTTGCCCAGTCGCGAGAGCAGTTGTGCGAACACAGGGACATGGTGCTCCGTCACCTTTGCCGGTTGGGGCTTCAGGTCAACTGGGAGAAGAGCAAACTCTGCCCCTCGCAGAGGATCTCTTTTCTCGGGATGGAGATAGACTCGGTCGCCCGGACGGCGCGCCTCACCGAGGAGCGCGTCCAGTCAGTGTTGAACTGGCGCGTGAACTCGTTCGAACGCAGGATAGCGGTACCACTGAAACATTTTCAGAGGCTCCTGGGGCATATGGCGCCCGCAGCGCGCAGTAACGCCGCTGGGATTGCTTCATATGAGACCGCTTCAACGCTGGCTCCACGACCGGTCCCGAGATGGGCGTGGCGCAGCGGAACTCTCCGTGTCCAAGTGACGCCGAGATGCCGCCAAACCTTCAGCCCGTGGTTGGACCCTTCATTTCTACGGGCAGGCGTGCCTCTAGAACAAGTGTCCAGGCATGCTGTTGTCTCCACGGATGCCTCATCCACCGGCTGGGGTGCCACGCACAACGGGCTTGCAGTGTCGGGTCTGTGGACGGGGCCCCAACTGCAATGGCATATCAATTGCCTGGAGTTGTTAGCAGTTCGTCTTGCACTCAGCCGCTTCAAAACGCCGCTCAGAGGCAAGCGCGTTCTGGTCCGTCACGGACAGCACTGCGGCCGTTGCGTACATCAACAAACAGGGTGGCTCACGCTCCCGTCGCATGTCACAACTTCGCCCGCCATCTCCTCCTATGGAGTCAGAAGCATCTGAGGTCGCCGTGCCATTCATATTCGGGCCTGCTCAATCGTGCGGCCCGGACGAGCTCTCACGACAGCCAGTGCTCCCGGGAGAGTGGAGACTCCATCCCCAGGTGGTCCAGCTGATCTGGAGTCGCTCGGGGCGCGCAGGTAGATCTGTTTGCCGCCCGGACTCCACCCACTGCCAGCTGTTCTATTCCCTGACCGAGGGGACCTCGGTTCGGATGCGCTGGCACACAGCTGGCCCGGGGCCTACGCAAATATGCGTTTCCCCAGTGAGCCTTCTTGCACAAACACTGTGCAAGGTCAGGAGGACGAGGAGCAGGTCCTGTTGGTCGCTCCGTACTGGCCCAACAGGACTTGGTTTTCGGAACTAGTGCTCCTCGCGACAGCACCCCTTGGCCCATTCCTCTGAGGAAGGACCTCCTGACTCAGAGACAGGGGCACCCTCTGGCACCAGCGTCCGGACCTCTGGAAACTCCATGTCTGGTCCTGGACGGGGACGCGGAGGTTCTAGGCGGTCTGCCACAAGCTGTGGTAGACACCATTACTTCCGCTAGAGCGCCCTCTACAAGGCACCTCACGCGTTGAAGTGGAACCTGTTCGTCGAATGGTGCTCTTCTCGCCGAGAAGACCCCGAAGGTGTTCGGTCAGTTCTGTGCTTTCCTTCCTACAAGACGGGTTGGAGCGAAGGCTGTCTCCCTCCACCCTCAAAGTTTATGTGGCCGCCATCGCCGCCAATCATGACTACGAGGCGGGAAGTCCTTAGGGAAGCACGATCTGATCGTCAGGTTCCTGAGGGGGCGAGGAGACTGAATCCGCCTCGCCTCTCTCTATACCCTCTTGGGACCTGTCTCTGGTGCTGACCGCACTGCAGAGGCCTCCTTTGAGCCTTTGCAGTCAGCTGAGTTAAAAATTCTGTCTCTGAAGACAGTACTCCTGACTGCATTGGCCTCCATCAAGAGGGTAGGGGACCTGCAGGCATTTTCGGTCGATTTAATCGTGCCTGGAATTCGGGCCTGGTAACTCTCACGTAATCCTGAGACCCCGGCCGGGATATGTGCCCAAGGTTCCCACCACTCCTTTCCGGGACCAGGTGGTGAGCCTGCAAGCGCTGCCTTCGGAGGAGGCAGACCCAGCCCTAGCTTTTCTCTGTCCCGTCCGCGCTTTGCGGACTTACGTGGACAGAACGCAAAGCTTCAGGACCTCAGAACAGCTCTTCGTCTGTTATGGAGGACAGCAGAAGGAAAGGCTGTCTCCAAGCAGAGGATGGCCCACTGGATAGTGGATGCCATCGTCTTGGCGTATGAAACCCAAGATGTGCCCTGCCCGCTCAGGTTAAGAGCCCACTCCACCAGGGGTGTAGCTTCTTCCTGGGCGCTGGCTCGTGGCGCCTCGCTGGCAGATATTTGTAGGGCTGCGGGCTGGGCGACACCTAACACGTTCGCTAGGTTCTATAGCCTCACGTGTAGAGCCGGTATCTTCCTGTGTGCTCACTTCCCATAGTCAGTAACACCGAAGTGCCCGTTCTAAAGTGTCGGCTTGCTGCGCCACTCCCTTCCCCATGGAACGGATACGCGCGCTTATATGCTCCAGTCGAGTTCCCAGTATGGCGAACCCTGTCGAGTCCTCCGCAACCCTCGGCAGTCGGACGTGGCGGAGCGTCCGATGCCAGGCCTAACGCTCGTATGCATTGGTGGAACTTGTGTTAGGCTGGGTTCCATATGTTGTGACCCCCACGGCGGTCCCATATGTGTATTCTCCACGGTAAGTCTCCCTTCTTCGCGAGCTCGTGTCTTTCCCTCTCTGCCGTCTCAGTGTGGTGTGGACCCCGCCTAGATGGCCGGAGCCACCCCTGGGGCTTCCGTGATGTAGCACTGCCCACGGCCAGTCCATACGTGTATTCTCCACATGGTAACTCCCTCCGGGCATGATGTGGCTTCCGCAGCGGCCCCCCGGGGCACGCTTTCCCAGCGTTATCCAATAGTCGGCTGAGTGGGTCTTGCGGAACAGCAGCTGACTCTCCCTGCGTGAATTTCCCCGCCCGGAACAGCCGGGGTCTGAGGGGCTTTCCCAGGGCGCTGGAAGTGGTAGCAACTGTGGCGTGTTCCAAAGGGATCCCAATTCGTCGGTGACGTCCGACGTACGTCGAACGTGACCGACTGAAAGGGAACGTCTCGGTTACGTATGGTAACCCTCGTTCCCTGAAGGAGGGAACGGAGACGTACGTCCCGTCGCCACAATTGCTGTACCATCACTGCAGGCCGAGTCAGTAGTTCGGCTCCTCAGTGAAAAACAAACGTGCGTGCATTTCACTTCCGCTTTATACCCGCGACGCGGCGGGGCGCGAGATGCAAATCTCGCACGCCAATTCTCATTGGCCTGTTCTCTATATCTCGAAGCTGTTAGGGGCTCCTGAAGTGATCCCAATTCGTCGGTGGCGTCCGGCGTGCGTCTCCGTTCCCTCCTTCAGGGAACGAGGGTTACCATACGTAACCGAGACGTTTTCTTTTATTGAATTGCCTGCATTGTTTTGCCTTATGCAGCGACTTTTTGTTGTGTCAAGCGCCAACATTAGTTAGCATATCCATTTAACATATATAATGCAATTATATAACATTTTAATATACTGTACATTAGTAGTCAGAATTGTTTTAAAGAAATACATTCTTTTATTCATATTCATTAAATTAATCAAAAGTGACAGTAAAGTAATTTATAGTAAAAATATTTATTTTGAACTTTCTACTCATCATCAAATGTAAAGCATTACTGCTATTATTGATGTTATTATTCCTTGATAATAATTAGAAATGTTTCTTATTCATATTAAAATGATTTCGAAGGATCACTGAAAGACTAGAGTAATGACGCTGAAAATTCAGCTTTGAGTTAATTATATTTTGAAATATAATAAAATAGAAAACAGTCATTTTAAATTGTATTTTTTTCTTAATATTACTTTTTACTTTATATTAGATCAAATAAATGCAACATAAGATACTTTGTTTTTTTGTTGTTTTTTTTACATTAATCTTACAAACAAAATATCTTACAAAATATACTTACAAAAAGTAGTGTATATTTTATATTATAAGATATAATAATATATCATGGAATTGTTAACTAATTATATGTTTTAGTTTACCTTGTATGTTTTTGTTTGTTTGTTTAATTAAATGATGGTCATGTTTCTAAGTGCGCTAAATCACAAAATAACATGCAATTGCAACCAAATAAGCCACCGTCACTGATGCAGTTTTTATTGGTTGATTTTCAGAATGATCACTCAACTAAGATTTGAACTTGTGACCCTGTGTCAAGAAATGTCAAGCTACACCTCATACTGAGTGAGGGACTGTGACCCCTGGAGACTGAACTTCTAGATTCACTCCTGGAAGAGATGTTGCTCCTCATGCCCCTTGGTCTTTCTGATTTTTTTAAGTATTCGGGACCCAATGGATTACACAATTTTGAGGGTCTATCTGAGTGCTTATTAATGTTTTATGGCCTAGTGGTTTGTCCACTGCAGCAACAGGTTTTCAGTCACTAACAGCATTGTATGTACTCTCTTAGGAAGGTGAAACTGGGTTTACTTCAATTTGATAGGTTTTGTTTTATTCCTTATTCCACAGTAGTTATCCACATCACAATTATACTGTCTGCTTATATATGTGTGTGTGTGTGTGTGTGAATATTTCCACAACCAAATGTGATTATGAGCTGGCGATACTACCAATTAATTGGCTCTGAAATCCTGCTGTTTGTGGCACGTCTCGCCTTTGCGTGAAGATGATAAATAAATATATAAATAACTACACAGAACGAAGAATCAAAGCAGGTTTCCTCCGGGCAGATGTTGAGCCAATTATGAGCATATAATGTTACTGACCATTCACCGTGAGACAGACACCTTCAACCCCCAGTGGATTGGGAACATAAATTGTGCATTTATTAAGCTCATCTACACGCTATACCTCGGTGTCTGCTTTTCTGCTGACACAAGCTACTAAGAAAATAGAGATAAACTAGATCCAGATGAAATGCAAAGAGACTAGAGCCCTTTTGACTCCGTGTACTGAGAGAAGAAAATCTCGTTGAAGATGGAATATTGTTGAATTTCTCACAAACCCCTTTAAATTAAGTGCAAATCCACAAGCCACTGACTCATTCTGATGTCAGCAGCCACTGTTGACTTTGCACTTGGAATATGCGCAAAAAGAAAAAAATCTTCAACTAGTTGAACATTATGAATGGACCGTATTTGATGCAGAAACATGGATAATTGACAACCACATTGATCTTTTATAAAAAGAATAATAATAATAATAATGAATACAATAAATAAAGAACAATAAATATGCTTAAAATTGCATAATTGTAAAGTCTCATGTTTAGACACATTAATTGATTGTGTTTTATTAATTTATTGTCAAGTCTTTCCCCACCAAACTTCTTTGTGAGAAAACGCTTCCCTGCCAAACACAGAATTTTCCGGGTTTCCGTGTTTTCACTGTTAGATGCTAGGGGACGCTATTATGCATCTTCCGAATGAGTACAGGATCTCCTGATCAAAACACAGACGAGATAAAAAAATAGCATATAAATCAAAACTATGTAATGTTTCTGAATGAAATGTCGACCCAGGACGAGCTATAGGACATTTGCTGTGAAGCATTAGGAGTGTTGATGGACTCGATCTACTCCATCTGTGTTTGATCATCGCTCTGAATATGATCTGGATGTAGTCTTTGACAAAAACTTGATTTTCTCAGCTTTTTGCTCAATATGTTGCTTTTATTATGAAACTTACCCATATTTAAGTGTTGATAAAATAAGAATGGATGAAGCTAGAATAAAACATTTTTGGTTTGTTTAAAAGTAGACGGTCTGCTCTTTCTTTTGATATATTTCATGTTCAGATATTCATACAACAAAATATTCTATGGGTCATTACATTTTTGTCAAAATGATCAAAAGCCCTTGCAATGGCTGGCAACTTTTTTTTTAAAACGCTGCCGGGGAAAGAGTTAAAGATATTATATAACTTTCTGCATTATTTAAATTATTTTCCTAACATTTTATTATTATTATTATTATTATTATTATTATTATTATTATTATTATTATTATTTGGTAGTTCAACTGTAAATATCCCATATTGTCTCTTAATTATATGAGGCAGTTGACGAGTTGGGGATTGAGGGTGAGGAGAGGTTACAGTTTAAAGTATTTTTTAGGTTAAATATAGCTTGTAACTGCTAAGCCTGCTGATATATGAGCAATGGGATTTTTATGTATTTATTTACTTATTTTTGTTGTAATGCCAAAAGAGCATGTGTTTAAAAAAAAAAAAATAAATATTCCCAGTAGGTTTTACCTCAAAAGAAGAATTAAAGCCTTTAAAAAGTTCCACTCTCTGGTTCCATTTATAGAATCAGCTAAACAAAATTGCATTTTGATGATTTATTTTAACAGCTTTTTCTCTGGGGAATAAACAAAACACACATACAAAAATGTGCATTTCATTTTATTTTATTTTCTGATTTAAGAAAAAAAAAAAAAAAAAAACAGAGATTGTGTTTCAAACAATAAGTTGTCTGTTTTTGGGAATAAACAAAAACACAAATCTGTTTTTCATGTAGCTCAAACAATAAGAGCATGGCGCTAGCAACGCCAAGGTCATGGGTTCGATTCCCAGGGAAAGAAAGAACTGACAAAATGTAAAAATGTGTACCTTCAATGCAATGTAAGTCGCTTTGGATAAAAGCGTCTGCCAAATGCATAAATGTACCTCAGACCTGTATGACTGATTTTCTTCTGGGGAAAAAACTAAGGCAGGGCTCGACAGTTCGACCATTTCACTCGAATTTGCGACTAAAAATAGATGTGTGTGAACTGTAAAATGTATATTGGAGCACCTATGCGAATAAAACATCCCTGCGGATCAGTTTTCTTAAAAAACTGTAAGATCATAAAAAGTCTTCAATAGTTTAATGGTATAACAAGCGTCTTAATGATCATTTTGAAGGAACACGCCGACTTTTTGGGACTTTATCTTATTCACCATGTCCCACAGAGATAGATAAGTCCATACATACCATTCTCATCTCCGTGCGTGTCATAACTCTGACGCACCCGCCGCTAGCCTAGCTTAGCACAAAGACTGGAGGTAAACGGCTCCAGCTAGCCTACTGCTCAATAACACCAACATTTTCCTATTTACATGTTGTGATGTGTATAGTTTAGTGCTGGGAATTGATTTAAAAAAAAGTAACTAATTAATCACTTTTTTTTCTGTAATTAACCGCGATTAATCGCAAGTTTTTATTATTACTCTCCAAATGAATGTAGAAACGGTTTAAAGGCAGCATATTTTAAATATGTGTTGTAATGGCATCTTTTTATGAATGAAGACAAGTATAACATATGAAACACCAATGACATGACATTACAGTATAAATGAAAGCTACCAATTTCAACATTTATTAGGCTTAAAAAAAACAACTTTTAATTTAAGTGAACTTAAAACAATCTTTACATAAACCCATTATAATAAATGTTATATTTACCTGTGGCCTTCCTTGTTAGACACATACCATATATACCTTTCTTAACTGCATAAATAATAAATTAAACATAGATTGATCATCATTAAAGCTACACTTTTCTCTGTTCCCTTTGTTCTTTGATGAACATTAATGACAGACATCATTAGTGCTCCTGTGACTTTAAGATCGGCGGATCTGACGCGCTGTCACGCACATCTCATTTTCAAAGTTAATTTAAGACGTTATTTAACTAATTTAAGATTCCTATTATGAGAAAACTCGACATTCTCAACAGCAACATTCTCTGTGTTGCTGTTATTGTTTTGTTCAAGAGCGAAAGATAACTTGATGTGTGCACGAGACTGTGTGTGTGTGTGTGTGTGTGTCAGCTCCCTATCTTCCTATCATGTAACGTACATGAATGTGGCCGACTCTCTGATCAGTGCCCTGACTACTGAACTAGAGATCTGATTGAGACGCATCCACACAGACAGGGCACTGACATACTCAGTGCGTTCTCTTCTGTCTTGTCGTGCTTAGGTGGTTTAAAGGCATTTACATGAGCGTGATCATATAATGTAACGCTAGGCAAAAACGGATATAAAACGAGCTCTGCATTAATTGCGCTAAATATTTTTAATGCGTTAAACTGAAAAAAAAAAACAAATCGCCTGCGTTAACGCGATAATTTTCACAACACTAGTATAGTTACATCGTGTACTAAGACCGACAGAAAATTAAAAGTTGCATTTTTCTAGACCGATATGGCTAGGAACTATACACTCATTCCTGCGTAATAATCCAGGAACTTTACTGCCGTATCATGGGTGCAGCGGCGCAATGATTTTACGCAGCGCCTGAAAATAGTCCCCAGCACGCTCTCTGTGCAAGCAGGTTGTCACTTTGGTTATGTTAACGGAAGTTAGCCTATTTTCAGGCTGCACCCATGGTACGGCAGCAAAGTTCCGGGATTATTACACAGGAATGAGAGAAGGTTTTGTGGTCCAGGGTCATCTATCAATTTTACTAGTATCAGTGTTATTATAGTTAACAAAAACTAAAACCATACAAAAAATATCTTTACTTGAAATAAATAAATGTTAACGGACATAAAATATTTTCATTTAGTTTAAATGAACCTGTTATTTAGTTTCATTAACCTGATGTGCCAAACTAAAATAAAAATGTATAAAAACTGTAGACATTTTTAAAAAGAACAAAAACTAAAATATATTTTGAAGAATGATGGTGTCCATGATGATAAAACATTGAAACACTGAAACATTTTTGTGTTTCACAGAACTCCTCACAGGTTCTGATCAACATGATGATGACAAAGGCATCTTATTTAATTATGCATTTTGACCTCATATTTTGTGCTTAACAGTCTCACAGAAAGTACCTGAAAAAACATAAAAGACCAGACCAGACAAATACACATTTGACTTGAAAGTCTTATGTCATGCACAGCTAAGCAGTTTTCTTTCAGGTGGAACTCATGCATGTGTTATTTCTCTATATTTGGAAGCCGCTAATACTCTTGTCCTGTGTAGAAGGAATTGTGGGATTTGCAAAAGATTGCATGCCTTGCCCTTTGTGTGCAGGGGGTGATGAGTGTTCACTGCTGTTGCCTGATAATTGTGCACGCATAGAGAGGCATTGATTGAATCGTTGCACAACAAAGCAGAAACTGCTTATTGAGCTAATGTGCTAGTGTGTTGGGATCAATTTCACAATGTCACTTTTAAAGTATAGACTATGGAGAGTGGTAGGCGTGCCAGAGCTTTGATAATCATTTTTATGTGCTTGAACATGCAACTTTCATAACCTAGCCTATAGGTGCTAGTTAATGTGACTGTCACAGACAGTGCTTTCTAGGTAACTATAAGTTTTCCTTTTTGGATGTGGTGTTACTCTCTCACTATTGCAAATCACTTATCACGTGCTGCTTCAGTTATTTTGTGCTGGTAAAACAAATCAATCCTCATCAGCATAAAATCAGTTCTCTAGAATCTGCTGTGGATATACTGCATGCTGGGCAGTTTATGAGTGCTTTGATTGTTGCGAAAAATGCATGTAAACTATTTGTTCACCTTGCCCTTGCGATCAGATGTATTGGCTTGCTGCACTGAGAGACTTTAAGAAGGATATAAACATTTGATTTTGCAGTGTTCTGTTTGAGGGATTAATAGCCAGTTTTATAAGTAATAACAGAGATAATCATATTTCTATTAAGATGTATGTTACATTATATCATTAATAATAGGTATTAAGATTATATGGTTGCATTCATTAATAATCTATATACACAACCATTCAAAAGTTTGGTGTGTGTAACTTTTTTCTTTGTGCTTATTATTATCAATGTTGCAAATCCCTGCTGGTAACACTTTACAATAAGGTTGTATTAGTTAACATTAATTAATGCATTGGTTAACATGAACTAACCATGAGCAATGCCTGTAGCTTTACTGTATTTGTAAGGTTATCTTACTGTACATATTTACATTAGTTTACGTAACCGTTGACACACAAAATCTAATGTAAATATGTACAGTAAGATAACCTTACAGATACAATAAAGCTACATGCATTAACTCATGGTTAGTTAATGTTAACTAGTGCATTAACTAATATTAACTAATTGCACTGTTAACATGAACATATGCATTAATATATGATTATAAGATTAACTAATGCTGATCGGAGGTGTTGTTCATGGTTAGTTAATGTTAACTAATGCATTAACTAATGTTAACTAATACAGACTTGTTACCCTTGTGGTTATATTTTTTGTAAACCTTTTTTTTTTTTTTTTTTTATTAATAGAAAGTTCAGAAAAACAGCATTTATTTGAAATATAATTTTTATCATTGTCTTTACTGTCACTTTTGATCAATTTAATGCATCCAAATCTGATGTATTGACCCTAATATTTTGAATGATACTGGATATTTGAATATTTACAGATAATATAATTGATATTTCTGTACAGACCGTCATCAATGTCATTATTTGAGTTTTTATTTTTATATGCAACTGGTTGCTTTACATGTCGGTCAGATGGTAGAATGATGAAAGAAAAAGAAAAGGTGTTGGAAAATTTTGAATGGAATCCTATTCCTCAACAAGTTACATGAACAGCGTTTGTTCCAATATTCCTCCTCCTCTCTCTCTCTCTCTCTCTCTCTCTCTCTCTCTCTCTCTCTCTCTCTCTCTGCTTCAGTGGAAGTGGAGACAAAGGAAGAGAAATAGAGTGAGGGTCATGGATGCAGACGTAACACGAGAACCGTCTCTTGCTGTTTCAGCACTCGGGCAGGATATAGCGACCCTTAAAATGGTTAAAGCAGTCAAACTGCAAGGGTGGCACAGTCCTGTGAGTTATAGACTGAAGATGACAAATGCAGTGGGACCATGGGGAGAACAGTGTATGAGGGAACATCCAAGATCTGTGCAGAGTACTTAAAAGTCCTGCAATGCCAGTAGGGATTTAGTTTTAATAAAGAGAGAACTGTTATGCATTTATGATTTATGTATATGCAATATCCGAATAAGTATGTAGAAGTTTTTTCTTTATTCAAACTGTTCAGGTGGACCAGTGACGAGTGAATATAGTAAGCATTCTAGCTCATATCAGTACCACTCATTCAGTCAGGTTAATTAATGGTTAAGGGAACACTCAACTCAGTCCTGGTTAAAATCACAAAATCTCAAGTGTATATTTCTCTCACCTTCATTACTGTTCATTAATATGTATGCTGATAAATGTGTGTGCGCGCAGCAAGCGTCTTGCTCTCACATGCTTTCACATGTGCAGTGACGAAACTGCTCTCCTAATCAGTGCTGATGTAATCAGCAGTCAGCCCACCTATCTCACTCGCTGCCTTTCTGTTTTCCTGCACTACTGAGACAGATTCCCCACTGCAGTGCACTATCCCTGCTAACAGGTCATTGCCATTAGGAGAGCTTATCTTCCAGCATGGGCGCTCCAGCGCCCAACATTTTGTGTATACACTTGTATACCCACAAACTAAATTGCATTAGCATTGCTTTCTCAGTCAAAACAGATCATTCACAGTGAATTGACTTAAAGGACTTAATAGTTCACCCAAAAATAAAAATCCATCCGGAAAGACGGACAGACACACAGACAAGACAGTCTGTCGTTTCGTTCTATCGTTCTATAAATTAAAATGTTTTGACACTTTTTATTTCATTAAGCCTTCTGAGCTAAAGAACAAAATTAAATCTGATGTCATTATTGTCTGACTGGTGATTTGACATGGTTTTACCAACTTTGCAGATTTCTGTTTTCCCCCAAATTGGCTGCCTAGTGAAATGACGTGCCTGAGACTTTGACGTGCTGCATTGTCAATATGTCTTGTAATGTAGGCTAAATGTTTTGAAACTTGACAAGTGAGGTTTTGACGAAATGGTCAATCACAATTGTTTGTGATGGGTTGTATTACTGTAAATGTATTGAATGTTGCAGTATGAACGATTCAGTAATGCTTTGAATTATACACCATTTACCAGCAATTTTCCATAATTTTAGGTGTTACGACATTACATTATAGAGATATCGTGTCATGCGATTACTGCACATTGACACCCTAAATCTGTATTGTAAAATTTAAAATATAATATTGAAGCATTCACATACAGTGCATCAGGAAAATATTCACCCTCACTTCACTTTTTCCACATTTTGTTATGTTACAGCCTTATTCTAAAATGGATTATATTCATTATTTACCTCTAAATTCTACAAACAATACCCCATAATGACAACATGAAATAAGTTTGTGAAATCTTTGCAAATGTATTAAAAAGACAAAAAATAAATAAAAAATCACATGTACATAAGTATTCTTTGCCATGACACTCAAAATTGAGCTCAGGTGCATCCGGTTTCCACTGATCATCCTTGAGATGTTTCTACAGCTTGATTGGAGTCCACCTGTGGTCAATTCTGTTGATTGGACATGATTTGGAAAGGCACACACCTGTCTATACACTCACCTAAAGGATTATTAGGAACACCTGTTCAATTTCTCATTAATGCAATTATCTAATCAACCAATCACATGGTAGTTGCTTCAATGCATTTAGAGGTGTGGTCCTGGTCAAGACAATCTCCTGAACTCCAAACTGAATGTCAGAATGGGAAAGAAAGCTGATTTAAGCAATTTTGAGCGTGGCATGGTTGTTGGTGCCAGACAGGCCGGTCTGAGTATTTCACAATCTGCTCAGTTACTGGGATTTTCATGCACAACCATTTCTAGGGTTTACAAAGAATGGTGTGAAAAGGGAAAAACATCCAGTATGCGGCAGTCCTGTGGGCGAAAATGCCTTGTTGATGCTAGAGGTCAGAGGAGAATGGGCCGACTGATTCAAGCTGATAGAAGAGCAACTTTGACTGAAATAACCACTCGTTACAACCGAGGTATGCAGCAAAGCATTTGTGAAGCCACAACACGCACAACCTTGAGGCGGATGGGCTACAACAGCAGAAGACCCCACCGGGTACCACTCATCTCCACTACAAATAGGAAAAAGAGGCTACAATTTGCATGAGCTCACTAAAATTGGACAGTTGAAGACTGGAAAAATGTTGCCTGGTCTGATGAGTCTCGATTTCGGTTGAGACATTCAGATGGTAGAGTCAGAATTTTGCGTAAACAGAATGAGAACATGGATCCATCATGCCTTGTTACCACTGTGTAGGCTGGTGGTGGTGGTGTAATGGTGTGGGGGATGTTTTCTTGGCACACTTTAGGCCCCTTAGTGCCAATTGGGCATCGTTTAAATGCCATGTCCTACCTGAACATTGTTTCTGACCATGTCCTTCCCTTTATGACCACCATGTACCCATTCTCTGATGGCTACTTCCAGCAGGATAATGTACCATGTCACAAAGCTCGAATCATTTCAAATTGGTTTCTTGAACATGACAATGAGTTCACTGTACTAAAATGGCCCCCACAGTCACCAGATCTCAACCCAATAGAGCATCTTTGGGATGTGGTGGATGGGAGCTTCGTGCCCTGGATGTGCAGCCCACAAATCTCCATCGACTGCAAGATGCTATCCTATCAATATGGGCCAACATTTCTAAAGAATGCTTTCAGCACCTTGTTGAATCAATGCCACGTAGAATTAAGGCAGTTCTGAAGGCGAAAGGGGATCAAACACAGTATGGTGTTCCTAATAATCCTTTAGGTGAGTGTATAAGGTCATCACAGTTAACAGTGCATGTCAGAGCACAAACCAAGCCATGAAGCCCAAGGAATTGTCTGTAGACCTCCGAGACAGGATTGCATCTAGGCACAGATCTGGTGAAGGGTACATAACAATTTCTGCAGCATTGAAGGTCCCAATGAGCACAGTGGCCTCCATCATCCATAAATGGAAGATGTTTGGAACCACCAGGACTCTTCCTAGAGCAACTGAGTGATCGAGGGAGAAGGGCCTCAGTCTGGGAGGTGAACAAGAACTCGCTGGTCACTCTGACAGAGCTTCAGCATTTCTCTGTGGAGAGTGGAGAAACAAGGTTGTTCAAGAAGAACAACCATCTCTGCAGCACTCCACCAATCAGGCCTATATGGTAGCGTGGCCAGACAGAAGCCACTCCTCAGTAAAAGGCCGCCTAGAGTTTGCCAAAAGGCAGGACTCTCAGACCATGAGAAACAAAATTCTCTGGTCTGATGAAACAAAGATTGAACTCTTTGGCCTGATTGGCAAGTGTCATTGTCTGAAGGAAAACAGGCACCACTCATCACCTGGCCAACACCATCCCTACAGTGAAGCGTGGTGGTGGCAGTATCATGCTGTGGGGATGTTTTTCTGCAGCAGGAACTGGGAGACTAGGCAGGATCAAGGGAAAGATGAATGCCGCAATGTACAGAGAGATCCTTGATGAAAACCTGCTCCAGAGTGCTCTGGACCTCAGACTGGGCGAAGGTTCCTCTTCCAACAGGACAATGACCCTAAGCACACAGCCAAGGTAACAAAGGAGTAGCTATGGGACAACTCTGTCTGTGAATGTCCTTGAGTGGCCCAGCCAGAGCCCAGACTTGAACATCTCTGGAGAGATCTGAAAATGACTGTGCACCGACGCTCCCCATCCAACCTGATGAAGCTTGAGAGGTCATGCAAAGAAGAACTGGATAAACTGCCCAAAAAAAGGTGTGCCAAGCTTGTAGCATCATATTCAAAAAGGCCTGAGGCTTGGTGCCAAAAGTGCTTCAACAAATTATTGAGCAAAGCTTGTAAATACTTATGTACATGAGATTTTAATTTTGTTTAAATTTTTAATAAATTTGCAAAGATTTCAAACAAACTTCTTTCACGTTGTCATTATGGGGTATTGTTTGTAGAATTTTGAGAACAATAAGGAGTTTAATCCATTTTGGAATAAGGCTGTAACATAAAATCTGCTGTGAATACTTTACAGATGCACTGTACACTACCGTTTAAAAGTTTGGGATGGGTACATTTTCTTAAAAAAAAACTTTTATTTGATCAAAATACAGTAAAAACAGTAATATTGTGAAATGTTATTTACATATCATTTATTTAAAATGACTGTTTAGTATTGTAATACATTTTAAAATGCACTTTATTTCTATGATGGAAAAGTTGAATTGTATTATTATATCTTACAATTTTGTATATTTCAGATGAAGGACGGGTGGAGTTTAGATTATATAATTTTTCTCAGTGGATTTCTCTCTCACAAAGTATATTATATGCAAAACAGTTTAAACCTTTTTCTTTGTTTCATTATCCCATTCTAGCCCTTCCAAGCTATACCTGTGGAAATCCAGGCCAGCTGCTCAACGGCATGCAGCAGGGCTCTACTTTCAACATTGGGGACAAGATCCGCTACAGCTGCAACCTGGGTTACGTGCTGGAGGGCCACACTGTGCTCTCCTGCCTGGCCACTTCCTCCGGCACAGCTGCCTGGGACTTCCCTCTGCCGTACTGCCGAGGTGAGTCCGGGGGCTTCATATGGGCAGGGTGGGACTGAACCTCCTCAAGAGTGACTCAAGAAAAGGTTACGAAGTGTCTTTATCAGGGCTGACAGATATCCCAGTGTTTAGTAGCAGGTTGGCTGCACAGTTCTGTTTTTCCTGGATGAGACGCAGTAGAGACCCCCGAGGTGATACCTGCCGACGTGTGAAAGCCGTACAGGCGTGTTGCGTAAGACAGTGGGGTCACGTGGTAAGCGTGTTAGCTGTTGCCTGGGGGACAGGGATATCCAAATGCTCTCCGTCATGATACTCTGAAAACATTCTGACAGTTCAAGGCCAAATATTAACATGATGTGAGCCCCCATTGACGTCTTAAGTCCAGGCAGTTTAACACAAGCACAGGCTCATAAATATGTATAAATGAACTCTGTATATGCATGCGTTTATTTTATGAGAGGCATGTTCACATATTCATGACAGTCTCATAAAAACATACACAGGTCTTGCAGTTAATAAAACAATGACAAAGTACTCCACAGATAATAGCATGTATAATGTATTAGACATATGCGAGTGCAATGCTCAGTAGCTGCGGTCTCCAGATCGAGTGCGAGTGAGTTCTCGCAGGCCAGTATGAACCAGGGCCATCTGTGCCTGGGATGGGGGACAGGAAGCCCACGTAAATACACACATGCTCAGGCTTGCAATGCCAGAAAGAGACCCCTTCTTGCCAATGCTTCCTCTTAATTTAAACAATAAAATATTTATGTACATTTACAGTCAGTATTCCTTATTTACATGCAGAATTGCACAGCATTTTTATTTATTTTTTATAAATAATTTTATATTGAATTTTTAATTTTATTTAATATTTTATTTTATTTCTTCTGGGTTTAACCATTGTATCGATCAAATACTATTTATTATGTTTTGTTTGTTTTTAATGTTATTTTTCTTTATTATTATGCTTTAAGTTTTTTATATATATATATATATATATATATATATATATATATATAATTATATTTTTTATTATTTTTTTATTCACAACAGCATTTCATTCCACATTAAAGGTAGGGTAGGCGATTTTCAGAGAGGCTAGCAATAGCGAGCTAGCTTTGAAAGCATAAGACCCCACCCTCCCTTCAGAGCGTCTCCAATGCCACGCCTCCTTCAAGACACATGAACACATAAGGCAGGGAGCAAACAAAAGTGAATTAAACTACCTTATGTCTCAAAGCACATAACATTACAATAATAATGACATAACTTAAAGAGCACTGGCCTGTACCACCTGACTGCTGCAGATTCATTTTGCCGTTTGTAGTGTTGCCATTAAAACGCATACATTTGAGTCACAAACTCTCCGAGTTTACAGGTTTCCTTCTCTTCCAAAGAACAGTAGTTTTGGTGTGAACGCAGCATAAGCTCGTTTTGGTTCAGGAGGAGCTGTAAAAGGTGGCTGCTGTTTTAGTTGCGCTGCTCGGTGACTGACGTCTAATTCCGCATAGCATGAAACGCGCCAATGACGTGTGATGTCTGCGCGAGCAGGTGCACGGAGGTATGGAAATACATACGTTGACAGGCATGTATGAGACTTTATCATTGCAATAATTGGACAAACATTTTATAGTCCTACACCTTCCACAGATATATGAATGAATACATTTAGACCACTTAACTTCGTTATTTGCTATCAGGATATGAAGAGACTTTCAACAAGCATATCAAAAAAATGTTCAACACTGGAACCAATCGCCTACCCTGCCTTTAGATATTAAGAAAAAATTATCTCTACACGATTAAAGTTTAGATGAGAAAATAACCTCACTTTAATCTTTTAATTCTACATTCTACAATATTATCCTGTATTATCAAAACATTGCAATGTGCAATTTTTCCCCCATTCATAATCGTAAGATTTTTTTTTTATCATTATTTTAATGTTGTACTACATTCTATATGTTCAGTCTGCTTGGAAATCATGTCTACTCTGTATCGTCTATAATCCTTTATCTTTTATCTCTCTCCCATTTGAATGGTTTTCATATTAATTAGCCATGCGACCTAGGCCAAACAGAGTTCTGCTCTGTACACATGTAGAGAAAACAGCAAATCAAAGCTTATTTGATTATGGGTGTCCAGAAGATGGCAGGAGGTTGGGTAATTTCCCTTTAAGGAGTCACACAGTGTCAGAAAGGCTCAATCTTGCTTCTCTGTCCTCATTAGTGCTTGTCTTTCAGGCCTCTTCTTTCAAATACAACACTCAGACTCCAGTCTGCCTTATTTGCCATTTCCTATAGAGCATATTATAAATATTTGATTTAATAAGCTTAGATGTCTACATTTATATTAATTAATAAATACCCTCCCAAATGAATACATACATTCAGATCTCCGGCCACTAAGCCTCTCCACATGGTCTGTATCTTCACATCCCTTGTGAGAATACATGCAGTATTCTGCATTCAACACATCAAAATGGTGGGCTGCTGGCATGCCACCCTCCTCTATGGCACACTGAACAGGATGACTGCTCCAGAAAGACGATAAGAGAAAACCCAAAAGTTGAAATCGCACAGACTGGTTGGATGCCTTCTTCCTCAAATCCTTTTCTTTCCCTCTTCTTTTGCCCGTTGTAGTTCTCTATCATTGCTGGCTCTTGGGTCTCAGGGTGCCGCTGCACACCACTCGCTGCTGTGTTACCATGGTAGCCGCAGAGCCTGAGGAAGGCAGTATGAAGAGACATGAAACACAAGCAGACCATCTTTTGTAGGGGCTTAGATCTTTATGCATGACACATCATCCGTTTATCCAAGCCAATTGAACAAGTCACTTTGACATAAAAGAGACTTCCTTAAGCAGTTCAAAGGTCTGCTTGAGCTTATTAAGAAAACTGATTGATTTAAACTAAAATTCTTTTACATATAGTAGCTGTCAGGAAATGTGGGTGCTTTGATTGATATCACAATATTTATTTATTTAAATAACATGACAGTGAATGATTGCCCTGTGCTCTAGTTTATTGTACATTATACTTCGAGGTATTACCATGGCATAAAATTGGCTTTGCTGTGGTAATACCAACAGGTTGTTATGCTTGTCTCTTTACGGTACTTCTCAGTGATGGACGCTTTTCACATTTCTCTGGGTTTTTAGAAGGGTACACGTCTACAGTTATAAGCAAGAGAGAACAGCAAATATGATTTTTATGTTTTCATTTGTTAAAATGATTGCATTGGAAATGACTTTCCAAAAGAGGTAAT
This sequence comes from Paracanthobrama guichenoti, assembly GCA_018749465.1. Lineage (NCBI taxonomy): Eukaryota > Metazoa > Chordata > Actinopteri > Cypriniformes > Gobionidae > Paracanthobrama > Paracanthobrama guichenoti. The sequence goes on along the minus strand of CM031961.1, from coordinate 27,250,495 downwards.
ACAAATAATGATTACGGCCAGCAGAAGAGAGAAAAAATACCAATGTATTGTTACTCTCTCAAACTCTCTCGCAGCAGTGTTAACCTAAAAAAAGAAAAGCATAAACTACAATATGTTCGAATGTTTGAGGTTGGTAAAAGTTTTTAAAGTTATTTTTGAAATAAATATTTTATGTTCAAGGCTTCCATTTACTTAATGAAAATACTATTGTAAAATGTGATTACAATTTTAAATAACTGTTTTACATTTCATTATATTTTAAAATGTAATTTATTCCTGAATCTTCGGTCACACGGTACTTCAGAAATCATTCTAATATGCTGATTTTGGTGTTCAAGAAACATTATTATTATCATCAATTTTGAAAACTGCTTAATATTTTTATGGACACTGTGATGCATTTTCTTATTTTTTTCCATGATTCTTCAATGAATAGAAAGTTAAAAGAACAGCTTTTATTTGACATAGAAACCTTTTGTAACATTATTAATGGTTTTATCGTCACTTTTTCTTCCGTCCTTGCTGAATAAAAGTATCAAAAATGACTGACCCCAAACTTTTGAAGTACTGTTTGTAGTGAATTATGATTGCTTGCCTTTCTTACATCCAGGGGCCGTTCTAGACTGTTTTTAAGGGGGCTTTAAACCCCTGTGTGTCATCTTAGAAGAAAATAAAGTCCATATTTTTGTTTTTAGCTAGTTGACATTAATACTTGTTAATGATATGATGGCATTTTTCTGTTAGTCAGACAGTAGCCTAAACATGCACCGATCTGAACTGCAGAAATACTGGTATCATTATACTGTATCATTTAAAAAGTTTTTGTATTGACTTGATACCAATTAATCACATCCTAGAACCACCCCTGCTTACATCTGTTTGCATAATGTATTGTGATTTGTCTTGTGTTCCTTATATGTAATCATTTATTACTGTAACACTATTCATTTATCTTTTTTGCAAGCACATGAAGCAAAAATCTAGTTTTTAGTAATGCTTTTAGGTTTTTTCACAAAGCATTTTATAAATATTAGCAGTTTAGACATGAAGTCACAAAGTCTCAACAAGATCAAACGACCAAACTGAGAGGCAGAGCTGAGGCCAGTGATCGGCATGTTCTGCTGAAGTGTGAAGGAAACTCTCGGCTGGAATACCAATAGCCGGTCCTCCCTCCGAACCCTCCCTCCTCTGCATCCATTGCGCTTTTTTTCCCTCTCCATCCCTCTGTACCAGAACTCTCAGAGGCTTCTCCTCACATATGCTCTGTGTCTCTCTGGGGAAATGTAAGAGTGACGGATCCGACAGAAGACTGACAGTGCCCAGGTCCTCCCGCCGTTTTCCACTCACAGAAAAGAAATCATGCGATTAGCCAGTCACCGCTAATGAATCCCATGCTGGCCTGTCAGTGAAGAACTCATCACCCATCAGTGACAAGCAGGCTCCTTCACCTGTGTGAGGCATACACACACACACACACACTGCACTCGTTCTGACAGAGTTTGTTTATTTGGTTGGTGAAAGAATTTTGCTTGGTAGGTAGGTGTGATGACTCACTTTTTCTCTCGCGTTGTCTTTCCTTCCTCAAACTCACACACGAACGCCAACTCAAACGCCTTCTAAACAAATCTCCCATCACTCTCTTTCCCCCTCAACCCTTCTTTTACCCCGGAGAGGCTTCTAGTTATCATTATGAGTCACTCACTCGCTCACACAGAGGCTCTTTGCTCCTTTACTTGCCTGGAAGGCAACACATCCACTTGGCATGCAGCCATAATTCAGAATTCTTCTGTAGCTATCAAACTGGAGGCTTTTATGTCTTTGCATGCCACATTTTTATCGTAAGGCCTGCTTTTTTTTCCTACACAGAGTTGAGTACAAAAGAAAAAAATATTTTAATAGAAATGATATTTTCTTTTGGGGGTATTTTATACTTTTATACCACTATATATATATATATATATATATATATATATATATATATATATATATATATATATATATATATATATATATATATATATATTAGTAGTAGTATAAAATGTCAATCATGTACACTACCACACTAACATTCAAGTTTTTACTGTAATTTTGATCAAATAAATGCAACCTTGATGAGGCTAAGATACTTTTTCAAAAACATCAAACTTTTGAATGTTATTGTATATTTAATTTAACTTAATGTATCAGTGAATCAAAATTTCACGTATTTGTATATTTAGAAAACAAGATGCTGTAGAATTTTAGGTCAGTAATTGAACAAGACATTCTAAAATGTATTATTGTTTAACTTTACACTAATCTTGTTATGCTGATTATATATTATGTAATAATAATTAGATAAATGTCAAATAGAATAGTAGAAATGGAAATAGTGGTCTCAGACCTTTGGACCTTTGCATATTAAATATAACCTGCAATTTGAATAAACCTGTTTCAGGGTAGATTCCATACTGAATATTACGTGGATGAAAATGAGACTGTGAGGGAGAGACAACAGTCTTTACAATGACATGCACTATTTAAAGGTCCTAGATCACATGTAAAACTCACAACTTACAAAAATTGCTTTATGCCGTTTTTGTTGACTGAAAGCTCTTTGGGAAGATGTTTCAGCAACTGAATAGCTGGTATGTTGTTAAACAGCTGAACACACTGTACTTCTATCCCTCACAGCCTCATTTTTATTCCTGTCAAACATTAAATTTGCCGCTACCCTTACTAAGGTCTATTGAGATGACCAAACCATTTCTACCAAAACTCACCCCGGATATCGTGCAGTCCCTGATTACATGTACTAGCTCTGAATCTTTGAAGAGTTTTTCCAACTTTGCAGCTACAAAATGGCTTTTAGATGCAGCCTGGCTGTCTTTACAATTTTTATTCATTTTCTGTTCATCGTGCTAGAGACAATGCCTTTTTAGGTTATGTTGAGGAATAGACTTTTTGAAAAGGAGGTCAGGTATCTAGACTCAACTTTTCTCCATGTCAAAAAGTTTTGATTTCTTACTTTTCTCAGGGGAGGGACGCATAGGTAAAAAACAGGGGGAGGGAAGTCAGTGGGTCTGTTGCTTTGCCTTCACCCTCAGTTGGCTTGGCTCTTTTTCCTCACCTCACGGACTCACTGTCAGGAAGAAAGACTGAGCATCAAGAGAGTGAAAAATAGAGAAATTGCATTTGATTCACTAAGGAAGGTTGGGAGAGCCAGGGGGCTCAATTACCACAGCAGCTTTTAAGTGCCTATTTATTATATAATCGTCTTCTTAACACACTTTTAAGGAGTAGGATAGGTTTTGACTAGATAATAATTAACAAAATTTTACATAGATCTCAATTAATTACCCCCATGTTACAGTGTGTTGCATCACTGGCCTGCAAGTGTTGCCCGAAACCTGCTGCGTCATCTTATTGTTTCTCCACCAGAAGATCAAGGAAATTGATTTAATCCAAGTTAAACTTGTCTGTATTTGTGTGTCATCTCTTCACAGCGGACGATGGCTGTGGTGGCACCCTGCGGGGTCAAAGCGGTGTCATCACTAGTCCAAATTACCCCCAGGAGTACAACAACAACGCAGACTGCACCTGGACAGTGCTAGCCGAACCAGGTGACACCATCGCCCTGGTCTTCTCCGACTTTCAATTGGAAGAAGACTATGATGTTCTGGAGATAACCGGCACGGAAGGATCCTCTCAGTGGTGAGTGCCCTAATGTCTTTTTGTTTTAGGCGTCTTTGGGAAAACAAAGAATCCCGCTCATCGCATGCGCCGCTAAGCAGCGCAAGCGCTTGTTGTGGTGTTGGCAGCGGGTAGGTGTTTTACGAGAGAGGAAGCCAGGAGAACCACACTCATGAAACATCTCAGCACTTGTTCAATGGAACAGAACCAAATCACAGCTTGATTCAATTATTCAGCACATAATGCGCACAGAGCTTGGACCAAATAGTGGGGATAAAAACATTGTCCATCGCAAACCTTGTCTGGGGAGCACAGGAGTACTTTTCATTTATGAAAATGGTTTTATGGGCCTCTTAGCCTCTTCGTTCGCACAATTTCCTTTTCACACCCATTAAGTACTGTAACTGGCTCTCAGTAATTCTTATTGGATCGGGACAGGGACGTTTTTTTTCTATCAGGATGTGGACCTAAATGTGAAACTCTAATGACAGAAGATTAGGTTTGAATATAAAGATGGTAGTATGTATTTTTTTATTTATTTTTTTATATATGCTAGATATATTTTCTCCTATCCCATCTTAATATGTAGAGAGGAGATGCTATTTTTTAGGTTGAATCTAGTGGTACAGAAATTATACACTTAACCTTTGATCTGTTGAGGATTGTGTATGATACATTCCATTCCATGGTATTGTGTATTTTTGTCCTAATCAACTGTTGTATTGGGGCTTTGCTGACTTATTTATTATATTATTTATTGAATGTACAAATTAACATGATCCTAGATAAATGCTTGCTCAATGTAATTTCATGATACCTAATGTGTTAAGTCGGTGTGAAATGAAAATTAACCCTATCTACTTTCTCAATGCATTTTATTGATCGTATTGTGACTGATTCATTCATACCATCCATCCATCATAATTTTTAATCAAAATGTCAACTTGATCTTCCAGTGAAATGTCAGAGTTCTTTCTGGTGATATTATGTTGGACTTTTCTAACCATTTAGTCCACTTATACCCTGCTCATTTCTTAGTCAACCTTGCATTTAAATTAAGTCCTGCCCCACATTATTTCTTTTTCGATAGTTTGTTTTACTCGGATGTATGAGAAAATACGGAAGAATACATTGCAGCTTTAACAAATTGAACCTCATGATAAAGTGTTACCAAAATGTCAGACATTTTTGTTGTTTTTGTAGACTGACAGCTTTTGAAGAATTGGAAGTTGACAGTATTTTTCCAGTGAAATAAAAACTAATTGGACCACCATGAAAACTTTGGGGACTTTGAGGCTATAGATTCTGAACAATGAGCTGCATAAGTGACATGTAAATTAATATCTTATGTCTGTGGAGTAGCCTCCCTGCTGCTGGGGTCCAGCCCTATACACGCATAGGCCTTATTGAGCTGTGACACCCTGCACTGAAGTCATGAAACATAGACGCGCGTCTGCCTCTTCGACATGCTCTCTGAGGGTCAACTGAGGAGTGTGGAGAGTGCTGAAAGAAGGTTGTTTCTGGCCAGAGGAGGCGATCGATAGGCCCCACTTTTCTCTGTCCCCTTGCTGCCACCATGCATGGGGTCACTGCTGAGCCCTTAATTAAACAGGCAATTATCAGAGGGTGAGGAGTGAGCAGACGGAGAGAGACGAGATGGTGTCGTTCGACCTTGGCATGTTCTAGAAGCCTTAGGGAAAGTAAATAAAGCAGGAACGAATGACCAGAACTTCATGGGCAATTAACCAATGAAAATGCCCAAAAATGAACAAAAGAAGAATCAAAAACAGTCAGAGTGGCCAATTGCTGCACAGCACCAGGCGGACAGCCAGGTTAGTTTGGTCTTTGTGGGATTGTATTAGTTGTTCTGCTTATCCAAGGGTGGATTACTGGTTTTACAGTTTAAATGCTGGAGAAGTAGAGTCATATGATTTCCATGATGCGGAAAACACAGACGGAATTGTGGAATCCTTTCATAGAAATGGAATTTACTGTATGATGTGGATGTATTTGGCAAATTTTGGACGAACAAGTCACTAATCGAATTGCAATACTGATATTAAAACACCAAAAGACTGCTATTTAAATATGACGTCTGCATATATCATGTCTCTCCTCTGGAGCTGAAATTCAGATGTGATAAAAGGTGTTTCGTTTCCGACATGTGCTGTAAGCGGTAGACCAATCACAACAGACTGGGCCGTTTGACCAATCAGAGCAGAGTAGGCCCTCGGAAAGGATGGGGTTTAGAGAGACCAAATCTCAGAACAAACCGTGAGGTGATGTACAGTGTATATTATGAGAAAATTAAAGTGTTTTTTGACCTTTGATGCATAAATATAGCATAATAAATAAAAAAAATTAAAAAAATAAATAGCATAATAGGGGCACTTTAAAACAAAACTTCTGAAAACACATTCATCACACACTATTATTGTAAATATTTTAATAAAATGTTTTTGAATTCAATTGAATTTCTAATTATAAAATTCTATTAAATGGAAAAACACAGAATTTATGGAAAAAACTAAACCGATTTCACAAGGCCCTAGAGAATTTGTTGGCATTTATTTGCTAACATTTACGTGCATGATTCTCAGATATGTAGTTGCCAGTCTGGATAGGTCTGAGTAGGAATATTTACAAGTGTGGCTGTGTAGAGGTAAAGGACACATTACTCAGATAAACAGGGGTCTCGCATATGAAGTGGTCATCATTGTAGACGCCGCCGGAAGGAGGAAAGTCAAAGGCTGCGTGCAAAAATCAATATGCAAGTGATCAGGAAGAAAAACAGTGCTGCTCCATGTCAGGACCTGTTTCTATCGCACTGAGCATTTGATTGGCATGAGACGTGTCTGTGTGCTGTGCAGGGCCCAGCAAACAACACTGGACACTCAGTCATCTGCCTGCCTATATTGAGTAGGGCAGCAGGGTTACCCATGAATCACTCCAAAGAGCCCCTCATTCCCTCTTTATCTCCTTTAGCACAGATCCACTGAGCAACAGAACACTACTATATCAACATGGGGATCCTACACCACTAGAAGCAGATTTTTGCGAATACACATTATATGAGCTTATCTGTCTAGTTTCAGTTTGTTTAACTGATTAAAGAATACTATCATAGACATGACTTGGTGGGATAGTGCACTTGTTCTGACACATTGTGCTCCAGGAAATCATAATTGACATGTATCACCCATCCTTTCCTGCCACTTCTTCACTATCTTGTGCAAATAATGGCAAAAAAATCTCATCATTGAATAACTGTTAAATAAATACATTTCTTGTACATCTGGATTTCCTCCGACATTCCATCTTAATGTGTTCTGGGATTTGTTTAAAATCATTTAAAATCATATACACGAGACTAATCATTTCAGTATGTATATTATGTGCACAAGGGCATTGGCATACTGGAATAAATTGGCCTACCTAACTGTTGTCACAATACCTAAAATCATGCTTTAAACGTCACTGCATTATGAATTGTCTTTGCTGGAATTAAGCTGCTTTTCCAGTTAATTAGAAGAGGATCCACATACTTTTGACCATGCAGTGTATATTTAATGGACTGTTTGAAAAGGCTTTGTGTTTATGAAAGATTTATGTTTTAGCACAATGTGGTTTCCTACCCACACATTTCCCCATATATTCAATACATCAGAGATCCTTAAGTAGCTGTTTTTTTACAGATCTGAGGCCGTCAATCCTCAGGATAACCTCTCCCTGATCTCTTGTTGCTCGGCAGGGTAGAGAGCAAAGAACAGGCCGGTATACCCTGGACACTTTAAAGCTGCCATAAGGGTTGTTTGTTATTTATGCATCTAAACAATGCTTTCTTCCTTTCTCTTTCTCTAACTCACCAGAGTCTCTATCTCTACATCTCCAGAGACTGACTGATGTTCAATAACTACTTGCGTTATTGATTACCTGTTTCTTCTCAACTGTGAGAGAGACTGGTATTTATAGAAAGCACTGGGTTTTTGGGATGGATCCATGCCTCGAAAGGTCATTTTGTAACTTTTTTTGTCTTTTACCTTTTAAGAACACAGTGTTGTAAATGCACGTTAAATTGTAATTTCTGATGCCTTTTACATTACATTTTATCCAGCATATTGCCTCAAATAATGGCCAAATATTTGCTGACTTTATTCATGCTGCTGTTATTGTTTTTGTCATTGTTGCTAATAAGAAGTCGTCTTATGTCTAGCTTAATATAGGGTAGCACGGGGCACAACCTAGCACGGGGTTAGTTGGTTTAAAAACTTAGCATGGTTTAACACTTTCCACACATGCCAGGATGACGAAACTTTGTGTATTTACTAGTTGCCATATCAACATTATTTAGAGAAATAATTGCGCCAAAATTAAGAAATCTTTGGAAGATATCACTGAACATTTATTTAACCATAGCAAAAGTAAATTTAATCTCTGTTTTTTGTGTTTATTTAAATACAAATCTGATATTATTGTAATCTTATATCTGTTATTTAACAGTTGAGATCGTTCTTTAATGCTGATCTAATCAGCAGAAGACACGAGCTGGGTTTAAATCCCAGTTGTGCAGGTGGGGTGCATTGTAACACTGCGTTACAATGAGCTCCTATTAGAACTATCCTATTATATTATATACTTTTATAAACTCTTGAGAAACCAATTTTTTTTCATTATTATGTTTTGAACTATGCTGTATAGCTGTATTTAGCAATGTGCTTGGTGTCAAACTCAAAAAATCATTTATTTAAAATAATAATAATAATAATAATAATAATAATAATTGCATTTTATTGACAAAATATTTTAGTTTGTCTTGGATATTTTTTTGATTATATCAGGTAACATTTTAAGCTGTCATTTGGTCATGTTACAATGTGCCCCTCACATGTTACAGTGTACCCCACCTATGGGGCATGTTGTCACATTTCACTTCCATTCTTTTGGGGTAAATCAAGAAAAAAGTATACGCTGTATTAATGAAATAAAACCACATAATTGTACTAGACGTGTGAAATTAATGTGGGAAAAAATAAATACTCTGAACCCCAAGTGGATTTACACAAACTCTCTCCTATGTTCAGACCAGAGATAGAAACTCAAGTCTGCGACTTGGACTCGAGTTGCACTTAAGTCGACTTAAGTGACTTGCGAACAACTGACCTGAGACTTGACTCGAGACTTGACATGGACTTGACATGGACTTGAAGACTGAGATTTGTGGAAAAAATGCAAGTCTTTTGCCATGGCATTCCCGATCACGTTCTCTATTTACTACCCCACATGACAGCACGAAACAGCACATTTTCCTATTCATTCACAAATATGTGCTGCAGCAGCGAATATCACAAAAACTTTCTAAACACACCAAGCCAGCAAGCGCGTCACGCATCTGAAAGCACGCAAATTCATCACCCATTAGAAAACGTCTTGGTTACGTATGGTAACCCTCGTTCCCTGAAGGAGGGAACAGAGACGTACGTCGGACGTCACCGACGAATTGGGATCCCAAGTCATCAGTGACATTTGAAGAACTGACGGTTTGAGTCAAGAACTGACGGTTTGAATATGTACACTACGTATGTGTTTTTTTCTAGCATTTGCTGTCAAGTCATAGCCCATACTGTCTTCAATAGCCATAGCACTTCATCTTTTATAACATGAGAATTTGGACAAATGACAGAAAAAAACTGAGCGTCCACATAGCTACAATAAACTTTATAACCTGTTAAAAATATTAAGTGATGCACTTACTGTGTCAGATTCGAAAACTCTAATGACTGACAAAACAATGTCCAACATTCGCTGGTCAGTTCATTCAGTTCATTCATTCGCTGGTCAGTTCATTCAAACCGTCAGTTCTTTATTTACCTCTTGCATTGCAAACAAGCAGAGATGGTCCAAAATGTGTGTATGTATATGTATCTAGAGAGGTTTTTGTCAGCTGGGAGAGCTAGGAGACCAGATGGATGACTAGCCAAACCAGATGAAGACCATCTTGGCAAACCACCTCATGCTGTATTAAACTCTTGTAGGTTATGCCGAATCTCTGAGTGCTTTTACTAGACGTGTAAAACATGGCTTCATTCAGTACTCTTTCATCTCTTAAAAATCTCTCATCTCTCCCCTTTCTTAAGATTGTGCTATACTTTCACCTTTATTGGTTGCTGACGTACATCTTCCTTTTTACGATCTCCCCGCCTGTGTTTTAACCTCTGCAGCATTTGTTTTTAGCTTGTCTCAGTCTCTTTGGGCTGGAGACCAGGAATTTCCAATCCAAATTCCTAAGGGAGATTCTGTCATTCTGATGGCTGCCACTCACAAAACCCTGTGCGCTTCCAGCAATAGCGCAATGTTCATTTAAGTGCGGACAGAGAGAATGGTTTCGCACATTTTGTTTTGCACATTTGGCTGACAGCAGCATAGGTTCAAGCAATTGCCCGCTTGCTTTCCTGTCGCTCTCTTTAGATTACAGTCTGGAGTCGTGTGACTGACAGAGGATTTGTCATCTACAGTACGTGCCACACCATTTTTGCCTGGTTTTAAGGGATGAAGTTTTATTTATAAGTGGCTCTTGGCAAAATATAAAAATAAACACTGAACAAGAAAGCATTGTAAATCATTTTTAACATTGTATTTCTTTATTTATCTAGGGAAACACTTATACCTCGGCCCATTGGCGGAGGAATGAAGCTTGGCTTCAGTTTTTTGGTGCGTGTTTGTGTTAAACATGACGGCTGATCGGCACTCAAGTCACGCAAATCCCCGCAGAGACAATTCCCTTCCTGTCAGTCTTTCCTCTGCAACCTCCCCCTCATTATTATTGAGATGCCATAAAACGTCAGGATACAGGCAGGCTGTTCTAATTGTCAGATGAAAGTGTGCCATTCTGAAGTCGTTCATAATAAATGCTGTTTCTTATTTTATTTTTCTTCTCAGCCCTCTGGTTACCATTTATAAAATGGTGCGAAACCCGGCCAGTACAAACACTGGGGACGATTGGTGTTGCATTTTGCATGGAAATCTGAAGGAGTGTTGCAAATGTTCAGTTCTCCATGGTTTAGACACATGCCACGGATAATTACATCAGACTGTAAAAACAGGTCAGCGTCTTACAGTGGAGGGGGATATCAATACCATTTCTCTTCTGGATCTCATTCCGTACTCTTCTTCATACTGTTACTCTTTTTTTTATGTTTCCCTCTCCCCATCCTTTTGATTTTTCTTTCTGATTCAAGATGGCTAGAGTTCAAACAGAAGGAATTGTCTTTGGAAGGGGGATTCAGATACATGCACAATTTGTTCTCATTTCACCCAGATCAAAATCAAATTCATCTTTGCCACTGAATTTATTATTTACTAAAAAGATAAAAAGACAAAGAAATTCTGCATCATAACTAATGCACTGCTTTTCGTGGGTTGGTGAGTTTACCCAACAAATTCATTGTCATTGTTGTTGAAATCCATATGCTGTTACTTATTTATATTTTCATGAAACATGAAAGGAGGATTTTTGATGAATCTTCATAGCTACACTACCATTCAAAAGATTGGGGTCAGTAAGATTTTTTTCTTCATTTTTTTTTTTTTTTCAGCAAGGACTAATTGAATTGATAAAAGTGACAGTAAAGGAATTTATGTTGCAAAATATATATATTTAGGTAAAAAAAAAAAAAAAAAAAGGTTTCCACAAAAATATATTTGTTTAAACTGTTTTAACCTTTAAAAAATTTAAAAATCCATTATCCATCCATCCATCCATCCATCCATCCATCCATCCATCCATCCATCCATCCATCCATCCATCCATCCATCCATCCATCCATCCATCCATCCATCCATCCATCCATCCATCCATCCATCCATCCATCCATCCATCCATCCATCCATCCATCCATCCATCCATCCATCCAGTAAAAAATGGAATCTGTCCGATTCCCAAACAAAATGTTATTTCGAGCCAGTTGTTTTAAATGAATCTGTTGATTCACAAATCACAATTAAGACGCATAAATTTTTTGAGTTTACTGAAGCTATCCATGACAGATGTGGTTGTCGTATGCACGATATTGCAATTCCGATTAGCCGATAATTGTTTTCATGTTATGTGCAGATTAAAGTGTTTTAAAGATGAACTTTAAGCGATCGTTAGACGACAGCAAAGGTAATCTAAATGTAATGTATATTATATAGTGGATATTAGCATGCACAATTAAGTATACAATGTAAACTGGCATATTCAAAATTGACTGACAAGATATATAGATAAATAAAAATAGCAGTGGTTCTATTATCAGCACGACTCAAAGTCGCCTGAAGCATTACATGTAAAAATGACGTGTAACTATGGTCGTCTTCTTCCAGAGGAAATGACAAAGAAGGGGCTGTCAGGATGATGGGAGCTGAATGCATTATCATTATGGTTTCTGGTTGTATTGCAAGCCTTTTTTCAAAACTATACAGCAATGTCGCACTGGGCTTCATGACATTGTCATTTCAATTATACCTCGAGATGTGCTATTCTGAATGTAAAGTATATCCTTACCATCCTTGCAGAGAGGATGCACATGCATACCTTCCATGAATAATACACTGGACCATATGCCCTGGAGGAGTATGTGCTAAGCATGCAGGCAGAGATCACATACAAACATACCATGTTGTGGTTACTTTTTCTCTCTCTTTTCTAGCCGGTGATCACCTGGGAGTTGAGATCCTGCTATATTTTGGACTGTGATATTGTTTAATAAGTAAATTCACACTGCATTGTGCCCGGACAGATTTCTGCTTGTGTAAATGCCTCGGAGGCGCATATCTCCTTCTCACCCTCTTCATGTTTCCACCATGTCTTTGCTGAAGCAGCAGAATTAAACTGAAACTATGTTTTGGCTTCCCATCAAGGACAGTGTGAAATCAATAGCTGTCTCTTTAGTCTGCCCAATGCACTTATCAAAATCTCTCTTTTTTTCACGAGTCATGTTTTATTTAGGCATGTGTTGGTCTAATGGCTCCTTTCGAATTTAGCCATCCATCAAAATTGCACGGATGACCGGCGTCTCGTAATTTCAGATTGCTTACACACATCCACTCGGCATGTAAAAGTATCTCTCACTCTTCTGCCCAGCAGACGCCCATCTGAAATCAAAATAGACAGGAGCAGCTGAGGAAAACGGTCAGCACATTCGCATGTTATTTGCTTCCTATCAGTGTCAAGACCTAATTCAACATTTTTTTCCTCTCTGAATATTACAAGAGCTTTTAAAGAGAGAGCAAAATGACACATCGGTACGTATGAATGAGATGTGGAAGCCTATAAATATTTTTTTAGGGCACTCTGTGGGAAGGGTTGGTGTGAACCCATTGATTCTGGCCTGATGCACTTTAAATTGACCCCTTCTAGGTCCCTGCATGACATTTGACCTACATTGGAGAACTGCAAGGAGATGGACCAATAGTATAAGCGTTTTTGTAAGCACGTTTGATGCTGTAGCAGCTTTGTTCATTGTAATGATAGATGTGAACCGTGCAATGACAGATTAAAGGTAATGGATTAGATCACCCCCATTCCTCACTGCTGATTACCCAGCACTCCTCTCGTTTTTATACATGCCGGTCGACTGGGAATGGCTCCAATCTGCTTGCTGTGTTTCACAAGCATCACTAAAGCGCAAGTAGTGTTGGCAAGTAGCTGTCTGATCACTAATTCTTTTTGACTAAAGACCATTAGCTCATTATAAAGTGAGGGAACCATGGGGCAGGTTGAATTGGAAAAACGTCTCAACCTGAAAATTTTCACTTGTTTTTACAGTGGTACATAATGTATTATCAGTTAGTCAGGCGTCCAACTATTGGCATATAATCTGGTTCACATTTGCTGCAGTGTGTTGGGAACTAAAAAACAGTTCTTACTTAAGTCACACTAGTTAATGTAGTTGTTAATTTAAATACCAACAGATAAAAAATCTAAACCTGACGGCCTCTGCTAGAAATCTTATAATGGGCTGTGGTTGAATCTTTGAATCTATATGTATTTTAAATATAATTCTTTGTGCTCCACAAAATAAAGTCATATAGGTTTGTAGGGTGAGTAAATGATGATAGGATTTTCATTTTTGGGTGAACTATGCAGGCTCTATAAAGACATTAAAACATTTTGTACACTCATCTTTTGCAGCAATTGTTTGCAGTCAAATGTTTAATATTGGAATTATTGTTTCCCCCCCCTTTTTATCTAGAATTTGTATCCCTTAAAAATATATTTATCCCAGGAGGCATTAGTCAAGAACTGGCTCTCATACCAGCACCATTTCAGTGGAAAGGGGTAATTGTAGCTTATTCTGGACAAGAACCACCTACTCTGACCGACATGTAAAACAACCAACCACCAAGGACGTACAGTGTATTGTGCCAATGAGGCCAGTGCTCCGGGGCCTCTGACTGCCAGGGGCCTCCAGCTGAGTTGCCTGCTATGGCTAGAGAGAAATCACTGCAGATGTAAAATTGACACAGATAAACAGTGCTTGAATGTGTGCCAATGACTACTAGCACACTGTGAAATAAATGCACATGTTCCTGGCTCCTCATCAGCTTTGATTTTTTTCTACCAGTGACAGTACATTCTTGTTCCTTTTACAGTGTATTACTCATATTTGTGTACGTTCTTGTAATTGCAATTTTATTTCTTTCAATTGCGACTATTTTTCTAATGTTTTGGTGTTTGTTCTTATTTCATCATATCACAAATGTGAAAACAGGGTAACTCCAAAGAGGCCTGTCCCCTGGGGCATCCATAATCATCCAGTAGAAAAAAAAGATGATATTTTGTGGTATTTAGAATGTTTTAAGGGCATTTCTACTCAAGGACATCTAAATATGATTCTCAATATAAAAACATTACAACTATGGAAAGTCTGTAAATTATAGGTGTGAATGTGTGTGTGATTTATTTTGTTTATTTTTATTTATTTTGTGTGTATTTATTACGTTAGTATGTATAAATTAGTATTTTGTGGTTAGAATTAATACTAACTTGTGGTTAGTAAAGACATAATGTGTATTACAGTTCTGCTTAATCTTGATCTAATTTACTAGCATTTACTCTCTATACTTACCACTTCATACAACAGTACAACATTGTTTCTTATAAACAAGACTTTATTTCCTCATGGATTGATCAAAGTGCATGTTGCATATCAGGTAGTCAGATTGAATCAGGTTAGTTCAGTCATTTTTGTGTGAAATATTCATCAGATATAAATATCCTTCAGAGCTCTTTTTTACTGGACTTACACTGGTTAAATTAATAGCTGTGTCTGGTGTAATTTCCACATGCTTTAGTGAACATATATTATACACTCACCTAAAGGATTATTAGGAACACCATACTAATACTGTGTTTGACCACCTTTCGCCTTCAGAACTGCCTTAATTCTACGTGGCATTGATTCAACAAGGTGCTGAAAGCATTCTTTAGAAATGTTGGCCCATATTGATAGGATAGCATCTTGCAGTTGATGGAGATTTGTGGGATGCACATCCAGGGCATGAAGCTCCCGTTCCACCACATCCCAAAGATGCTCTATTGGGTTGGGATCTGGTGACTGTGGGGGCCATTTTAGTACAGTGAACTCATTGTCACGTTCAAGAAACCAATTTGAAATGATTCGAGCTTTGAGACATGGTGCATTATCCTGCTGGAAGTAGCCATCAGAGAATGGGTACATGGTGGTCATAAAGGGATGGACATGGTCAGAAACAATGCTCAGGTAGGCCGTGGCATTTCCACAATGCCCAATTGGTACTAAGGGGCCTAAAGTGTGCCAAGAAAACATCCCCCACACCATTACACCACCACCACCAGCCTGCACAGTGGTAACAAGGCATGATGGATCCATGTTCTCATTCGGTTTACGCCAAATTCTGACTCTAACATCTGAATGTCTCAACAGAAATCGAGACTCATCAGACCAGGCAACATTTTTTCCAATCTTCAACTGTCCAATTTTGGTGAGCTTGTGCAAATTGTAGCATCTTTTTCCTATTTGTAGTGGAGATGAGTGGTACCCGGTGGGGTCTTCTGCTGTTGTAGCCCATCCGCCTCAAGGTTGTGCGTGTTGTGGCTTCACAAATGCTTTGCTGCATACCTTGGTTGTAACGAGTGGTTATTTCAGTCAAAGTTGCTCTTCTATCAGCTTGAATCAGTCGGCCCATTCTCCTCTGACCTCTAGCATCAACAAGGCATTTTCGCCCACAGGACTGCCGCATACTGGATGTTTTTCCCTTTTCACACCATTCTTTGTAAACCCTAGAAATGGTTGTGCGTGAAAATCCCAGTAACTGAGCAGATTGTGAAATACTCAGACCGGCCCGTCTGGCACCAACAACCATGCCACGCTCAAAATTGCTTAAATCACCTTTCTTTCCCATTCTGACATTCAGTTTGGAGTTCAGGAGATTGTCTTGACCAGGACCACACCCCTAAATGCATTGAAGCAACTGCCATGTGATTGGTTGAATAGATAATTGCATTAATGAGAAATTGAACAGGTGTTCCTAATAATCCTTTAGGTGAGTGTATATACCACATCACTGATTTCCTCATTTTATTTTGGTTCATTCATATTAATTGGGCTACTTGATGTAGAAATTTGAGTGACCAAGATAAACCTGATACTGTAAATGAAATAATTATTCAAGCTGTGTTCAGTTACTGCAATATGATCAATAAGATCATGGAAAATAATGATCGTCTCATTTGGGAAGTCTGGACAGCAGATCTGCATCAGATGTGTTTTTCATATGGCATATATACTGTAAAAGACAACAGATGAAAAAAAGCTTGCCTAATCTGTCACATTGTTTTGAAAGTCTAGTGTTTTGTTTCAGCATTGTGTATTTTCTTTTATTTGTTGAAATATTGATGAGGGTGGCAGAGACAGCGGGCTGCACTCTTATTTTACAGCCTGCTTTAATGAAAGTGCTCTGCATTTCTTCAGCATTTTATTCGATGAAGCACAATTATTCTTTGCACACCATATCCAACCACTAATCTTCACACTGCACACACGCACGCACAGACGCATTAACATGATTAATTCATTTTCAGCCAAATAAGGCTATTTGCATAACACTCAAAGACATCATGCGATGTGAAGGTCTTTTGTTTAACAGTTCTTCACACACTGTAGATTTGGAGAGCACATTTCAAGGAATAGTTCACCTAAAAATGGAGATTTGTCATTATTTACCATCATGTCGTTTTAAACCTGTGAGCTTGTTTTTTTTTTTTTTTTTTTTTTTTTTTTTTTAACAAAATTAGAATTGTCAAAGAAAAATGCAATGGTTCATCAGGACCATGAGTATTATGGAGAAGTGTTTCATAAAAATTGTGTGTGTTTGGTGGTTCAGGTATATGTTAGGAGTATAAATGTCCCTGCAAATATGGCAATATCCAAAATCCTTGTGGTATTTGTGTTGTGGTATAATTATGGGGACATTTGGTCCCCATAAGGAAAACAGCTTATCAGTCATACTAAGTGATATTTTTTGAAAATCTAAAAATGCAGAACGTTTTCTGTGATGGGTAGGTTTAGGGGTTGTGGGATACAGTTGAAATACCAATGAAATAAACACACACAACATACACACACACTAATTATCTTTTCATCCCAGCGCCTGTTAGTGGGTGGGATATATTAGGCAGCAACATTTTGTCCTCAAATTTGTTAAAAGCAGGAAAAATTGGCAAGCGCGAGGATTTGAGCGAGTTTGACAAAGGCCAAATGGTGATGACTAGACGACTGGGTCAGAGCATCTCCAAAACTGCAGCTCTTGTGGGGTGCTCCCGGCCTGCAGTGGTCAATATCAATCAAAAGTGGTCTAAGGAAGGAACAGTAGTGTACCGATGACAGGGTCATGGGTGGCCAAGGCTCATTGATGCACATGGGGAGCGAAGGCTGCCCCGTGTGATCCGATCAAACAGACAAGCTACTTTAGCTCAAATTGCTCAATAAGTTAATGCTTAGGGCTGCATAGCCGCAGATCAGTCAGGGTGGCCATGCTGACCCCTGTCCACCGCCGAAAGCGGCAACAGTGGGCACGTGAGCATCAGAACTGGACCACGGAGCAATGGAAGAAGGTGGCCTGGTCTGATAAATCACATTTTCTTTTACGTCACGTGGATGGCCGGGTCTGTGTGCGTTGCTTACCTGGGGAACACATGGCACCAGGATGCACTATGGGAAGAATGCAAGCCGGCGGGGGCAGTGTGGTGCTTTGGGCAATGTTCTGCTGGAAAACCTTGGGTCCTGCCATCCATGTGGATGTTACTTTGACACGTACCACCTACCTAAGCATTGTTGCAGACCAGGTACACTCTTTCATGGAAACAGTATTTCCGGGGATTTCTTTCAGAAGGATAATGCGTCCTGCAATAAAGCAAAAATAGTTGGTTTGAGGAGCTCAACAACGGGTTTGAGGTGTTGACATGGCCTCTACATTTCCCAGATCTCAATCCAATCGAGCATCTGTGGGATGTGCTGAACAAACAAGTCTGATCCATGGAGGCCCCACCTCATAACTTACAGGACTTAAAGGATCTGCTGCTAACATCTTGGTGCCAGATACCACAGCACACCTTCAGGGGTCTAGAGGAGTCCATGCCTCGACAGGTCAGGGCAGCAAAAGGGGGACCATTTGTTTATTGGATTAGTTTATTACATTATTATAAAAATAGCAGTTTTGTTTATATTTATTCAGTACATTTATATTTAAATTTGATTTTTTTTAGATTTATTTTTTATAAATGACATTTATTTTAAAGCAAACATCAGCATACAGGTTTGGGACGACATGAGTAAATTAACAATTTTACATTTTGTAAGAGCTATTCCTTAAAGAACATAGGTTTAAGGATTTACATGTTGCATATTTATTTGCTTTGGAAGCAAATTTGACAGTATATTTACTTTACATATTTTATTTACAGGTGTGGAATGAGATAATACACTTGTGGCAGTGACATACTGTGCACTCTAAGCTTACACACATCCTCTTTCAAGTCCTTCTCTTGAGTCATTTAACAGGCCACTATGCAGTGTTTATGAGTTTGATTTTCAGATAGACTCTTGTGTTGTTCTCTCTGGCAAGCATCAATACATGTGTATATCAGCATGGCCCTGCATGTCTTTGTGTCATCGAGTTCCATCGGTCACGCCTCGACATCCTCGTTCAGAGAGCAACGTTCCCTCCGACTCAGCAAGCCACACTGCACTGTCTGCTCTCAAAATGGCTGACTCACTGTAAACAACACTAAAACACTATATCTGCCCAGTACTTCTTATCAAAGCTTGGATTGGGAAAGTCTTTTCTTGCGGTTAATATGGTAGAAAATGCCAATCCTTACATGGCAAATGTGCTCTGAAATTTAAGCTGTGGAATTGTATACGGATGGATCTATACCTGGCTCTTGGTTTGTTTCACTAATTCATTAGCTGTACATTATGTTATATAGTGGGTGTCGAACAATTTTCAGTGACTATGTGCATATATTTAAAAAAAATCAATATACACTGCCCGGCCAAAAAAAGAAAGAAAAAAAAAAGTTGCTGTTTGGATTTAAATAGGCAAAGGCTTAAGCATCTAAGATATGATAATTATTGCAGTGATTATTATTTTTCTATCATGTTGTATGTTTGGCATCAGTTCTTCTAACCCTAACTGATGGAGTGTGTAACTTTTCATTTCTTAAACAATCATGTAGGAAGACGACACACCATGGCCATATTCTAGGATGACAATGTGAAGATTCATCAGGCTCAAATTGTGAAATAATGGTTGGGAGGGAGCATGAAGAATCATTTTCATACATGAACTGGTACCTTCCAGACCTTAAATTCATTGAAAGTCTTTGGGGTGTGCTGGAGGAGACTTTACAGAGTGTTGGACTCTTGCATTGTTAATACAAGATCTTGACCAAAATTTGATGCACCTCTTGATGGAAATAAATATTGTGATGTTATTTCCATCAAGAGGTGCATCAGTGTTTTAAGCAAGTAGTGTGGTAGAGAGAGCTTTTTCGTGTGTTTTTATGTGTAGGTGTGTTGATGGTAGGTGTGTTGATGGGAGAACCAGGCACTGTACGAGGGTCAAAAGGGAAGCTTTGCTGGGGCTTTTTTCTACACTCAAGGAACGTGTCAGCCGGGTATTGATCGCTGTGCTGGGTGATCCATCTTAATCCTATACCTGTGGATAAGAGGAGAACCTTGTGCACTTCTCATATGACGAGTCAAAAAGTGAACATATGTACAGTATATAGTGTGTATAAGTATGAGCATTTTATTGAAAAGTATGTAAAAGCAAGTCTTTGATGCTCACCAAAAGCTACACATTTTATATGAAAAATATGTATTTCACAGTATTAACATTGTGAAATATTATTACAATATGCAGTTTTCTATTTGAATATATTTTAAATGAGTCTTCAGTGTCACATGATCCTTCAGAAATCATTCTAATGTGCTGATTTGCTGCTCAAGAAACATCTCTTATTTTTTATCAATATTGAAAACATATGTGCTGCTTAATATTTTTTAAACGGATTCCTTTTTTTTTTTTTTTTCTTTGATGAAGAAAGTTCCAAAGAACAGCATATATTTGACATAAATCTGTTTTCTACTGTTGTCTTCTGTCACTTTTGATCAATTTAATGCATCTTTGATTCAAGATTCAAGAGTTTTATTTGTCACATACAGTTATATACAGAATATACAACCGGCAGTGAAATGTAAAGTTGCCGAATAAAAGTATGTATTTCTTTCATCAAAAAATCCCAAAAAAGCATCTAACTGACAGCAAACTTCTGAACAGGAAAAATGAGAAAATATCAGTGCTTGTTTCTGGTGTCTTCCCTTCCTCTCCTGTTGATGGGGGTTGTACGCCTCATGCGGTTTTAATTAGATGAGGTGATTAGGAAATTGGGGGAGAGGAAAATTAAAAATTGGATTAACACAGTCTTAGACTCTGGGAGACAGAATGGAATGAGAGAAACATGCTATCTTCTGCACATCAGTCGCCTGATTTGGCCATTATTAGCTTCCTGATCACTGTGAGTAGAACAGGATTACAACACAATGCTTGGCCAGTGAGCAAGAGGTAAATATCAAGGCAACATGGATAGAGTCCAGCTCTGATATTGGCATCACATGTAGATTAAATCAGCTCTGTCTAGTATATCTGTATCAGGTTGTCTAATCCATATTATAGACATGGGAGTAGACATCTGAGAATACATCCTCTGGCTGCCTGCTACAGAACCACATGCAAAGACTTTTTGTTTTTTAGCTACACTGGCAATACAGATGCAGACATGCTATTCACCTATTGTGTTATATAGTCATGGTGAAAACAACATAAAAAGAGGTCCTTGACTGTGTACATGACGGTGAACATACAGTACATCAATGTGTCACATCAACGCATATCAATTCTTCCTGAAGCATGGGAAACAATTGTACACTGCAGCTGTGCAGCACCAGTCAGCCTTTTTATTTCCTTTTTATTTTCTCAATGTCATGAACATTGCGATATTCAAACATGTGGCCTGCCTCCTTTGTGTTTTTCCCTCAGATTATTACATTGTTATCTCCATATTGAGATTCAGAAGCGTTCATTCAGCTCATTGGCCTTTATTTTTTTTTTTTTTTAGTTATCAATACCTATTCTTTTCATTTTGGTTGGTTTCACAGACATGTTTCCATCAAATTAATTCCATCTGAAACTTGCTTTCATAGAGAATGGAAAACAAGGGAAAAGTTTGAATAATGGCCACTATAGCCCACTATAGAAAACACTATATCTGATTATTTATGCATATATCATATATCTTGGCATATATCTTGTTTTCTATTTGAATTATTTTTTATGTAATTTATTCCTGTGATGCACAGCTGAATTTTCAGCATCATGAGGGGAATAAAAAAATATATATAAAAAGATAAATAAATAGTTATTTTAATCACCATTAAAGCAGTAGTATTGTGTGGAACTTTGATTCAAAAAATTTAAATATTTGGGATTTTGTCATGATGCTGAGTTTTCCCTATTCTTTTTGTGTAATTTTGCATTATGTCTGTTAGACCATTTATTTTAGTTACATATTTTATTGGAGGTAATAAAAGTTGGGTTTTTCGGAGGCACACTATAAATAGCAAGTCTATAAATGCAGATGATAAATGGCTGCTGGTACCGGAGTATTATTCTGGCTCTTTTTCAGACTGTTCGGATAACCAGGCCCGAGGCCAGGAAAAGAGGATGGGACCGGTGCCAAAGAGTCTTAAAGTATTCACCTCTCAGCCTTCAATATCGCTTCCTCTTTTTATGTTCATGCCTACTTGCCACCTCTGCCCTCCCAAAAAATGCTTTGCTTTCGCCTCTTTGTCTTTGAACTCCACATTGAAATACCGCATTGATAGTTTTAAACTTTAGAGTTGTCTCCTTTCCCACTCTCTCCACCCAGGTTATATGTATGAGGAATTTAGTACTCTTTCACATCGGTATAGATAACAGGCAACTTGTAAGTGTTGAGCTTTGTAATGGCAGCACTTTTGCTCAGAAATTGGCCTTTTAAGTGGACTTGTCCTCACCTATCGTCCAAATCCCACCAACCCAACCCCTCCGCCCCTGCTGAGTGAAGTGACCCATAAAGCCGATTAGACCGGCCCTTTGCAGTGGGGTCCTACTTCAAAGGAATGAGAGTGGGAAAGTGAGAGATATGGTTGAGAGCAGGAATAGGTCTTCAGGCTTCTTCACAGTTAAAACATTGCTAGTAATGGGTGTGTGCTTTATGCAGTAGTTTGATTTTGAGACTTTTTTTTCAACAATATACTTACCCCATCCCAAATTAACAGCTATTTGAGTACATGAGTTTTACTCCTTGGATTAACTAATGAAGCAAGTTTTTAAGAAGTGAGTGGAAGTATTTGGTTTATTCTACAGTTGTAACTTTAAATGGACCATATATACCCTTTAAACATTATACACGACTGTTCAAAGTTTGGTGCCATTAAGAATTTTTTTTTTTTTTTTTTTTTTTTTCTCCAGTATTATGGTATTTTAAAAGCATTTTTTTCCATACTATGGAAGTCAATGGGGTCCATCAACTGTTTGGTTACCCATATTGTTCAACATATCTTCTGTTGTGTTCAGCAGAAGAAAGAATTCTGCAGAATTCATACAGGTTTGGAACAACTTGAGGGTGAGTAACTAATGACAGAATTGTTTCACAAGGGGTGTGAAACTAAAGGCGCTTTTTCACTGTGGTGCCAAACCGCTCTCGTTGCTTAACCATACCGTACAGATATGGTTTCGTTTTCCTCTGTGGGGCTGATAACAGCTACTCTTTGGAATGTTATACAAATGCGTCAGTTGTCGCCTTGATAACGCAAGAGTTTACAGACGGTATGAGATGTAAATAGCAGCCACGTTATGGAGGATAATCAGATATTACTTTTAATTAGATTTTTAACTTGCGTTAACTTCACTCAAATAGCACCCTCGGCCAGCTACATAGAAACGGGCAGCCAGACAACAGACAAGTGACTAATCCTGTGTGGCGACATCACTACATGCATTCCACCAGCACATTCTACTGTGCCTCAGAATTCCGGGCTGACTCTGAGAACAGTTTTTAATTGAATATAACTGAAATGGTTCCTTACCATTCTTAGAACCCTTCGGCTCGACAGTGTTGTTATGGCATAAGATGCACCCTAGTTTTTTTAACTTGTCAAAAGTGCACATTGTGGGAAATGATTTAGGCATCAAGTGCAGAAAATTAATGAAAAGACAGTTTGAAAGAAGTGTCCTGCATGAGAGAGTGAGCATCTGGGGCCGTTTTGCAGCTCCTTTCTGAGAACCTTTGATCTTTAATCCACTCTTATCTAGGTGCTGGAATAAATATGATAGAGGTGAAGAGGAAGCTTATACAGGTCCACTGTATCGCCTGTTACCTTTTTAGGGCTTTATTTAAACTTTTTTCTTCTTTGAAGTAGTAGGGATTGTAGAAAATTGAGCTTTCAGAACTGGTCCACCCTAGCAGGAGAACAAATGAAAAAAGTTACTATATCTCCATGTGCTGGAGCAACAGCTCTACCCTCATCTTTCATAGGTATTGGTTGCTGCCTTAAATGAAACAAACATGTTTTTTCAAGCTCTTCCATCCGCCGTGGCAAAAGTCAAATGCGCCTATGGTAGCTGGAGCTTGGGGGCGGAGTGTCACTCGTCATCTCGGCCTGAAGTGACAGCTGACAATGTTTGTGTCGCACGCTTATGTAGTCACTTCTATACTAACATAACTGATTAATACACAGCTGATCCACTAGAGAAAACCCCTAAGGTCATGGTGTACTGACAGCTTTCTGAGGCAATTTGGAATGATATGTTAACCTCGAGCTTAAAAATAATATGGATGGCTTCTCATTTGTACATTATGCCCATTTCACTATTGCAGTCATGAGCCAAACTGTTTTTGCAGGGTCACAGACAGTTGATACCTGTAAGAGGATTTGCTTTTAACGGAATAAAATAAATAAAAAAATTACTTCTAATCATATGCAAGTCATTCGTTTTCATATGATGCAAGTCATACAATATATTTTATCACACCATGAGCTTGAGAATGTGTTGTAGAGCAAAACCCATTGAGAGCTTTTTTATTTTTAGTTTAGTATTGAATCTTTGTTATTTTATTATTTTATAATCTTTGCGATATTACAATGATGAGGGGTCAGGAGTGGTGAGGAGCCTTGGGTTTAAGTGCTCGCTTGAGTACAGTGGTTATTATGGGCATCGAACCAATAACCTTCCGGGTACCAGCCTACAAAACAAAACAAAAAACACAATTTTTCATATAATTTTAAAATCCTGAAAACAAGATACTTGAGTAGCTAATTATGTACAATTATTTAATCAGAAATTAAAGTATATCTATGCCTTTGCATTAAAGTAAATAAGAAAAGTTACATAAGTGAAAATCTGCCTTTTAAATACATTTATCTTAGATTTGTATACATATTTACTGAAAAAGTATAAAAAGATTAAAATGCCCCATTATTCTTTTTCAGATATTACCTTTCATGCATTGTCCAATATAGTTGTTTGTGAATGTAAAAGTTCTGCAAAGTTTTAAAGATCAAAGTGCACGCCAAACAAAGTTATTATCTCCTAAAATAAAGAATCGATTCTGAACTGCCGAAAATCGCCAGCAATTCATGTCTCACTTCCTGTTACATATCTACATAACAATGCATCACATTTGCATAATGTCAGCCTATATGGTCTTAATAGTCTGTCTGTGAACAACGTCTACTTTGACTTGCCTTCAAACACTGTAGTTGTCGCTGAGGCCTGATAGAGTTTGGGTCGTGTTGTCGACATAACACTGATTTCAGTCCTGCAAATTTTGCTGTAAGTGGTAGACCAATCACAACTGACTGGGCCATCTGACCAATCAGAGCAGAGTAGGCTTTCTGAAAGGAGTTTAGATACTGTGAGAAAAGAGGTGATGTGCATTGTATATTATGAGAAAATTTTGCTGCATGTAAACCATTAACATGGCACAATAAGGGCACTTTAGACTCATTAAGAAGCCATTTGTTTTTGCAGTGTGAGAGTTAGTCTGTACATCATTTCACATTAAAACATTTTCAGAATTGAACCCAGGGCAGTGATCATGAAAGCACTGAATCCCAACCACTAGACCACCAGGGAAAGCCTAGTAGGAGTGTTTTCAGTAAACCCCACCCCCACATCTAGCGTTCCTTTTTTGCATAATTACTTTACTTTCCTCCAGACATAAAGCATTGTCCTTGAATTTTGTGTTTAAATAAAGAGCTTAATAGTACAGTATATATTTATCTGAGATCTTTTTCTTGACCTATTAAATCTTGCTCTGTGCCAAGCAATGTCAAATTCCAGGAAAAATCCATTCTTAATCCATTTAGGGACCCTCGCACGGACTGCACAGCAACTGTCTGGCTGGTTTGACCCAGACGAATCCATATTCATACGTTGCTCGCTAGTTTCACCTATTCGGATTCCTTTTGGTATTTGCGGTGTGACATCAAACCTGCTGCTTCTCTCTCCCTCTACCACACTGAGAGTTTAAGGATGGAGCTCGTTATATTGGTACCACTATAAGCATGAAGTCTGGAGGGGTTGGAGATATCCATCATTAACTGTGATGGGAGGATGTGGGAGTACAAACACTGAGCTGATGAGCTCCAGAGGGATGGCTTCTCTTAACCATTAGTCATGCATGGAGAACTCCATTGCTATTAGAGAAGCTTTTTTTTTGGTTCTCGTCGGTGTCTGATTAAAGACGTACGCCGTAGATCAGTTCACATTTATGTGGAAGCACCCCCTCTCTCTCTCTCACATTTTTTTTTCTTTTGTTCATACACATGCAGGCCTTTTTGGAGATGCAATTATACATTGCCAAAAGGATCTGTGCCAGCAATCCTTTTCTTTTTTTTGGGTAGAACCCAGCTGTGCAATCCATGTCCTTTGTTAATGCTGTCAGCATGACTTCCAGTTGAAAAGTAGATCACAACAGGTTAAAACTTAAGCAAAAATACTAATTTTGGGGGCTGTTGGTTTGTCTGCTTCCACCTCCCTTGCATTGTAGTCTGCAGTTTTTCCAGAGGCTGTGGAATTAATGAGGGAACGTGAAAAACAGTGGTGCTGTTTTCTTAATCTTGGCCTAATTAACTGACATTCTTTTGTCATATTGCAGCAGTTTCCACTGGAAACTACACAGCTGAAGATCCAGCCTGTAAACCAACAAATAGGTCAGATGAGTGGGTGATTATTTGCTGCTGTTTGCTGAGTGATTCAACTTAGACTGCGTCAGAACTAGTTTTGTAACCCGAGCATCTAGGCTAACGCTTTGACATTGTTAACCGATACAAAATAAGTATCGTCACTGCTGTTCGAACATGTTTCATCAAAGGTACCTAATGTAAGATCAATGCATTTAACACTGTTGCAAGCATGGTGGGGCTGAGAGCCATGGGAACTGAGCAAGGCCGATGGTGCGAGTGCTAATAACCTGTGTGCCACACTGGTCTCGAGTCTCACAGAGGAGCTCCGGGAGGATAAAAGGAGTGACAACAGTCTGGACCAGGCCTGGACTTTATTTTGTGTTTTTATTATGTTTATAATTTACTTAACTTTCGTTTTGTTGTTTGTTTATTTTTGGATTAAATATTTGTTATTTAATCCAAAATAACAAATATTTGTTCGGGGAGGTGCGAGGTAGAGAGCTGTGAGAGCGGAGGGAGGCCGGTGCTGCGAGTGCTAATGAGAGTCACCTGTGCACTGGTCTTGAGTCTCACGGAGGAGCTCCAGGAAGATAAAAAGAGGAGTGACAACACTGCAAGGCGAGAGAGGACCAGGCTTTGACTATGCTGTTTTTATTATATGTGGCAGTCGTCAGTGAGGGGCTGCCACTTTACTTTTGTTTTGTTGTTTGTTTATTTTTGGATTAAATCTTCATGTCGAACGGTTTCCTTCCCTGAGCCTTAAACATTATTGCACACACCTTTTAAATCACTTCAGAGGTTGCAGAGTGATTATTTGCTGCTGTTTGCTGAGTGAATTAGCTTAGCCTGCATCAAAACTAGTTTTGTAGCTCAAGCATCAAGTTTGACATTGTTAACAGACTCAAAACAAGTATTGTCACTGCCATTTGATTCTGTTTCAGCAAAGGTACCTAATGTAAGATGAATGTATTTAGCATATTCACACCTTTTTAAAGCACTTCAGAAATTGCATGTCTGCGGATGCAACTCTTTAGTGGAAAAGAGCCTCAGTTAAAGTATTAAATCAGTATTTTATTCACCACCTGCAGCTGCCCCCCAGAAAATGCTTAGGATAAAAAAAAAAAAAAAAAAAAAAAAAGGATACAGAGTTACTCAGTGCATAAATCTCTACTTTAAGATTTATGTCAGTATAGGTATTATATTAGTTTTGCTGAATGGAACCTAATATTTCATATGAAATAATCTTGGAAAACATCTTTAAATATAAGGGTTTTGTAAAGCTAGAGATGGTGTTTTAGTAATTCAGAGAGTCTAATGGTGAAGGTAGCTGTTTGAAAGATAATAGCTGTGTTCGAAACTTGAAAAATGCTGCCTTTGCATACAATATATTAAATTTAGTCTAAATTCAATATAAAAAATAATATAACACATAAAAAATCCTTTAAAATCTTAAAAGTTAATTTTATTAAATTACTGTTTTAAAATATATGTATATTAAATTATAAGTTTAAAGAGCATCTTCATTTGGCAAAGGTAATTTTAATGTGAAAATAAGAGAAATGAGTATGTACAATAAATATCGACAGATAGAGGTATATAAAAAAATAAATAAATAAAAATAATAATTTGAACAACAGCAGGCCAATAACCCATATGCTACCGATATATCGGGCATTCCTAGTTTAAATGAATTAAATTAATGCATGCATGTATTTTTTTTTTATTTTTTTAGGAAGAAAGAAGCATTGTTGAAAATAAAAATGTGTTATGTATGAAGCTCACTTGAATTTGTTCTAGGTCGTTAGATATGTCATATGTCAGATATGCAACCATTTTCATTTAGAAGTACAGTAAAGCTGTGTGTGAAGTTATTGACTGATCGGGCAGTGAGGCAGTAGGGCAGCTGTCTTCAGTTCCAGACACAGGTTTAATGTGTGAAGACATCTGAACGCAGTCATGCAGGGTTTGACAGTGTGAATGGAGCTTCTAGACCTTGGTTATAATGTTTGATCTGTGCTTGCAGGCCCTTTATATGGCTGTGGGAAGAGTGGTGGTCATCGTGTTGGGAGTGGCTGTGGGTGGGTACAGATGACAAAGCTCGCAGCATGTTTTAATTTAAGAAAAAGTCTTCAGGGAAATCTTTATAGTGCTAATCTTAATAGCCTGCAATGCTGTTCAACACAAACCTGGCTAAATTACTGTATGTCCACTTTGTTACTGCTGTTTTCCACAAAATTTCCCACCAGGGATGGATAAAGTAACTAATATTGACATGGATCAAAAAAGTAAGCTCCATCATGAAAAATTTACAGTATGCCACATTTTTGACTTTACTGTGGGATCTGGTTTCATAAACTTTAAAGCCAATTTCAAAGACTATATTCTTAAAACATATCAGACAAAGGATCCATTATCATTTCCAATTCCTCAAAATAATTTATACTTGAAGATTTAGAATGCAGATGTTTTTATTTATTAGAAATATAAATTGTTCAGAACATTCCAGTGCTGCAAAACACTGACAATGAAATATGCTGTTTGCATACATATTCAGTACTTGTTGCATGACAAAAACATATTACCCCAACAAGGACATTAAGGCTTTACAATTAGCTTCTGTTATTAAACATCTCCAAAATAATTTTGGTACAATTTCCATGATTAAGATTAGGGGTTTATTTTTCAGTTTGTGAATGGGATGGACAGATGTTTTAATGAATATTAAAACCCTTTAAAGGGGTTACATATAAAGTTTTAAAAAGTTTTTGCATTTTTAAAGGAAGCCAGTGGAGTTCTGTCAAACATATTCAGAGCTTTGCATAACGCTGCACTGTATGGGGCGGTATGACAGATCATAAAAGAGCTATGTAAAAGCATGCCTGGAGTTTGCCAAAAGCATTATAGTGACCCAATTTGCAATTTAGCAAGATGATTTTGTCAGAGATGTAGGTAACATCAATACGTGTCTGTGTGGTACTTTGTATTTTTGGTACTTAAAGGCCATATTTATTTATTTTTATATAAACATTTTTTAGTAAGTGAAATACTGTGGATCTTTCCAAAGCTTCAACTAAAATCATTTGTTCACCTTTGTTACCCAACCTTTTCCGCTTCCTCCTTCCTGTTTGGTGCTCTTGTGTGCACCTGCAGTGTCTCACAGCTGGATGTAGATTGTATTTGATTAGTTATAAGGTTCTTCAGTTTTAAATGGCACTTGTCCTGCTTTAAGCCTGCTCATCTTACGTCTGCTGATGCTTTCACCGGCAAACAGATCACTCACTCAGCTGACATAACTCAAGGGTCTTGAGTTTTCTTTCATTCTGTCATTCTGTGCGCTCTTTCCAGACTGCAATCTTTCATTTGTCTCATACGCAGACTCACACACAGCGGATCCATACGGTCTGGGTGATTGATCACTTTAATATGTATCACAGTTGATTCACTTCAGCTCGTTCTGACTTTCCTCAGAGTACGAGATGTAACATAAAAAATATAAATCAATGAATCCGAACGAAGACAGAAAACACTGAGGAGGAGAAAGAAGCCAATGATATATCATGCATGCGCACCAAAGAATAAGCTCTGGACAAAATCCAATCAAGAAGAACTCTGGGAAGAGAGATTATGATCTCTTGGTTCTCTCCACACTAATACCCACAGGGTATACCAGTCTATATTCTATCCCTACAACTCAAGCATTCATTCTTCTGATGAAAGAGTAAAATAGATGATAGCACAAGCCAAAGCACTTTTGGATTCAGCAATATCACGTTACAAAATCCTTCAAACATTTTCTCCAAGTACTGCACTATACATACAACTTTTTCCACATCTGAAGATTGCATAATAGAAAGACACCAATCTTCTGTGTTTATCACACTATTAGTGTAGTTTCATTTGTAGTTTCCTTTTTTTAAATTATCATTATCTCTGTAGTTATTGACTGGTTGTTTAATTGACTTTGTGTAGTTAAAGATGCACATTCTTTTTTGGCAGTAGATTAAATGTTACTTTTTAATTATTTGTACATTTTTTGTAGGGTCGATTTTATTTGATTCTTATTTTGAAGAACCGATATCAATTCTGAAGTCCCAAGAATCGATCTTTCAGTCTATGCTGTTTTCAGATGATGAATGAACAAAGCTTTGTAGCTTATCTCCCACCCAATAAATCGCAATAAGCTTTGTGCTTTGCCACTTCTGATATGAAACAAAGTCTCAAGTTCTGGCAATTTTATTTGAACAATAAATACTGTTTGGCGCACTTTAATGTGGCGTAACGGATCGCTGTAGCATTTCAGCTCAAGCAAACATCAACTGATCATCGCTTCTGCTTTACTTCTAGTTATAGCATGGATTAAACATAAATCAACATCAGAAGGTATGTTAATGGATACAGTACAACTTACCGAAATCCGTATTGTCTTGTACAATCACTTAATCAGTGTTTTAACTGTCAAAAGACGTTGATAAAACAGCTTGTAAACAATTTAATGGAATTACATTTACCTAGAAAATCATTCAAAACTCGTTAATCAGCCAGAAAACTCTAGAGAGGAGCATTTTGCTAAATGTACAGTATGCACTATATTCTTGAGGAAATTTGCCATGTACTGTACCTGATAGTCCCCAGTTAATCGATATCAAATTGAATCAAAAGTTGGTGAATCGAACTTCAATTGATTCGTGAAATTTATGTCAATGTTCAGCCTTACTTTTTTTGGCATTTATCACTCTTTTTAGTATTTAACTTGTAATATGTAGTTAAGACCAGTTATTGGATTTACATTAATTCCATCTCAACAATTAAAGTAAAATGTAAATTTAAAAAAAATATATTTTTTTACAAAATTTCTCATTGTTTGCAATTTTTCTAAAAATGTAAGATTTTAAAGTACTAGAACTGTTCAGTAGCTGGAATTGTTCAAATTTGAACCCATGTCCTGAATAATAAAATAAAATCTTACCACATGTATTTAAATGTGCACATACTCTGAAATTCAGAGAGGTGGCAAAAACCTTTTCAGAAAAAAAACAAACAAAAAACTATGTTGTGTGTTGGGATGATGTGATAACCACACTTACCAAACCCAGCTCTGCCAGAATCACCACAAAGTGCTATGCTTTTCCACCAGCTTGCTAACTAACACAAATCAGCCTGAATATTCATGTCGGTATATATTTTAATTCCGTTCTGTGCCACTAATGCTGCATAAATTACACACTTCACCTTTAATCTCATGTAATGTAATGTGTTGTCATTTGGATGTTAAGGTTCTAGCATGATTTATGTGCGAGCATGCTAGCAGACCTCTGACTTGCTGAAAGCAATGAGGGCAGATGGTAATCAGTTCATATTTCTGTGCTGGATATATGCTAATATCCCAGATTCTCTCTCGAGGCATGATGAGTATGTAGATGGATGATAGAAGATCTAATAATCTGTTGTGATACTGATCATAACCAGTGGGCTGGCACAGAGAAACTATCTTGACTACACACAATAATGAAACAGTAATTCCGAGGGGGCATGTTTCTGAATCCCTCGGTTATACACTTTTGCCCTTTTCCGTTTTTTGGTCTCCTGGGTTGGGCGTCGAGCAGCTAGCTTGACTTGTTGAGGATGTTGATATATGGCTGCATGGTGCATTAGCATTGTCTGGACAAGCCCTTCTTCCTGTAAACAGCAGGTTAATGTCTCTCTATCCCTCCTCTTTTTATTTGGCTAAGTCTGACAACTCCGTCTCGGGTTTACTGTTGACATTTGCGTGGCGGCTTCCTCGTTTATCATCGGGGGCCTGCATGCCAAAAGCTTCAAGAAGGAGGGGGGTAAGCTCTCATAAAGCCGGTGCGTTCAGCTGCTCCTCAGCAGATAGCTCTATCAAACCTACCTACCCCCCCACAATCCATCCGTTTGAATCCATCTTCATAAAGCCGCGACATCACAGAGAAGCGACAGAGCGGAATCGCTAACTCTAATACGTAATGTGCTAAACATTGAAATTATGACTCATAAACACCATAAATGTCAATCTTCAGGTGGGCAGAAGACATTGCATAGTGTTTTCCCAAGCTCTGTGGAAGCATCCTCGCTTTTGCACGCAAACTTGTGTAAACAAACAAGTACCCGTGCTCGGTTTGAGGCCGGACCAGAGGGATGCCAACACATACAGATGTCGTCTGTGTGTTTTTCTGGTTTGCTGTTTTCATGTTGCGCCGTTTCTCTCACGTCCCTCAAAATAGAAAAAAAGAGGTTGTGGGAGAGAGGCCCCCGCT
The DNA here is from genome assembly GCA_018749465.1 of Paracanthobrama guichenoti. Classification (NCBI taxonomy): domain Eukaryota; kingdom Metazoa; phylum Chordata; class Actinopteri; order Cypriniformes; family Gobionidae; genus Paracanthobrama; species Paracanthobrama guichenoti. The sequence continues at coordinate 27,217,734 of CM031961.1, read as the reverse complement.
GCATGGGTCTGAAAAAGCACTAAAAGAGTAAATATCAAAAAACAATATCTGTTGTAGAGGATGCACACTGCACTGTCAGTGGCCCCTTTATTATACACAAACTCTGGTAGCAATAGGCAAATGGATGTCACTGTTTTTCAGAGAGGACTCAGCTAGTGTTTTCCACCCCACTGCTATTGCTGCCTTCATCTCTGAAACTGAGGGGAAAGAGAAGTAGGCAAATTAAAATATGCTGGTACTTACTATTAAATCTATAGCCATTGTGCATTTCATTACACGTACAAGCTACATAGCAAAAGTAGCTTGTTATACCTTTTTTATATTGGGGGTGGGGTGGTAAATAAATATTAATCTAATCCATAATCTAACCCATGTTCAAGAGTTTGAGGTTATTTGAGCTTTGTTGACATGGTGTGTTATCCTGCCGAAAGTAGAAGATGGGTACAAATTGGTCATAAAGGGATGGATATGGTCAGCAGAAATACTCAGGAAGGCTGTGGCATTTAAACAATGCTCAATTGGTACTAAGGGGCCTATAGTGTGCCAAGAAAATATCCCTTACACCATTACACCACCAGCTCAAAGCCTGAACCATTGATACAATGCAGGATGGATCCATGCTTTCATGTTGCTGAAATTGAGACTCGTCAGACCAGGCAACGTTTTTCTTCTATCGTCCAATTTTGGTGAGCCTGTGTGAATTGTAGCCTCAGTTTATTGTTCTTAGCTGACAGGAGTGGCAACTGGTGTGGTGATCTGCTGCTGTAGCTCACCTGCTTCAAGGTTTGACGTGTTGTGTGTTCAGAGATGCTCGATTGTGAGTGTTTTTTTTTTTTAGTTACTGTTGCCTTTCTATAAGCTTGAACCAGTCTGGCCATTCCTCTCTGACCTCTGGTATCAACAAGGCATTCTCACCCACAGAACTGCCGCTCACTGGATATTTTCTCTTTTTCGGACCATTCTCTGTAAACCCTAGAGATGGTTGTGCATGAAAATCCCAAAAGATCAGCAAATACTCAGACCAGCCCGCGTCTGGCACCAACAACCATGCTACGTTCAACGTCACTTAAATCACCTTTCTTCCCCATTCTGATGCTCAGTTTGAACTTCAGCAAATCGTTTGAGACATGCCTAAATGCATTGAGTTGCTGCCATGTGATTGGCCGATTAGATATTTGCGTTAACAAGCAGTTAAACGGGTGTACCTAAAAAAGTGGCGTGTGTGTGTGTGTGTGTGTGTGTGTGTGTGTGTGTGTGTGTGTGTGTATGTGTGTATGTGTGTATGTATGTATGTATGTATGTATGTATGTATGTGTATGGACTACATAATCAATAAATTGCTACTGAAAAGCTACATGATTAAACAAATGCTACCACCATGCTACTGAGATATGTCCAGCCATGGGGAAGAAAATAGGCTAATCACTCTTGTTTGTGGTGGGGAGGAACCACCGATGGGTTTGCAGTCCGGTCTTTAGTGATAAGCCAGAGTAAATGTGTGTTTGTGTGTGTTTGTCTGTGTGTGCTCGTGGGTGTGTATGTGAGAATGTGTCAGGTTGTTTCCTGGCAGATTGGATTTTACCATTAACATGTGCATGAAATATGAACAACACTGTTACGTAACGGCACACAATTCATTTTTCTCAGCTTGCCATTTCTTATTCATCCTTGAGTGACGGTGAGCTATTGGCTGGAAGCTGTGTGCTGACATTGTCAAATGCTTTGCCATTGGCTTTACAGGTACAATCTGTTAAACACGGAGAATGTCCATCAGTGGTGTGGCCAATATAGGACAATGGTGTGGCCTTGAAAGAAATGCTAATACACATCAGCCAAGCTCATCTAGCTGCTAGAGTCTTCATTTGTTCAGATAATTCTAAAAGAAATACATTTGTGTATCCGCAAAATAGTTTATACATCTGATTCTTTAAATCTGTACTCTTCCAATGGGTTCCAATGGGTCTTCCAAACGCAGCTTGGAAGACATTTATGCTTGATGCTTTTATGATCTGATAACAATTGGTAAAAACGCATGAAGTGACTAAATGTAAATTCCCCTCTTTTTCCCCAATCTATACATAAAACAATCATTCGGAGCGAAAGTGTGTGTACTTTTTTTTTTAGCTTTTAATTATTTTAGAATGATTTAGCTTTAGGAAAATGTGCTGAGAGTCTTTTGGACAAGAAGAGAAGCAATGTTTACTGGACTTAATCAAATCAATGTCAAAAGTAATTTATTGTCATACAAGTCTACAAAGTACAATGAAAATCTTGACCTCTTCTCAATCCTGTAATTTTACTCTCTTCAGGGTGAAATGCTGTCAAAGTGTGTTTATATTTGCATGCTTTTTAACCTCCAGATCTTGAGTCATTGCAGGCTCTTTCCCTATAAGGTCATTTGGATAATAAAGCGGTTCCTGAAGGCCTCAGTTGAGTCTTATATGAAACTTGTATTTCCTACTTAACCAGCAGCACAGAAGGACGAAAAGTGGCCCTGAATGTGAATGCTATAATGCTGTGATCTGTTTAGCATTAAAAGCAGATGATGCCTGTGATCCATTCTGTCACTGCAAATAGAAGGCGGCTCAGTGGGAGAATTAGTTTCAGTCAAAAATAAACACGCCACACATTCATTTCAAGATTATGAATGGCATAAGTGTCCACAGGCAAAACTCTTGACGGTGAATAGATTGAATCGAGAGCACATGAACATGCAAAATTAATAATATGTAGAAACCAGTGGGCTACATCACAAAGTGTTTTCATTTTGTTTGCTTTTGTTGTGGTGAGTTTTCTGGTGTTTTGTTTTGTGTAGAGCTGGACGATTTTTTTTTATTTTATTCTTTTAAAGTAGAGATCATGTTTGTTTTTTTTGTTTTTTTATCAGTTTGGATGAATGATTCAATGACTCGATCATAAAGACTTCACTTGTTTCATAACAGGATGAATCCGCATTTAATGATAAAATACACTTTTTAAACAGTCACTTGTCGCCACCTACTGGTGTAGCGATGTAATACATTAGTTGAAGCGTCAAGTTACTTTCAGTAGGTGATTTACTTCGCTACCGTAGACATCGGTGTTTATATCTGAACTATAAACTTTTATTTTAGTACTTCTATGATCATTTAAATTATTGTAGCACAGAAATAATGATACTGTGTGGTTGAAAAGACTGTGAAGCTATGTCATACCTATACTGTACATAACAACTGCTCTCTCTTGGTCAATGGCAGTGCCAACACAGATTTGAATGTTTCGATGTGATCGTACTTGTCAAAGGTTTAACCCTTAAAGACTGAGACAGCCGCCCGTGGCTAAAAATAACTATCGTTCTAAAATGTTTAATAACTTTTAAACCGCTAATCCAATCTGTATGCTGTAAAATGCACCGTAAAGAGGAGAATCCCATTTCTCACGATTGATCAGTCAAAGGCTCCATAGTGAGCGTGGATGCGTCAAAATCTGCAGTATTGATTCGTCAAGGAAACGCATATGGGTTGTTCCCCTGAGCCAAACAGAAATGATTGTTGATCATTATTAGTCCCATGCCCAGATTCGTTGAAACTGTCATCAACTCTACCAATAAAGATGGTGTTTGGTCTTTTAAACCACCAATCACGTTTCTATACAAAAAAAGTAAAAAATAAAACAACGTGAAAGTGGGTGTGTACACTCACCTAAAGGATTATTAGGAACACCATACTAATACTGTGTTTGACCCCCTTTCGACTTCAGAACTGCCTTAATTCTACGTGGCATTGATTCAACATGGTGCTGAAAGAAGATTCTTTAGAAATGTTGGCCCATATTGATAGGATGGCATCTTGCAGTTGATGGAGATTTGTGGGATGCACATCCAGGGCACGAAGCTCCCGTTCCACCACATCCCAAAGATGCTCTATTGGGTTGAGATCTGGTGACTGTGGGGGCCATTTTAGTACAGTGAACTCATTGTCATGTTCAAGAAATTGTCATGTTCAAGAAACCAATTTGAAATGATTCGAGCTTTGTGACATGGTGCATTATCCTGCTGGAAGTAGCCATCAGAGAATGGGTACATGGTGGTCATAAAGGGATGGACATGGTCAGAAACAATGCTCAGGCAGGCCGTGGCTTTTAAACGATGCCCAATTGGCAATAAGGGGCCTAAAGTGTGCCAAGAAAACATCCCCCACACCATTACACCACCAGCCTGCACAGTGGTGACAAGGCATGATGGATCCATGTTCTCATTCTGTTTACGCCAAATTCTGACTCTACCATCTGAATGTCTCAACAGAAATCGAGACTCATCAGACCAGGCAACATTTTTCCAGTCTTCAACTGTCCAATTTTGGTGAGCTCCTGCAAATTGTAGCCTCTTTTTCCTATTTGTAGTGGAGATGAGTGGTACCCGGTGGGGTCTTGTGCTGTTGTAGCCCATCCGCCTCAAGGTTGTGCGTGTTGTGGCTTCACAAATGCTTTGCTGCATACCTCGGTTGTAACAAGTGGTTATTTCAGTCAAAGTTGCTCTTCTATCAGCTTGAATCAGTCGGCCCATTCTCCTCTGACCTCTAGCATCAACAAGGCATTTTCGCCCACAGGACTGCTGCATACTGGATGTTTTTCCAACCATTCTTTGTCAACCCTAGAAATGGTTGCGTGTGAAAATCCCAGTAATTGAGCAGATTGTGAAATACTCAGACCGGCCCGTCTGGCACCAACAACCCTGCCATGCACAAAATTGCTTAAATCACCTTTCTTTCCCATTCTGACATTCAGTTTGGAGTTCAGGAGATTGTCTTGACCAGGACCACACCTCTAAATGCATTGAAGCAACTGCCATGTGATTGGTTGATTAGATAATTGCATTAATAAGAAATTGAACAGGTGTTCCTATTAATCCTTTAGGTGAGTGTATTTGGTCCATGTATCATCTGATCATTTCATTTCCTACTTGGAATGGAATAACGAGAAAAGATAAGACGGCTTATTTATTATTTATTTATTTTTTTTGTTTAGATTAATGCAAGGACAATAAGATTTCTGCTTGATTTCTCATTTTTCGTTTGTGGTTTACAAATCGGTTTATGGCTTCGATAAAATAAAATAGTAGCCTACAATAAAAAAAAAAAAATAATAAAAAAAAAAAAACTTGCGTAGCCTATATTAAACTTTTATTTAAATAACGAATAGGCTAAGACGGATGGCATAAAATAGCCTACCCACATTATAACAAATAAATAAAAGATATTTGGGAATTCCCCTTTAAAACGAATGCTCAGTTTGTGGTTCACTATTATTTGTGAACCACAAACATGTCAAAACGTGCAAATTAAATATCGATTTTCGAAATATCGATCTTGGCTAAATGAACCAATTTGTAAACCACAATGAAAAAATAGAAATCAAGCCGAAATCTCATTGTCCCTGCATAAAAACAAAACAAAAAAAACCCGAATAAACAAGCCATCTTATCTTTTCTTGCTGTTCCATTCCAAGTAGGAAATGAAATGATCAGATGATACACGGACCATATTTGCGTGCACGAAAATAATTGAAATAAATGCATGCAGACCACTCTTTCACATAGCACAGCACACAAAAGTTAGTATATTTCTCTGTTTGTATGTAGTTTGTGTTTTACACCGTTTTCACTCAGTATATTTTCCTAAATTTGTATTTGAGAAGATTATTTGCACCGTTTGTTCATTTGCACTCAGTATATTTTATTGCACTTGCATTTGTTGTTCATGTTAAAATGATAATATATTTGTCTGAAGAAAAATGTTTGCTTCAGTGTTCTGTTATTATATAACAGTCTTTCTATTTACTTTACTTCCTGAACTTTTTTGGACACATCTACATTGTCAGTAAATAAAATACACCTGTTTTCACTCAAAAGGATAATATTATAATAAATGGCTATATCTTGCTGAGAGATTGTTACATGTAGACAAAATTTCATCTGGAGGTCTAAAACAACCAAGTCTAACTTTCTAAAGGAAAAAATCCAAACTTCATGAAGTTCTGTTTGAGTTCACAGTTCATCGTTTTTCTTATAATTCCATTCTCAGACTAAATAAATGTAAAACTGGGACTTCAAATGAGCTAGATGGAAACTAGTTCTCATGTTCTCCTGTTTAAAATGATATATGGCACTTGATGCTAACTGCTAGAATGGGTGAGAAAAACAGAAAACAGTAGAGGTAAGTCAGGCGCCCCCAAAATGTTCTAGGTCTAGACACACAGCTAAATCATTGTCATTTAGCAATAAGATTGCGTGAGTGTTTGAATCGATATTGCGATCTTTTAACAATTAATTGCACAGCTCTAGATTTGTTTTGATCATTTTGATATTTCACTTTTCCCCAAAAAAATTATTTGATTTATTGATGCAGTAGTTCATTGATTTGTTGATTAATTGACTCATTTACTCATTAATTAATTGATTTATTTCAAACCTCTTTAGCTTGATTCTTCAAATGATACACTGGACAAAACAAAATGTACTCACTCCCAAGTCTCTGCTCATTTTGATTGTCCAGTGAGGATCAGCACAGGAAGTTAAGAACAAAATCAGACTTAAAGTAAAGGATAACGAAAAGAGGAGTAGAGATATGTTATATACTCATGTACATATATGAATAAGCCGTGCCATTAATTTTGAGTAATTTCATATATGTATCTATAAAACAGATTAATATAGCCTCACACACCCACTTACTTACACACAAATGTCTGAACACACTGCCCTATCAAGCCCACACCAATGTGATTTTGTTATCTATGGTAAAATAGCAATGGATCCTCTTTATGGCCCTCTTTTATGGATCCTCTGGGAAAGCTCAATTACACAGCTGCATCCACGAGTGACCTTGGAAACTAATTTGTTTTTCTCCAGTTAACTACAATCCAGGCGAATAGGCGATTACAGTGAGGTAGATAAAGAAATACTTGTTATTATTTATTGTTTCTGTAATCTTTAATTTTATTAGTATTATTATTTTAATTTTGCAAAGGCAAATGCAGAAAGGGAAGGTCATTTTAGCTATTACAGTTGTGGAGGAAAAGGCTTGTTTTAATGAGAATGAATGAGAGAGGAAAATATGATTACATTTTGTTAAGTGTGGTAGTTGTGTTTGCTTTAATCACTCAGTCATGGCTTTCTTTAACTTTGATATGTTGTTTAGTTTGCCCAGGCTTTGTTGTTAACAAAAGCCGTGACTGAGCAATGCCACTTCATCTCATACAGAAGTGCATTTCTGATTAGAGTAGAGGGCTAGAGTATGTTTGTTAAATGCTTGCTCTTATAAAGCTTGGAGAGAATAGAGTACATAGTCATAATGATGTAACAGTGTTGTTTTTGAAGTCAAACGCACTCTATCCTGTTTCAATCTTAAAGGGACAGTTCACCTACTGCAAAAAAACAACAAAAAAAACCTTTTCTTATTTAGTATGTTTGGCTTGTTTCCAGTCCAAATATCTAAAAATTCTTAAACCAAGATGCTAAGATGGCATATCAAAATGAAGTGAGTTGTTGCTTAACCCTTTCGGACGTACGTTCTAAATATTCAGACTGGCAGTCTGGCGTGAGTTTTTTAATGCGACCGTTATTATGCAATGGCGTGCGTTCTAATTTCCATGGTAACACATCAACCTTGACACGTGAGGTTTCGCAGTCACAATGGCGCTCATGGTGGTTGACCGCGTGCAGGTGAGCACTCTATGAATGTTTTACTTTATTTTTTAATTCAAAACCTCTCACATTATTTTTTTAGCGTGTACACACTATGGTTGACATGTTTATGTTGCTATTTTTTCCCACTGCTTTGAATTTCGCGTGCACACGCATTTTGCATCTCCCTCACAACATCCGTGTGACAATTGGTGAGTATATTTTAGTTTTTTTCCCTATTTTGAAGCACATATAATTATTTACAAGCATGCAATAAATATGAATAAAGATATTTACAAAATTATCTTGTAAAACGAACAGTCCTCAATAATGTGGACGTTCAAATGTCATGTTTGTCGTTTTGCACATTGCAAATATGCTCCGTGCATTCGATAAAGTTATTAGGGTTCAGTTGACTTGATACGTAACATGAATATATTATGTATTATTTATGTTTTAGTGTTAATATTGTTACTGGGTTTTATATCTCACTAGAAAAGGTATATGGTCACGTCTCACTTACTATTAGCTTGCATATATATAGTTTACATTATGTCAAATGCCATGTAAGTTACCTTTTCTCTGCTTTGCTAGTGAGAAACTACATCTTTGCTTTGTTTAAACTATGATACATATATACACTTTCTAATAAAATTACAAAACAAATTATAAATATAATTACAATGAACAACAATCAAAATAGTATTATAAACAAAACAATAAATATACTATGGTAAAAAAATCTTTATAACTATATACATATGTTTATATGACAGAAAATGCCTGGCTGTAAGGCGCAGAGGAGTGTCTAAGGCAGGTCGCCCTCCTTTGGATGGACACCGCGATATGGCGTTGTGGAAGAAGTCTCGTCTTCACCCTCAATGTTGTCAAGAGCTTCAAGGTTCAGGGGAAGGTCTTCATCGCTCTCTGCCTCACTGTCAAAATTCTCCTCATCAGAATTAAAAAAAATCTCCTCAATTTCCTCACTTGTCAGTTGTCTTCTTATAAATAAATTGTCTGCCATTTTCTCTGAAGTAGTTAAAAACTGGTACATTTTATTAAAATTGTATGTGAAGTTGGTACCAACGCGAGTGTGAGGTAACAGTGACGTCAACAGTGACAACTTGTCAGCGGGAAAAATGCTTGCAGTGCATGACTGTTCAAATGTTGTTTTTTTATTATTATTTGTTTATACATAATATTTTCAAACTTGTTAACTAAATTAAATGCATGTATGCATATATGTTAGTTGTTCGGTAAGTTATCATGAGCTGTGGGCAGGGCGCCGCCATTGTGTTTAGAACAGTGCCAGGGGCGAAGCCTGCTGGATTTACAACACAAGATCACCCACTTCTCCAGATATATGTGACATTACGTGAGGAACAGCCTAGACTGATCGAAATGCAGCGTCAAAGGGTAGAAAATGATTGTAAGTTTGTAAGATTGGAAGTTGGTACCAACGCGAGTGTGAGGTAACAGTGGCGTCAACAGTGACAACTTGTCAGCGGGAAAAATGCTTGCAGTGCTCGACTGTTCAAATGGTTTTTTTTTATTATTATTATTATTCTCCAGATATATGTGACATTACCTGAGGGAACAGCCCAGACTGATAAATGACGCGTCAAAGGGTAGAAAATGATTGTGTTATTTGATCGGTAATGTTTTCACGGGCCATTATATGTTTACAACACTGATATCTTGCTGATATATATATATATATATATATATATATATATATATATGCAATTACAAACTATATTTAGTTTTTGCTGCTATTTTTGTGGTTGTGTAATGTAATTTGAAGTGTATGAAACCTAAACTAAACATTAAAAGACACTGAGCTCAGTCAGTCTCTCTCACTCGCTCAGTCTTTGGCTCAGCGCCAGTCAGCGCTAAAGCAGATTTGAAATTTTGAATTTGGCAGTTGATCACTGAGTGTTCTAATCACACCCGTGTGATCGTACGCACCAGAGACCAGCCTAGATTGATCACACGGGTGTGATCGTACGTGTCAAAGGGTTAAAACAAGCCAAATTTTCTACCAGTGGGGTAAGAAAAATTATTCAAACAGTTCATGCGTTAAAGGCCAATTCACACCGTCTGTCAATTCACAAGTCTGTCTGAGTTTGTTGGATCAGTGTGTCACCACTGTCGGCGTCTGTTGCTGTTGGTTGGAGTTTGTTTTCACCCGACTGACCATGTTCAATCAGCATTTGTGTTGGGTCGTGGAATGTCTGAGCAGTGTGGTATAATTTTCCAACAAACGACAACAGACTCTGACGTAATCTGACCTGGATACGAACCGTTGTCATGATAACGAGGCAAGTCCCTTGCAAAGACTGCGTAGGTGCTGGGCGTGCTTAGTAAATTGAAATTGTATTGAAAATAGCAGGTTTCTGGACAAATCAGAAGACAATTCTAGAGAAAGAGATATTCGCAAAAGCACACTGGGCAAAGTTTGAGGGTGCACACGTAAAATCTGAGCGAGAGCAGAGCCATATTTGAAAGTGGGCGTCCAGTAAGTTTTGTGCTAGAGTGAAAGAAATCCGCATGTGAGCGGATTACAGTTACAATAAGGCGCTCTCGACATTTAAAGCCATAAAATTGGCCTCAAATGAACTATATAAAATGAGAAGAAAGTCATGTCTGAAGCTGCAATTTTTTTTTTTTTTTTTTTGATTGGTTAAAATGAATGGAGAATATCTCATGTTTTTCCGTGGGTGCTCGACCATTTCCGTGGGTGCTCGAGTTTGTCTGTGTTTGTTGGGGCAGTGTGAATATCTCAGTTATTTTTCATAAAATTCTAAATCCAGCGGCCGACTTGTTTGTTGACGTTTGTCTGCGCGGTGTGAAGTGGCCTTAAGCGTTCTTTTGAGTCAGATCTTTCGAAGGGATTGATTATTTTAGAAGCTTGTAAGATCCAGACAACGGCATGTAAAGGACATTTTCATTTTTGGGAGACAAAACAGAAAATACACATTACCCATTATTGAGGCAGTTGGTAGATGTTGGAACTGACAGAGCTAACATTTCTGTTATCTGCCAAAAGTCTCAAAATGACCAAATATTAGCCGATTAATCAGCTTGGCCAATATAATTTCATCACTACTTATGATGTCACATGCTTGCATGTTTATATCTTTATGCACCATGTTTTATAAAGGGAAAGGGACAGACAATAACCATAGGATCGAGAAATGATTGAAAAAAAAAAAAAAAAAAAAAAGAACAAAGATTGAGGCCAGGCCTGCTCCATCCAGAGGGCAATTTCTTTCAATCAGGGTCTATATTGTATTCTCTGTAATAAGAAAGAAAGTGAGGTTAAAAAAAAAAAAAAAAGAAAGAAAGAAAAATCCTCCTCAAGATTTAACAAGACTGTGCCGTGGAGCCAAAGGGCATCTCATGAATAATGGATGACGGCGCAATGGAAATCAGTTCCTCTCCAAACCTTTCAGACTCCTCCTCCTGCTGCTGCTTCGGGGCCCTGGCCATGTTTCCTCCTCCAACCACATCCACAACGCACTATTTTTTTATTTATTTATACTTCATTTGAACATATGTTGCCATGGCAGTGTTTGCACAACTATGTACATAGACATCATCTTACATCATTCACCATATCATTGCTTGCCCTGGAGCTGATTTCCTTTATACATTTTTCTTTTAATTTTTATTCATGGCTTTTTCATGCCTTTATACAATATGACAGTAGAGAGAGACGAGAGTAGTGGAAAAAAAAGGGGACTTGTGAACATAAAAGGATGCAGGTGACATGACCAGCTTGTGAAGCCAGCTTTTTTTATTTACTTATTTCACTAATAATGCTAATTAGTGTTGTCAAATCAATCAATATTTCGATATGCATCAACACTGAAATATCTGAAATGATTCCAATGCTCATTTTCTGCAGTATTGATACACTGATACCAGCCGCGCGTTCTCACTCTCTCTTCTCTCCGATGGCAAATTGAAACACACCCGCCTCCTCTCGTTCACTCGTCTCATTCGCTCCTGAATTTCAGCACGGGGTTGCAGGTATTGCGCATAATTTTACTTATTCCAGCAGGTTTTGTGCTCATACCAAAAGCGTGTACACTGCTGATCTGTATAAGTGGCGTGCACAACCGCCTCTCAAACAGCTTTTTTTCGTGGATTATTGGGCCTAAACGGTCAAATACACACAACATAATGACATTATCCCTGTTTTGTCAATTTAGTGATACTCAGTCAGTTTTGGAATATAAATAGTTGAGAAAGAAAATGCATGTTGTGTAAAAATATATTGGATCAGTGCATAAGCTCTTAAAGTGACAGCAACCTAATATACCTGCTGCTGGTCTTGACTGAATGCCTTCTGCGACTTTAACTGTAAGCATTAATCTGTATTTAATTTTTACAATGAAGATATGAATGAAGAATGAATATTTTATTCAATTTCTGTAGTATTTCTTACCCAAATACTACTGTTAGATCCACCTGAAAAACGTAAAGCCATGATTATTTAATTTTGTTACTTTAATATATTGTATTTATTTCTGCTGTCATTTGCAATATTTTCTTATGTTATTGCTGACTGCTTACTTGTCTGTTTTTGTAAATTTATTTCAGAATTTCAAATAAAGCCTCCCTGTGCTATATACTGTAAATTATTGAAATGATCAAAAATCATGAGATAATATTAAAATATCTATATGTTATTGTATTATGGCAGTTTACCCTGTGGTATCGAAAGTGATATTGAATATCAATATTTTTCAAGGTATCATATCAAAGTTAGAAATTAGAAATTATTAGTGACAACACTAATGCTAATAATATTTATTAATGCATTCATTTGCAGCCATCAGTCTGTAATGCATTTTATATACAAAACTGATACGAACTTGTTTGATTGAGATATTATTTGTTTTGTTTTTTGAAGATTTGCACAAACCGACATTGTGTCGTTGTGCTGTTATTTTAATTATTTTATTTTATTCTATGGTTGTGATTTGAAATAAAACTATGGCACTAAATGGTATGTTAACAAACAAATTAAATGTGGTCGTCGCTTTTGATGTCATTTAAACAATCGTTTCCTGTTTCTGTAGGCAATGTTTGCCAAATTAAGCTGCAAATTGGCCCATATATATATATATATATACACAGGTGCTGGTCATATAATTAGAATATCATCAAAAAGTTGATTTGTTTCACTAATTCCATTCAAAAAGTGAAACTTGTAAATTATATTCATTCATTACACACAGACTGATATATTTTAAATGTTTATTTATTTTAATTTTGATGATTATAACTGACAACTAAGGAAAATCCCAAATTCAGGATCTCAGAAAATTAGAATATTGTGAAAAGGTTGAATATTGAAGACACCTGGTGTCACACTCTAATCAGCTGATGAACTCAAAACACCTGCAAAGGCCTTTAAATGGGCTCTCAGTCTAGTGCTGTAGGCTACACAATCATGGGGAAGACTGCTGACCTGACAGTTGTCCAAAAGAAGACCATTGACACCTTGCACAAGGAGGGCAAGACACAAAAGGTCATTGCAAAAGAGGCTGGCTGTTCACAGAGCTCTGTGTCCAAGCACATTAATAGAGAGGCGAAGGGAAGGAAAAGATGTGGTAGAAAAAAGTATACAAGCAATAGGGATAACGCGCACCTGGAGAGGATTGTGAAACAAAACCCATTAAAAAATGTGGGGGAGATTCACAAAGAGTGGACTGCAGCTGGAGTCAGTGCTTCAAGAACCACTACGCACAGACGTATGCAAGACATGGGTTTCAGCTGTCGCATTCCTCATGTCAAGCCACTCTTGAACAACAGACAGCGTCAGAAGCGTCTCGCCTGGGCTAAAGACAAAAAGGACTGGACTGCTGCTGAGTGGTCCAAAGTTATGTTCTCTGATGAAAGTAAATCAGGGTCCCAGAGTCTGGAGGAAGAGAGGAGAGGCACACAATCCACGTTGCTCGAGGTCCAGTGTAAAGTTTCCACAGTCAGTGATGGTTTGGGGTGCCATGTCATCTGCTGGTGTTGGTCCACTGTGTTTTCTGAGGTCCAAGGTCAACGCAGCCGTATACCAGGAAGTTTTAGAGCACTTCATGCTTCCTGCTGCTGACCAACTTTATGGAGATGCAGATTTCATTTTCCAACAGGACTTGGCACCTGCACACAGTGCCAAAGCAACCAGTACCCGGTTTAAGGACCATGGTATCCCTGCTCTTAATTGGCCAGCAAACTCGCCTGACCTTAACCCCAGAGAAAATCTATGGGCTATTGTGAAGAGGAAGATGCGATATGCCAGACCCAACAATGCAGAAGAGCTGAAGGCCACTATCCTAGCAACCTGGGCTCTCATAACACCTGAGCAGTGCCACAGACTGATCGACTCCATGCCACGCCGCATTGCTGCAGTAATTCAGGCAAAAGGAGCCCCAACTGAGTGCTGTACAAGCTCATACTTTTCATGTTCATACTTTTCAGTTGGCCAAGATTTCTAAAAATCCTTTCTTTGTATTGGTCTTAAGTAATATTCTAATTTTCTGAGATCATGAATTTGGGATTTTCCTTAGTTGTCAGTTATAATCATCAAAATTTAAATAAATAAACATTTGAAATATATCAGTCTGCGTGTAATGAATGACTATAATATACACCCCCCCACACACACACACACACCTCTTCTTTTGACCTTTAATCATTCCTTAAAGGCCATAAATGTGATTGGTGATGTGTAAACTCAACAGGAGAGGCATTGGAGACTCTATGTGAATCTAATAGCAGTCCACAGCCAGCAGGATTAAACCACATGAAGGTCAAAGTTTTTGCCCATGCCGCGTTCTCTTCTTTCCCAACCCCTAATTCCCAGCTCTGGCCTCAGTGGTTGGGAGTCTGATTTGTTTTGTCACTTCAGAGGGAGAGCACACTCTTTCCACACCCACCTCTCTCTCTCTCTCGCTCTCTTATGATTCACAGTCATTAAAATACTGGAACTTTGGAGCTTTAAAGTCACCCTGACCCATGCTCAGCCACCGGGCCTGAGCAGAATATAAAGCAGCGGAGTGATTGATCTGCTTAAGTATCTGCAATTAAGCCGGCACTGTGTGTGAGACAGGCGCTCTGCAACACCACAGATCCCAAAATCAACCTCTACCACTGAAGTCTGCAATCAAACATGAATGGCGAGCAGAGAGATTGAACATAAAAGAAGTTAATCACGTCTCACACCACATTTTTAACCCCTCTGTTTGACCAGCGAGAAGGAAATCATTGTTATGAGGCCATTTGGCTTGTCAAAATGCATTTTATTTATTTTTTTGGTTTGGACCTGACTTAAATGTTCCAAATCTCTTTCTTAAATCTGGCGACCCCCTATTGTTTTGTTGTTGTTGTTGTTGTTTTACCATGTAATGGCATTGAGATTTTGACCAATTAACCTTTGTGGTGATATTTATTTGGATAGTGATAAACTGAGTGATGAATCTATATCCCCAAAAGGCCCGTGCCCTTGACTTCCTCGCTCCGATGTTATAGAAATTTTTTATTAATCTAGGAAGTTCATTGGATGGGGATCAAGAACTCATTTATAGCTACACTCTTGTGGCACGTCCGATCAAAATCTCATACTAAGACGAGGGTGAAAAGGGGTATTGAATGATACCCTTAAAGAATCTTAAATCAATCCGTGTTTGACTTTCAGACCTCTTTGCCAGGTGCAAATTGTTTCTTCCAAAAAGAAAGGAAATAAAAGTGTGGGACGGGGTAATGCAGGGGTCGCCAGGCTCTTTTCAGCATGCCCTAATAGCATATTTATGAGTGCTCTAATCTATAATGACATTTTCGATACCACCCCTGTTCTGTTACTTACACAGTCCTGATCCATTCCCTTAGATAATCACTATACGTTAATGGGGCTGACTTGAGCCTGAATTGCTTTTTAACTCAAATGGACATCTCAATTGCTGCATTGTGGGATAGACATGAGAAAGAGAATGAGAGTGATTCTTTAAAAAGATTATGGGTGTGGGGAAACAATGGAAGGAAGTGCTTTATATGCTTGACTGGCTCCATAATTTTTTTTTTTCTACTTACGTGCACATGTTTTGTTTATGTAGCTTCACTTACAATCGTTAAGTCTGCCTGGTAAACGCTGTTATACACATAATCTCATTGTGCAGGTCTGGCTTTAAACTCATGTACATGAGTGCACTTTCAAGTTACTGCTATAGTATTTCCTGTCTGGTGACTATAGTCCATCCATCATATTGATCTGGGAGATTTCCAGGTCTGTCTTGGAGTTCTTCAGCTCCAATCAGGCACCTGTGAGATCATTAAATGTGTGTGTATGAATTGGAAATGGGTTAAATGTCACCACGAGCCTCATTTTCAGAAAATTTCCAGCACCAATCAAAATCTTTAATTATTTATTGATGGTGAATGCTTACATGTTATTAATGTGGTCTTATGGCATTGACAAAAAATGTAATTTAATGAGTACGGAAGGCTTCATAATGTCTACATACTGTTTTTAGTGTTAAAATAATACTTAGATGGAATAATCTAAGATCAAAAAAGTTGAAGTCACTGTGCTCTACCGACTCAGGATGTGCAGATCCGTAAAAGCTTGAGTTTTTTCCTCTGAAGAACAGAATGATCCGCACCCCTTTTCATATTTATTAATTTTTAATTTTACATTATGCAACACAGCACATACAGTACATACTGTAACATGTATTATACAGCCCGGCTGTTTGCCGCCTTCTGTGAATCATTTAATCTAGCTCCTACACAAAATTATTTTAAAATACAATCATAGTTCAATTAAATGATCTAAAGACAAAATAAAAGATAGTTCGTTCATTCATTCATTCATTCATTCATTCATTCATTCATTCATTCATTCATTCATTCCCAAATACAATTTTTCCTTCCTTCCTTCCTTCCTTACTTCCTTACTTATATTTTAAGTTGAACATTTTGTAATTGAAGTGGTCCTAAACTGCAAATAAATATTTATGTAATTATTTCACATTTGCGTTATTATTATTTCAAATGATATTGTTGATTTTATCACACTTAACAATGTCAAGATGAGTCTGTTCATTTACTTACAAGGATCAGCAGGATTGTTGTGATTATTTAGACGTCAACACTTGGCACGTTGCTGCAATATTTCATAATGAGAATTTTTCACAGCACACTTGCAATCTTTTTCTCGACATCTGCAGTAGAGCTTTATTTTGTGAGAATTGTTTGTTTTAGTATAATCTGGCAAGATTTAAACATTGACATGTTTTTTTTTTGTTTGTTTTTTTTCTCTGCTTTGGTTTAATTGAACTTAATTATGAAAAAGATCCTTTTCCTGTGGTAGAGAAAACCCTCGGCTAAGGATCAGTCGACACACTCATTTTAAAAGATGATTATGAAGAGTATTCAATATTTAAACAAAGCTTTCACAGCTGTCTTACAAATCATAGTTTCATACAGCGAAAGTGACTATTCAAACAACGTTGAACTATTTTTGTTGTGAGAAATATCTTAAGATCTTGCTCTCAGAAAGTGAAGAGAGTAAATGAGAAAAGTAATGAATTCTAGATAAATAATAGAAATATGTGAATTCATCCCAATGTGTGAAAACCGAAGCTCGATGTGACCCACGTCTATCCACCTGTTCCAGTGCGAGAACAAAAGCTGGCAATAGCACAATAAAAGATGCAATCTGCACCGAGACTCACTTAATCTGTCCGCTGGTTGCCATCGTAAATCAAGTCTAATGTCATGTGACAAGTAGACAGAACTTAACGCCACTTCCATTATTCCAGAAGGCCTCAAAGGAAAAAGGGGATAGAGAATGGGATGGGGGGGTTAGTAATAAATAAATAAATAATGTGCTTGAGAGGATGAAAACTAATTTCAGTAAAGGCGGACCTGTGGGTGATTTGATTCTGTGGAAGGCATTAATCTTGTTCTCAACATCTCCATGCCCATCAGTTATTGTGAAGATGGTTTTAACATTACATGGGGTGTCACGGTTTAACCATTAACTGTTTAAGGGACACAAAGTTTAGGCAGGGATTGGGTTACACCTGTCACCATTATTGTTGTTGTTTGTAGATTTTGTATCACTTTAGGTCTTCATAAAAGACAATATATGCGCAATATATGCATCCATGATAGTCACATCACAGGATGTGCAATGTCAAGTATGGGTATTGTAGTTGATCCGTATGGACCAGGCACCACGGTTTGTAATGCACGTGATTCTCACATGCATTAAACAAATTTAACCATCATACAGCGAAAGTTTAGCATTTGCACGTTTTAGGCTCTGTCAGTTTAAACTTTCAAGCACTTTTAAGTGCAAGTTCAAGTGCAAGATGATGCGAAAGAGAAGTAAATTCAGACCTCAAACACCTAATTCCATTCGCTTCCGAGTCTATTTTAGCTTGAACAGACATATACATGCAAAATTATGTCAAAATGCCCATCTCGTGAGTATCCTTTTAAACACTTAAAGTAAATGTAAACAATTGAGAAAGAAAACGGATGCATATTCTATTGGATCCGTGCATTCAGTCTTAAAGTGACAGCAGCCTAATATTTCTGGTGCTGTCATTAATATTAATTAAACAACAAAATACAAATGGATAATCGCCTTTGTAGCTTAGATTAATGATATTTAATTTATACAGTGAGGACTATGCAGTTGTTTTCATATCTCAATATATATCACAGAAAAACAACATGTCGCTCAATGTCAGTTTTTTTTTCTAATATTGTGCAGCCCTACTTGACATTCCATAACTACCCAAATTTGTTACTGTCGATTTCAGGTTTTGTGTTTAAAAAGGCCTGTCCTTTATTTTAAAAGGGCCCAACTATTTATTTTTTTTTTTTTGATAGGAGTCTTTCATACCTGCACTACCAGTAAAAAATAAATAAAAATAAAAGAAATTGGATAGTTCTCATAATTCAAAAGACAGCAATGTTTTAACTGGCCTTATTCCCTTTAAAGAAACAGTCTAAAAACTTCCCAAAAGCTATGGACAGAAAGAAAATTAATCTCCATTTTGAATACACAACACACACACACACACACACACACACACACACACACACACACACACATATATACTGTATATAGTGTTGTGTATTCAAGATGGAGATTCATATTAAGTAGCTGACCATAGACCATAGCTGCAAATCGCATCAAAGTAATGATACTATGTCCTGCTCTTGAAGTTTCAGCATAGTGGAACTGAACAGGCCTAGAAGAGCGAGTTCGCCAGTCCCCAAGATGCCTAACGGATATGTTCTGTCAGTCTTGTTCCTGTGTCCCATGAGAGCACTGGGCCTGTTTCAGTTAATGAGCCCCAACTGCGCTAATGTGTGTTAAAATAGGACTATGTGATTCCCTGCTGTTTTAGTATCACAGCATTATGACAGGCACCGGTGCATCAGTAGCGCTGTGGTACACTTCATTCTCCATGATTACACCCTTGGGCTTCAAGCTTTGACACTACAACAGGTCCACACGCCTGGCATTTGATGGAATATACTCTTGCTACAACACTGTGAGAGGACTCATTCGCTCCGATTAGACTCACTGTGTTTCCTTGACCACTATTATTGTTGTGCGGGAGAATGAAAAACAGGCAAAGTACATACTTGGGCTGTCAGAAGGATGGCATTTTCTAGTGGATGTACTTGAAAAGAAACACAATGTGGCTCAATCTAGCTTATCGGTAATGAAAAAGCTCTTTCTGCTTTCAGCCTCTTTGCTATTATGGGTAAATAAAGTGTTTTAGGGTGGTGTATTGACGTATATGTTTGTGGAATTACTCAAATTATAAATTATGAATCAGTATGTATACTCTGCAAAGTTAAAACCACATTTAATATTGCAGCATACAGTGAACAAAGACCATTTTGACCACGGTTTCTAGAGTAATTTTAGTGACCGAATTTTTAATAATCTTTTTTGATGTACGTTAACCTGTGGGTGCAACTGATCACTTTGTTTACCTATGTTGACATTCACTATATAGACAATTGTCCACAAATGTTACGAATGCTGACACATTTTATATTTATATACTGTTTTTTAACAGTGAACACTTTCTGAACTGCAGTGTATGAGTTACTCCGAGTAGTGGCAACTCCAGGAAGTCCAGTTAGCTTCACTAATAAGACTGGTCATGAAAAGGAACCTGAAGTAACAAGTGACTGTAATGTGCCACATACTGTATGTAACCATCACATTTTGTTTATTTTTATTTTTATTTTAGCATATATTTTTATGACATTGAACCATGAAGTCTATTAGTTAATGTAGGTAGTTCAATGAAAATAGTTTGACACCTAATCACGATCTGCATGTTCCTCTTTGGGTCTTATTTTCCTTGCCAAATAATACCGGATAATTGTTTTGTGTCTTTGATGGTTTGCAAGTAAAAAAAAAAAAAATACTTTTACTTCTGCAAGTAAAAGTTTTGGGATGCCTGCCTTTACATGCACATGAACTTTAATAACATCCCATTCTTAATCCATAGGGTTTAATATGGAGTTGGCCCACCCTTTGCAGTTATAACAGCTTCAACTCTTCTGGGAAGGCTTTCCACAAGGTTTAGGACTGTGTTTATGGGAATGTTTGACTTTTTTCTAGAAGCACATTTGTGAGGTCAGGCACTGGTGTTGGATGAGAACGCCTCTTTATGGACCTTGCTTTGTGCACTGATGCACAGTCATGTTGGAACTGGAAGGGGCCATCCTCAAACTGTTCCCACAAAGTTGGGAGCATGAAATTGTCAAAATTGTCTTGGTATGCTGAAGATTTAGTTGTTCCTTTCACTGGAACTAAGCCCAACCCCTGAAAAACAACCCCACGCCATAATCCCCCTCCAGCAAACTTTACACTTGGCACAATGCAGTCAAGTAAAAACCGTTCTCCTGGCAACTGCCAAACCCAGACTCATCCATCGGATTGCTAGACAGAGAAGCGTGATTCGTCACTCCAGAGAACACTTCTCCACTGCTCTAGAGTCCGGTGGCAGCGTGCTTTATACCACTGCATCCAATGCTTTGCATAGCACTTGGTGATGTAAGGCTTGGATGCAGCTGCTCGGCCATGGAAACCCATTCCATGAAGTTCTCTACGCACTGTTCTTGAGCTAATCTGAAGGCCACACAAAGTTTGGAGGTCTGTAGCTATTGATTCCACAGAAAGAAAATTCTGCGCACTGTGAGCCTCAGCATGTGCTGACCCTGCTCTGTGATTTTTATGTGGTCTACCACTTCAGTACCACACTTGAATTCACTGAGCTCCTGAGAGTGACCCATTCTTTCACAAATGTTTGTAGAAGCAGTCTGCATGGCTAGGTGATTGATTTTATACACCTGTGGCCATGGAAGTGATTGGAACACCTGAATTCAATGATTTGGAGGGGTGTCCAAAAAAAAACCACAGAATGAGAAGTGACTTAGCCATTATGGCATAAGCAACCGATGCATATTGCACGCTAAATGTTAATGATTTTGTTTGCAAAAACAGTTATAGTGTTAGTGACTCAGACCTGTTTTTATCCCCTTCCCTCAGCGCTGGTGGCCTTGGTTGGTCTGAGCTGGAGAATAAGTTAAAAATACTTCATTGCATCAGATGTGCAATAAATAGGAAACGTGCACTAAGCTCTTGTAAACTATTCATACCTCCCCACTCTTCTGGTTCTCTCTGTCTTCCTCTCTAGGTCTGTCTTGTGCTTGTAGGGCTTGTTGAGCCAAATCTGACATTTGGTAAATACTATAAGGATGAGCTTACGTTTCTTTGTTAGACAACTTTCTGTTTCCTTCTCAGCTTATGCGATTAACGCTCACTACAATAAAGAAGCTGTCCTACTGTGCATGTGTTATCTGAGTAATTAACACTAATTCTGACAATCCCAAGACCTGAGCACTGGTACATCTAAGCTTAGGGCAGGTGGGTTATTACTGGGCTATATTTATATATATATATATATATATATATATATATATATATATATATATATTAGCACAGCACCACTGGACTCTAGAGCAGTGGATACGTGTTCTCTGGAGTGACGAATCACGCTTCTCTGTCTGGCAATCCGATGGGCGAGTCTCGGTTTGGCGGCTGTCAGGAGAATGGTTCTTGCCTGACTGCATTGTGCAAAGGGTAAAGTTTGTTGGAGGGGATTATGGTGTAGGGTTGTTTTTCAGGGGTTGGGCTTAGTTCCAGTGAAAGGAACAACTAAAGAAATAAGGAATGGAGAACATTGTACTTGGTACGTTTTTCGTCGTCAAACCAAACTTTAAATTCGACAAAGTTTAAATCCTGTCAGGCCAGCGTGCTTCCCATAATGTTTACGCGTTAGGCCGGTAGGCAGAGAGTAGTTTTTAGTGGCTGTTCGAACGCATTCGACCCAAACGTGCTGCACACGTCCCCAGGTGGTTGGTCCCATTAGTGGGATAGCTCATAAACCCCGCCCCCTCCATGTATTCTAATGAGACACGAGACAAACTAAACAATCAAATTACACATCAAATATTTTTTTTCCAAAATAGTTTCTGTTATTATAGGTAGTTTTTAATCACACTGATGAAAGTTCAAGTTTAATACAATTTTTTTTTTTTTTTTTTTTTTTTTAGAAGTTTGGTTTTAGTTAGTTATTTGATGCTATAAAAACGGGGGTGTGACATCATGATTGACAGCTGTGACCACTTCTCTGATCAAAGTTGTCACTGAGGCACCAGCAGACTTTTTTCAGGATTTTCGGGAGGAGACCTTTACCTTTAACTCCTTTAACTAAGTTATTTCCATAACTATATTTATTTCACACCGACATAATGAGCTGTTCAGCAGTAAACTGTACTAACATGCCCTGCGGGAGTGTGGGAAGAGTTTTGATATCGCAGCTCTACTTCCTGCTCTTTACTGCGCAGACTCAGGTCCTGAGGTCACTACTGCGCAGACGCAGGTCCCAAATCAGCACAAAGATGTCAGCGCCATATTCTTTTTCATAGCATTGCATGCTATTATTTAGATAGATATTTAATTTGAATTATTATTATATTATTATCATAATTAGATATTTTTGCAACAAACACAGAGAAGCATTTCTGGCATCTGTAGCCTGAATATCATTGCATGTACTTTGCTTTGTATAACGTTTACAGCAACATTTGAAAGAAGAAAGAGTGAAAACTCTTCACATGTGCTTGTGCTCATAACCGCTACTGAACATCTGAACACAAAGAACGATCAAATGCACATTGACAGACCTTCTGTTGTCTGTTCTCCAAAATGTAATCACATGTGTATTTCTGCCGGCGTGTGTAAACTAGTTAACTGTCTCTAAGCAATGACGTTTGTTTTCAAGACAAACGGGTCACTGCGCTGCCACTGCACAATTTTGCATTTAATTGACTGTAGGTTCACTGCCACTTCGTCCAACTGTAGGTTCCGCTGTAGAAACTGCTTTTCTCACGGATTTGTGAACCATTTCAGTTTTGCCAACTTGTTTGATCAAGTCTTTTGAGCAGAATCGACTCAAAAGAGTGATTCATTTGTGAATAGGGCATCACTCATGTCCCAGAAAAAAAAAGAGAGAGCTCATTTCTTAACATGTTTTGCATTTAAAGTAACGAGTGTAACGTCGCCCAGTGTAACAAAGTAAAAGTAGCGTTTTTTTCATTAGAAATTTACTCAAGTTAAAGTACCCACAAAAAAAAATCTACTCTTAAAAGTAAAAAATAATACTTTAAATGTAACAAAGTAAATGTACTTCGTTACTACCCACCTCTGATGACAGCAATCCTGTCGTATGCGTTTTTGACCAACTCTGGAAGTGGTCAAAAGTGGACAAGCTCAAAACATTTTAGAGACCTGTATTTAGTGTTGTCCTCTTGTGATCTGATCGACCAAAACGCATATTAATACCATGTATAAACAGGGCCTTTGTTGAAGCGTGAAAGCCTCACTACTTAGTAATTGCATGGGAAAGGGAAACCTGTATAATATTAAATTAAAACTAAAGTTTTTCAGTGTTCCACAGAGAAAGTGAGTAGAAAGTATACTACACTCAATAAATACTATCTTCTCTTCAATATTACAGGTTTACTGGTCCAAACCTGCCATCGCCCATCATCAGCAGCAAGAACTGGCTGAGACTGCACTTCACATCTGATGGAAACCACAAACTGAGAGGCTTCAGTGCTCAGTATCAAGGTAAGGAATGGGCTGTCGTGGGACTGGTGCCTTTACTTGTGTAAGTCTATGTAACAAGACCGAGAAACAGCTCAGGGGTCCTAGCTGTCAAAAACATCTGAAAAAGAGAGAAACAAACTGTAAGGGGAGAGACAGAGAAAGCGAACGGTTGGATATATGTAGGGCTGTTTTCACAACATATTCTGCTCATTCTGCTCCTCACAAGTTTGTGTTTCCTCATTTTAATTTCAGATTAATAGAGTTTTGAATTAAAGAAAAGATTGTCTAAAGAAAAAGTAGATTTTATATATTTCATGTGCTTCACATATGTTTTATAATTATATAATATTATATAAATAAATTATAATACCTTTTTATTACTAATAGTTCTTTCAGTTCTGTTCCCTCATGTTCTGTTAAGGCCTTTTTTAAAGCTTAAAAACTACCGTGGTGCTTGAAAGTTTGCAGAATCTGTGAAAATGTGAATAATTTGAACAAAATCAGAGGGGTCATACAAAATACATGCTTTTTTTTATTTTACTTTTTAGGACTGTCTTGAATAAGATATTTTACATAAAAGATGTTGAAATAGTCCAAAAAAAAAAAAAAAAAGCAGAATTTATAAAAATTTAAAAAATGTCGCCACCTGGATGATCCAGGGCTGTTTTTTTTGTTTTTGTGATGGTTGTTCATGAGTCCCTTGTTTGTCCTGAGCAGTTAAACTGCCCAATGTTCTTCAGAAAAATCCTCTAAGTTCTGCAAATTCTTCAGGTTTCCAGTTTTCTTTCGCATATTTGAATATTTTATATATAAATATAGAAAAAAATATATATTCTTAAATATATACATTAATGACTGTGTATTTATATATATACATAAAATTATACACAGTACATATATATTATGTAAACACAAACATTTATTTTGGATGCGATTAAAGTATATATAGTATATCAGTCTGGCAAGTAAACTAAAACATTTACTAGCCAATGGCGATTCTATTGCCAAGGTGTGCATAGAGGGTTTATATATATATATATATATATATGTGTGTGTGTGTGTGTGTGTGTGTGTGTGTGTGTGTGTGTGTGTGTGTGTGTGTGTGTATATATATATATATATATATATATATATATATATATATATATATATATATATATATATATATATATATATATATATATATATATATATATATATATATATATATATATATATATATATATATATATATATATATATATATATATATTACACACATATATATATATATATATATTACACACACATATATATTACACATTAAAACATGAGTGTTACTATAGTTTATCATATTTAAATCCTTTTCAAAGAAACTAGTGCAGAAAACCTAAAAATGTAGAGATTCACTGTAGATTCACTGCAGCTGTTTGCTATCGTCATGTGCCCTGCAGAGTTTTCCCCTGTCTGCAGTTAGAATTAAAGTCAAATTATTTGAATCATCTTGGTTAAGTGTTATTAAGTCAGTTAAAGGTCATGAATACCCCCAACACCTGACATGTACACACACATACACACACGCGCGCTGTGCTACTGGCACACTCTCATCACACTCTCAAGTTCAAAGGTCACCACTCAAAGGAGATGAGCTGAGGAGCGGGATTAGTCAGCTCAGCTACGGAAACCAAAGACAGAATCTGCAGGAATTTCACCTCCTCCATAAGCAGATCAGAGCGATGGGATGGGATTACAGGACTGGAGTTTGATAAATAAATACTTTTAGAGTATCAGGAAGAGAGAAAGGAGAGCTAAGCTCTTAATTAGATTTTCCACTGACCTTTCTCCTTTCATTTTGCCTCCCTTCCTCTCTCCAACCTTTAGTTAAATGCTTTGCAATGAGGAACATCCAATGAGAAGACACTCTTTACATAACAAGCTACTTAGCTTCATTGTAATCATTTACAAACTCAGTCAAAGATTAGGTATGGAGAGAGAGGGTACAATGATTTCAGAGAGAGAGATGCTCAAATATTTAAAAAAAAAATTTATATCCTTTAACATCTTTCTGTCTATCTATTTAATTTCTTACAGTTTCTGTCATTTATACTCCATTTTATGAGCTTTTTTTGCAGGTTTGCATCACTTTAACTTAAAAATGTGAGGCAGTTGTACATTTTTTGTGCATTGATCTGTTTTATGTTGTACAGCTCAATGTTTATATTCTGCAGATCTGGGGCCAGTTGCATCAGCTATGTGTAAATTATATCTTAGCCTGGTTTTGACATAAGGGGGCACTAAGGCCACATTTAAATTACATGGTTAAATTACAAGTGACCCAATTCCAATTTTTTCCTTCCTTGTGACACAGTTCAGGTATGACCCATGAATGTGTAAGCAACAAAAAATGGATGGCACATGGATTCCGATATTCTCAGATCGGTTTCAGGCCTCATTTAGCCTGACGTCGTCATACTCAGATTCTAGTCAGAATATGAGTCTAACACTGCTCCATTGAGCTGTGATTATGGGGCGTTTCAACCGAACCAGGAAAGAAAATGCCTCTGCACTCAATTGGATAGACCTACAACCAATCAGAGCAACGGAGTAAGTGATGCATGTTGAGAGACGCATACCTGTCAACAGAACTCAACTGCACGCACGCTGGAAGAAATAGAAGATGAGTGTAAACGATCTTTGCCGGTGTTGTAAAAAGAATTTAAGGATACCGGAGTAAGTCCAACACGATCATCATTTATGAGAGAAATAGTAAAGGTGAATGCATATACAAACAAGTTCTCCGTTTAGGATTAGAATGAATTCAACCCAAGCGCTCTTTGGTGACGTAGATGATTACATTACTGTTGATCATCTGTCCATCATCGTATAAAGCCCGCCCTGACAATTTGATTGGTCCGAACAGCTCTGGTTCGAGCATAGTTGCTCCACAACGGATCAAGTCCAAACCGAACTTCCCGACCTCAAATGTTGTGGGCGGGGCTAAGTTTGGCTGGCATCCAGGCTAGGCCTCATTCATATGTGGATATGAATCAGATATGTGCAATTGCGTCCACTATGTAAGCGGACAGATAGCACTCTGGCAATGTGGGGGAATCAAAAACTAGAAACCTGAAAACTAGAAAGAAAGAAAGAAAGAAATTACACTTCACCTTAAGGTAGTTGCAAATATAATTTAATCAATATTTGCTAAAACTGTTGATTGCTAATGGTACACTTCTCCATTACAAAATGCTTACCCAAATGCTGATTTTCTTTTGAGAACATTTAAGCACTGAAGCTTTGAGGAAATAACAGAAAACAATGATTGCATGTGTGTGTGCGTACAAATGCGTGCTGGCATTATTTTGTCGCTTTTTCAACAAACATGCTGAGCTTTGTTCACGCACAATAGGCTTTTTTGCACAAGAATGACAGCTTCTTTGAAAGACTGTAATTGTAATTACAATGCGGTTCATGATTTGTAATGCCTAGCAAGCATCTGGCCTATGATTATAGTTTTTTCCTCTTTTCCTCATCCTTCCTGCTCTCTAATAAACACGTTATAATGCTTTTGACTTACAGTGAAGAAGATGACAGAGCTGAAGTCCAGAGGGGTGAAGATGCTGCCAAGTAAAGACAACCACAGCAAGATATCAGTTTGTAAGTAAACCTCTTCATGTACAAGAAGGGCTTTTTCCTAAATCAATATTGCGTTTACATTCATGCACTTTGCTTTTATTCAAAACAACTTGTCCTATTTAATTTGTTGTATATATTAAGCGTGAGTGAACTGAAAGGAAACATTCATTGAAATGTGAAGCCTTACAATATCTTACAATACGCTTAATTTTTCCCAGATGAATTTTCAGGGTTTTTAAGCATTGTCAGTGTGCAAATTCCATTGACCATGAGTTGATGAAAGCAGTACCAAACTTTGCAGCGTGTCCTCGCACTCGGCATGAGCACACAACCTTGAACATTAACGTTATCTTTATTCTACGCTATGTCAATTGGAGACAAATGGAGCTATTTCTCTCCCTAAGGCCAGAGGGGAGGGAAAATAAGTTACCGTTTCCATTGTTGGCAAACAGAGAAAGAAAAAGCTTATCGAGGGCTGGGGTAATTGCTCTGTGTGCTGAGAGTCTTCTTCAGCCTGCTTTCCTCTGTTATGCCGACTTTATTTACATTTCTATTACCTCCGCATCATTGTGAGAAAATGTCAGCCTGCCCGTGTGAGCATGTGCCCATTGAGGTTGTCATCTGGGATCTCAATACCGTCACCGTGGCCGGCAGTGTCTCAACGGTAGCGCTGACAAGCTTGGCCTTTTGTCCCACATCAATATGCATGAGGGCCGGCACCCAGGCGCACCTCGGCCAATCAACGTGTCACTTCAGGTTTTCCCTCCACTATTCTCTTCTGCCACCTAGACACCTATTGCAGAAACCCAGGGTACGGCCAACCTTTTTGACCCCATGTGTCATTTCCACTTCCTGCAGGGTTGGATGACTTCAGCTTGTTTGATGCCAAGAAAAATTTTGAACTCGCATAATGATGTCTGAAAATATCTTGGCATTCTTGGGAGGACTGATTGATTCTTTTGTTCATTCAATAACCCTCCTGGGTAGACTGTGTAGACAGTCGAATACATTTACAGATGGCGTTGCTCTCTTTACAAGGTACATTCACGCTGATGTTCAGACCAACTGCACAATTCCAAGAGTGATACTGCTTCCATGCAACAATTTAGTAAACCAGATATTAATGTTGAGTACATTTTAGACACAATTCTATTCTTTTTTCTCTCTACCGACAAATATAGTAGGGTAGGATGTGATAAAGTGACCCTTTAGAACAGTGCACATTTATTGAGTTTAGCAAGTACATGATGATGATGATGCATCTTTCAGTATTTTATTAATGAACATAGATGGAAGCATTTGCTAATTTAGTACTTATTTAACAACATTTAAAATCATGAAAGCGGGGCATCTTGCCCCATTACTTTAAAGGGAGTTGTTCTCTATATTAGTAAGCACTGTTTCTGAACTCCCTGAAACACCTCAATTGTAGTCTTGAGTTTTATTCCTGGAACGTACACGTCACAATATTCAATATACATAATAAAGGTGGCAAGGCCTGGTTGAGTTGCGTTAGTTGTGTGTTGAAGCTTGTGGTGTGTTGAAGCATGAAAACCTTTTCTAGTAGACAAAATCATCACTTTCTAAAATGGCATAATAAATAGGCCAATACATAGAAAATCATAAGTTTAAAAATAGTCCAATGTTTAATATTTGTATTACTATAAATATAAAATTAAATAAATAGGGCTGCACATAATCTAATAAAACTGAAATTGCGATCAGATCAAGTCTACAATTTAGTCTGATTTAAACACTTGCTAAAATGTATTCCTTTTTTAATCTACATGTCATGTGACAATTAACCAACATCAGAGAATTGTGAATGTGATGTTAAATTATTATAATATTAACTTCAAATTTCTTATTTAATGTCAAAGGGATTTGGTCAACAAATTGAATAAATAATAAATAATAAATAAATCTCACAAATGTTGTCAAAATTAATTAAATAAGCATAACCATTATATGTATGTGTTGATATGTGATATCATACATGTTCAAAGGGAAAATGAAAGGTCGGGGTGGGGGCCCAGTACCTTATCCTACCCTATTATTTACCAACTTTTTTTTGCAGTATCTCAGATGGGGGTGGCTCAAGGACACAACATGTGTCCAGACCCAGGAATCCCAGAGAGGGGCAAAAGAAAAGGCTCTGATTTCAGGTGAGAAATGAGTTTATGGATTACTTATTAAAATAGTCCACTGAGAGTGCATAGAGGAGAGAGGAAAGAGGTGTGCAGTTAATTTAGTGTTTGTAATGCCAGGATGATGAATAGCAAGAGATGCAGGAGGTGGGCACCTGTTTAATTTCTCATTGGCCTTTTAATTCTAGGAGCTCAGGGAGGATATTTGATCAGCATAAACATGGGCTGTGGGCTCCCAAAGGTCACAGCAAGAGGGGAAGAGAGAGAGAAGAAAGAATGAGAGATGGAGATGTAAAGAAACTAAAACCTTGTGCTAATATGTACTGGAATCTGTGGGGGGTGGGGGGGTTATTTAATTTTTATTCACTAAAATTGTCATTTCCTCGAGGATGATGTCATTAACGATTTGGCTTTTATGGATATTACAAGAAATGGCAACATATTCTGATATCAGAAAACAAGCTAGTATGATGTCCATCTTGAAACATTGTGAGTTTAGCGTTTCATTCAGTATATTAAGACATAAATGAAGGGCGCTTGAAAAGACTAGGAGTGACCCGGGAGAGAAAACAAGTGAAATGTGCACCATCATTTATGATCGAAAAAGAGAACAGAGAGGCAAGGAGATTGAAAATGAGACAGAGGTCCGGACCTATTTAATTGAGTGGGGACAGAGCTATAGTAGTGTCATTTCCAGGCACAGTGCTGCTACAGAGAGGCCTGCGGTGCAGGTTAGGCTGTCAGCGTCCCCCCGCAGGGTGAATGGCAGCGCCCTAGAGGATTCTAACACAGACAAATGGGGACAATCCGTTTTACACTCACTAGCTCTCAGGGCAATCGCAGCTGGGAAGTGAAAGACAATCGAAACTTTTTTACTGGAATGTTCTTAGCTCCAGCTACCTGAGTACCCCCTTCATCAGCGGTTTGGTAATGGAAGCGGCACAGCGATGCATCTGGATGCGCACGTCACAGTTTCCTCAAGGCTGTCCATTACCTAGATCAGACAGGACCAATGCTGCTGAGTGGGGCGAGGGGGTATTTATGCTGACATGCTATTTGATTTAGCCATGAACAGATACCAGCTCACATGTGAGAGGTTGGGAACTGCTGTGAAGAGCTTGAGTCATCTGGCATCAGCACTTTGCACAGTTGGAAAAGAATCTGGGAAAACGATAGAAGATGATATTGCTCTCCTCTCTTTCTTTTCCAAAGGTTAAGTTGTAGACTTAGAAGGCTTATTAGACTTATTATTAGGCTTGTTAGACTTATTAGGGTTATATGTGCAATGGAATTGATCTAATTCATCATTCGCACCATTCTGCAGCCAAACAATTGTGTACAATGACTGATTGACTGCATAATTGATCATTATCCCTGGCAACCAATCTCATGTGTGAGTTACATGTCTTTCGTAGGACTCGGCAGTCACTTTCTTTCTCATAAAATACAATCATTTCAGCTTGTATCAATATTTCATGTCCATTTATTTATTTTATTATTTGCTAAGTAGCTGTTTAATAAGTAGGATAATGTGCAGCGGCCAGTTGTTATCACAAAATAAACTTCCACATCCGGGGCCTGATTACCCTGTTGGGATTTATTTTGCCATAATGACCAGCTGACTGTACAGAATGTCCATAATGTAGAATTTATAGATGTACGGGTTGGTATTCTTGCAAAATAATAATCCGTTTTTTCTTGCAGGCGGGGTGCTACTGTGCATTTTTCTTGTGATGAAGGATACGAGCTTCAGGGGTCTAAAAGCATCACCTGCCTGCGAGTTACGGACAGTTATGTTGGATGGAGTGATGACCGACCTATATGTAGAGGTATGTCACTTTTGGGAAGCATCTGCAAAAAAAAAAAAAAATTCTCAAATATTACATAAGCCAAAATAGTTTATTGTTCAAAACTGACACAGCTTGACCATATTGGCACCTAACTGATTTGGCTACCTTGTAAACTTGTTTTTATATATTTATATTGACTTCCAATAGATATAATGTTTTTTTATACTTTACAAATTGTATATTCTATCCTCTAACCCAACCATCACAGAAAACTTTACATTTTACATTTTTACATTTAAAAAAAAAAAAAAAAAAAAAAAAACATCACTTGGTATGATTTATAATCTGTTTTCCTTGTGGGGCCCAACCAAATGGTCCCACAATGTCAAAATGTTCACATTTTACTACCTTTGTGGGGACATTTGGTCCTCACAATGTAGGTTAAACAAACACACAACACACACACACACACACACACACACACACACACACACACACACACACACACACACTACTAAATATAGAGTTGGGCTCTCCTCCAGGTTGTAAGCTTTTGTTTCATTTTGTATCAAAACTGTATGCATGGCTATATGGTAAGATGCATTTTATTATTACATTTAGCATTGCTTATTTCATTCGGTCCATGACCCTGTCAGAACAAACTAGAACCTCTGTACTAAATGAGCAAATGTAAATTTACCTCATCCATGTGCTCAAGTCTCATCCCATATTTACAGCAAACATATTTATCACAGTAGATTTAAGCCCATTGTTTAATAAATAGTTGAATTATATGAGATCTCAGTGGTATCTCTGCAGAGTTAAAGGGCCTTGATTAATTACCTGACAATGAAAGAGGACAATGAGGGAAAAAAGCAAAAGATGAGAGAGGGGAAATGGAGAGGATGACAACAGATCTCTAAAGCAGATTTCCTATGGAGGAAGAGATGGTATCGCACAGCCAGTAATCAGCTTATTTAGTCTCACCAGGCTCTGATTAATTACTTTATTGAGCCTTACTTAATTTCTGACTTTGATTGGCTAGGACAGCCCCCAGGACTTTGTTCCTGCTGCAGCTGTCACATCCCCAGAGAGATGCTGTCCACCATGCTGCCACCTTTGCCTTAGGCCGTAAATTGAAGTGTGAGTCTGGCATTTAGTTCTCTGGTACCCCAGGTAAATTTAGTTCTCTGGCAACCCCATGCATTTTAACTATATGCAGTTAAAGCCTGTCAGTGGTATGGTACCTTAAGAGAATATATAATGAGGTCCAAAACTCTGAGACCACAAAAAAAAAAAAAAAAATCTGATATTTAATATATAATTATTATAATTTATTATAAGAATTTTTTAATTATTATTATTATACATATTTTTAAAACAGTACAAAAAACTCTTACTGACACCAAACTTTTGAACAGTGGTGTGTGTGTGTGTGTGTGTGTGTGTGTGTGTGTGTGTGTAGTGATTTTTATTTATTGTGAATTTAGTTTTTATTTTATATTATATTTAATTCTTTAAATTAACAAAAACAGACTTTTGGACCCCCACTGCACAGTATGCATTTTTTTTGTTAGTATGTGCTAATGTATTACCCAAGAAAAAAGTATGATCTACCTATGTTATGATTAAAAGTAATTTAGTTGAGATGTAATAATTGAATATATTATTCAGAACATTCAGACTATCCTACAGGAAGCGATCACAGCTTCTCACTGTATCTTTACACCAGGACGCTCAGACACACAAGGCTTTGGTTATACCTACTCCCTTCATATCGATTAATTTCTCCTGTGCTGCTCCGCCAGCTGTGGACTATTAGTCTTTCATTAGAGTTACATATCCCTTCTCCAACACCAATGGCCTTTGCCACAGTGGACCCCTCAGGCTTGACAATCTTCGGGAAAAAGTTAGTTGGACAGCTTTGTGATGAATTGCACCAGTTGCCTTTGTTTTTGATTATTTAACGATCAGTTTTTGGCACATCACTGTGAGCTTGTGGCAAGAGGGGAAAATTGACCTGGAATTGGGAAACTGTCGGAATCACCAGATAGACCAAGTTCCCTTATCAGCCCCATTACTCACGTGAAAAGGGTTGATATTTAGCTATTGCTCCCCGGAACCCGTTTCTTCATCACTTCCCTTTTCACAACTAATGTAGAGAATGATTATTTGTCTTGTTTCATTGATTTAACACTCTAAATGCCAGGCCATTATTCAAAAATGGCCCATTTTAATTGCATGCTTCAGGAAAATCTGAATCATAAGAATAATTAGTAATGGCGCCACAGAAAAAGCATTCATAAATCATTGTCGTTAAATACATAAATACAAGCAAACAACGCTCAATACTAATAGTGTGTCCTTGAGGTTCTCTCTCTCTGTATATGTAGAAATTATTTTGTTCATGATTTGCAGGGTTTTAAAGGATCTAGGACTCACACAAGAGATCTATAAAATCCATTTTTTTTTTTTTTTATCGGACATTTAGAAATAAAATCAAGCTTCAGACCTTATTAGAATCTGAAATACACCACATATCATGAAAAAATAGTGTTTGTAGAAAATTGAAGTCTTAGCTGCTGTTTAATGTTGATTGTAGTTCCAGTGGATTAAAATAATTCTTTGGATTGAATCCCTGCCATTTTTCAGAAATCAAAGTAAACTCTCCTGAGTTTCATTCCCTCATTATGGTCTGCTATAGGCTTCACATCTGCAACTCTTGAAATGTGCTTTGAGAAATCCAGGGTTTTAGAACTGTTGGCCTGAATCTAATTCAATCGAATTTAGCTTGAACAAGGGGAACTTTTAAGTGATTATCTTTTTGCAGCACTGCCCTTACAACTTAAATGCATCTGGACTGTTTCACAGCTGAGCCCCTGCTAATAGATATCTTCCACTAATAGCATGATTAGTATGTTGGAGAGTACACCAATGAGCCAAAACAGTATGACCTAATAGGCTTTTGGTCCTCTGCGTGCTGCTAAAACAGCCGAGACTCTACAAGACCCCTGAAGGTGTCCTGTGGTATCTGGAACCAAGACGTTAGCAGCAGATCCTTTAAGTCCTGTAGGTTGCGAGCTGGAGGCCAGGCCAACACCTTGAACTCTTCATCATGTTCCTCAAACCATTCCTGAAAAATGTGTGTGGTGTGGTGCATTATCCTGCTGAAAGAGACCACTTCCACCAGTGAACACCATTGTTATGAAGGGATGTACCTAGTCTGCAACAATGTTTAGGTACGTGGCAAAATTTGCATCTACATATATGGATGGACCCAGGGTTTCCCAGCAGAACATTGGCCAGAGCATCACACTCCCTCCACTGGCTTGCAACTGTCCAACAGTGCATCCTGGTGCCATCACTTCCCCAGGTAAACGACACACACGTACAGGTCTCATTGGACCAGGTAACCTTCTTCCACTGCTCCATGGTCCAGTTCCGACTCACACATTTTGTAGGCACTTTCAACGGTGGATAGGGGTCATCATAGGCACTCTTGATTGGTCTGTGGCTATGTAGCCCCATAGGCAACCGAGTGCGGTGCACTGTGTTGTGACACATTCCTCCCATAACCATTAAAATTTTGTGTGCCACAGTAGACCTTCTGTTGGCTCAGACCAGGCGGAATATCCTTCATTGTCATCATGGATCGATGGACCTTGGGTGCCCAACACCCTGTCACCAGTTTGTGGTTTGTTCTCCCTTGGACCACTGTTGGAAAATTTTCACCACTGCTGACTGGGAGCAACCCACAAGCCTTGCCATTTCAGAGATATTTTGATCAAGTCACCCTGCCATAAAAATTTGGCCCTTGTCAAAGTCGCTCGGATCTTTGATCCTGCCTTTTTCTAACACGTTAATTATGACAGCTGATTGTTTGCTTACCATGTAATCTATGTGACCTTGTTAAGAGATGATCAACGGTAATCGCTTCACTTGCAGTTCATAATGTTTTGGCTCATCAGTGTATATTGGTTAGTTTTTGAGTTTCAATCCCTGCAAACTCAAAACATTACGCTAACATTTACATTCCCTGGAACCACTTCCCAGAATTTTTATAACCACAAACTAACTTTTCAGAGGGGTTATTTTGTGTGACAGCCTAATAAGAACTTTTGTACCATTCTCAGTTTTTTTTTTTTCGTTTTTTTTTTTGTCATATCACAATAATAATGTGTCCAGAGTGTTAAAGAGAGGAGAGAATTGGAATTGGGATAATGTTCTCTTTTGAGAATTATGATTGACCAAAAGCTATAGATTAATGTGTGTTATAACCCACACTTTAAAGCAGAAACCTGCAGACATTACACATTATGTTGTGAAGGTGAAAATTGGGGTCAACCAGCCCTGATGTTAATTAACTTTCCAAAGACTTTTGTTCTTTAATGTCAGCCCACCTTAAAGTGTTTGAAGAAACTTTGTGTGTGTGTGTGTGTGGTAGGGGAGGCCCTGAGGAGCTCACCTCAGACATAGCTCATTAAAAGCTCCAGCTGGTCCCAGACCTGCAGAAACAGTCATTTAGTGCAAACACGCTGGCTGTGCCCTTCCTTCTCATTAAACATCGAGTGCCTTCATTCAAGGAGGCATTTAAAGTCCTCCTGGAAGCCACGAGAGTGTCACAAAGGACTTTTAACTCATGGAAAAGTCAAAGAAAAGTCATAAGGTCATTGGACTGGCTTGTGAACTGAATGTTCAATCAAAACCAACAACCCGGGATAGATTATTTCTGGTAACTTTAACAATAATCAAGTGCAGAATATTGACTGCAGCCAAGGGCTAAGCCTTCATACGTGTGGTTTTTTAATCATTTAAGATTTTGTTACATTTCATCAGCCTGTAGGCCAATCACAACCTTTGAAAGCGGTATGGATGGGGTTTGTGATGTCTAGAAAAAAAATGTTCTGGCCTGCGAGTCTGAGTGTTGAACTCAACAATGGGGTACGTTCTGTGGTCTGAGTAGGAGTGAGTAAAGTGTCTGCGGTCCTGTTGCTTTTCTTTTTTGGTTTTACAATTCAGACTGATGTTGTGGTATTGAAATGTGCTTCACTAGTTCTTTAGACATGGGATAAAACATTTCAGACATTTTTACAGACATTATTGTTAACTAAAACTATTTTCTATCAGAATTTTCTATCTGAAAATAATGGCATTTCATAAGATATAGCTGAAAATGACTTTGAAACCACCATTCTTAAACAATTATTATAAATATTTAACATTACATTACATATTATTTTTGTATCTGGCCGTGAGAGGAACACATCTGTACCAAAATGTTTTACATCTGAACATATTTAACAAATTAATCCAAAATGTTTATCTGATTTAATCCCATTTTTGAATTATCAGTGACTTTCAATATAATGCAATAACATTATTTCTATTCTATTGTTAATATAACTGCTACTGTAATATTGGTGCTGATATTGGCTCCTTTCTTTTCTCCTCAAAAGCCTCAAATCTTTCATAGATGAGATGTTCTTTCACTCTATGGAGAGTCAAACTGCATGATTTGCTCCAACATGCTTTGTCTCTTTTCTTTCAGCTCCCATGTGTGGTGGACAGCTCCGTGGCCCTAGTGGCATCATCACCTCCCCAAATTTCCCAGTACAATATGACAACAATGCCAATTGTACCTGGATCATCACAGCCTCTGACCCTTCCAAGGTGAATGCTGTGTTCGTATGAGCTCTGCAAACTGCCAAAACATAGCTTCACACTTAGAATATTAGAAAAGTTAGTTTGAAATGAAATAATACAGTATTTATGTCCAGACAGAATCCACATACTTTTGTGCACATTTTCTGTGCTTATTTGGTGGGGAAATCTGATTTCTAACTTGTGCTTTAGCGAAAGCTGAATGTGATGGCAAAGCTGATTTTTTTTTTGTACCCATTACTCCAGCCTTCAGTCTGTCGCATGATTTTGTGCTTAAGAAACAATTTTTTATCAATGTTGAAATAATTTTGATGAATTTATTTGAAATATAAATCATATGTCCTTTCATATTGTACTTTTGAACAATTTAATGTGTCCTTTTCTGAATAAAAGTATTAATTAATTAATTTTATTAATTTCTTACTTACCCTAAACTTTTGAACTGCAGTGTACAGAGCTTCTCTTACTTGAAACTGAAAGCATTTTCAAATTTAATAAGTCAACGCACAGTGGTACAACTTTATGAATTCTGCTAGGGAAATCTAGGTAGCTTTCTCAGTGCACAGTTTCTATGTGGGCCTGCTAATAACTGTAGGTTGCAAGGAAAAGGATACACAGATATTGAGAAATGATGTGCAATATCTAGATATCCACACTCATAAAAAATGAAGCATTGGTGATTATATTAAAGGAGAATGGAAGATAAAGAAAACTACATTGAGCGGCTACCACAGGAGTGACAAAACTCTGGCACTCGGTGTCATGACTTTGGCATCGAGTTCAAGGCCATTTTCTTATTCGCTTGCCAGATTTTCTTTATCTAGGTTCAAATAAATGGCTTAACAAATCTCTCCCCTCATCACCATGACTCAGTTGGGAGAGAAGGGGGGAAAGAGATGGAGGGCAAATGGAATGGGGTGGAGCGGCTCTATCAGTGCCCCCTGCTTTTTCTCTGCCGCCCAGTGCGCTATTTCATCCTGTGTGTAAAGGACAGTTCTGCTTCACACTGTCACCGCTGGAGAGTGGGGCACAGATGAAGATAGAACATTGCTGTTTTTTGCTCTTTACAACCGTAATGACATTCTATTTTCGTCCTGACACAATAGTACCCAGAGAAGACGTGAGGTTAGCTGCGAGACTGAGGCAGAACATGGGGTCGTATGAAATGTACCTGACAATGAGCTTTTGATTTCACTGCAGCTGGTTTGGTGCCCGAGCCAAAATACTCTCCCAGTGTGGAAAGACCCCAGCAGCTGTTAAAGCCTTTAGCATCACAATTAACTAGAGTTTGACATAATTTAGCATTTGATGATGCATAATGAATATTTAAAAGTGTGAAGTGTATATATATATATATATATATATATATATATATATATATATATATAATATATATATATATATATATATATATATATATATATATATATACAAGTAATC
This sequence comes from Paracanthobrama guichenoti, assembly GCA_018749465.1. Lineage (NCBI taxonomy): Eukaryota > Metazoa > Chordata > Actinopteri > Cypriniformes > Gobionidae > Paracanthobrama > Paracanthobrama guichenoti. The sequence continues at coordinate 27,179,202 of CM031961.1, read as the reverse complement.
CATTTATATTGTGTTAAAATGTGCCACTTTTAATGTGAGAGACAACTATATACAAGTAATCCATTTGTAGGTTGAGTGTAAACATAGTGGCTCTGTGGTACTGTCATATCATTGATTTGTTTGTTGGAGTGGTTAGACATTTAAACTTCTAGATCAGTCGATGAAGTGAGGTTGGGATGGGACCACATGCAATTAGCTGTTTGCCGAGGGATTTACCAGTCTGTCTGAACAATGGTAAATGCTTTAGATACACTTGCTGCATCTGAAATCGAATACTTCCCAACTATAAAAACAGTACACCAACACAGCAGTGTGTCTGAATACAAACCCGATTCCAAAAAAGTTGGGACACTGTACAAATTGTGAATAAAAACAGAATGCAATGATGTGGAAATTTCAAATTTCAATATTTTCATTGCATCTCAAAAAGGTTGAGACAAGGCCATGTTTCCCACTGTGTGGCATCCCCTCTCCTTTTTATAACAGTCTGCAAACGTCTGGGGACTGAGGAGACAAGTTGCTCAAGTTTAGGAATAGGAATGTTGTCCCATTCTTGTCTAGTACAGGCTTCTAGTTGCTCAACTGTCTTAGGTCTTCTTTGTCGCATCTTCCTCTTTGATGCTCCAAATGTTTTCTATGGGTGAAAGATCTGGACTGCAGGCTGGCCATTTCAGTACCCGGATCCTTCTTCTACGCAGCCATGATGTTGTAATTGATGCAGTATGTGGTCTGGCATTGTCATGTTGGAAAATGCAAGGTCTTCCCTGAAAGAGACGACGTCTGGATGGGAACATATGTTGTTCTAGAACTCGGATATACCTTTCAGCATTGATGGTGCCTTTCCAGATGTGTAAGCTGCCCATGCCACACGCACTCATGCAACCCCATACCAGGTGAATGAATCCAAGATGGCGCCGCCGTGTTCGGTCGCCGTTCAGGTCGCTCCGCGAAGACTGTGCTTTTATTTACTATTTTACTTTCTTTTGCTCTCAGTTTTTACAATCTTATCAACTGCATTGATCTGCTATGACAGCAAAACTCTTTTGGACATTGGTTACCTCTACACTGGACTGTTTCAGGACACTTTCACCTATCCTCTGTGGCCATCTGAGATCCTTCGGAACGCAGAGTTGAACAATGGCCAGAGTCGACAGCGAAGAATCAAGAAACACCGTGGGAAACGCGCGGGGATCCACAACAGACTGAGGAAAAGGGCATTCAGCCCTCCTCTCCCGAGCATTCTGCTCGCAATCGTCGAGGGCGATTTCAACAAAGCAAACCTAAAGAAAGTCTTGCCAAACTTTCACCAGCACGTCTCCTGTCCTACACGAGGAGCAAACACGCTGGATCTTTGCTACTCTCCGTTTAAGAACGCCTATAAAGCGCGGTCACTTCCAGCTTTCGGCAAATCGGATCATGCCGCCATTTTCCTCACACCTGAATACAAACAAAGGCTCGTTCAGGAACCCCCGGTGAGGTGGGAAGTAAAGTGCTGGTCACCCAACTCAGAGACCGCGCTACAGGTAGCTCTTGATGACGTTGACTGGGACATGTTCCGGGCGAGTTCAGCTGACGTCAGCGAGTTCACGGATGTGGCGCTTTGCTTCATCAACACGCTTACAGAGCAAGCCACACAAACAATAACAATAACATCCTTCTCAAATCAGAAACCGTGGGTGGACAATTCAATCCGCGCTGCAGTGAACACACGCACTGCCGCTCACAACGCCGGTCTCCTATCGGGGAATATGAATGAATACAGATCGTCCTGCTATGCTCTGCGACGTGCAGTTAAAGCCGCAAAGCTCCGTTATAAGGATCAAGTGGAGTCTCATTTCTAACTCAACGACTCCCAGCGCATGTGGCAGGGTCTGAGGTCCATCTGTTCTTTTGGATCTAAATCCTCTGCAGAGGTCAGACCTGATCCGTCACTTGTGAATGAGTTAAACTCTTTCTACGCTCGCTTTGACTGTAATTGCGGCAGCGCGACTCCGCCAAGTGGCGTGTCAGAGGGAATTACTCAGAGCAGCAACAACCACGTGATCTCTGTCTCGGAGGATGAAGTTCGGAGGGCACTCAAGTGTGTGGACGTCAGGAAAGCTGCTGGGCCAGATGGTATTTCAGGCTGTGTTCTGCGGTCCTGTGCTGATCAGCTCGCCGGGTTGTTTACATCTATCTTTAATGAGTCCTTCGCTACATCTGTGGTCCCCACCTCCTTCAAAAAATCCACTATCATCCCTGTCCCTAAGAACAGTAAACCCTCTTGCCTAAATGACTATCGTCCAGTGGCTCTCACGTCTATAGTCATGAAGGTCTTTGAGAGACTCATTAAAAACACCATTTGCTCCTTCATTCCTGACACTATCGTCCCAATAGATCGACTGAAGATGCCATCTCTCATGTCCTCCACTCCTCCCTCACTCACATCGACAGCAAAAGTGGGAACTACGTAAGGCTGCTATTTATTGACTATAGCTCAGCCTTTAACACCATAGTTCCCATTAAGCTAACCGCCAAACTCCTGGATCTCGGCCTGAATTCTTCTCTCTGCCACTGGTTTGAGGACTTCCTCACTGGCAGGCCTCAGGTGGTGAGAGTAGGCCAGTCCACCTCCACCTCCATCACCCTGAGTTTGGGAGCTCCACAGGGCTGTGTCCTGAGTCCCCTGCTCTACTCTCTCTACACACATGACTGTTTGTCCACACACAGCTCCACCTCTATCATCAAATTTGCTGATGATACTGTTGTCCTGGGCCTCATTTCCAACAACAATGAGACGGCATACTTGGACGAGGTGGAGCATCTAACATCATGGTGCCAGGACAGCTGTCTCTCTCTGACTCTTTCTATTTAGGGGCGATAGAAAATGTATTAACCCAGTGCATCACAGCGTGGTATGGGAACAGCACCAGTCATGACTGCAAAGCCCTGCAAAGAGTCGTGCGCTTATCCGAGCGTATCTCAGGGTCAGCTCTCCCGTCTCTGCAGGATGTCTACACCAAACGCTGCAAAGGCAGAGCTACTAAAATCATCAAGGACTCTAATCACCCTGCAAACCCTCATTTCACGCTGCTGCCATCTGGTAAGCGCTTCCGAAGCCTGATGGCCAAAACTGAGACTCAGAAGGAGCTTCTTCCCCCAGGCCATCAGACTCCTGAACTCAGTCACCTAACATCACGTGACCATCGATTATACTGACATTGCACTGCACTTTCTGTTCTCGTTGTTACTGTGTAACAACCTGTTATAAACCTGTTTGCACATTATACTCTTTGTACATTTGTTAACCACATATTTATAAGTCTACAGTTTACTCACTGCACAATTTACTTCACTTATTTTATTCCACTTCTTTATTTTTATTTATTTATTTTTTCTACTTGACTTGATTTATTTATAATTCTACAGATATATATATATATATATATATATATATATATATAATGTACTTTTTATTCTATTTCTATTATAATTTCCCCTTGTGTTTTTAACTGTGAATTTGCACTGTCCATGGAGCGGACCTGTTTACATTTCACTGCCGGTTGTATATTCTGTATATAACTGTGTATGTGACAAATAAAACTCTTGAATCTTGAAATACCATCAGAGATGCAGGCTTCTGAACTGAGCGCTGATAACAACTTGGGTTGTCCTTGTCCTCTTTAGTCCAGATGACATGGCGTCCCAGTTTTCCAAAAAGAACTTCAAATTTTGATTCGTCTGACCACAGAACAGTTTTCCACTTTGCCACAGTCCATTTTTAAATGAGCCTTGGCCCAGAGAAAACACCTGCGCTTCTGAATCATGTTTAGATATGGCTTCTTTTTTGACCTATAGAGTTTTAGCCGGCAACGGCGAATGGCACGGTGGATTGTGTTCACCGACAATGTTTTCTGGAAGTATTCCTGAGCCCATGTTGTGATTTCCATTACAGTAGCATTCCTGTATGTGATGCAGTGCCGTCTAAGGGCCCGAAGATCACGGGCATCCAGTATGGTTTTCCGGCCTTGACCCTTACGCACAGAGATTGTTCCAGATCCTCTGAATCTTTGGATGATATTATGCACTGTAGATGATGATAACTTCAAACTCTTTGCAATTTTTCTCTGAGAAACTCCTTTCTGATATTGCTCCACTATTTTTGGCCACGGCATTGGGGGAATTGGTGATCCTCTGCCCGCCTGACTTCTGAGAGACACTGCCACTCTGAGAGGCTCTTTTTATACCCAATTATGTTGCCAATTGAACTAATAAGTTGCAAATTATATGTACATTTAACTTTTCCGCCCTCTTATTACCACCTGTCCCAACTTTTTTGGAATGTGTAGCTCTCATGGAATCCAAAATGAGCCAATGACATTTCAAAATGTCTCACTTTCAACATTTGATATGTTATCTATATTCTATTGTGAATAAAATATAAGTTTATGAGATTTGTAAATTATTACATTCCTTTTTATTCACAATTTGTACAGTGTCCCAACTTTTTTTGGAATCTGGTTTGTACACACTGTTACCCTAATGCTCAAAATAATTAATTGATTTGAGTAGGGTACATTTAAATTAAACAAATTAGTTCAGTCAAATGAACTTCTACGAGTATTTAGAACTTTCTTTTTCTTTTGAGTTCACCAAACTGACACATTTTAGGTAATCTGAATTGTTCCATTGTTTTGAGTTTTTCTTTTGAGTTCCACCGATGTGCAGCCATATTGCACCAGGTCTCCCCAACCACCACCACTGTACAGCCATATTGTGCCAGAACGCCCACCACACACCAGCTTATGGTAGAGAGGAGACAGAATGATGAAGCCAATCAGTATGTATGGGAATTATTAGGAGGCCATAATGGACAGAGGTCAATGGGCAAATTTGGCCAGGATGCCGGGTTTAAACCCCTACTCTTTTATGAAGAATTTTTAATGACCACAGAGAGTCAGGACCTCGATTTAACGTCTCATCCTCAACCTAAAATGCAAGTAAATACAATATATGACATAAATACAATACAATACAATACAATATATGGCTGGACAACTTAAATAAGCTAGTGAGAATGTTAAGATGTTGAAGAGACACAAGGAAATGAGGCCCCATAATGACATTTGGTTAACAGTGTGATATGTCTAATCATCCGAAACGAAGTAACATCCTGAAGTTCAGGAGGAGCCGAGTCTGTAATGCTTCAGTACCAGATTCCCTGGAGCTACAGTTAAAGATGCTTTTGCTACTCAAAGATGTCCATTCTATTTATGTCAACTGTGGTGCCTAATGACGAGTGCTGGAAAATGGCTGAACTTGGAACTAAAGAATGAGGGAAAACAGATAGAACTCTGCAGGGAAAAGCAGCATGTGGAACCGCACCGGGCTGAATCCCCCGCTCACAGACAAACATTAGCTCAGAGTCTAGACACTGTGTTTCTGCTTTAGATGGAGGGATCCCCAGAAGGCATAATAATAGAGAATAAGTTGTTCATGAGAAGACATGGCTGATTGCTTTTGTTGTCCTCTTCATTTTTAATTATCACTCCTCTTTTTGTTTTGTGCGCTATCATCATCCAGCGGACTGGTATTATCAGCTACTCCACTTCTGCAGGGACTTCCATTTTGACAAAAAGCCTCGCTCCTCCAACAAGTCCCGCTCCCTGCTATGCAGTCTTTGAGCATTATCAGTCTCAGCTGCGAGACCGTATTCGCCGTGGCTTTTGTCTGAAAGCCTCAGTGATTTATTCCTGTGAATTTATTTATGTATTCTATGCTGCTATTTGGTTTATTGGATTCAAAATGGTTGTAATTTTTTCAGACTATTGCGAATATGCTGTGAAAGAGCTGTACTATAGTACATGCATCAGCTCAGCTTTCTCTGGTCACTGGGTTATTGAGACTGTTAATATATCTCAAGAAAAATGTTGCACTTTTCTTACCCTACTATAGGGGAGAGTGGGGTAAATTGCATCACTCTCATCAAAGAGAAATAAGGTCAAACTAATACAATGAATTCTAGTGCAGGATATAAACTCTCAACTCTGATTAAAAATATTTATTAACCTAAACCTAAAAATATGAAAAAGTGCTCCAGTCAGAATATATGAACATAAATAAATAAATTAATAATAATCATTATTATTGCTGTTGTTTTATATTGCGAACCACCAACAGAGCATATAAAATACCAAAAATAAAAATCTTTTTTAAAACATCGCCAAGTAAAATGCTGCAAAATCACAATACAAACAACAACAAAATCAAAAATGGACTTTAACTGTTAGCCACTTAGAGTCTGGGATTCGTGAATTTTTCTGAGCTTTTCAGAAAGTCAGCATGCACCATTAATCTATTTCAGAGTGACAGTATGAGATTAATACAATGTTTCTGTTCAAAACTACTTATGAAGATATTATATATAATAACGGATGCATAAATGTATTATGAGACAGAACGCAGTTTACCGACACCATAAAGCGGGAGTTATTCTCACACAATATTGACTGTTGGATCGGCAGAGAATAGTCTCTGCGAGTCAAGAAATTATGGTTCTATTCTATTTAAAGAAATATGAGGTAAACGTGTAATTTTCCAAATGTGCGCACTTTTGGATTAAAAGTTTGTATCCTATGTTGTGTACGATGCGCTGTGATTAAAAATAAATGGGAGCAAACGCGATTGAATATGTACAGTTATTGTATTCAAAACATCAATAATTACCGATTGATATTATAAGAAATTAAGAATTAGCCTAGTGTCATTGTAGTCTAAATAGTGATCGAATGTCAATGCTATCTAATACTAATAATAGTATATCAATACTAAATATAGTATAATAATAGTATATACACACACACAGTATATTTCCTCATGCAGCTGGTCACGTGATGATAGTTTGTAAAGTTTGCTAGATTAAGAGGTAGATGCATCTTCATCCCATTATCTGGAATGCCTTATTTGTTCTCAGAGTTCTGTTGTGTGAGAAGGTTTTAATATGTAGTGATGATCACGTTTGATGTTCTGCCTCAGAGTATTGGCTTGCTGAGAGCAGCCTTTGCATCACAATCACTCAATGAGTCAGCCGAGGATTGCCCCACCCACAGCGCTGTCAGTCACAATCATACGCACAGTTACCATAATGCTACAGGACACGGTGGGATACAGATGAATGATGATGGGTGGGGGTGAATTGAGAAAAGAAAGGTTCAGAGGAGGTAAAAGAGGATGAAATCTTGTTCACTGGTGGTGTGACCTATAAGAATGCTGGCACTCCACCCTTGGCACTCTTTGTTGCGGAGTTTGTTGCTACCATAGGACAGAATGCAATTTGCATTTATATAAGGTTTTTCATTAGTAGTTAGTCTCCGAACACTCCAAAAACATTAAGAATTTGGTGGAAATGTGGCAGCCAGTTTGAAATGGGAGGCTAGACAGTGGATTTTGTTTATTTTATTTATATGTTTTGGCAGTGTTCCTTTTTCTGTGTATGAGTAATAAAACTTCATATTTAATTGTTAATCTTTCCATAAAAATCTTACTTCTCTCCTTTTGTATAAGAAATTCTGCAGTGTTTTCATCTTGGAGAAGAATGAGAAATACGCACCTTTGACTCTTCATTTTCACAAACCATTTTCATATGATTTCTTTCTTCGTTTTGATCTACAACTGCAGAGTTTTTCCCCCTCTTAGCTGGTGTGAGAATAATAGTATGAAATGTCCTGTGTTATAATTGTAGTGTTTTCATCCACGTCTGTATGTCTGTCTGTCATCTTATACAAGTTACACAGTATCTAGCATACTGGAATGGTGTTTTCTTGTAGAATTTACAACATTTTTACATGATTAGAAAATCAGAGTTAGTTGTACTGCTTTGCTAGTGTTCTAACCAAGTTTAGAAAGCTGACTTGGATTCTTCTCTGTGTCTAGGTGATCAAGCTGACTTTTGAGGAGTTTGACTTAGAGCGGGGCTACGACACTCTAACTGTGGGTGACGGCGCTGTAATCGGCGATCAGCGGACAGTCTTTCATGTGTGAGTACTTTTGTTCCTCTGTTGCTTTCTTCTCCATCCTCTCTCAAACTCCTCCCAGGCTGTGTCTCCCACTCTTTAACTTTCCTCTCTGTGTGTATAAACCTCCTCCCCCATCTTCTTTCATCTCTCATCGTCCTCTCTTCCTTCAGCCTCTCCATTCTCTCCTCCTCTGCCGTTTCTTCCTTTAGCCCCCTTCTATTTCATCTCATTTCATCACCCCTCTGAGCAGAAGTGTATGGCAAAAATACCCTAAGCTTTATTGTCAATCACTATGAGTCTCAATGTTAGAACAAGATCACTCCTGCTGCAAAACGCGCATCACACTTTGATGCCTCATAATGCAGATTTGCACACCAGATGCTCCGGAAACGTTGCTGAGTGTGTTGTTATTAATTGTGCTGAAATTTATGGTCTTCATAAAGTTTTATCGATGCCATTTTATGTGAGCTCTCTGGCAGGGGTGTACAAGTGCTTGTGTTCCTTTTGAATGGCCCGGTGTCCCTGGACACTTTCTCTCTGGTTACTCCGAGTCCCCTGATGGTCTAATGTGCTTAATTAGCAGGTCTCATAAGCCCTTATGGACCCATTCCACAGATCCCTGAAGGCTAGTGCCGAGGGAATCGGGGAACTCCCAATGTTCCCTGAGAGATGCCAAATGATACTGTATCACAATGACTGTCTCTCTCATTTTGTTATGAAGGTTGTCTGGGACTACAACTCCAGATCTGGTGGTCAGTACCAGCCATCAGATGTGGCTCAATTTTAAAACGGATGACACGAGTGGCTCCCTGGGCTTTAAGGTTTCTTATGAAGGTAAGTAGAGGAAGCTCTTTGTGTTTGGGCCAATCAGGGCTATGTAATCATAGCTTGTAATAATAATAATAAAAAGAAAAAATGTATTGTTAATAATAATAATTTAGTATTAATTATGTTATGTATTAGTTTTATTATTATTATTATTATTTTAGTTTTATGTTTTATTTGTTTTAATAATAATAATAATAATAATATAGGTATAATAATTATGTTATTGCTATTATTGATATTTTTAGTATTCGTTAGTATCTTTATAGTTCTTTATTATTAGTATTTTTACTATTAGTTTAGTTTTATATTGTATTTATTTTAATAATGATAATATTACTAATAATGTTATTTTTGTTATTATTTTTGTTCACATGTTTAGTAATAGTATTAGTTATATTTATTAGTCGTCATTTTAATTTTTGTTTTGTATTTTATTTGTTTTAATAACAATAAGTATTATTATGAAATGAATTGAAAGAAAATTAATTGCTCCTTGATTTGTACATATTCAATATATATATATATATGTATATGTGTGTCACATTCAGATATTATGTATTATTATGCAGTTAAGGCCCCGCTCCAAGTCAAACTCCTCAAAAGTCAGCTTGATCACCTAGACACAGAGAAGAATCCAAGTCAGCTTTCTAAACTTCCAGACAGATCTGGCGTTTTGGGAGCCTGAAACCAGTATTTTTTGGAAACCGGGTCCCAGAGTGGATAAATCTGAAATCGACACCCTTGCATTTTCATATGTACAGCCAATCCGTATATTTTGTGAAACGGTGATGTCATCACACCACGTCTCCCTCATGCTCCAAGTCGTCTTCTCTGTTTTAGAATTACAGCGCCACACACTGGTCTGGCATGTATACTACATCGTTTTGAGTCGGGTTCAGTGGTTTTGTGTGTGCGCGGATATTTCTTGAGACGAAGGAAAAAAAGATTGGATAGGGAAAGCTCTGGTTTTGTGTGGATGTGGCCTAAGTCGATACATAAGTAACCGATTGACATCCCTTATTATAACATCTGTAGATCAAAATATAGCGAATATCTTTGGAAGTCTGCGATTGTACATTTGGTGATTTATCAATAGAGCATGCTCAGTTGAAGCATCTTACCGTGATTGTCACTGCAGTGATGATCTTTCACTGTAATCAAAAATGCATTGGGTCTCATTCACTAATAATTGCGTATATCATATTTGTACGCACATGAGAACATCTTACAAAAATATCTCCTCCTAATTCACAACATTGTTCTTAATCTTGTTCTAATGTTAGTGACTTTGGAGTATTCTAAATGAGAGGCTGCGTGTACAAGGTTAGTCATTTGCATAAAACGCCCAAACCATCTCCATATAAGAGCTTTCCGCACAACCTTTCCTTTACAGCCTTTCATCACTCTCATCAAACATGCTGCTCTCTGCAGACGTGCTCTCGCCAGATCCTCGAGCAATGCCAAGTGTCATTCTCAAAACCAGTTCAAACTACTTTTATACAGACCCAGATTACAGACCTCTCAGATGTACATAAGCGTATATCTGCGTTATTCAGATATAGCTGAAGCTATATAATGAAATATATTTAAGATGAAATGAAATTATATTATTAAATAATTTATAATAATATAATATAATTTAATATAATAAATATAATTATAGTCGTGTTAAGATGAAATATAACTTCTTAACATGATTATAAGAGAACATAGAAAGTGCTTTTTGCCCCTATTTTTTCTTTCTTTCAAAAAATCATGATTTGTTAATGAAAACGTTCAGACACAGATTTCACACACAAATCTGTGTGAACGCATGCTTAGTGAATGAGACCCATTGTTTTTATCCTTCTGTATTTCTATAACACCATAACCACTTACGTTTTGTCACGTCACTTACATCTATGATCAGATGGGTGGGCATGAAAATCCTTTGAATACTGATTTGTTCTTACTTTGTTCTTGATTGCATGTAATGTTCACGGTGAAGCAGACATGTTATAATGAGGTCATTGGAAGACATTCACATTGATGTTATAAGCATAGCTGGTTAAATTGTGCACCATATGATTTCCTTTGAGCAGATTTCTCAATTTTCTTTTAGCTGTCTGCTATGTGACACGCTCTTGGGGTATCTGCTGAGAGTACGGGAACAGCGTGTTCTTTTTTTAAGTTTTCACAAGGGTCATCAAAGCAGTCTGTGATCGTTTAACCTTGCTGGAATGAGGGCCATGGAACAGGAAGGATATCATGCAAGAGCGGCTACTAATTTTCAGTTTTCAGAGTATATGTCTGATTGGAAACGAGAACATCAGAGCTTTCATACTGGCCCTCTTTCAGAATTGCGCCACACATGGGGGACTTTGGCACATTTTATAAATTATAAACCAATATTTGCTGTCAGATCCACAGTAAGCCTCCAGGCTCCAGGTTTTTTTATGCTTTTATTCACTGCAGAAACATAAGACGAAAGTGGAGCAGTGTTCATACCCCCCAAAATGATTAAAACAATGAGAGACACTTAATGAAGTTGAGGATTCTCTTTGAACCTCTGCCTCCCTGCCTGCGGGACATGATGCGCCCCTAAATTATTGCATCTAAGATTTCCAGATTTCCAAGCATAATTGTTCAGAAAGTCAATGCAGACAATGCTGGTTTTCATGATCTAGCAAATAATGAATCGAATGAATCAAAATTAATCACTTTTATCAATATTTGCTGAGAAAATCTACCAAATGGAAATTATTCAAAGACATCGTGGCAAATAATTCACAAATAAATCAGTGTACATACTCTATTGTTAAAATGTCTTATGCTCACCAAGGCTGCATTTATTTGATCAAAAATACAATAAATATTATAAATAATGTTTTATATTTTAATATAGTTCTAGTTTATTCCTGTGATGGCAAATCTCAGGAATTTTCAGCATCATAACTCAGTCTTCAGTGTCACATGATCCTTCAGAAATAATTGTAATATGCTGATTTGCTGCTCAAGAAACATTTATTATTATTATCATCATCATCATCATCATTTTATGTTATTTCCTGTTGTGCGCCATGTTTTGTACATACTTTTGAGCGTGTAGCAGAAGAGTATGCAAGCTTTGGGACATACTACGACTCGTTGCTTAGTTACGTGCATCCCGTCACCGTTTAAACTGCCGTCAAGCATCGTCACAGTTAAAATCCTCCACATTCAGTTTAATTTCCTACCGTATCGGAGAGAAATGTAGTAGCACGTCGATTTGCCATTGTGCCCTCATGTGTTTGCAGCTTAAATATAATGATGCATTTAAAAGTTAATGGCCAAACGTATCATTACAAAAGTTCATATGAAATATAATGTGGATAACACTGAATAAATATCTTAAATACTGATAATTGCTCACTCAAGCCCATTAATCTAAACCTCTCTACTTAACCGTCGGACTCGCACATCCGTCATGTTTGTAGTTTTTAACACTTTTTATCCACGTTTGTAGTTCTAATCGAATCCTCGTCCAACTCACAATGGGTTGTGGGTAATATCAGCCGTTAGAGTGTGCGCCGAGCCGTACTTCGAATTCTGACCGGAAATAGTAGACCATCTGGGTATCTTTGGAATACTCTTTTCAACCTACTACGATTTGGGACATACTAATTCTATTTTCGAATAATATTTAGTATGGATAGTATGCAAATTGGGACGCAGTGTTGCAGTCCTTTTCTTGTTGATTAGTTCCTGATTTTTCCAAGCTTGTTTGCCAATCACCCCTTGTGTATAAATACCCCAGGCTGTGTCTGAAATCGCCCCCTATACCCTTAAATAGGTTGCTGTTTGAGCGGACAGCCATTTGTAGTGGTGTCTGAAACCATAGTAGATGTTATTGAGTGCACTCCAATCCAATAATGAGTGTACAACTGATGTGTGCTTAGCGGCTAGAAAATACCCATAATGCACTGTGAGAGTTGTGCGCCAAATGAATTCCTGCGTCTGACCACAAAATTGTGCCCGTAATTTTTCCAAACCACTGATCCAATGTGGCTACAGCGTAATATCATACAGGTATAAATTCCTTTTTTAATTGATTATTAAATTGTTTAATTGGGTTTTATACATGCTTGTTTCCATGAGAGTTTGATATAAAGCTTTGCATTACTACTGGAGCTGCTAGTTTGCTAAGTTTCAGATGATTATTAAACACCAAGCACAAACTATGCAAAAGCCTCTGCCCTTCCTGCACACTCAGTGTCCTCACTCGTTTTCATTCATTCCTTCTAGTGACTATATTAGTGGAGTAATGAAGGGAATAGTGAATGAGGGTATAGGGGGCGATTTCAAACACAGCACCAGTGTTTCTTATGTTCTTTGTCTGGTGTTGTCCTTAGTGGATGTATCGTGTGAGTTGTTTTCAGTTTAGTCCGTGTTACAGAAACGAGGAAGAGGAGGATTCAAGTGCAGTATAGCAGTTTATTAAAAAAATAACAGGAAAACTTCCAAGCAACAGTAGACACAGGCAAAAAAACAGAGTAAATCCAAACTAGGGTCAAAACAGAACTGAAAACAACTATATATCCACTAAGGACAATACGTGATTGCACAAGTGAGAGGAAAGTTTTTAATTAATGCATATTTTCAGTTTAGTTTTGATTCAGAATCTGAATGATTTGTGTCGACGAGCACTGTTGCATGTCTAGTGTGTTTATATAGACTATATTATACATACCAATATGAAATAGCTGACAATGGCAGGAATGCTTGCCTCGTCTTCCTGGTAACAGTTTGTAGAGAAGTTTTATTATGCCAGAGTTTGCTGGTCAATCATAAAACATATTCAGGCATGTCAGCATGTTACCTTGCTCTGAGGCTAATGGACATCTGAGCATCTTTGACACTGAACAGAGCATCATAACTCATGACTCTGTTATGGTAAAAAAAAAAAATAAAAAAATCATATCAGCCATAAAAATGACACACAGAAAGCAGGCATGCCAGAGGCACATCCTCTTCTGCTCTACCACTAGAGGATTTACATGTTTAAAATGTCTTTCACTTTAAATTCTTATCGTTTTTGTTTTCCTACACATCTTCTGCATTTATATAACTCAAAACTGGAGCTCCAAAGAGAAGTTGTCCCATAGTGTACTGTGCATGTTTGCATATTTTATACTTTTCACTTGTCTTCCTGAAGTCATTTGAGCCTCCATAATGATGTGTAAAAATACAATAAAAGCAGTAACATTGTGAAATTGTATATTGTGTATATATATATATATATATATATATATATATATATATATATATATATATATATATATATATATATATATATATATATATATATATATATATATATATATATATATATATATATATATATAATAGCTCCATCATAACTGCAGTCTTTGGTGTCACACGATCCTTCAGAAATTATTCTAATATGCTGATTTGGAGCTCAAGAAACATTTTTTATTATTATCAATGTTGAAAATGGTCATGAAACTTAATGTTATATATGCGCATGCAGATCTGTTGGATGTGATTAATCACGATTAATCGATTGCCCAGCACTATTATCGTATCAGTGTGGTTCTGTCCTATAAATGTTTCTGGAGTGCATTTTGAGGATTTGAATTGTTATACACACTGAGATGTGGCTGAGTACATAAGGAGCATAGCCTATTTGGTGACACCAGGTGCATGATGGGAAGAAAAAAAAGAATTCTTAACTTGTATGATGTGTAAAGATGAATGGATTTATTTGCACTCGTACTTTCCTGTGTTATTATTAATCCTTCATTAGGAAGTCAATGACTTCCATCTGTGTTCTCAGAGTTTTAAAAAATCTAAGTGACAGATGAATAAATCATAGGAAATTTGAAATGGGTAAATAACAAATGCCGCCCCTTATGAAAGTGCACATGTCAGCTCTCAGAGACAGTTTGTTTGTCACCAAGCAGAAGACAGCTGTAACAAAGTGTTAGCTGGGACACTTAAGGAATCACGCATACAAACATTCCCACAGGGAGGACTTGCTGCATAACATTTGTCAGCTCAGGAGACACTTTCTCGCACAATCCTGTTGCCTTAACTGGTTGATATGGCCAGAAGTAAATTCAGGGTGTAATTCCCAAGATACAGGATAGAGATTCTGTCCAGGTTGAGACCTGACACGTTTCTGAAATCGGACAAATACTGCCTTTTCAGAAAGTATGTGGAGGTGGGAAGGCATTAAGGCATATCTGAATGTTTATACATTATCATCTCTGACCTATACAAAAAAAGGTTCAATGGGGTTCTATAATAGAATCCTAGGGTTCTTGACTCAATTCTAAAGAACACTTTATGCCAAAAAGTTTCTATATAAGGAGAAATGGCTTAATATAATACAGGTTATTTCGATTTTGTCTAGTGATAAAGTATGTTTACTTAATATAATTTAATTACAATTAAAACAAAATGAATTAAATGAAATCCTTAAAATGATCCCATGATTGATCTGAAGTGCCTGAGAGCCCTTTAAGATTCTATATAGAATATTTTCTTCTAAGAGCGTAGGCATCAGTGTCATGCTTATTTAAAGGGTTAGTTCACTTTAAAATGAAAATTACCCCATAATTTACTCACACTCAAGCCATCCTAGGTGTATATGACATTCTTCTTTCAGACGAACACAGAGTTATATTTTTAAAAGTCCTTTATTTTCCAAGTTTTATAATGGCAGTGAATGGAGCCCACGAGTTTGATGCTGAAAAAAGTGCATCCATCCATCCATCCATCCATCATAAACATACTCCATACTCCAACACGGCTCCGGGGGGTTAATAAATGCCTTCTGAAGTGAATCGATGGGTTTGTGTAAGAAAAATATCCATATTTCAAACTTTATAAAGTAAAATATCTAGTTCTCTTCCTGTCATAAATTCCCAGTGTGTTTGTGGACTCTTTTGTTATTTCCTGCCTTGTGCCATGTGTTGTAGTCCTTTGTAGTTTTTCATCATGATTTGTTTTCCCCAGATGTTGCCTATTAGCCTGTTATCTTGTTATCCTTGTTTTCCTTTGTGTATTTATACCTCTGTGCTTCAGTTGTCTAAGGCCCTGTCCACACGGAGGCGCGTTTAGCTGTAAACCATAAAAATGTGGTATCGTATCAGCGTTTCGTCCAGACGGATCCGGTGTTTTGGGAGCATGAAACCGATATTTTATTTAAACCGGGTCCCAGAGTGGATAAATTTGAAACCGACACCCTTGCGTTTTCGTATGTACAGCCAATCTGTATATTTTGTGAAGCGGTGATGTCATCACACCATGTCCCTCAAGGTAAAGACTAGAAGGGATACAGCTATGGGCACTGGGCATGCGCACATCAATATTGCGTCATTTAATTGCTGTATTTGCATTATTGTAAAGGGTAGGGTTAGGGTAGGTGTAGGCGTTAATAAAACACAATCTGGTAAATAGCAGTAGCAATCTGAGCCACTCCGCTCATGCATGCCATTGCACCAACCTAATTGGACTTTAGAATATTATATTGAAATCGCATTGCAACTGAGTGGCTCTGCATTTACTGTGTGGAAGAAGAATGAATCATGATGAAAAACTACAAAGGACTACAACACATGGCACAAGGCAGGAAATAACAAAAGAGTCCACAAACAAACCAGGAATTTATGACACTTCTGGCGGACCGCCATCCGTATTCAACTTGCGCAGAAAGTGTAATGCTTCTTGCAGTTCAAAATGCTATCATACGTCGTGCCAGTTACACTTTTTTCGTAAGTTGAATATGGCAGTCATGTACACCTAGGATGGCTTGAGAATGAGTAAATCTTCGGATAATTTTCATTTTAAAGTGAACTAATCCTTTAAAGCAATTATTTGCATATTTGTGTTATGCTTTTTAATTCTTATTAAAGCATTAACTAGAGTTATAAATTAGTAACATGCTAACAACATAGTACTCTCAGCTCCATTTAGCATATTGTACCATATCTACGTCAAATCAGCAGAAATCCACAGTTTTCCATAACTGAAAATGTGAAAAAAGTTTTGTCTATAGGTATCTCACGAGATCTCTTGTTCGCCTGTAGCACTTTCTCTGTCTCCCTCTCTGTAGTGGCGTCTTTGTTTTGCTCTGGCCTTGTGATTCTAAATGAGCCCTGACGTATTGAGACAGGTAAGGGTATAAGGGAACAGAGTGAAAAAGACAACTCATTAGGAGAGCAAGCCATTCGCAGATGCCATTGGGGCAGCAGTGAAGGTGGTTTGCATGAATATGCTTTGCTGTCAGATGGTATGGCTTATATACAACATGCAAGTGTGTGTCCTTGCTTTAACAGTATATATGGGGTCAGTAAGATGTCAGTTATTTATTTTTCAAATAAATTAATACTTCAATTCAGCAAGGACACATTAAATTTATCAAAATGTCACAAAAGATTTATATTTTAAATAAATGCTGTTCTTTTGAACTTTCTATTTATTAAAGATTCCTTCTTGAGCAACATATTAGAATGACTTCTGAAGGATCATGTGACTTAAGACTGGAGTAATGATGAAGAGTTTTGCCATCACAAGAATACATTCTTTAAAAATGTTAATTTAGAAAAAGTAATTTTAAAGTGCAATAATATTTAACAATATTACTGTTTTTTAAAATTTACCATTTTTGATGATGTATTCATTAAAGTAAAAAAAAAAAAAAAAAAAGAAATCCAAGATGGCAGATGAGATTAAAGTTGTTGTTTTTTTTTTTAACCAAATATTTGTGTATGCTGTGTATATGCATAGCAGAGCATGTATTAAGTGTAGAGAGAGATGATTTACTGTAAAGAGAGATAAGAGAGTAATTTGAATACAGGACTAAATATGTCAGTATGAGCAAGTCCTATAAATGGTCATCCTGGGATACAGAGACATTAACCTTACAAGTGACCTTTCTTTCCCATTCCAAAACCTTGATGGAAACTAAATTTTACAGAAATGAATCCTGTCCCAAGATATAAGCTATGTCTTTTGTCTTTTTTTCTCTTCCAGAAATTGACCAGGGCGGGTGTGGAGACCCTGGAATTCCAGCCTATGGCAAGAGGGAAGGCACAGGCTTCCGACATGGAGATAAACTATATTTTGAGTGCCTTCCAGCCTTTGAGCTGGTGGGAAAAAAGAACATTACCTGCCAGAAAAATAATCAGTGGTCAGCCAAGAAGCCAAGCTGTGTGTGTAAGTGACAGACCTTACCCAAAAAATACATTCCAACCACACCCACATGATCACACTTGGGAGGATGGTGCACCGTTATTACTGTCTGAGCACATCAGAAAGTGGATCTAATAGCAGTGTCTTTAGTACAGTATGTCCCCGCCGATGCTTCCTCTCAGTGGCTAAGCCATTAAATCAACTATAATTCAAGTTTAAGCCAAAGTGACAGTTCGTTTAATGCATTTAGTTGCTTTATTTAGTGTATCAGGGTCTTATAATGTAGTTAGTGGATTAAACTGAACTGAAGAAAGCTAATTTGAGTAGTAGGTAAATTATTTGTAAAAATGCGGGCAGCTGATGTTCTTGTTTGCGTCCCCCAAGTATAAAGTTGTTTGTGGCATTTAAATGCTTGAATTTAGTGTCACAGTGCACAATGTTGTTTGGCAGTTAATGCTTGTCCAACTTGTTTTGATATTATTGTTCTTTCTCTATTTGGATTCATGTATACCATCAATTTGCCTCAGA
Organism: Paracanthobrama guichenoti; assembly: GCA_018749465.1. Classification (NCBI taxonomy): domain Eukaryota; kingdom Metazoa; phylum Chordata; class Actinopteri; order Cypriniformes; family Gobionidae; genus Paracanthobrama; species Paracanthobrama guichenoti. The sequence goes on along the minus strand of CM031961.1, from coordinate 27,160,675 downwards.
CTGTAGTCATTTGTCACGATAATGGCTACCATCTTATTACATCAATGGAAATGCAGTTGACTCACAACTTTGTTTCTGCTATTTTATGACATTATTATTAGCTCAGACTGCAAAGTCATTCATATGAGGTGGAACCGCAACGATCCGTCTCCAGTCCACCACTGAGCTCATTTTCATTCTCCCCATGGCTATTTAGCGACGCTTATTGCCCTCTCAGCTTTGTCCCAAATCCTAAAAACGAGTTAATCCCAGCAGATAAACACTCTCTTTCTCTGCAACATCTCTAGTCATTATCTTCTGCAATAAGCATGATCACAGTATGCGCACAAGGGTGTCTTGCACCTAATATTTATTCTGTTTGCTATTATTTTATCCCCTCACTTGGTGTGCTTTGCGGGCTACATGAGTAAGAAAAACACTGTAGTTCTTCATGAAGGTAGGCCCTGATTATATAAAGGGGCATTTGAGTGTAGTCTTCCATTTGGTCAGACAAACAGGGTCCCAACCCAAACACATGCCATTGGTTGAGCCAATGTTGCTGTGTCAGGTTACTCGGGATGCTTCAACAGTCCGAAATTGCCCCCTATACCCTTAAATAGGGCACTATTTGAGGGGACAGCCATTTGTAGTGGTGTCCGAAACCATAGTGGACATTATCCACTAGCAGCCAGCAGCCATATCACCCTGTAGCCCAAGACTGGTTTCCCGCTGAAGTTAAGCAGGGCTGAGCCTGGTCAGTACCTGGATGGGAGACCAACTGGGAAAACTAGGTTGCTGCTGGTAGAGGTGTTAGTGAGGCCAGCAGGGTGTGCTCACCCTGTGGTCTGTGTGGGTCCTAACACCCCAGTATAGTGATGGAGACACTACTGTAACAAGCACCGTCCTTCAGATGAGACGTTAAACCGAGGTCCTGACTCTCTGTGGTCATTAAAAATCCCAGGATGTCCTTTGCAAAAAGAGTAGCCAAATTTGCCCATTGGCCCCGTCCATCATGGCCTCCTAATCATCCCCATATACTGATTGGCTGGTCTCCTCTCCACCAATCAGCTGGTGTGTGGTGGGCATTCTGGCGCAATATGGCTGCAGTCGCATCATCCAGGTGGATTCTGCACATTGGTGGTGGTTGAGGAGATTCCCCCTTCCATGTGAAGTGCTTTGAGTGCCTTGAAAAGTGCTATATAAATATAACAAATTATTATTATTATTATTATTATTATTATTATTATTATTATTATTGATGCACTCATTCAATCCCACAATGCACCACAATAATGTGTTCAACTGTTGTACGCTCATCAGCTAGAGAATACCCATAATGCACTGTTAGAGTCGCACGCTGAATGAATTCCTGCGTCTCGCCAGGAGATGGCGCCCGCAGCTGAATCAATCATCCATCCATTTTCCAAACTGTGCTGGTCCAGCATAATATCATACAGGTATAAATTCCTTTTTAATCGATTATTTAATTGTTTAATTATGGTTTATACATGCTAATTTCCATTGCAGAGTTCAAGATAAATCTTTTCATTATCACTGGAGCTGCCAGTTTGCTACGTTTCAAATAATTAATAAACAGCAAGCACAAATTAAGCAAAATTGGCAGCCCTTCTGGCGCGCTCAGACAATGTCCGAATTCACTCGCTCGTTTTCATTCACTCCTTCAAGTGGACTATATTCGTGGAGTAATGTAGTGAAAAGTGAATGTGTACAGGGGCCGATTTCGAACACAGCAAGCGTTTATGTCGCACCCCAAACACTCGCCATTGGTTGAGCCAATCTTGCTGTGTCAGGTTACTCAGGATGCTCCAACAGAGTTTACATACAAATGACTTACTTATGGTTGTCTTGGCACATTAACTTTCAAGTATGTTAACATCAAATTGAGCAAATCACCTTTAGGAAAACGTCTCGGTTACGTATGGTAACCCTCGTTCCCTGAAGGAGGAACGGAGACGCACGTCGGACGTCACCGGCGAATCGGGATCACTTCAGGGAGCCCCTAACAGCTTCGAGATATAGAGAACAGGCCAATGAGAATTGGCGTGCGAGATTTGCATCTCGCGCTCCGCCCGCGCCGCGGGTATAAAGCGGAAGTGAAATGCACGCACGCTTGTTTTTCACTGAGGAGCCGAACTACTGACTCGGCCTGCAGTGATGGTACAGCAATTGTGGCGGACGGGGCGCACGTCTCCGTTCCCTCCTTCAGGGAACGAGGGTTACCATACGTAACCGAGGCGTTCCCTTTCAGTCGGTCACGTTCGACGCGACGTCGGACGTCACCGACTTAATTGGGATCCCTTTGGAACACGCCACAGTTGCTACCACTTCCAGCGCCCTGGGAAAGCCCCTCAGACCCGGCTGTTCGGGCGGGAAATTCACGCAGGGAGAGTCAGCTGCTGTTCCGCAAGACCCACTCAGCCGACTATTGGATAACGCTGGGAAAGCGTGCCCCGGGGGGCCGCTGCGGAAGCCACATCATGCCCGGAGGGAGTTACCATGTGGAGAATACACGTATGGACTGGCCGTGGGCAGTGCTACATACGGAAGCCCCAGGGGTGGCTCCGGCCATTTAGGCGGGGGTCCACACCACACTGAGACGGCAGAGAGGGAAAGACACGAGCTCGCCGAAGGGAGACTTACCGTGGAGAATACACATATGGGACCGCGTGGGGTCACAACATATGGAACCCAGCCTAACACAAGTTCCACCAATGCATACGAGCGTTAGGCCTGGCGTCGGACGCTCCGCCACGTCCGACTGCCGAGGGTTGCGGAGGACTCGACAGGGTTCGCCATACTGGGGAACTCGACTGGAGCATATAAGCGCACGTATCCGTTCCATGGGAAGGGAGTGGCGCAGCAAGCCGACACTTTAGAACGGGCACTTCGGTGTTACTGACTATGGGAAGTGAGCACACAGGAAGATACCGGCTCTACACGTAGGCTATAGAACCTAGCGAACGTGTTAGGTGTCGCCCAGCCCGCAGCCCTACAAATATCTGCCAGCGAGGCGCCACGAGCCAGCGCCCAGGAAGAAGCTACACCCCTGGTGGAGTGGGCTCTTAACCTGAGCGGGCAGGGCACGCGTCTTGGGTTTCATACGCCAAGGCGATGGCATCCACTATCCAGTGGGCCATCCTCTGCTTGGAGACAGCCTTTCCCTTCTGCTGTCCTCCATAACAGACGAAGAGCTGTTCTGAGGTCCTGAAGCTTTGCGTTCTGTCCACGTAAGTCCGCAAAGCGCGGACGGGACAGAGAAAAGCTAGGGCTTGGTCTGCCTCCTCTGAAGGCAGCGCTTGCAGGCTCACCACCTGGTCCCGGAAAGGAGTGGTGGGAACCTTGGGCACATATCCCGGCCGGGGTCTCACGATTACGTGAGAGTTACCAGGCCCGAATTCCAGGCACGATTCGTCGACCGAAAATGCCTGCAGGTCCCCTACCCTCTTGATGGAGGCCAATGCAGTCAGGAGTACTGTCTTCAGAGACAGAATTTTTAACTCAGCTGACTGCAAAGGCTCAAGGGAGGCCTCTGCAGTGCGGTCAGCACCAGAGACAGGTCCCAAGAGGGTATAGAGAGAGGGCGAGGCGGATTCAGTCTCCTCGCCCCCTCAGGAACCTGACGATCAGATCGTGCTTCCCTAAGGACTTCCCACCTCACGTAGTCATGATTGGCGGCGATGGCGGCCACATAAACTTTGAGGGTGGAGGGAGACAGCCTTCGCTCCAACCCGTCTTGTAGGAAGGAAAGCACAGAACTGACCGAACACCTTCGGGGTCTTCTCGGCGAGAAGAGCACCATTCGACGAACAGGTTCCACTTCAACGCATAGAGGTGCCTTGTAGAGGGTGCTCTAGCGGAGTAATGGTGTCTACCACAGCTTGTGGCAGACCGCCTAGAACCTCCGCGTCCGTCCCAGGGACCAGACATGGAGTTTCCAGAGGTCCGGACGCGGGTGCCAGAGGGGTGCCCGTCTCTGAGTCAGGAGGTCCTTCCTCAGAGGAATGGGCCAAGGGGGTGCTGTCGCGAGGAGCACTAGTTCGAAAACCAAGTCCTGTTGGGCCAGTACGGAGGCGACCAACAGGACCTGCTCCTCGTCCTCCTGACCTTGCACAGTGTTTGTGCAAGAAGGCTCACTGGGAAGCGCATATTTGCGTAGCCCCGGGGCCAGCTGTGTGCCAGCGCATCCGAACCGAGGGTCCCCTCGGTCAGGGAATAGAACAGCTGGCAGTGGGTGGAGTCCGGGCGGCAAACAGATCTACCTGCGCGGCCCGGCGACTCCAGATCAGCTGGACCACCTGGGGATGGAGTCTCCACTCTCCCGGGAGCACTGGCTGTCGTGAGAGCTCGTCGGCCGCCGCGATTGAGCAGGCCCGAATATGAATGGCACGGCGACCTCAGATGCTTCTGACTCCATAGGAGGAGATGGCGGGCGAGTTGTGATATGCGACGGGAGCGTAGACCACCCTGTTTGTTGATATGCATAGCGGCGCGCAGTGCTGTCCGTATGGACCAGAACGTGCTTGCCTCTGGCGGCGTTTTGAAGCGGCTGAGTGCAAGGCGAACTGCTAACAACTCCAGGCAATTGATATGCCATTGCAGTTGGGGCCCGTCCACAGACCCGACACTGCAAGCCCGTTGTGCGTGGCACCCCAGCCGGTGGATGAGGCATCCGTGGAGACAACAGCATGCCTGGACACTTGTTCTAGAGGCACGCCTGCCCATAGAAATGAAGGGTCCGACCACGGGCTGAAGGTTTGGCGGCATCTCAGCGTCACTTGGACACGGAGAGTTCCGCTGCGCCACGCCCATCTCGGGACCCGGTCGTGGAGCCAGCGTTGAAGCGGTCTCATATGAAGCAATCCCAGCGGCGTTACTGCGGCTGCGGACGCCATATGCCCCAGGAGCCTCTGAAAATGTTTTAGTGGTACCGCTATCCTGCGTCGAACGAGTTCACGCAGTTCAACACTGACTGGACGCGCTCCTCGGTGAGCGCGCCGTCCCGGCGACGAGTCTATCTCCATCCCAAGAAAGAGATCCTCTGCGAGGGGCAGAGTTTGCTCTTCTCCCAGTTGACCTGAAGCCCCAACCGGCAAAGGTGACGGAGCACCATGTCCCTGTGTTCGCACAATTGCTCTCGCGACTGGGCAAGGATCAGCCAGTCGTCGAGGTAGTTGAGAATCACGCGAACACCGCGCCTCTCATGGGAGCAATGGCCGCCTCCGCGACTTTCGTGAAGACACGGGGCGACAGGGCCAGCCCGAAGGGTAGGACCTTGTACTGATATGCTCGTCCGTCGAATGCAAAGCGTAGGAACGGTCTGTGTCGAGGGAGAATCGAGACATGAAAGTGCACGCGTCCTTCAGGTCGATCGCTGCAAACCAATCTTGGGGACGGACGCACCTGAAGATGCGTTTCTGCGTTAACATCCTGAATGGCAGCCTGTGAAGGGACTGGTTCAGAAGTCGCAGATCCAAGATCGGTCGTAACCCGCCGCTTTTCTTGGGTACAATGAAGTACGGGCTGTAGAAGCCGGTCTTCATATCGGCTGGAGGGACCGGCTCTATCGCGTCCTTCGCCAGTAGGACTGCGATCTCCGCCTGGAGCACAGGGCATTCTCCTTCGTCCACGGAGGTGAAGTGAACGCCCTGAACTTGGGGGGACGCCGGGCGAACTGAATCGCATAGCCGAGCCTGATAGTACGGATGAGCCAGCGAGACGGGCTGGGAAGCGCTAGCCAGGCTCCCAGGAACCGTGCAAAGCGGGACCAACGGCACCACAGACGTGCCGCGCAGCGGGGCAGCGGCGGCATGCAGGGACCCGATACGGGCGGCATGGTAGCGGCCCAAGGTGGGGTCTGAGTGTGCTGTGCAACACTTACCTGCTTCCGCTGAGGGGGCACGCGAGTGTGGGGAGGCCGTTGGTGGCGTCCCAGACACAGCCGGCACCCCTGCTGGCGATAAGAGAGGCGCCTGAGGGTGACAAGGCATGGAAGCGTCGAACACCGCCAAGCGCACTCTCTTGGCACCCAGAGATTCCGGAAACTGCTCTTTATTGACAATTTGGGTGCCGCTAGCACTGGGGCTAGCGGCGGAACAGGATGACACAATATCGCCCCGGCCCTCCTCGGGGGGAGGTGCTGCGGCCGTCTCCCGAAGAGCAGTCTCCTCCATCTCTGGGTGGCCCGTCTCAGGGTCTCTTACGACGGCGCTTGCCACCTGGCTTGGCAGCGCGCCTGAGCGGGCTGGACGTCCTTCCCACGGCCGGCTCCACGCCGACGCGCCGGTGGAGGCTGCTGCTGGGCTGGGGCGGGAGCGGGGCAGCGGCGGCGGGCGTCCTCGGCGGCGAGCAGGCGGAGGTGCTGCGGCGGCGGCGGGTGGAGGCAGCAGCTGACCGCCGGGGCAGGATGTATTTTATGGCCTCCGTCTGCTTCTGGGCGGCGAGAACTGCTGGGCAAAGCTCTCGACAGCGTCGCCGCGAACAACCCGGCCGGGAGATGGGGAGTCCAGGAACCGAGTCTTATCGGTCTCCCTCATGTCGGCCAGGTTGAGCCAGAGATGCCGCTCCTGGACCACTAGAGTGGACATCGCCTGACCGATGGAACGGCGGTGACTTTCGTCGCCGGGGCGAGGTCCGTCGCCGTCGGAGCTCCCGGAAGAGCTCTGGGCCAGGGCTACCCCGCGTGCATATCCATGAGTGCCTGGGCCTGATGCACCTGAAGCAGCGCCATGGCATGCAAGGCGGGCCGCGCAGCCTGGCCACAAGACCTGTAAGCCTTCGCAGTCAGACTGGAGGAGAACTTACAGGCCTTGGGACGGAGGCGTGGGTCACCGCGCCAATTGGAGGCGTCGCCGGACACAGTTGCATCGCGACGGCCCGCTCCACGGCGGGATCCCCACGTACCCCCTGGCTTGCCCGCCGTCAAGGGTAGTGAGGAGGGAGGAGCCACCGGGTCGGTTCCTGGCACTAAAGGGTGTCGACCACGACCTGGTGAGCTCCTCATGCACCTCCGGGAAAAAGGTACCGGGCGGGACGCTGAGAACCAGCGGCCCGCCCGAGAAACCAATCGTCCAACCTAGAAGGTTCGGGACGTGGTGGAGGGTTCCACTCAAGCCCGACCTTTTCGGCGGCCCGGGAAAGCATAGCCGTCAACTCGGGGTCTGACTCGACCGCTGCCACTCTCCCAGAGGGAGGCAGTGCAGCGAATCTTCATCCTCCGAGGACTGGAACTCCCCCTCCGATGCAGCGATCGACATCTGCTCCTCCGCCGGAGCTCCAAAGAGACCGCCGGACGCCCATGGGAGGGGCCAGCGGGTCCCTCTCGGAAGCTCAACCGGTAGCGGCGCTTGTGCGGGGTTAGGGGCCTGCGGAGGTACGCTCGGCGGGTTAGCCCTAACCGTAATCCTCAGGTCACCCGGCCATTCGTCGAAGTAGATCTATTCTGGGAATAGAGCTAGATCGAGGCATGGGTAGGGGACTCCACCTTCACGAATGTAGGCGAGTCTCGACCTAAGCGCTGCGATAGTCATGTTCCGCGGTGAGAACACGAACTATCCACAAAGGCTGCCTCAGCGTGCTGTAAGCCCAGGCACGTGATACAGTGATTGTGACCGTCAGCGGGTGACAGGGAACGACCGCATCCAGTAGCGCACGGGTGGAATGACATCTCGAAAAGACGCAGTGTCACACCCGTGTAGCTCTCTTTGTGAGAAAAACGCTCTTTTTTTGTGCTGAAGCACTCAGGGAGGACCGCGGCAACACACCGGGAAATAGTGCAGCCCGTGTGTGTGCACTCACAACTCTCTTGCTGTGAGAACAGCAGTTGTTTTTTTTTTCCTCTTAATGCAGCAGGGGCGCGGTCGCGCTGGTTGTGCCGTCTCGCCAACACACGCGTTTCCCTCTCTCTCTGGCCTCTCGCTCTCTCTCGTTTCGTTCTTCATCAACGCCGTTCGGCTCGAAGTGAATGACAAGCGTGCGTGCATTTCACTTCGCTTTATACCGCGACGCGGGCGGCGCGAGATGCAAATCTCGCACGCCAATTCTCATTGGCCTGTTCTCTATATCTCGAAGCTGTTAGGGGCTCCTGAAGTGATCGATTCGTTGGTGGCGTCCGACGACGTCGAACGTGACCGACTGAAAGGAACTATAGTAACAAAAAAACAAGAGTGAACATTTCATAAAGTGTCTGTTCTCAAGATCTTGAGGGTTCCATCTAGAAGTTCTCTTTAAAGATCCTGCTATCGCAACATACACATCCTCCAAGCTGTAATTTTTTTTTCCTCTCCTGTCTCTTGCTGCATTGTTTAAGCAAAAACAAATGACCTCCCTATGCATTGTGAATTGATTTTATCTTCAGTGGCAGTTTTAATCTCCAGTTCGCCTCGCAGCTTGACGCACAACGCCACCTGTGTTAAACAGTTGCTTGTTTTATCTCTTTGTCCCTTTCTTAGTTTCATGTTTCTTCAACTTCACAACTCCATCTGGGGTCCTGCTATCGCCAAACTACCCTCAAGAGTACGGCAACAACATGCACTGCGTATGGCTGATCATCGCCAAGCCCGAGAGCCGCATCAACTTAGCCTTCAATGACCTGAGCATGGAGAAACAATTTGACTTCTTGTCCATTAAAGATGGCGGCAAGGCAGAGTCGCCAATTCTTGGCACCTTTTCTGGAGATGTGTTGCCGTCACCCATCACTACCAGTGGCCATGTGGCCCGACTGGAATTTCTGACTGATCATACGTATACAGACCGTGGCTTCAACATCACTTTCACCAGTAGGTTTTAAAGACAGCTCTATATTCGTGACTTTTCTTTCTTTCTTTCTTTTTTCTTGTGGTAAAAATAAATCAATTATTCAAGTTATTTTGGGCAAGTCTGTTCATACTTGTTTAAGTCTAACATCAGATTGAAGTTGGAGACCAAAAAATCATTTTAAGATGTATAATAGATAACAATAGCGTTTAGATGTTTTGTCAGTGGTAGCATGCACTACATTTTAAAAGTGTCTGGAAGTTAAAAGAGTTCAGAAGTTGTTTTGTTATATGAGATGAATTAAGAAAGTTTTATTTCCCCTCTTGGGAGAATTGTCTGTATATTGCAACTGAATATCTGTCGTCCTTCAGTAATCACTATTCACGGGGCATAGCGTATGGCAGCGGAGTTGATAGATGCTTGAGTATCCATGTGAGGAAGAACAAGAGCCACAGATTTAATTAGAATTTATTCCCAAATACATATATAATTAAATAAAGCCACAGTTAATTGAAGCTGTCGGGAGGTGATCCCACATGGTTTGACTCCCCTATGTGCTGTGTTTTTGGGGGAGTGGGAGTGATGCTTCAATTATTCATGTTAATTAAGGAGATGACAAACTCCATTGAAGGGCTTGTTGGCACATGATGGTGATGGATTACACACACAATCATGGTTTGAGATCCTTCTTGAGTCAACGGGTTTATCATGAAGGAACTCATGCCCATTGCCTGACTGGAAACAATAAGAGCAGTAATAAGTTTGTTTGTTAGATTTTCAAGGTGATAGTGTCTATGACAGTGTCAGTTGATGACAGTGGGATGCGTTTGGCAGATGCTTTTATCCAAAAGGATACATTTTGTCTTTTTTTCTTGATCCCAGGAATCAAACCCTTGACCTTGGTGGTGTTAGAGTCACGCTGGAATGAACAGATTTGCTGGAGAGATTTTGTCTGCTGATAATACATCTTCTCTGAAGTCCTATCGATGGGTACTGAGTAGCTCCAAGCTTCCCACTGAAGCAAGAAACTTGGGGAGGCACATAAATCAATATTTTGTTCTAACTAAAATGAATTAGAGTAGTTATACAGCTGAAACGATAAGCCGCAAAGTTTTCAGTTCAGTGGGCATATTGAGAACTCCTCCTTTAATTTATACGGGGCCTTGTAAAAGTTGTCCATTCGTGAAAACCAACTGTTTTTAACAAAATGTGGACAGGCACTGGACAGGGATAAAAAAACAAAAACAAAGAATATACCTCAAATGTTCCATTTAAATGCAATCAATAAAGCGCTGTTTTTGCTGTGCCCAGCTTTTTGTCCATTTAGGTCAAAGTTAGCATGCAGTTCTCTTACGTATTTCATTGTTTTCCCCCCTCCAGCGTTTCGGCACAATGAATGTCCCGACCCTGGTGTTCCAGTAAACGGAAAGCGCTTTGGTGAGAGTCTACAGCTTGGCAGCTCCATCTCTTTCCTGTGTGAGGAGGGGTTCATGAAGACCCACGGCTCTCAGACTGTCTCCTGCATTCTCAAAGATGGAAATGTTGTGTGGGACAATGCTGTGCCACGTTGTGAAGGTCTGTCCCCTCTCTAATAAATATGCACATTTCATAAGTCTGCTCGTAACAAAAACAAAATGTACTTCAACTTCAAATAGCACTTTACTGAACCCTTTGGAAGTTTATTCAAGTTGTTTTTTTTCATAAAGTACATTCAGAGACCAACTGTTCAGAGACCAACTGTCAACTGTCAAAAGTCAGTGGAACGAAAACGTATAATCTTTATTTTTGGTATGTGCTCAAGTATTAACTATCTGGATTCTTACAAGAACAAAAAAAAAAAACACTTCCTCTCATTTAATGAAATGCACTGCTGTATGCTACAAATCATTTTATGACATTTTTCAAGCACTGCCTTTTATAGATGTCCTTCAGTAAACTGTAAAGTCAAGAGATGAGATCATCCGCTTTCCATTGAACACATTCTGCTTCCAGATTTTGTATTTTAGGAAAAACACTCACTGACATTTCAGTTTTATGTATTTGATTATCCAGACTTATCCGCTATCACTAAGCCTAACAAGTTTATTTGTCCTTTTGAATCTTCTGGGTTAAATAATGTATTAGGGAAAGACGAAGGAATAGAATGTTGCAGATAAAGTTGTGGTCATACAATTAGGGCTGCACAATCAAATTTGTAACTATGATTACAATTACGGATGCCACAATTATGTAATCGTTCAAGGTGCAATTACAAAAAAAGTCCACCTACATTATTCTGAGTGCTTTTTCTTTCTACAGGTTATCTTGTTTTAATTTTAGTTTTAGTATAACATTATGATATCATGCAAGTTTTTACTTTTGGTTTGGTTTCTTTAAATAAAAAATAATATTTGACATTTGAGGCTTAATAAAAAGCAATAAAAGTTTGTCAAGAGTGTTTTCAGCTTGTTTATTTGATATGGCATGCAGTCGCTTCAAACAATGGCATAATGCTATTCAAAACATCATTCAATGGAAATTGTGATAATTGTAATTAATAATCGCAATTGCAATTTCAAGGAATAATCGACAATTATGATTTTTGTCATAATCGTGCAGCCTTATATGCAATACACGCAAAGAACAAAATCATGTCACTCTATAGGGCTTCTGTTTTTAAATCAAAAAAGACAATAGCACATTTAAAATCAACTACAACACTACAACACTTTGGTCTTTGAATTCAGCCAAGTGGTAAAATTTTGCAGGTTAGAATTTTCTAAACTTAACTAAAGGTTCATACATTAAAGTTTCTAACGAGGCTGAAATAGTGGGCTCTGTTTTTGTGTAAGCAACCTTTCCCTCTCTTCCTTAGTTTACTCTTTTTTGTTTTGCCTTTTATTGCTCTATCCTTTTGGTTTCATTCCATCTTTTGGATTCCTGTGTTTTACAGTTATGTGAAAATCACAGAAAAAAAAAAAAAAATTTGTTTCTTTAGTCAATTTAGCAATAAAGTAACAATTCTAAATCATTCTCTGTGTTGTCTTTTGTTCTTTAGCTCCATGTGGTGGAAACCTGAAGGCTTCTAGCGGCATCATTTTGTCCCCGGGTTGGCCTGAGCTTTATAAAGAGGCCCTCAATTGTGAGTGGATCATCGAGGCCCTGCCAGGATATCCTATTAAGATCATCTTTGACAAGTACGTACAAGACTTTTCTTTCTCTTTTCTGAACTGCCATGTTGTTCTTAATAAGCCTCCCAGTTTCATTTCCCCTCCTACGTTTCATTCTATTGCTTATCATAATTTCATAACTAGGGCACTAGTGCACTGCAGATATGCTATCTATCACTATAGACTTGGAATAAGAGGATCCAGCTATTCATTTTCCTGACTATCACAGGGGTTTATTCAAAATCAATATTAGTATCATTTACCTCTCCTATATGGAATCACTTCATCCAGAGTCATACGTGCTTGTTGAACATTTAATTAAATAAAGCATGGGCACCAAATTGTTGTCCTCTTCATTTATGTGTGTTTGTACCTGTTTTTCTATCCTGGTGTGAACTGCAACCTGAATACACACAGACTCATGGGGGCTTGTGTCACCGTTGGGGCCTAAATTGCTTATTCTGTATGATTTATAAGCTTTTTATTTAGGAGTTTTTTTTTTTTTTTTTTTTTTTTTAAATGTAAAAATGCTGAAAGTTTTGTGTGATGGGTAGGGTTAGTGTAGGGGAAAAGAATATACAGTTTGTACAGTATAAAAAGCATAACATCTATGGAGAGTCGTTACAAAGTAAACCCTACATTATGAGTACAAAAGATGGCGATATCCAAAATTCTTATCCTTCTGGGGACATTTTTGGTCCCCATAAGGAAAACAGCTTATAAATCAGACTAAATTATGTTTTTTGAAAATAGAATAGAATATACATACGGTTTGTACAGTATTAAAGTCACTATGTATATGGAAAGTCCCCATAAAACATGAAAACGTGTGTGTGTATGTGGTCCTTGTATTCCCTAAGTCTAGTAATACCAGAAAATGTTTGATTTTGGGGGGACTTTTTCTCTTTTAGTCCCTATGCTTATAAATCATATAGAATTATCTTTTTTTCGAAAATCTAAAATAGAAGAAAGTTTTATTTGATGGGTAGGGTTAGTGTAGGGGGATAGAAAATACAGTTTGTACAGTATAAAAATATGTCTATGGAATGTCCCCATAAAACATGGAAACTTCTATCAATTGTTGTTGAGAAAATGTTTCAGGTGAGGCTGGTGGGAGAGAGCTGATGTTTTCTATCTGACTGTGAGTACAGAAAGCAGCAGGGCTTTAGTGGGCCGCACCTGCTGGAAACTCAAACAACACATGCCACTATAGAGTGAACTGGATTTTCAGTTTGGATTTTCAGTTTGAATGATGTGTATTGTCTCTATTCTAGCTTAAATATGTGATATCCTGCAGGAACACAAGCAAGTAGGACTGTGATGAATCCATGTAGTCTCACTTTGTGGTGAAGCTGTCAGGCTGATGCATAGCACTGTTCTGATCAACAGATTTCGGACGGAGGTTAACTATGATGTTCTCGAGGTACGGGACGGACGCTATCCTTCTTCCCCTCTGATTGGCAGTTACCAGGGTACACAGGTCCCACAGTTCCTCATCAGCACCTCAAACTTCCTCTACCTGCTCTTCACCACTGACAAGAGCCACTCCGACATCGGCTTCCGCATCCGATATGAGAGTATGATGGTCTACTATTGTATATATTACGGTTTTGATTTGAAAACAGCCATGGCATAAATTTCAGGAATGTTGGTATTTGTAATTAAACTTTTAAGTAATGTTTACCACCTTCAACCTTAAATCGAAATGACTACAATTACAAAAACCTATGGCTAAAAAGTTCTACCTCTCTTTCAGGTTTAAGGGCTTTAAAAAACAGCTATGTCAATAATTATTGTATAATTATACAATGTTATCTAGTAGTCTGTAACACACTTGGTAAAAAAAAAAAAAAAAAAAACACATGGTACTGTAGAATATCACAAAACTATTAATTAAACTAAATCATGTGATAGGTGTAATTTGTTCAAAGTGTTTTACAATGCTGAGAATTGTCAAAGCATGCTAGTTAGATAAAGCTTGATATTATCTTCTCTTCAGTGCATTTCATGGCTGCAATTACAAGAATCTGATAGCACAGATACCTGTGAATGCTAGCAGCAATGAAGACATTATTATAAATAATAGCCCACATGCTCTTTACTATGCAGCGATTTTAAATTAAGTCCTGTAATTATGATATAATAGGTTGGTGATTATGCTGTGAGATGATTTCAGTCATGCACAAACACATGACACATGCAACATTACACTGTACGCAAGTGCATACACACGAGACTGCAGAATTAACTCTGTCACAGTGTTGTGAACTGAAACATGCTGGTATGACTCATGTTTGTAACCTTTTCTTGTTTTTTTTTTTTGTTTTTTTCTATAAATCAGTTCATCCTAAATTGAGTACATCAACTCAAGCAGAAAGTGCTCTTGACTTTTGAATGATCCGAATAAGCAGATCAATTCCATGAACTTTTTGGTGGCTTAAAGTCTGGCTTAAAACCATATTAAGATGCTATACTAAATTAGCGTTTTTAAACATTAAGTGAGCTTTTGATGACAGCAAAGATAATCTAAATGTAAAAATAAGGAAATTACCATGCACAATTACTGGCCGATATATTTCTGATAAATTAAAGAATATTAACCAATAACTGTTATGGTACATCAGCATATTGGTCTGATAAATGCATACATGTAAGAGGACATTATCACTAAATAAATTCATAGAAGTTAATACTGAATAACTTTATAGAGATAGTATTTTTTTTTTTTTTTTTTTGTATATTGTTAGTAGTTTATAATGCTTTTAGGGTAAACTTTCTGCCATGAAAATCCACCTGGGTGAATCATCATGAGTTGTTTTTCACATTCATTTTTGTCTGTTCTCCTTTCAAGCCTTGCAACTCCAGTCGGACCATTGCGTTGATCCTGGAATCCCAGTCAACGGTCAGCGCCATGGGAATGATTTTTACGTCGGAGCATTGGTGACGTTTAGTTGCGAAGCAGGATACACTCTCAGTGACCACGAGCCCCTCGAGTGTGAGCCCAACTTCCAGTGGAGTCGCCCCCTGCCCAGCTGTGATGGTACGGTCCACTCTCTTTACTAAAGGACACATTAAGGTACAGGTCATTTATTCAAACGGCGATATCGCTCCCAGACTGGAAGGGCCTTTACGGTTTGAAGCTACCCTTTACGCTCCCTTCTCCTATTCCACTAGGCTTTGAATATTTAAGGCCATTATTGATTTTTCCCCTTGGGTAATGATAGGTATAATTTGCCTCCCATATGCTGATGTCCTTCGGAAGGACACTTCCTATAACATTTGTTTTAGCAGGATTGAGCTCAGCTTTTTGACAAATAGTCTATCTTTTTCTCTTTCCTCTAGCACTATGTGGAGGGTATATTCAGGGTAACAGCGGCACTATTCTGTCCCCTGGGTTTCCTGACTTCTACCCTCATAACCTCAACTGTACCTGGATGATTGAGACTTCACATGGTAAAGGTGAGATCGCTTTTTGAAGAGGGTTCTTTCTTTGGCAGCAATAGACACACAATCTACTAAGCCAGCAGCCATATCTCCCCGTAACCCAGATATGGTTTCCCACTGAAGCTAACCAGGGTTGAGCCTGGTCATTATTTGGATGGGGGACCAACTGGGAAAACTAGGTTGCTGCTGGTAGAGGTGTTAGTGAGGCCAGCAGGGGGTGCTCACCCTGTGGTCTGTGTGGGTCCTAATGCCTCAGTATAGTGATGGGGACACTACTGTAACAAGCACCGTCCTTCAGATGAGACGTTAAACCGAGGTCTTGACTCTCTGTGGTCATTAAAAAACCCATGATGTCCATTGGGGAGAAAAAAAAAGTAGGAGTGTAACCCAGGCATACTGGCCAAATTTGTCCATTGGCCCCTGTCCATCATGGGATCTAATCATCCTCATATATACTGATTGGCTTCATCACTCTGTCTCCTCTCCACCAATAAGCTGGTGTGTGGTCAAGTAACCTTTATTTATATAGCGCTTTTTACAGTTGTTTCAAAGCAGCTTCACAGTATTAAACTAAAAATAATGCAACAGAATCTGATTCAGCTGCTCAGTTCAATTATCATATAGTGACAATGCAGGCAGATCGGTAATTTAGTTGAAAATTTATTTGAATATTTAGTGTCCCCAACTGAGCAAGCCTAAAGCTACAGTGGCAAGTAAAATGTGGCAAAAGTTCTGCCGCAATATGGCTGCCGTCGCATCATCCAGGTGGATGCTGCACATTGGTGGTGGTTAAGGAGATTCCCCCCTTCTAAATGTAAAGCGCTTTGAGTACCCAGAAAACTATATAAGTGTAACAAATTATTAAAATGACACGAACACTGATATGTTCCCATGTCTTTATCCTCTTTTGGCAGATGCAACCTCCTTCAAATGGTTTCTGTAATAGTCAGGAGGAATTTGCACCATTTCTCTTTACAAAACTGGTTAATTTTAGTTAAATTCTTCTGATGTCTACTGCATGAATCACTCTCTCATGAGGTCATGCCGAATTGTTTCAGTCCATTTGAGGTCACTCCAGAAGGCGCATTTTGTACATTCATTAACAAGTGAATCAGGAGGCATCAAAAACCATGATGGCCCACCATACTTTAACTTTGAAATCTTTTTTGTTTTCCCTAAACCACTTTGGTTTGATCTGTCCACTGTGGAACATCCACATGCTCTTGTGGACTTCACACACATGGCATTGTTTCTTGTGTTTCCAGTGTTTTCTGTTGATCACAATCACGTTGAATGAAACGTTAGCATGTTCCAGATATTTCTGCAAGTCTTTAGCTGACACTTTAGTATTCTTCTTGCAAGAACGCCCACTCCTAGGAAGAGAAGCTGTGCTTGTCTTACCATCAACTGATAAACATCAAGGCTTTTAGAGATTTTTCACACCTTTTCTAGCTATATGCAAGTCAAAAATCCTTCCTCTTTGCTGTTCAGAGACCTCTTTTGTTTGAGATTAGGTTCACATGAGGCAATGCTTCCAAAATTGAGCATTTGTTTTTTTTATAGTACATAGCGGCTCTGACTAACACCTCCAATCTCCAATCATTGATTGGACAGGTTAGCTGAGGCCAACTTTTGGAGAAATCATTAGCCTAGGGATTAACATGCTTTTCCAGTGTTTACAAGGTGTTCAGTACAGAGTTGAAAATGTATTATTGCTTGAGCATTTTGTCTATTGTAATACATTTGTAGATGTATAAAAGATGAATAAAGGTAAATTTTCCTCCAGCTGTATGTGGCTGAAGCCTACGTGAACTCTTAAACAGTTGATATATATCTAGTGTTTTTCTCCTCCTCTCAATCTCTGCAGGTGTCCAGTTTACCTTCCACACCTTTCATTTGGAGAGTCCGCACGACCACCTTTTAGTCACAGAAAATGGTAGTTTCTCTCAACCCCTGTGGAGATTGACCGGGTCTACGCTGCCGCCCCCTCTCAGTGCTGGACTCTTTGGCAACTACACCGCTCAGATCCGTTTCCTCTCAGACTTCTCTGTCTCCTATGAAGGCTTCAACATCACTTTCTCAGGTAGAAAGCTTTGTACAGTCGCTCAAACAGCATGACATTTATAAAAGAAGAAGCTACAAAATATCAATCCTTCTCCTGTTGCTTTCAGAATACGATCTTGAGCCTTGCGAAGATCCCGGCGTCCCCCCTTTCAGCACTCGTAAAGGGCTGCAGTTCGGGGTTGGGGATGCACTCATCTTCTCCTGTTTTCCGGGGTACCGTCTCGAGGGGCCTGCGAGGGTGGTGTGTCTAGGGGGGCGTCGGCGGGTGTGGAGTTCCCCTCTGCCAAGGTGTGTTGGTAGGTGGTCACATGCTTTTCATTTTGCTTTGTTTGCAAATTATACAATATATTTCCCCTCATGTGCTCAGAGAGACACGTTTGTGTACAACCACACGTTTCAGAGTGCTCTAAAACTTCATATATCAAAGTAAATGGCTAAAGCAGCCCATTTCAGAGTTCTGCTGGATACCAGATTCACAGACTCGAGGTTATGACTCATCATCTGAAATAAATAAATAAATAAAAAAAATGACCGTGTACAAACCCCAAATTCTGTCTAATGCTTAATCAGCATGAATGTAATGGTAGATATCAGCATATTAAGTATATTAGAGTCCAGGCCTCTTCAATTAATGTTTTGCTGGAGTAGCTTAGATGCTAAATTTAGAATGTAATTTGCTAACATTATGATTTTGACATTCCAGTTGAAGTAATTATGTATTATGTATTTTCTGCTGCAATATCTGGCTTATCCTTGCTTCATATCTGTTTACGACTCTTGTGAAACTAGGTCAGCTCATTTCTAAACATATGCTTATGTTTTTGTCGATGCTCTTGTATTTAAATGTACGTATTTAAATAAATAACGAATGGTTCTTTACACTTAAGGCACCTACACTTTAGATATATCAGTTTTTGTTTTCCTGTTTTGTACCCCAAAATGTCATCCAAACAAAACCTAATATTTTTTTCTTGTGAATGTTAATTAAGAAAAAATATGTTGCTAGTAGGGATGCATCACATCGATCACATACAGTAGCAGTTATTGGCCGATATATATATTTTTTTTATTACTATAGCCTTTCATCCCTAGTCAGTTGTGTTTAATTATTTGCATTCACATCTTATTAGAACAGACCTGCAAGCCTGGCAGCTTTGTCATTGTCAAAGTTTCATTTTGATTCAAATTTCAATTTGTGTCGATTTGTGTGGTTTAATATCCGAGCAGAATTGGGTGCAGAAATTGATTTGCACTCTTTCAGAAACACACAATACCCCCTGTCTGCCAGCATGAGTGTATAATGTGTGTCTGTATTTATACTGGGATCTTGGGTAATTCGTCAGAGGTCATTTGACTTCTTACCTCCATTTTCTGCAGCTGAATGCGGATCATCTGTAACCGGGAAACAAGGAGTCTTACTCTCTCCCAACTACCCTGGTTATTACGGTAGCAATCATGAGTGCATCTACTCCATCCAAACCCAACCCGGTAAAGGCATCCAGCTCCGAGCACGGGATTTCCGCCTGGAGGAGGATGACATGCTTAAGGTGTTATTGACTTAGTGTGCATTTGTGCTTGTGTGTAATGTTTGTCAATTCTGCAAGGACTGTATGTGTCTGTTTTATGTGTCTTTCAGGTATATGACGGTAGCAGTAACAGTGCCCGACTGCTGGGCACCTTCACAGGCACAGAGCTGATGGATGTCACTTTAAACAGCACGTCTAGCACCATGTGGCTGGAGTTCGTTAGTAATAGTGACAATACCAGTAAAGGTTTTGAGCTGCACTTTACAAGTGAGTAGCACACTGACATCTTGCAGCCATCACATAGCAGTACAGTTATACATAAATAGATTTTAATGTACACATTCCAGTCAATCAGAATTTAGTATTCAGACAAACCATGGTGTATATATACACATTCCTTAAGACTTCTATGTAAATTACCTTTTAAGGAATTGAAAGGAAATATATATACAGCACATATACCAGAGGAGAGGTTTTCAAGGACACTCTTTTTTTCTTTTTTCTTTTTTTGCAGGTTTTGAGTTGGTGAAGTGTGAGGACCCAGGTGTGCCTCAGTTTGGCTTTAAACGGGAGGACAAAGGTCACTTTGCAGGCAGCACGGTTTCATATAGCTGTGATCCTGGCTACAGTTTAAAGGGCCCGGAGGTTTTGACATGTCTCAGAGGGGAGAGGAGAGCATGGGACAGCCCTCTCCCACTGTGTGTGGGTAAGACACTACTGAATACTCGCACTCATTCACAATGCCTTCCTTGGGAGAGCCAATTACTGCGTGGATGGTTCTGAACCATAATTGTACCATGTGCAATTAAGTCTATATTAAAAGTGTGATAAGCAGGGCAGGCGAGTGAGCAGCATGAGGCCGGTGCATGGTTGATGATGAGCACCAGGCCTGGTTGTCTCTCGTCCTTCACTGTCGTCGCTCCTCCTTTTACGCTTCCTTCGCTCCTCCGTGAGAGGTCCGAGACTGGTGTGATGTGCAGCTGGCGTTCATCATCAATCACGCACCAGCCTCGCGCCGCTCTCTCACTGCTCTTGCCCGCCCTGCTTGTCACAAATAGATACATTAAGCTGATCAAAAGTGACAGTAAACACATATTCAAAAGAATATTTAGCAGCTCAGATGTTTAAAACATTGATAATTAGAAATGTTTCTTGAGCACCAAATCAGCATATTAGAAAGATTTCTGAAGGCTCATGTGACACTGAAGACTGGAGTAATGATGCTGAAAATTCAAAATATAATAAAATAGAAAACCGTTATTTCAAATATTTCTATAATAATAATAATAATAATAATAATAATAATAAATACAAATGCATAACATGGAAGGGAAAAAACAGGTGACGTGAATAACACTGATTATCTCTTCATCACGGCTCCTGTTAGTGGATGGGATATATTAGGCAGCAAGTGAACATTTTGTCCTCAAAGTTGATGTGTTAGAAGCAGGAAAAATGGGCAAGCGTAAGGATTTGAGCGGGTTTGACGAGGTCCAAATTGTGATGGCTAGACGCCTGGGTCAGAGCATCTACAAAACTGCAGCTCTTGTGGGGTGTTCCCGGTCAACAGTGGTCAGTATCTATCAAAAGTGTTCCAAGGAAGGAACAGTGGTGAACTGGTGACTGATAGAATGCTGGTTCTGATAGAAAGGTGTCAGAATACACAGTGCATCGCAGTTTGTTGCGTATGGGCCTGCATAGCCGCAGACCAGTCAGGGTGCCCATGCTGACCCCTGTCCACCGCCGAAAGCGACAACCGTGGGCACGTGAGTATCAGAACTGGACCACAGAGTAATGGAAGAAGGTGGCCTGGTCTGATGAATCACATTTTCTTTTACATCACATGGATGGCCGGGTCTGTGTGTGTCACTTATCTGGGGAACACATGGCACCAGGGAAGGAGGCAGTGTGATGCTTTGGGCAATGTTCTGCTGGGAATCCTTGGGTCCTGCCATCCATGTGGATGTTACTTTGACACGTACCACCTACCTAAGCACTGTTGCAGACCATGTACACCCATGGAAACAGTATTCCCTGGTGGCTGTGGCCTCTTTCAGCAGGATAATGTGCCCTGCCACAAAGCAAAAATGGTTCAGGAGCACAACAATGAGTTTGAGGTGTTGACTTGGCCTCCAAATTCCCCAGATCTCAATCCAATCAAGCATCTGTGGGATGTGCTAAACAAACAAATCAGGTCCATGAAGGCCCCATCTCGCAACTTACAGGACTTAAAGGATCTGCGACTAACATCTTGGTGCTAGATACCACAGCACACCTTCAGGGATCTAGTGGAGTGTGTGTGTGTAAGTGTATGTATATGTATATATATATATATATATATATATATATATATATATATATATATATATATATATATATATATATATATATATATATATATTATACATACATACATACATACATACATGCATGCATATGGGCTGTCGATTTAATGTGTTATTAACTAATAATTTAAATGATTAAACACACTTGCTCCGCCCAGACCTACTTAGGTCATCTTACATTTCATACAGTTGATTGAGGAAGAATTTGATGCAGGGCAACAACTCACTGTGATGAAGCCTATTAAATGCAGTTATAATGTCCCTAAAATTCAAGATATGAGGCAAAAATGCCCCTGTTTGAGTTTGTCTCAGAGCGTTTTTACACTTGGCACGTTTGTTGTGGCCCGCATCAGAGCGTGATTGTTCCCGCTGGTGCTATGCGCAAATACACTGCAGGCACTCTCGCTCGTATCCAAGGTAAATCATCAACACTATCATTCCTTGCATGTGTTTGAACTAAATACACCGTCATCTGTTAAAACACATGCGCAGGTTAATAAAATAAGTAAATACTGCGTTTTTAGTCTGTTTCGCCAAAAAAAATATATACAAAGCAGAACTGTTCGTCTCAGATTCCGAGGAATTTTAAGTTTTCAGCTTCCAAGTATTTCTCTTCCTCTAGCTGTATTAGTATTTCATCACAAATTTTAAATCTGCCACATGGCCTTCTATGATACACTCAGAGAAATTGCTTCATGAATGTGAACCCCCAGAGTGGAGAGAGTTTGATTCATTTGAGCGCTTTTTTTTTTTTTTTTTTTTTTTTTCATGTGTGTGTGCATCTTCTACCACCCCTAAACTCAGCCTGAGTTCTACTCAATGTGAGTTTATCACAGTCCCGCTTCTGCAGTGCTGTTGAATTTTGAATTATAGTGCTTCCACACCTGAGCCTATGGAGACCTTTAGGCAAAATTGATATGGAACTGTAAAGGCATGAGCAAATATTTTTCATCTGCCAAAGCAGGAAACTAACTAGTACTGTAGAAAACAGAAGGTGGACAGTGAGAAATGAGAAGTTGGTGAGAATAAGTGAAAGAGGGAGGGGAGGGGAGAGCAGGAGAGAGCAAGAAATGTAGTTTTTTGACTTATGAAGCAGGTCATCTCAGGAGTTAAAGAAGATGGGTTTGTTTCATTGTGATTTATAGCTCTGCTGTCCACTATGGGAACATTTGTCAAATTCATATGAGATAACAAAAAGAAAATTGCATGAAAGAGCAAGAGAGACAGATGAAAGTAAGAAGGACAAAATAAACTTCAAATCTCAATACAAATAAAAATAAAATACAAATAAAATAAAAAGTAGTGTGTTTAATGTGTGTGTGCATCTAGTGGTGAGGTTGTGAATTGTAATCACCCACCGCTCACCCCTCCCTTTCAAAGCACATAGAGAAGCTGCAGGGGCATGAGTGTAAAGTGCTTTTGGGTGTACAGTAGTACGTATGAAAGCTCTATATAAATGCCCGAAAAATGTAAAATCATAATGGTTCATTATGTAAGGTCTTATACACCACTGAAAACATAGTTATGTATATTATATTGCATTTGTCAATAGATCCTCATAAATACTACACATTGCACCTATAATTCAAGATATTCAGTTTAAACACCTAATATCTTAAACCAGGGTGTTTTAAAATTTATGATGCCAAGGACCCCCAAATATGATCAACCTTTTATGAGGGAACCCCTTCCTAAAATCCATCACGTACAGCTCATGTTACTGCCTTACAACCCCAGTGAGCAAGATAAAGGGACTATAGTGAGAAACTCACTAGAAAGATACAAAGCAAACATGTACAATTCTGGAAAGTGTATATATACAGCAAGAATGGAGAGGAACATTTAGAAATGAAACAGAATGTTTGGTAGACTTTAACCAATTTTACTCTTTTTATTCTCTGAAATTTTCTTGGGACCCCTTAGAACCTTCTGGAGGACCCCTGGGGTCCCCGGTCCCCAGTTTGAAAACCTCTGTCTTAAACTGTTTTGCATACAATTTTGTAAGTAATAAATATATCTTGTTTTAAGAATGTTTAGATGTTTGTACCGGAAAACAAGTACACATTTTCTCTCACTTTCTGTCTTTCTCTTCAACTTTTGCATTCAAGATTTTTTTCTTTCTATGCTGCACCAACAGAAATGATCAAAAGTGTCTCTCTGTGTCTATGATTATACCCTTCAGTGTGTATGACAAGGCTTGAGAGGCTGAAGTGTGCATTTGAACGCATTGCTTGTGTGCATTGTATATCTCGCATGACTATAAACACTCGCCACCATGTAATTTGTGTCATTGCTTGACCGAGACTCAAGGAGAAATGCGTGTCTGAAACAAATGTGTGAAGTCCCCCTCCACTGACTTGATTGTACTTCATTCTTATACTTCAGTACTGTTTAGGAGAAATAGTACTTGCTGAATACTTGTATTAATTTTTCCTACAATTCTTTATTTCTCTACAAGGGTTTGTTTTTTTTGTTTTTTTAATACTTAAGTGTCCAATCTGCCCTTTTATAAGACAAAAAATAAATAAATAAAAATAAGTAATCTTACCTAGCTAACAACACAATCAAAACTTTTTCAATATAACTTTTAATTAAAAGTTAATGTTAATGTAAAATGTAACCATGTTTATAATCAATTAGAATTATAGTATTCAATTAAATAAAAAAAATAGTTAAGTTAAATTAAAATAAAATAAAGACTATGGGTATACTCACATTAGGCAATCTGAACCATGCCCGGGCGCGTTTGACCCCCAAAGTCGGTTGACTAGTGTGAGTGCTCCGTTCCAGCCAGCCCTGGCCCGCTTGGAAGAGGTTGGCCAGAGCGTGGTTCGGTTGGGCTCGAGCGCGGTTCGCATGCAGTGTGAGCGCTAACCGTGCCGGAGCACGGAACAGCTGTGCACTACTGTCATCATTACAACAGCCAACATCAAACTATTACTACTTGGATACACTTTTCGATTAAATCAAGTATATTTAGGTTTATAACGGTTCTGGTTCTTACCTTATTGATGAACACTAATTGTAGTTTACGAGTAAAGCTGCAAATTCCTCCATCGAAGTCAGCTGACTCCATAGTAATCTTCTGATACGTGTAGTGCAGTCAAGTGAAAATCACTGCACGGCATAAATGATCAATCTATTAGGCAGTCTATTAGCGAAAGTGCTTTTCTTCCTGTCTTCTTCAAAACAAAAAGTTGCATCGTGAATGATGCAAGCGTGCTCTGACCCGGTACATTAAGTGCAATGTGAGTGCAGGCCAGCGGGGGAGAGGGGGTTGGGGCAATCGCGCTCGGGCACGGTACAAGGCAACTGTGCCTAGTGTGAATACACCCTATGATGGCAGATAATTAAAATATGGTTTGGGATATTCAAATTAACATATTTTATGTCCTAGAGCCACATTTTTAAAATGGATTACTTTATACATTTGTTTTCACAGAAACACTGACATTTGTGAGTGAACCGGTTGCTTGTAACAAAGGTGCCTAAACTGGTTGCTTTACAAAATGTTTGCACTTTTAATTTCACTGTCCTCAGGCTTTCTGGATACCTGTCAAAACTCACAGATCGGTCAACAATATCATTATTAATCGTATGTGTAAAGTATATTGTAATAGGACAATATCTTTTCGATATCTGAAAAATAATGGACCCAGAATAAGTGCTGGATAAGTTCAAGAAGTTGTCTTAAATATGCTTTATATTAGCGCTTCAAACTAAATCATAAACCTTCAAGGCCCTACTGTCAGATGCATGTGTTGTTTAATGAATTTGAGACTATATTATTCAGCACGACTTACTGTTGTATACTTGCCTGTAAATGTTGCAAATTTACGCAAGTATTGCGAGTATACAATATATTTAACTTTACAGACTTCAATGAATGAGTGCCGGTGTGCATGTGCGTCAAATAAAACAAGTGTATTAGGATGAGAGCGCAATAATTCTAACCATATTCTAAAATATGCTGCTAACATATTTTGCATCAAAAAGTGTAAGCCCTTCAAATCTCTTCCCAGTTACAATGCAGCAATGTTGACAGGTTTAAAAAAAAAAAAAACTTTTCTCAGAACTGCGAGATATAAAGTCTCAATTGTGTGTTATGAAGTCAGAATTGCAAGTTATAAAGTCCAATTCTGAGGGGAAAAAAGACTGACTTTTTCTCAGAATTGCACATTTATATCTCACAATTCTGACTTTATAACTCACAATTGTGTGATATAACCTTGCAATTCTAAGAAAAAGTCAGAATGGTGAAACATTTCTAAATTGAGAGTTTATATCTTGCAATTCTGAGAAAATGTCAGAATTTGCGAGATGTATACTCGCATTTGCAAGAAAAGAAAATTTGAAAAATTGTTGGATAAAAATTTGCAATTACCTTTTTTTTTAAATTATTATTATTTTATTCAGTGACGAAAAGCGTTTTTTAAACGCTGTACCCAAAAACTTCAACTTGTGACTTTAAAACATACTGAACCATCATTTTTGTGTATACCCCTATTTACCTTCATTTAGTCTATTGGGCAACTTCTCATAAAAATAGGCATCTTGAATGGTTTTATTGAGATTTTAATCTGTATCCTGTCCTGTCCCTGTCAAAAGGGTGTACGAGTGTATACTGTGTAAGGGCGCACACATTTGACCTCTTGAAATGATGATGACGATGGCAGGAGTTGGAAATAAGACTCTCACAACTTCCTGATCCGTGAAACTGGAACTGTCACACGTACTGGGCCCAACCTCCTGACAAACAAGTGATTTGTTTCCCCACTGTCCGCTACCACCAGCACCACCATTGCCCCAGTGCAAGATGGATAGTCATGTCTGGTGCAGGACATATTACCAACACTATCAGTGATATTAGCCAAAGGAAATATGCCCTCCTCAGGGAAGGCTCAATCCTGGAGGTGATATATGGCCACATTATTCTGCTTATCACTCATAAAGCTCTGCTCAGTGCTGAATGTATTCTTTTAAAATGGAAAGTTATACGTGCCCCTCCACCTCATGATGCATTGCTCTACAGCATGCCGTGTACCATCCTTGCTCAAGGGATTTAGGCCATGTCTACACTAATCTGGATTGATTTGAAAAGGTTTTTTTTTTTTTTAAACGCTCACCCTCCACACTAGCATTTTCAAAAAGTTCCTCATCCACACTGAAACGTCTGAAAATGCTTAATCCCCTTACTGTGCATGCGTTAAACATAATAAAAGCTCATTTGACCATACAGAGAGCAGACATAATAAAGTTCTCATGCTATTCTTCTGGTAAGATCGTTTTATTAGCAAAACATCCCACCACTCACTGTTGCGTCCAGGTTGCACTCAAAATTGTATGGTCTGACATGCAATTGTCAGCATGTTTTGCCGCAGGACAGCAATTGTGAGTACATTTACTGTCATCTATGGAGAAATGAAATATGAAGATTCTACAAAGGAGCATTTCTCTTTAGCAACACTTTGAAAGTAAATAGCATAGATATCTATGGGTAAAATATACATCTCATGACTAAACATGCATCATTTTCGAATCCCTCTGTTTTCACAGTCCACACAACGTGAAATTGGTTCACTTGGCAAAGCGTTTTTTTAAAAAACGTCTTTGTTGACAAAAATGCCATCTCAGTGTGGATGGAAGGCCAAAACGGAGAGAAAAAGATGTGTTTTCAAACGAAAACTAATTAGTGTGACCTGAAATGTGGATGCAGAATGCCTTATGGAAGTGGACCTCTCTCTTAAATGCCTTTTTCCCCGTTTTTAAAGTGAGATTCATTTTTGTCTGTTTTAACTGAGAGAACATTTACACCAAAAACCTGAAATGTTTCAGTTATTGACATTCAGTTAAGTATAGCCAACACTGAAAATGTCTAAATCTAATTCAAAACCTGATAACCGGTGTTATAATATAAAATGAACTATGTGAACTTGTATTATATTATATTATAAATTGTATTAAAATTGTATATTTATTAAATAATTAAAATTTGACAAACATATTCACTAGTGGTTTCAGTGAAATTTGTATTTGTTTTGTGTGTGTGTGTGTGTGTAAAACGTACTGTTGTGTGCTTCAGAGCTGTGAGCTGTCATTGAAGGATGGTGCTTTTGTTTATCTCTTTCTTCACCCAGCCGAGTGTGGAGGAACGATTAAAGATGAGCCCATGGGCCGGATTCTATCTCCTGGTTACCCAGCACCTTATGAGCACAACTTGCACTGTGTCTGGACTATTGAGGCGGCACTTGGAAGCACCATCGGGTGGGTATCTACTCTTCCATTACCCCCTTCTCACCATCTGTCTCTTCATCACGCTGTTTCTCTTTTGATATGTTCATTTGCCTTGAAATGTAACTCCCAATCATATCTTCCATCCAATATCTTCGACCTTGAATTTCAAGCTATTAACCCTTGCTGATGATCCTAATCTCTGGAAACTTCCTTAATTGAGTCAGTCCATGGAGTACCAATGTTCACCATTTGATACACACACATTTACTTAGCTGTCTAAATGGGGACATTCCATATACTTCTATTGTTTTTTTTTATATACACCTGGCTATACAGCTAATTATAAATACTATAAATCTAACCTGCACACAAACCCTGACAGAAAACTCTCATTTTTTTTATAATTAAAACGTTATTTTTATGCTTACAAACGAGTAGGAGGTTTTGTCAGATTCACCCAAAAACGAAAATTTGATGTTTATCTGCTTACCCCCAGGGCGTCCAAGATATGGGTGACTTTGTTTCTTCAGTAGAACACAAATTAAGATTTTTAACTAAATTTTTTTTTTTTAGTATGAGTGTAAAAAAATCATGCACAGACAAATCCATATTAAACCCTGCGGCTTGTGACGACACATTGATGTCTTAAGACACAAAATGATCGGTTTGTGTGAGAAACCGAACAGTATTTATATAATTTTTTACCTCTAATACACCACTATGTCCAACAGCCTTCAGCGTGCGATAACTTCCGGTGCGTGAGGTCTGTATTAGAGGTAATCAATGTATTAGAGGTAAAAAAAATTATATAAATACTGTTCGGCTTCTTGCACAAAACAATTGTTTCGTGTCTTAAGACATCAATGTGACGTCACGAGCCGCAGGGTTTAATATGGATTTGTCTGTGCATGATTTTTTTACCCTCATACTCTCATGTGTTACCATTCACATGCATTATACGACTGATAGACTGCAACGGTTGGAGTTAAAAATCTTAATTTGTGTTCTACTGAAGAAACAAAGTCACCTATATCTTGGATGCCCTGGAGGTAAGCAGATAAACATCAAATTTTCGTTTTTGGGTGAACTATCCCTTTAAAATTTTTAAATGACACTATGAAGTGATTTGAACTTTCAGAAGAGTGAAGCTCTGCTTTTTTTAAATTATTATTCATATATCAAAAGTCATATTGTTGCTACTGATAGTATATTGTGATAACAGGAATGTGAAATGTCCAAATGTGGATATTCCTGCCTACTAATAGGTATTAATGAAGCAGAAGCACAATGCCATTTATTAATACATTCCTTATTTGCTTAAAATTAAAAACTCACCCATTTCATTGAATGCCTCAATATGTCCATCCTATCCCACCACACTTGCCATTCTGCGTCTAATTGGTTTGATGGTGTATTTGTCAGCTCTCGCCTTAGCCTCAAGCACCGATTGGCTGGCAGGCCGAGCACTATCTTTGCGCATGCCAGTATTGTTCATCGTGCTGTCACAGTCAGCAGGACTCAGAGAAGCTAGGAAGACATTAGCACTTTGGCAGTCCTACAGGCTGACCTCTTCCCTTCCCCAGCAAATCGCTCCCTTTCGCACTAATGAATGAACATGCCCCCTTGTTAATTGCCACTCGTTTCGCCAATGTAATTTTGCATGAAATCTTGCTGCCGAGCTCTGCCTAATTTGTCCGGGGCTTTAATTGTGCTGTTTATCAGATACTTTCCCCGCCCTTCATCTAGACACTTTAAGAGCTCCCAGACACTGATTTCTTGCTGTTTTAAAGTGCTTCACAATTGACATTTGATTTGGTGTTGCTGCGCTAAAGGCTTTGTAAGGTGCCTTGAAGATGTGGGAAGCTCAATCAAATTTCCCTTTTTATCCTGTATCCTTTGTGTCCATAAATAGTTGGAAATGAGCAATGAGGCGAGTGTAATTATATCATAAGGGTTATTGAGTATCAAACGCTGGTACACCCCTCCGAGACGAGCAAGCCATATTTAATAATTCGGGTCACCTGTCCTTCTTTTTTTTATAACCATGTAATTTAATACACTCTGATATTTAGATGTTGCCTGCTTAAAGCCTGCACTTAGTCAGTGTCATGTAATAATTGCCACACAAAAGAAAAACAATGTTATTACAGTGTTCTTTAGCACAATGTGAAGTGGAGTGACTGAAACCCTTTTAACCCCTAAATCGCTGCAACAAGTGGCCTCTCGTGGATTATTTTATTTATATTTTCCCAGTCATCTCAATGGTAAAAGTGTCCCAATTTACCTGAATTCAATTAGTTTCTGTAGTGTGTTTTTTTTTTTTTTTTTTTTTTACATAAGTTCCTTATGTTAACCAAGGCTTTATTATTATTATTATTATTATTAACCATAATATTATAAAATATTATTACAATAAAAAAACTGCTTTCTATTTTATTATATTTAAAATGAGTTTATTCACATGATGGCATCTTCAGTGTCACATGATCCTTCAGAAATCAATCTAATTTGCTGATTTGGTGCTCAAGAAACATCTCTTATTATTTTCAATGTTGAAAAGGGTTGTGGTGCTTAGTATTTTTGCTGAATAATACAAAAAAAATATCTTACTGACCACAAACATTTTCATATATTTTATATATTTAATTTTCTTTTGTTATGGTCATGACCCTTGGGAACCAAGTGAGTCACAACTGCCACTGGGTACTAAGGGTGCTCTGATCAATCGGTCGCCGATCATTATCGGTTGATAATCGTTTTATATAGATTGATCAGTGGTCTCAATAAAGGACGATCGGAAGAGCCAATCAGAAAACTTGCTAGCCAATTTTTCTATGTGCAGCTTTAAATGCTTCACTACATTCACCAGTCTGGCAGTTCTAACAGATGTCTGAAAAACTAAAAATTTGCAATGTCATTGCGAGAAGCAATGACTGCAAAAAACTAGAGCTGTGCGATATTAGTTTTACTTGCCCCTACAGCGGTGCGCTTTCGTTCCTCCCTAAAAGCCCAAACTTAACATCCAAGTGATTGTCATAAAATACAAAATTAGTTAAACTGCATTAAGCCACGAAAGATATACTGTTCTCCAAGCAGCTTTAGTAGGTAAATACACACAGAAATATGTCAGGAAAAAAAAACTGGTTTAGTGAGTATTTGCTTAAACTTAAATGGCCCTATTTTAACGTTC
Organism: Paracanthobrama guichenoti; assembly: GCA_018749465.1. NCBI lineage: Eukaryota > Metazoa > Chordata > Actinopteri > Cypriniformes > Gobionidae > Paracanthobrama > Paracanthobrama guichenoti. The sequence continues at coordinate 27,129,972 of CM031961.1, read as the reverse complement.
TTAACGCATGGTCTGAAGCGCATGGCGCAGGTGCACTTAGGGCATGTCCGAATCCACTTTTGCTAGTTTAACGACGGACTAGCAAAGAGAATTATATGTAGTCTCTTAATGAGTCATGGGTGTGTTTTGGGCACAACATGCAATAAACCAATCAGAATCTCATCTCCCATTCCCTTTAAAGGTCAGGTGTGTTGCATCATGGCGGATTGCTATTTACATGGCGGAATAAAGGGACACTCAACCTGACGAGTAATATTGCTGTTTAATAAAACTATTCAAGTGTAAATTTTATCATAATTTTAACTAAAACATACAAAATAAGATGTACCACTCATGTGCCATGTTGAATGTATGATGTGATATCTCAAAACAACAAAGAGATACAAAGACAATAATTGAATGGAATCGTAAACAACGTTTTGAGGGGTTCACCACTTGGTGATTTGGAACATGGTACTAAAACATAAATGGTTCAAAATGGCTTCCAAATATCGGTCCACTACAGTGGACTCCATGCATGACAGGGTTAAAGTGATCCTGATCGGAGCAACCTTACTGGATACCCCTTCAAAAAGTAGTAGTATAACACCCCATGTATAGTCAAGTTTGCCTTTATTGGTTAGCAACCACATCTAGTATACAGAATAAAGACATCAGAAGTGTTTATCACTGAAACGTGTTGGTTAAGTAAACATGTCTGAGCTTGGGAGTGTATAGGAGTGTGTGAGTTATTTAAAATCAAATTAGTTGGAAATCATGTTCCAATACTGCGTTCCGCAAGCAGCAGAAATTATTTCTGAAAAGCTTGTTTGTCAAATGTAAACAGCTGTTACAGTGTGCATTCGTGTGTGAGGTGCTGTTTAAGTATATCTAGTTCAACTATATGATCACATATGAATATTGCAGGTCATATAATGAGGTATTAGGATGTGTCTATGTTTATCCTCTTCCTGTATGTCTGTGCTCAGTGTTATTATGAGATCCCCTTCCACAGGCACAGGATAATTAATAGATTGGGTACCTTCCAGTCTCAGACCTAGTTCCCCAGTGTAAGCTATGCACATACATTCCTTTGATCTCATCTCGAGCAATCAATTATTCAAGATCATTTGCAATGCAATAGGATTGAGATTATGTCCTTAGGGATGGACTGGTGTATGACCAAAATCAACTCTTATATAATATATTATGAGACACTTCTTTTTAAATAAGTAAATCTTTAAATTATATTATATATATAAATACACATAAACTACCAATAAAAACATTGGGGTTGGTCTTTGTGTGTGTGTGTGTGTGGCTGTTAATGTAGGACTAAATGTAATTGTTAAATAACCATGTAACAAGTGATAAAATAATGTGGCATTACTGCTTAGCTAAAAAATGGAAGTTGAAAATTAAACTGTTAAAGCATGAAATAAGGTACCACGAATCAGTTAATTTGAGTTTGATGTGGGTATGTTATCAGTAATAAAATGATTTAAGATAAAAAAACTGCCATTTATATCAGTGCGATTCAGAGATGAATACTAATGCTGTCCGTCAGAAGGAGCCACACAATCAGTTTAAAGACTATGAAAGTCGTTCAATAAATTGGCTTGTAGTAAAAATAGCATACAAATCCATTATATTTTCATAAAGTTTAATAAAGCCCAATATAAGTTTGCAAAAACTGTGATCTCCAAAATACTTAGAAACCATTATTTTTTTTATTATTTTTATCAAATTGTTTATTTTAATAATAAATGTAATATTGATATTTAATGACATATTTGTCAAGTTGCAGACATGACTGAATGCATGTATGTCCATAATAATACTTCCATAAAGACACACTTAAAGACAAAATCCATTGTGTGTGGACCCCGATGATCCCCTTAAATTAAACTGCATTGTTTCATTTACTTTGTCGTTGCCCACAACACGTCGGCAAACAGGGAAAACAATAAAAGGCATGACTTGCATCACATCCAGCTAGCCAACTCTGCCCAAGCTCCATGATACTTATTTAATTCTTCATTTGAATGCCTTGTAAATGTTTTTAGTAAAGATAAAACAGAGTTTAAATTCATATCAAAAGAGATATTGTGCTTACTTGAAAGTCAAGAACGGTCCAATCACACAAGGCCAAAATATATAAAAACAATATTGATTCACTAAAATCAAAAGTGCACTCCAGACTCTCTGAGGAAAATCTGAAACAAGCCAATTAAAGCTTAGCCTCAAGTCACATGCGTTTAAAAAAAAAAAAAAAAAAAATTCGGACCTAATAGACGTCCATTTGTATTGTATGTACAAAAGTAACCACTAAGAATTAAATGTAAACACAGCTGTTGTGTCTTTATCAGCTTTTCGGTGTATAAACTGGCCTTGATAAGCATCACAAATACGTTTCGCTTGCTCCATGTCTGTAAATCTGTTTTAATGAATGAATGACTCCCTCTACCCGTTGCTCTGGTCTTCGTCAACAGCCGCTTGCACCACCTGCTGGTGAGGTCGACTAACAGCAGATGCAGATTATGCTCTGTAATCTACTGCTATTCCTGCAGTTCCCGGATGTGAACTGTTGAATTTTTGTCTGTTGAATACGAACCACTGAATTTGTGGAAGCGGATTTGTAAAGCCAAATAAAATGGGTTTCAAAAACACTATCTGCAACACGCTTTGGAGTGTGTGCTATATTTTTCAGTTTGATGGATTTTTAAAAATTGAATATACCTCAGTATAAGCACTATATATCTCTATGTAATGGGTGATACATTTGTACTGTCACAGGGCGTATACTGTGATACCGCCCAGCTCCAGCTGTCCTGTCCTGGTGGACTTCCTTATCCAGAGGGTCTGATGGAAAAGTGTAGAGACATAAGACTGTGTAAGGATGGACTGGGATGGTTGTATGATGCGGCAGGATGCTGACTGGGAGGGACACACTTTGGGGTTTCATGACACAGGGAGTGCAGGTGATATTTCATCGTTCTTTCATCACGGGCACATCTCCACGTCTGAGATGCCTTTGTTTGGCAAAGGTGATAATTAGTTTCAGCAGCCACTTCACACTCACAAACACACACACACACACATACACACACACAGGAAGATATACTGCCTAGCCCAAATGTCCTCATCCACGTGGGATTAGACATCGGTTAAGCCTGCTGTTCCAGAGCCGGTTTGGAACATTCGAGTCGCAGCTCAAAGGATCGTACTGTCACGCTCAAGGCTCATCTGCAGTCACGAAAGAAATCTGAGGAATTAACGGAAGCTGGGGTCCCTCTTCCCTATTCTACTGTTTTATCAACCTCTTTTTTTTCTCTTTCTAAAGCCTTCAAGTCATAAATTAGCCCTGTTCTCCTCTAGTTTCCATCCCATCTTCTCAAATTTTACACACATTTCTTCTCTTCTCTCTCTTTTTTTTTTTCCTTTTTGGCTTGCTCTATTCATTGTCTTTGCACACCTCCCCATTTGTTCCCCTGCAATCTGTTCTTACAGTTGAACTATAAGTCACCTACTGAATATTGACGACTGCACTATCCAATCAATACTTTGTAATGACAAACATATTATTTGTGCTGCCAAAGTTAATATACTAACAGACATAGTTTAAAATATAAAAACAAAGTTTAGCAGCATTACATTTATCATCACTGTGCAGTATAATTGTTGATTTGTAGCATTTTCATTTTTGATAAAGGCAGAGCATAAACGTTTAAAGTTATGATATATCATGGATCAAACTAAAATGAATGTGTGGCCATTTTGATTAATTATTATAGTTAGTTTGGACATAAAGGATTGCAAATGTATTTAAGCCTTGTTTCAGTTTTTTTCACTTCTCACGGATACTCACAGGTCTCACTTTTAGAATGAATATTTGTCACACAGTAAAAACAATGCTAGGTACGAAATTAATATCATAGTGGGGAAGTTGTTGGTTTGTCAGTAAGGTATTCTTCTTTTAATTCATGTAATAGTTACCTGGCTAAGAAGAGTCTTGGAAGCTCAGGGTACAAAAATTGTCAATATGTCTCTTGGCTTTCAGGATGCTTAACATCATATTTAAGGACAGGGTTGCTGTCACACCACATGATGCATAACTTCAAACACAACAACACAACCAGTGCAAATAATACAGAACAGCATTATTTATTCATGCTGCGGTGTATGCTGGGAATAATAGTCCTGCCTCCAGCACCACTGGCATCACTGTGTGCTTCTTTAGTAGCTTAATCGGCAAGATCGACCAGCTTGACCAGCCAAGATGCTAATGAACATCATTACGTTGTTACATCACCTAGACCAACATAAACCAGCATGGACAAGCATGAAAATTGTTCTTGGAGTATAGACAGGGCCGGATTTGCCTCATATTGTGACAGGGAAAATACCCCCAATCTGCTCAGTTACTGGGATTTTCACGCACCCCCATTTCTAAGGGTTTACAAAGAATGGTGTGAAAAGGGAAAAACATCCAGTATACGGCAGTCCTGTGGGCGAAAATGCCTTGTTGATGCTAGAGGTCAGAGGAGAATGGGCCGACTGATTCAAGCTGATAGAAGAGCAACTTTGACTAAAATAACCACTCGTTACAACCGAGGTATGCAGCAAAGCATTTGTGAAGCCACAACACGCACAACCTTGAGGCGGATGGGCTACAACAGCAGAAGACCCCACCGGGTGCAGGCTGCTGGTGGTGGTGTAATGGTGTGGGGGATGTTTTCTTGGCACACTTTAGGCCCCTTAGTGCCAATTGGGCATTGTTTAAATACCACGGCCTACCTGAGCATTGTTTCTGACCATGTCCATCCCTTTATGACCACCATGTACCCATTCTCTGATGGCTACTTCCAGCAGGATAATGCACCATGTCACAAAGCTCGAATCATTTCAAATTGGTTTCTTGAACATGACAATGAGTTCACTGTACTAAAATGGCCCCCACAGTCACCAGATCTCAACCCAATAGAGCATCTTTGGGATGTGGTGGAACGGGAGCTTCGTGCCCTGGATGTGCATCCCACAAATCTCCATCAACTGCAAGATGCTATCCTATCAATATGGGCCAACATTTCTAAAGAATGCTTTCAGCACCTTGTTGAATCAATTCCACGTAGAATTAAGGCAGTTCTGAAGGCGAAAGGGGGTCAAACACAGTATTAGTATGGTGTTCCTAATAATCCTTTAGGTGAGTGTATATATGATAATATACTTGCATGTGTCATTTACATTTGACCAAAATCAAGCTTTAATGAAGTTAAGCAAAGTTTTTGGCCAGTGAATGCCATGTTTTGTTCTGTCATTAGAATGGCCGCACTAAAACGAAGTTTATCATTTCATCATCTTACTGGTTATAGTTTATTGTTGCTATGTGGGTGCTATGTTTTCTGTCATTTAGCCAAAATCTTGTGTTATTAAAGATGAAGTGCTACGCACAGAATATGACTCCAATGCAAATGCTAGACTATGGGCCCTATTTTAACATTCTGAGCGCATGGTCTGAAGAGCATGGTGCAGGTGCACTTAAGGCGTGTCCGAATCCACTTTTGCTAGTTTAACGGCGGAAAAAATTGTGTTCCAGGCACATGGTCCAAAAGGGTTGTACATAGTCTCCTAATGAGTCATGGGTGTGTTTTGGGCGTAACGTGCAATAAACCAATCAGAGTCTCATCTCCCATTCCCTTTAAAAGCTAGTTGGGCTTATGGTGGATTTGCTATTTTCTTAGCGGAATTAGCAAGCAAAAAGACTGAACACTTTTCCAGAGAGGAATCCTTTTTTTATATACATTTAAAAATGTGCTGCTGCGCATCCTTGTGTGTGTAATAAGCAGAGTGTACGCGTGTTGTGCACCCGCCTATGGGCGCATATTACTAATGCGCCCTTTAAATAACACAGAAAATACTGAGCAATGAAGCAGTCGTTTTCAGCTGCCTCAAAATAGCAACGCACCAACAATTCACCTGAAGCACATTTGCTATTTAAACAACATGGCGCTGGGCGTGAGAATGATAGCTGCATTGTGCTGAAACTAGCATTAAACACTTGTGTCATGCCTGTCGTCGCATTGCGCTGGGTGTATGATAGGGCCCTATTACACTCTTCTCTCCTCCTCTAATACATAAAACATTAGCCTTTATATATAGTAAAGAAAATGCTGTACTTATTTAAAGACCCAGTTCTTTAATTACCCTTGAAAACAAGTAGAGACAGTCCAAATCAGTGTTGCCAGGTCTGCGTAACAAAACCAGTGCAATTGTTATTCAAAACCACTCGTGGAGGAAAAAAATAAATAAAACTGTTAAAAGTGAAAAAAGTATCCCAATTGACTTGGCAACACTGGTCCAAACTGCATGTGATTCATGATAGGCAGTTTGAAGATCCAATGGAGTTGCAAGGTTTAGTCACATGCTCTTTTCAATACTTTTCATCAGTTAAATATTTGCAAAACCCACAGACAGACTTAAAGAGTGACCAATAGTAATGATTTGTGAAAAAAATAAAAAAATAAAATGACAGTATGGAGAGACAAGCTTCTGCCCGACAGCAACAATATTATAAATTTTATTAGTTTATAAAGTAATTGTCATATGGAGTTTTAGGATTAGAGTGAAATTATGCTAATAATAATAATAATAATAATAATAATAATAATAATAATAATAATAATAATGGGGGAAAAATTATGTTATTGTAATTGCACCCCGGACATGCGAGCATAGGCAAGAGCAAGCCTATGCATATATGATCTGATCGGTTGCTTTTTTTTTATCAGCAGGTTGGACAGGCACAGGGGAGAGAAAGACCTCTGAAGACTCTAGAGTTGATCAATCAATTAATGAGGATCATTTTTAATGAGCTGTGAAATTGTGCCGTCTCACTTGCAATGTCTGCTTGGTCATTACTCTCAATATACAAACTGTCAAAGTTTGAAACTCACAATTTTTCTAAAAGGTTAATGTACCCCAAAATCCAATACTTTGCTAAATGGAGGAAATGTGCTCGCGCGCACCGAGAATAATCTGATGATAAACACCCGGATGGTTCTCCTGCTGGTGTTCTCTTGGGAGCACTTTGCAGTTGGGATGGCTGACAGTGGAGTAGGGAGGAGACAGTGCATTGTGGGTAGAAAGTGCTGTGCGCTTGTTTTTAAGGTGGCCAGGACCTCACATCTGCTGAATCAGACTGAGAACTGCTTCTTACACTTTTCCAATCTGCCTACACTGCAGATAAAGATAACTAATCATTAATGCATCAGCTGGTTCCACCCATCGTATTCTACTCTAAATGAAGGGGTTTTATTTATTTTTATTAAAATAAATTGTTCATGTTATGTAATGAAATACAGTCTGTATTTATTTATTTATTTATTACCAGACAAATGCAGACTAACATGGATTTCTAGGCTGTTTTGTGCTGGTTATTGTTGGTTTGGTGCTGATTTAACAGAAGTCGTCAGCAGAAGTTAACTAGTGAAGTTGACAAGCATGGCCTCTCTGATGAAGTTTCTTGTCCACAGATTTCTGGTTTTGAAGATAAAGTTGAATCCTTGTTAGGACGCTAGCGGAGTTTGAGTCTTGATCTTGTGGCCTTGACCTTGATACCTTTTGAAACCATATTCTCTCAGCCATTCATTGCTCTGGAAAAACTGCTTTGAGCAACATGAATGATGCAATAAATTATTTTTCTATTTCAGTTCATTAAAATGGACAGTCTAGTTCTTAGGCAAACAGGTCATGGTCTGGGACTGAATTTAGCATTTTTCCTGTTCTTTTATATTCAAATAATAGTACTTGTTTTTTTTGTTTTTTTAATGTCCTCTCTTTTTAATCAAATTGCTTCCATCCAAATTGCAGTCATACCCATCTGGGATAATGGAGATGTCCTGCACAGATATGTGCATAAAGGTGCCCTTGAGCGGCTTGATGTTCTATACTCTGCTGCAATGAGAGATGAGGACCATCATTGCTGTGATTGCAAGGCAGTACTGTATTGATATTCTGACATCATTTTGTTTTCTTCTTCAGAATCTCCTGTTGATTTACAGTGATCTAACCGCAAGTGGTGGCATCATTATAATAGAGTGCAACAGTCAGGTTCCAGAAGTAAAAATTCTGCATTTAAAATAGGGAAATATATGTTTCTATAATCAATGTTTTAGATTTATTTATATATTAAAAAAGTTTTTTATAAGCCATGCAACCAGCTATGAGGTATATCCAGAAAACAATACTTGGCTGAAAAATTGGCAAAATTTTCTAGGTACAGTAGTATAGTATCGATGGATTGTTGCCCGTTGATCACGCCTCTTGTGGTCTGACTGGTTGAAGGACTATCCAGTTGCATACAGAGTCATTTGAATAATGCTTGTTGATCACATTTCTTGTGCAGTAGAAAATACAGAGCAGACTCCCCAGACCAATGTTCAATCTTAAAAGACTGAGCTTGGTCTGGTGATAGCCAGACAACCTAAAAACAGCATTCAAGTAAGAAATGGAATAATGAAAAATAAAACTGCATATTCTTCATTGTATGAATAAAACATATTCTTATATCAGGCTGCTGTCACTTTAAGAACTACAGTAGTGCATGGATTGAATATATTGATACGCATAGGCATTTACGTTCACTTAAAACAAAACCAACTGTTTATGTGAACAAACTTTTTTGTGTGAAAAAGGTGTGTGAGTGTCAAACACCCTTGGATTATGATTGGTATTCTTTCTTGAATTACTTGAATACGGAATTGAGATTTAAATTCCGATGTTTTGCATTTACTTTAATACTGAATTGTGATTTTGCTTCAATTTGTCTTGCTACATACATACATAACATTCATACATTTTGCCTTTACGCAAAAGCGGCTTTGAAGCATCCCTGCATTCTCGCTATTAACTAGTTGCTTATTAGCATGCATATTACTAGAATATTAGCATTTATTAGTACTTATAAAGCACATATTAATGCATTATTCTGCATGACTTTATTCTACATCCCTTGATCCTACACAATACCCAAATTCAAATGCTACAAAAACTAGCTTACTGACTATTAATAAGCTGTAAATTAGCTTGAGGCAAAATTCGTGTTCCCCATACTAAAATGTTATCGAAATATATACACAATATTTACTCCATTTTTAAACCCTACTGTCTACCGATTATTTACAAAAATGCTACATTATTCAGTTGATTTTTCTCTAGATACACCAGATCTTTCACTGATTGCTTAATATTCAAAAAGTGACTGGAATGAGTTTCTAGAAACTATAAATGTCTCACCCAGCTTTCAGGTACTCTTCTCATGGACATTATCACAAACACCTGCAACTCTTAACAATCATTAGTTATTCATCTCATGCTTTCACAGGTTATGCTCTTATTTATGTTTATATCTTTTTTTGGTTTTTAATGTCATGCATGTTTTCAAATGTGATTTTCATTATTTTATTATTGATTCTCTTTTCTCGTCCCCATCAGGATAATTAACACTGTCCTTGCTATATGTACACGCATATTTTGCATATTCTCAAGTGACTTGCCTGGTTAAATGAATAAACAAATAAATGCATCCACAGACATGCATTCACAAACCACACGTCGCTCCCTGTCTGCCAAGTCATTGCAGCAGGAACGCGGGCGAGACTCCCGGGGTAGCGCTGCTGTTTGGTATTCATGTGACACAGCTCTCCTCTCCATTCACCTTTCTTCCTCTCCTTCTCCCTTTCTTTGGATCTTCCTTTGGCATCTAATTGAACCACTTTGTTTCTTGAAGACGCATGCAACACTTCGCTTACCTCTTGTGACCAATTTCAAAATGGTGGATTTAGTTGTTTAATTTGGAAGGATAGGAGTCTTGGCTCAGTCTTAAGCTTTAAGTAAGTAGATGTTTTGGAAAAGAATAGAGTGAGTAAATCAGGTTGTGGATGACCTCTGTTGAGATCAAAAGTATTTTTCCATCACTTGAGATGCAGTTGACCGCTACCTTTTGCGTGGTTTGAGGGGAACAAATCAAACCTTGTGGGGTTTAGTCTTTCATCTCCCTCCACCTTTCCCTTTGTATTTAACATGCAAATCTGACAGACTGTAACCACCCACTCTCCTGCCAACGCTTCCCATAACCCTACCAACCGCCATCCCATCAGTGAGGATTACATGAAAGAGTTGTAGCGCAATAGAGAGAGAAGCAGGGAAGGCTAGGCGAAAACGCATTTCAATAAATAAAAAATGAACATGAGGATTAGTTAACGATAGTGGTGTATGGATTAGCTGTACCAGTATGATGATTGTTCAGGCAAGACCCTTGCTCTTCTCTCAATATCAGTGCCTCACTCTTTCCTCAAAGGCCTGGAACTGAGGTTAATTAGCTAAACATCACAGCTAGTTCTGAGTTTAAGGAAACCCCTTATGTTAAGAAAAACTGTAGTTAAAATTTTGGAAGAGTACTGAGTTTATCCCAATATAGAACCTGTCATCATTTCCACACCATCATCCCATTCCAAAACCTGAATGGACCTGAAGGATTTTGAAAATGTCCATATAAAGTAGGTTGCACTTTATTTTAATATTTTTAATATTTTTAGTATTGAGTATTGAGCAATATTAATTAACTACATGTACTTATTATAGGGTTATGGGTAAGGTTTGGTTTAGGTTTAGTTGATTGTAATTATGCATCAATTACTGTTATTACTATAATAAGTGCATGTAACTAAAGTAAGTGTTACCTGAAAGTAACATTTTGTAAAGTAAGAATCTGAAACCTGAAAGTAACAGATTGTTGAACTTGAACCTAAAATGCCTCTAAAAAGATCCATTTTGACCATTATTAATTTTCATACTGGTTCAGTCTGGTTTAGACATCATAAAGCAGCCTGAATCACCACAGAATGTGTTCTAGTCTGATAAACAAAGAGTTTGTGAAGAATAAATAATTCTGAAGAGCAAAGTTAAACTGTGCACTGATCTTCCATTCTTAGCTAATCAACCTCATAACCATCAAAAAATGTAATCTGTATGAAATGTAACTAAGCTGGTCTTTTTATATATATGTGTGTGTGTGTGTGTGTGTGTGTGTGTATGTATGTATGTATGTATATACACTCACCTAAAGGATTATTAGGAACACCATACCAATACTGTGTTTGACCCCCTTTCGCCTTCAGAACTGCCTTAATTTTACGTGGCATTGATTCAACAAGATGCTGAAAGCATTCTTTAGAAATGTTGGCCCATATTGATGGGATAGCATCTTGCAGTTGATGGAGATTTGTGGGATGCACATCCAGGGCACGAAGCTCCCGTTCCACCACATCCCAAAGATGCTCTATTGGGTTGAGATCTGGTGACTGTGGGGGCCATTTTAGTACAGTGAACTCATTGTCATGTTCAAGAAACCAATTTGAAATGATTCAAGCTTTGTGACATAGTGCATTATCCTGCTGGAAGTAGCCATCAGAGAATGGGTACATGGTGGTCATAAAGGGAGGGACATGGTCAGAAACAATGCTCAGGTAGGCCGTGGCATTTAAACGATGCCCAGTTGGCACTAAGGGGCCTAAAGTGTGCCAAGAAAACATCCCCCACACCATTACACCACCACCACCAGCCTGCACAGTGGTAACAAGGCATGATGGATCCATGTTCTCATTCTGTTTACACCAAATTCTGACTCTACCATCTGAATGTCTCAACAGAAATCGAGACTCATCAGACCAGGCAACATTTTTCCAGTCTTCAACTGTCCAATTTTGGTGAGCCTGTGCAAATTGTAGCCTCTTTTTCCTATTTGTAGTGGAGATGAGTGGTACCCGGTGGGGTCTTCTGCTGTTGTAGCCCATCCGCCTCAAGGTTGTGCGTGTTGTGGCTTCACAAATGCTTAGCTGCATACCTTGGTTGTAACGAGTGGTTATTTCAGTCAAAGTTGCTCTTCTCTCAGCTTGAATCAGTCGGCCCATTCTCCTCTGACCTCTAGCATCAACAAGGCATTTTCACCCACAGGACTGCCGCATACTGGATGTTTTTCCCTTTTCACACCATTCTTTGTAAACCCTAGAAATGGTTGTTCGTGAAAATCCCAGTAACTGAGCAGATTGTGAAATACTCAGACCGGCCCGTCTGGCACCAACAACCATGCCACGCTCAAAATTGCTTAAATCACCTTTCTTTCCCATTCTGACATTCAGTTTGGAGTTCAGGAGATTGTCTTGACCAGGACCACACCCCTAAATGCATTGAAGCAACTGCCATGTGATTAGTTGATTAGATATTTGCATTAATGAGAAATTGAACAGGTGAACAGGCCAAATTAATTCCTGTGTCTCACCAGAAGATGGCGCCCACAGCTGAATCCATCCATCCATTTTCCAAACAACTGGTCCAATGTGGCTACAGCATAATATCATATAGGTACAAGTGTTAATTGATTATTAATTATTTTTAATTGAGGTTTATGCATGCTAGTTTCAACGACAGAGTTCAAGATAAATCTTTTCATTACTACTGGAGCTGCTAGTTTCTAATTTTAAATGATTATTAAACAGCAAGCACAAACTACACTGGATGCAAGCGGTACAATGTGATGCGAAAAAAAGCCAATAGAACCCATTATATTCTGCGTTGTTGTCTATACTATATGTGGAGTGACACCTCAAATCCCAGACAGTAGCCTGTCAGTAACCTGATGGCTCATTCCAAGTACTCGCAGTATTTATCATAGAAAGGACAAATGGATTTACAATGGTTGCTTTGTTGTAGACAGCTTCTAGTTGTTGTGGCGCGGTGATGTGTCAGCGGTCATGTCCTGTGTAGCGTTGTAGACACGGTGTGAGGCTGATTTAAGCATTTTTTTTTTTGAGAATATAAAAAGCTGAAAATGAGAATGCAAAAAAAAAAAAAAAAAAAAAAAAAAAAAGGATTTTAAAGATGTGACACTTCAGGCTGGTTTATGAGGATTACTGTTGATTTGGGCTAGATTAGCTCATTGACATAGGAACTCCTGGTGACGCTTGTTGGCGACACCAGTAGACCAACATCTAAAATTCAACACAAGCTGGTTCTTGCATCTTACAGGCAAAGATGAAGTTGGCTGGCAGTAAAGGAATAGGTGCATCATTGTGCGCCTGCTTCCCCTTGAGAAACCAGCTGCCACTTGCATAGATTAGCACTTTATCATTAGCATGACACAGACCTGTCCTGTCGGCAGTGATGCGATGGATGTTGGAGTCTGAGGGGGTTTCTGAAGTGCTTGTTTCCTCACAGAAAGCCACAATGTGTGTGTGATAAAACTCTGGGTTGCCAAATGGGTGGAGAGGGATGGAATAATTTGGTTCTTTATCAGATTTGTAATAGCACTCTGGCTGTAGGCTGATTAATCTCATTTAGAACTTCTGGATTAAATAATGTTTCTCTTTCTTTATCTGTCCGCCCGTCTCACTGCCTCCTCCCTCTCTCTCTCTCTCTCTCTCTCTCTCTCTCTCTCTCTCTCTCTCTCTCTCTCTCTCTCTCTCTCTCTCTCTCTCTCTCTCTCTCTCTCTCTCTCTCTCTCTCAACCCCCCTTCACACTGACTGCAATGTTATCGCTGGAAGTCGCGACATGTCTGTACATGTTGGTCATTAGATTAACAATGAATGCAATGAGTGTGGGTGGGTGTAGGTGTGTAGGTGTAAACTCTATGTTGCATCTTATAAATCATACTAAGCTATGTTCTTTAGTTATGTTCTTTTGAAAATGTAAAAATGCAAAACGTTTTCTGTGATGGGTAGGTTTGGTGCCAGGGTTAGGGGATAGAATATACAGTTTATACAGTCTAAAAATCATTATGCCTATGGAGAGTCCCCACAAAGATAGCGAAACCAAGCGTGTATGTGTTGAATTCAAGGTTGATTGGGACACTTTTTGCCACTGAGATGACTGGGTAAAAGTGTCCCAATCAACCTGAATTCACCCTAAATATCCAAACTTTACTCAAGACAAACTTTACCTCATTGTGTCGCCACTGAACCCTGCCGCTCTTGTCAGTAGAAATCACTGACTCATTGAAAATGAATGAGTTCCCACTGCTTTGTCTGTGTCAATGTGAACGGGGCTTTACTCTTAGATGCAGGGCCTTTATTGTATACACAGCTATAAATAACTGTTGAGCTCTTTCATTTCACACCCAGACTGTGTGCAGAGTGAAATACCTGTAGTTCACACAGTTGCTGTATATTGTGTGTTTATATGTGTCTTTCATACTGAATAGATGGATTTGTTGAATTCTAAAACCCCCACACAATATTAAATTGAAACTGGGATTTAGAAATACTTCCCACTCACATCTTTATGGGTGGAGAAACGCACGCACATTGAGAGGTGGAAACCTGCGGAGGCTCTGCTAATTCACTTACGTGAATTACAGTAAGCCAAAACGCTTTGCTAATGGTATACATGTTCTGTCATATCAACAATACAGTGGAAATACACATGTATGGCCTACAACACTATTGAATTTGTTATTTTCATCTCCACAGCAGTCGTTTGTGAATGGGAGGATTGCATATTCAATAAAACCCCTTTGGGTTTCAATAACCAGACAGTCTTTTGGTTTCTAATGCAGATGGACATAACTGGAGTCATGGAGTGCATGTTTGTTTTCTAGAAATAAGTACCTAACTTGGCTTTTGAGACATCAATACTTTTCCTACCGCCCCTGAAGTCATCCATGTGTAAAAGGCCTGTGAACCATGACAGATAAGGTCAGCTTTTACACATGAGCTCTTTTTCTTGCTCACTTAGAATAAAACTGCAGTAATCCATGGAATTGCCATACTCGACCCAATGTCTCTTACTGTTTTGTTTTGTTTTTTATCTTTGTTTTTTTTCTGCGTTAATGCAGCATGGTCTGTGTTAATGAGCTTTTGTGTTTGTGTGACAAAGTTCTCCGCCGCCTCCTTGGTTAAGGGCTTTTACTTCAGTTTCTTAAAAGCAGGCTCCTGACATAATTTACATAATTTCCTTTCAAATTGCTAACTGTTGATGATTTAACTCTTACAAATTGTTCCAGTTACACTGAGATTGGTTTATGAATGTATTTATTTCAAGACTTGTTTTAAATGTCTTTATTGTTCTACAGAATTTTTTTTTTTTTTTTTCTTAAACCTGGATGTTTCTCTCTCTTTTTTGATAGTCTTCTTTAAAGCATTTTGTAAATAATACAGATTTTCTGTGCAATGTATAATCAGCTCTTGTGGGTATACATTTTTGTTGTGCTTGTGATTAAGGTAGATATATGCACATTATATTATTGTATGACTCCCCATTTCTTCTTTATTTTTAGTTTGTACTTTGTCAAGGTGGTTTTGATCATGTGGTAAAAATCAATTTCTACTCAACTCATTATGATTTATAAGGACATTTTAAGGCTAGAATTCATCACAGGACAAAGAAGGTTCGATTACACTTTATTTAGATGGTCCACTTTAGACATTCTACTAACTATAAGCAACTACATGTCAACTAACTCTCATTAGAGTAGGAGTAGGCTGTTAGCGTTTTTAGAATAAGTTGACATGAAGTTGTAAAATTACTTGCAGTCAGTAGAATGTCTGTTGGAGGAACATCAAAATAAAGAGTTAGCAGATATTAAGCAGACAGATATCAGATATCTACTTGACATGTAGTTGCAAAGTTAATTATAGTTACTAGAATGTTTAAGGTGTACTATCAAAATAAAGTGTTAAGGTTCCCCTGATTGCTCTGCACACAAATGTCAGTGTGAGAAAAGTGACCTCTGAAACATGTTGACTTTTAGAATAACCAGCTTGAATTTACTTCTTTCAATAAGGACCAAACACTTTGGGTTAAAAAGTAAAAAACTAAAAAAAAAAACTATTGATTTCATTCCTTTAGAAATAGAGTAATGGATTTTGAAATGTTTTGTCTGTCCATTTTAATATTTGAGGGATGTTTATTAAATTTTGTTTAGCATTTTTGCAGTGTTGTGCTTTTTGATTGTGCTTTTCGGCCCTTTTATTATTTTGTCATTTAGATTTTTATTTTTGGTTTTTACTTTTCTCTAATTCGAAAGAATTGGCAGTCCTGGTCAGTTTGTCCTTAGTGTACATCATAATGCAGTAGGCTGTTCTCAAGAGGTGAGAAAAATTGCAGTACCTGCAGTGACAATGTACAGAGCTGTTTCTGTTCTAAATTATCTGAGGAGGACACGTTGCTAGTTATGTATTCAGTACCTCATGCATTAGTAAAGTAATCTGGTTGTGGCATTCAAGTTGCAGAAAACAAGTACATTTCCCTCAGATTGGAAGCTGCAAGCCTCATACATGAGTCCCTTAGAAAGTCCTTATTTAATTTATTTAATTCTTAAAGGTTAATGGCTTAAATTGCTGCATGTTCCACCTTATAGCTGAAAAAGACATTTTCTCTCATTCATTAATATTCTTGTTTACACGTATTACCCATAAATATTTTTTTTGCATGTGTCAGTCGACTAATTTTCACTTATTTTTAGTCTTATTTTTAGTCTTATTTTTTTCTTTATCTTCTCTCTGTCTCTCTTCCTTTCGTATCCTTTTAATATTAAGTACTATCCAAGTGCTAATTTCCTGTCTGGCAACTTAAAATTAACCATCTCTCTTAGAACAAATTGTTATTATATTACTAGTGACCTGCGAAAATGTATAAATTAACACTGTGATTTCAATTACTTCTCTTTGCCCTTGGCACCATATAGTATAGATATGATTGCTTTCCTTTTCTGCCTCCTTTCTTTTACCTTCCTTAATCTAATCTACAGGTGCTGGTCATATAATTAAAATATCATCAAAAAGTTGATGTATTTCACTAATTCCATTCAAAAAGTGAAACTTGTAAATTATATTCATTCATTACACACAGACTGATATATTTCAAATGTTTATTTCTTTTAATTTTGATGATTATAACTGAATAACTAAGGAAAATCCCAAATTCAGGATCTCAGAAAATTAGAATGTTACTTAAGACCAATACAAAGAAAGGATTCTTAGAAATCTTGGCCAACTGAAAAATATGAGCATGTACAGCACTCAATACTCAGTTGGGGCTCCTTTTGCCTGAATTACTGCAGCAATGCGGCGTGGCATGGAGTCGATCAGTCTGTGGCACTGCTCAGGTGTTATGAGAGCCCAGGTTGCTCTGATAGTGGCCTTCAGCTCTTCTGCATTGTTGGGTCTGGCATATTGCATCTTCCTCTTCACAATAGCTCATAGATTTTCTCTGGGGTTAAGGTCAGGCGAGTTTGCTGGCCAATTAAGAGCAGGGTTACCATGGTCCTTAAACTGGGTACTGGTTGCTATGGCACTGTGTGCAGGTGCCAAGTCCTGTTGGAAAATGAAATCTGCATCTCCATAAAGTTGGTCAGCAGCAGGAAGCATGAAGTGCTCTAAAACTTCCTGGTATACGGCTGCGTTGACCTTGGACCTCAGAAAACACAGTGGACCAACACCAGCAGATGACATGGCACCCCAAACCATCACTGACTGTGGAAACTTTACACTGGACCTCGAGCAACGTGGATTGTGTGCCTCTCCTCTCTTCCTCCAGACTCTGGGACCCTGATTTACTTTCATCAGAGAACATAACTTTGGACCACTCAGCAGCAGTCCAGTCCTTTTTGTCTTTAGCCCAGGCGAGACACTTCTGCCGCTGTCTGTTGTTCAAGAGTGGCTTGACATGAGGAATGCGACAGCTGAAACCCATGTCTTGCATACGTCTGTGCGTAGTGGTTCTTGAAGCACTGACTCCAGCTTCAGTCCACTCTTTGTGAATCTCCCCCACATTTTTGAATGGGTTTTGTTTCACAATCCTCTCCAGGGTGCGGTTATCCCTATTGCTTGTATACTTTTTTTCTACCACATCTTTTCCTTCCCTTCGCCTCTCTATTAATGTGCTTGGACACAGAGCTCTGTGAACAGCCAGCCTCTTTTGCAATGACCTTTTGTGTCTTGCCCTCCTTGTGCAAGGTGTCAATGGTCGTCTTTTGGACAACTGTCAGGTCAGCAGTCTTCCCCATGATTGTGTAGCCTACACCACTAGACTGAGAGCCCATTTAAAGGCCTTTGCAGGTGTTTTGAGTTCATCAGCTGATTAGAGTGTAACACCAGGTGTCTTCAATATTCAACCTTTTCACAATATTCTAATTTTCTGAGATCCTGAATTTGTGATTTTCCTTAGTTGTCAGTTGTAATCATCAAAATTAAAAGAAATAAACATTTGAAATATATCAGTCTGTGTAATGTATGAATATAATTTACAAGTTTCACTTTTTGAATGGAATTAGTGAAACAAATCAACTTTTTGATGATATTGTAATTACATGTCCATCACCTGTAATCTAACTGTCTAATGCTATGTGTGTATGTGTAACTCCACAGGTTGCATTTCCTGGTCTTCCACACAGAAGAGGTGCATGATGTTTTGCGGATCTGGGATGGACCTCAGGATGGCGGTGTGCTCCTTAGAGAGCTGAGTGGCTCTACGCTTCCTCCAGACCTCCACAGCACCTTTAACTCTGTCAGTCTGCAGTTCACAACCGACTTCTTCACCAGCAAGCAGGGTTTCGCTCTGCAGTTCTCAGGTATGTGTTTTACTCGGACTCCATTCACTCTCATTCTGCTTCACAACTCCACACAAAATTCACAATGCTTGTAGATGCTTTAAAGGGGTGAACAGGGGTGAATTTCATCAAAAAAAGTATTTACTCATGTGCATTAAATCAAATTGTTGTGATTCATCATGGCGCTATTTGAATTGGTTCAAGGCTTGGATGTCTTTATTATTATTATTTTATTTTTATTATTACTTTTTTAATGTCAATGTAGAATATGAACTGGAAAAAATCTTCCAGAGTCGCTGTAAAGTGGGTGGTTGCACAGATAAGGTAAACTTATCTTCATCTGGGTTGCAAATATAATGTGAGAACCGGAATATCGCAGAAGCTAAATGTAAATGTAAATAAAATGGCATTTCCATTCCATGTGTTCTAAGCAACTATGGCTCTTTTAATTAAATATAATACATTTCTTGCACTTTAGAGCTCACAGACAAAAGTATGTCACCGATTGGTTATCAGATGAAAGATTATCATCCGATGATAATTATTCAATAACATGCTTTTTGGTTCATATCTTTATTTGGTAAATGCATTATTGTAGTGCATTGTAGTATTGTAGTTCATGCATATGTCTTACTGAATAGGAAAAAAAATGCAGTATGTAATATTGACAGCTCATGGTTCAAATGTGTACTACAGTCCAAATTCTAAATATTGATTGTATTGTTGTTTCCCCCCGCCTCCTCTCCTTAGTCTCGACACTCATGCGGGTTGCCAGATTGAGGTCATGCAACTGCGATTTATGACCCAATTCGTTTTGCTGGCTTCCATGACTACAATAGGGTGTGTTTTCCACAAACTGGCAACCCAGGGTGTCTAAATACTATTTGGCAAATTGGCAGTGGACGTGATCACACAAACCAAAAAAAAAGAGACATTCCGATACAGAACGCACATTTCAAAGTAGATTAACTGGCTGTAGCATTGTTTTTTGGAGAAACAAGTATTTGAACTTAAGTAAATCTCTGCAAACATATGATGGTATTTTTATGCTTTAGTACAGTCAAAAACAATTTACATACAGCACCTTGAAGCGGACATAAGTTGTTGTTGTTGTTTTTTTTGCATTTGCATCTTGGTGTTTCCATCTGGCACCATCCTGAAACTTTTGATAAAAACCTTGCTAGTGCGAGACAGTGCTTGAGCTCCAGAATGACAGCTGAGAAGCACCATCTTTGAGCTTCTCCTAAAGCCTCCGACAGCACCCACCCTGCAGCACGGCCCAGCAGACACAACCTCTCCTGACAATAAATGAAACCCGTTAAGCCCAAGGTTTATGTGCTTCTGTCTGCTGTCAGCCTGTAACCAGGGTAACCATCCCCATACACCTCCATCAGCCATCACTTCAACCAGAGAATCCTGATTTCTTGCATCATACCTTAGACACCCAAAAAAATAACATTGAAGGTTTTTACATAAAGAGTCAAAAGAAATATGTCATTATGCATCAACCCCACGTTATTTCAGTTCCAAAGCCTCATATTTTACTTTCAAAACAGTCCTTCTGGGTTAAAACATCTTTAAGAGAGTACCACAAAAATGCAGGTGCCTAGATAAATAAATGACTGTGTGCAGAAGAATGCAGACTAGAGCTGTCATTTGGGTGCTCGGAGGTGCCTAACTATGTAGGTAATAGGTAGGTTTACAGCAGTTATTAGATATTCATAATGGCTGGTAGGTCAGTACCACAACCCAGTAGATGACTTAAAAGGTTATGCATATGACACCAGACTTTCTGTTTTTCAGTCTAGAACAGTGGTTCTCAGCCATGCAAATTTCCATGGAGGCTGTAAGAAAAATTTTAATGAGACAAAACAAGCATTAAAATAAGCGAAAGCATAAACTTCTAAATGTAAACTGACATTCTACTTTATTGCTTGTTTAATTCATTCCCTCAGCAACTGTCATTTTACTTACAATAAGAGGCAGATTTCCCAAAGTCTTGAAAAAACTTATATGAGGATATATGAGGACTTTTAAAATGGTGATTTTAGACCTGGAAATGTTACAGAAATTAATAAAATGTAAAAAGTTATGGCCATTTCTATAATGAATATTGCTTGCTTTAATTTTTATATATAGAAATTGCTATTTGTGATAAAAAAATAAATAAAAAATTACACTAATTATAAATGACTAGAAAAGTCGTAAATGAATTAGTAAATTAGAAACTTTAAATTATTTAAATTATTTAAATTATTTAAATTATATATATATATATATATATATATATATATATATATATATATATATATATATATATATATATATATATATATATATATATATATATTAGTTTTTAATTAGTTATTTTAATATATTGTCTCTCCTAGTTTCTGCAAATAAATTTAGAAAATGGACAGCTTTTTTCATTCCAGTATAAGTTCTAGAAATATCTAGCCTTCTAATATAGTCCTTGTAAAATGGGGGCCTTGGAGTCAAAAAGGTTGAGAACCACTTTGGGATATTAGGTCAAGCCCGGTTCCAGAATCCAATCACTGAGGGTGCTTCTGAAAAGACTGAGGGTGCTCTAGTAAAGTGCAGATGTAGGCAAAGCAATGGCTCCACCATAGCAGTGTACAGTGAGACATTTAAGATTATTTACAATTCATTACTTTTACCAATAATTGGAATAGAATTAAAAAAATATTTTGCTATGAATATTTTTCTATTAATCTATTAGTTTGCCTTTACATTGCTTTAATGTGTTACTATTTTAACATGTCATATTTATGTCCCATGCAGAGTGAATCCAGCTTTTATATGTAGATGTCATTTCTGAAACTTTGCAGAATGCAAAGTCCTCTTAGAAGCATGAAAAACAATTGTTTTATTCAATGGATTATATAGGCTGCAGCCTCGAAAGTGAGCCAAGACTGCTCCCTTTACAATCACTAAAACCCTCGCATTGTCAGTCCATCACAATCTCACAAAGTTCCGTTAGAATCAATGAAGCTGCCAACAATGCACAGTAAATCTCTTACTTGCATTGTGTCTATGCTTTGTTTGTTAATGAGAGGTTTCGCAAGCCTGCATAACTCTGCACTGAATAAAAACTCTGTTGTTTTTAGCGGTGAGTGGATTCTGACTAATTTAAACACCTCTAATTGGCCATTGCGTTCAGGAGTTCAACAACTATGTCCGTGATTGGCTACATTGCTCACCGCTGAAAAAGAACATTGTAAATAGATACATTTTACATTCTCCAGTGCGCAAAACTCAGATCTGCTCAAATACTTGTTTTTCGTTCTAAACTCGTAAGACTTTCTTCAAAACACAAATGAAGATATATATTAAATGAAATTAGAGATTTGTGTGCCTCCATTGATAGTCTACACATCTACCACTTTGTTGCTTCAAAAAGTTCATAAAGAGATTGTAAAACGAAACCATATGAATCTAGCGGTTTAGTCCAAAAAATTGCTAAAAATCTGTTTGGCTAATATATTTTTACAGTATCAACTTGGGGTACTCTTGCTTGTGTTTGAGAGTGCTTAGCACCTCCGTAGAACCAGGTCTGGGTCAAGGGGATCCATGGATTACATTAAATTTTGTGACTGGATGTTATTTTTCTTCTACAGTTTCAACTGCCACTTCCTGTAATGACCCTGGCATTCCAACAAATGGCACTCGCATAGGAGACAGCAGAGAGCCAGGAGATCATGTGCTGTTCCAGTGCGATCCCGGATACCTCCTACAGGGGGCGACCAAGATCACCTGTACCGAAATCAACAACCGTTTCTTCTGGCAGCCTGATCCGCCCACCTGTTCTGGTATGAGCATGCCAGATTAAGAAATGTAAACACTCCCATCCTCAACCGACACTTCCACTGTGATCCCTCCATCTTTACGCACTCATTATCCACCATATTTGCACTGTAAGAGTGGATGTTTTTTTCTTGAATGGGCAAGGCTTTCGATGTCAGCTGCTTCCGGTTATTTTAACTGTACAAAAACTCAAAAACCCAACTGTTGCTCATATAGAAAACCATTTACTGCACTTTATTCTTCTAGTTATTTCCTGACAGCGGTTAATCAATCAGAAGACTTGCACTTTTAAAGAAAATAACTAACTTCTTAAAAAGCTATACTCTAACCCATTAGTTTAACATTAAGACATTAAAATGAACATCACACAAGCAAAAGTGCAGTTTTCATAAATATTGACACAGCTGTGATTTGACTAATGGCTAATAATATTAATGCTAAGATACTGTTTGTGTTTTGACATTAAAACTTGAGAAAACACATTATACAATGAGCTAGGTATCATTATTTTGTTGTACAGTACACACTCAGTGATGGAATGAGAAAACAGGAACACACTAAAAACTGTTTATGTGCAAACTAGATTTAAATAGACTCAAGGTCTAAGCCATATTGAAATTCCTTTAAGTTGTCTTTGTTCAAGGCCTAGTTCACTGATTTAGGTTGCACCCAATTTAAATGTAACACATACACAATACATTTTAAAATCATATACAAGAACATATTACATCTTATGTAATCATACGTAAGAACAAAAGAGTATTCACCACGTAATTGACTGCATGGGAATGCTAATTTATGAGTACATGTAGTACAGCAAAGATATCATTATCATTATTAATATTTCCGCCAGACTTGGCCAGCTGTTTACCATCTATTCGCTTGCACCAGCTACAATATAAAGATTTCATCACACTACTTCTCTGACGAGGACAATTGGAGCCACTGTATTTGGTTTTCTTTAATGAATTTAAGCCACTTCATGTTAACAGCCACACTAAAAATTGTATAATTAGGCTGCCTTGTTTAGTTAAACTCAATATGAGTGTGAATGTTTACCTGAAACACTGGCAAAACCCTGGAGATGTTTCCTTGTTCCAGGTAAAATACCTGACATTGGATCAACAGAGTTGAGAACATGCCTTCGTTGTTTATGGACGATATTCTTTAGAATTTTTTTTTTTTTTTTTTTGTGCAAATAGTCAAAACAGTAAGTATTGATTTAAGCAGAATTACAATGGAATCCTAGATTAGTGGTTCTCAAATTGTTTTTGACTCCAAGGCCTCCTATTGTCAACAAAAATATTTGAGGACCCCCTTTTACAGTTGTTCATGATTTACTGGATAAGGAGTAAGGTTAAGGATTCTTTTAAAAATATTTTTTTACTCAATTTCTACCTAGTAAAATAAGTATTTAGGGCATTTTAAGATTGTATCCATACATCAAGATTGTTTCCCCCATATAAGGTTTTTCAAGTCTGTGGGTATCCTGGGTCATCACTGAAAATCAGTTGTTAAGGGGGTCAATAAAATAAGGACCGTTTTTAGTTTATTTTAAACGGATAGTTTACCCAAAAATGAATTGTATTACTCTCATGTTGTTCCAAACTCGTAAGACTTTCTTCAAAACATAACTGAAGATATTTTAAATTAAATCAAGGATTTTTGTCCCTCCATTTTGTCCACGCAACTACCACGTTGTCACTTCAAAAAGTTCATAAAGAGATTGTAAAACAAATCCATATGAATCTAGCGGTTTAGTCCAAATTATTTGAAAAGACTGGATCGCTTTGTATGATTGATATATTCAGATTGAATATAGGCTTTTATTCACACATAAACATTGATCAGTGAACACAACCGTACTTGCTACGTGTGAGAATAAACCTCATTGGTTCTCTCACATCGCATGCTTGAGTTTCTGTTTACCACAACTGATGTGTGCGTTGATAAATGTGAGTAAATGATGACAGAATTGTAATGCTTGTTTAGTCTTATTTTAAATAATTTGAAGTCATCTTGAGGCCGCCTTGGAAGCTTCCTGAAGCCGTAGTGGGTCCTTGACCCGTGGTTGAGATCCACTGTTCTAGTGTTTTTCTCCCTTTCCTTTGTACTGCAGCTCCATGTGGAGGGAATCTGACTGGTCCCAGTGGACTGATCCTGTCCCCTGAATACCCAGAGCCCTATCCTCATGGCAGAGAATGTGACTGGACAGTAACAGTAACGCCGGACCACATCATATCACTCAATTTCAATCAGTAAGACAGGTTTCTAAGACTAACGTCCCTCATTTCCTGTAGTTATAATAAATAGCTACATTACCATTACAATACATAGATGTGAAATGTTATTTTAGTATTATTTATATACTATTATAGTATTTATTTATATTTTTAATTTTTAAGTTCAGTTTATATGTTTGTGTAGATTACATTTATATTTAATTCAGGTTTTATTTTAGTATTTCACTTTTTTCACTTAAATGCCAAGGCAGCATTTCTAGTTTTGGGTTTAGGTTTTTCATCTAATATTAATATTTTGTTTTATTTCATCTTTATTTCAATGAACTGAAACATTTTAATAGTTTTAGTTAACAATGCAACACTAGTAGTGTATAGTCATATCATATGTGTTTCTTTCTCCTGTCAGCTTTAGTCTAGAGCCGAGCTATGACTTCCTGCACATCTACGATGGCCCTGATTCTCTCAGCCCACTGCTGGGCAGCTTTTATGGCACCGACGTCCCTGAGCGCATTGAGAGCAGCTCCAACACGCTCTTCCTGGCCTTCCGCAGCGACGCCTCACTTAGCAGCAATGGATTTGTCCTTCAGTACACTGGTATGTTGCTCCCTTGTGGTGGGAGGAATAATTTGCATCCGTTCCCATTTTGTAGCCACCTTCTATGCCTGTATTGCATGAGAATTTGCTCAAATAATGGTATCAGAATGACCCTAATTTTCCAATTGTCTTTGCTTTCTGTTGTTTTGTATGTGTAGTGTACTGTACTGCAACAGCACTTTGACTGTTGCCTTGATCACCCTCTCCTGCTCGCTTTTGTGTTTCGTATAATTATCGACCCATGGCAGTTCTCGCAGTCATCTAGAGAAGAATTATGAAAATGAAAAGCTAGGAATGTGCTCACTAAAGCTGGCATTTGATCAATGTTTTGCTGTCACACTAAAGGATCTGTGCAAATGAGAACAAATGCGAGTTTGCTGTCCCTGTATGCGCACCGCTGACCTCACTTTGTCTGATGTCACTTTGGCTTATTTGTTTATCTAGACTTGACAGACTTGTCCGATCAGACACATAGAGGTCCAAAATTAGTACTCGCCAAGAGTCAAAAACAGTCAAAATTGGCTTAATTGGCTTAGTACATAAAACTGAGATACCATGCATACTGTCATACTTTTAGCGATCTTTGCCTCAGTGGACCATCAGGAATTTATGTAAAATGCTTTTTTGTGTATTTTTTTTTTATGTCGACAGTTGTATAGAATGTGCAGACATTTATGTAAAATATGTTAATAACAAAATAATGTGTATTTCAATGGTTTTTGTGACAGATACATTTTTATTGAGACATATAGTCATAAATAACTTTATTCAGCCAGGGCACATTAAATTGATCAAAACTGACATGTATAATATTCCAAAACATTTTATTTCAAGTGAATCTTTTTCTTTTGAGCTTAAAAACAAAAATGATTAAGAACTGATTTCAACATTGTTAATAATAACAATTATTTGAGCAGCAAAACAGCATATTAGAATGATTTTTAAAGGAACATTCAGCTTCCTTGCATTTTAATATATTATTAGGTACTATACTTTATTAGGTACACCTTGCTTGTTACCTGGCATAGATTCAACACAGTGCTGGACACATTTCTTATTGATGTAATTGGTGACAGTGGAGGCGATTTGAGTTTAGTTGAACTCATTGTCATGTTCAAGAAACCAGTTTGAGATGATTTGAGCTTTGTGACATGGTGCATTATCCTGCTGGAAGTAGCTATCAGAAAATGGGCACACTGCGGCCATAATGGGATGGACATGGTCAGTATGTACTCCGGTAGGCTGTGGCATTTAACCAGTGCTCCATTGGTACTAAGGGGCTACCAGCCTTAACCATTGATTAAAGGCAGGATGGATCCATGCTTTCATGTTACGCCAAATTCTGACCCTACCATCTGAATGGTGCAGCAGAAATTGAGACTCATCAGACCTGGCAACATTTTTCCAATCTTCTTTTGTCCAATTTTGCTGAGCCTGTGTGAATTGTAGTTTAGTAAGATCCGTTTGCTGTTCTTAGCTGACAGGATTGACACCGGTGTGATCTTCTGCTGCTGTAGCTCATCTGCTTCAAGGTTGGACGTGTTGTGCATTCAGAGATGAGATGCTCTTCTACAGACCTCGGTTATAACAAATGGTTATTTGAGTTACTGTTGCCTTTCTATCAGCTCGAAAATCCCAATAGATCAGCAAATACTCAGACCAGCCCATCTGGCACTAACCACGCCATGTTCAAAGTCACTTAAATCACCTTTCTTCCCCATTCCGATGCTCAGTTTGAACTTCAGCAAATCGTCTTGACCATGTCTACATGCCTAAATGCATTGAGTTGCTGCCATGTGATTGGCTGATTGGATAGTCATATTAATGAGCAGTTGAACAGGTGTAATAAAATGGCTGGTGAGTGTTTTTTAAAGATTTGTAAAGATTGTGAGATTCAAACTGGTCTCATGTCATCCAGAAAGGCAACTGCTTCAGAACAACAACTACAGCTATTTTTTTTTTTTTTTTTTTCTATATTTGTTATAAATGCTTTTTAGAGTCTCTGTCAATAAACTTAAAGTGAACCACACTAGAACACTACCTACTGATAGCCGTTGCTGGCATGCAGTGGTCAGCGAGAGAGACCATGATCTTTAGATCACCCTCTGTTGGGCTTGGTGAATGAGAAACAGTATTTTCTCAATCTGGTGCAGCAGATGGACACAGTGTGTGGCACTTCAAAAGCTCCAGTTCCAGACCCCAGTCTCCTCACAATGAATTAGTATAAACTAATAATGTAGAAACAAATTATAAATACATGAAAAGTGTTTATTTCAGCTTAAACCTGACAGAAGTGTTAGCATAGCTGGTCTGGCACAGGGTCACGTTGGTTCATCTGTGCATGCTGCTGCTGTTGGAACAAGCTTCAGGTGCTGTCAACCTCTTTACAGACCAATCAGCTTCTCACAGACTCCCAACCGCGTCTGATTGGCCTCCGAGGTGCGATATGTGGGCCAAGGCTCTGCACACTTGACCGACAGTTAAATAAACACCACACACACATACACACTCCATTGCCCGTCCGAACTGTTCCCTGCCAGCTCAAACATTTGTCATGTCCAAATTTACAAACACATCCTCGCCGACACACACACATATACACATACACATACACATACACAGCTTCATCAGTGGACACCTGAGCTAGAACTTAAGGCTGGCTGTGGTCCACTTTTAATTACTGCCCGTTTCGCATTTGTTTTGGTAGGAGCCAGGTGTAGGAAGATGAACTGAGTTGTGGACCGTCTGGATCACCGACCCCAGCGAACAGATTACGTCTTGTTTTGACGTGCCATGAAGGGCACGGGCATCAGTTCAAACAATGCAGTGTAACTATGTTAGGAAGTAATATCTCAACTAGAGCTGCATGCAACCCATTTTTTGCTGTGCGATGCAGATATGCAGTAAGAATGATTGATTTCTAATTTTGGCCAAAGGATGCAGTGTGAGCCATACACATGTCCTGCTGGTTGATGGACTGTTTTGTGTAGTCAGCAGACCTGATCTAGCCCAGTGTCACTTTTAATCTGTCCTGGGGCACTGTTCATGCTCCACGGGGCATGTAGGTTGCTGTAGCATATTTCTGGATTGTGAATTGGTGATCTGGGTGAAGCATCTTTGAAGTGCACTTATTCCCTCAAAGAGCCTCCTGTGTCTTTATTCTTCTGTTTTTTGAGGCTCAATTGCAATTCTTTTGAGAAAAACATCAACCTATTCTCTCTAGTACCGACCTTTCATAGTATTTAATGCTTTTAGTTCTTTCCAATCTGCATCTCCAATCTCCAGTCTGCAGTGTCCATAATTTAATTTTTACCACACATGGCAAATTAATTGTGAGAATCCTACATTATTTACTTGCCAAAGCTTTTTACTTGCATTATGTTCATGGCGAGTGTGTGTATATGCAGAGGTCCCTGTGCGCACTGGATTATCAATCTTGCACAAATAGCCATAAATCATCATCTCTCACACTCCCTCCTTCTTTATCCCTCTCACCATACCTTGTGTTTCTTTTCCTCAACAGAAAATCCCAGAGAGTCATGCTTTGAGCCAGGCCTGGTGCGTAATGGTACTCGTGTTGGTACAGAGTTGAAATTGGGGGCAACTGTTACCTATTACTGTGACAATGGCTATATGCTGGAGGGAGATGCCACACTCACTTGCATCATGGGGGGAGACGGCAAGCCCGGCTGGAACAAACCAAAACCTGTTTGCATAGGTAAAAACATGTAATGGAAGTTCAGCAACAGTTCAGAAGTACTGTTTTGCAAACATGTTCTGTAACCATGCGTTCTTCTTTTGTCAAAGACCTGGAGTTTGTCACATTCGTTGCTGTTCCCTTGGAAATAAGCAAAGGCTCATCTTTGCAATGTAACCTTGAGGAATGCTTTGAACACACTGCAATTTCACTTTGGCAAACACTAGGGACATCTAGCAGGGCAGCTCAGGAATCAAACAAGAAAAGTAATTTAAGATCAGCTGAGTGAGGGAACGACAGAGAGGAGATGGGGAGGACAGAAAATTAGCCTCTAATGCCTTCTTTTTGTGGCTGTCTTTCTCACTCAGCTCCGTGCGGTGGTCAGTATTCGGGCTTGGAGGGTGTGGTGCTCTCCCCTGGTTATCCTGGAAACTACAGCAGCGGGAGGACTTGTCTCTACTCAGTTATTGTGCCAAAAGACTATGGTAAGTAAGCACATGTGTAAGCATGCCACACTAGCAGATACCCATGTACCTCTATAGTGTTACAATGGAGGTATACAGTATAATGGGTAAAGTAACTGTTAGCATTCCCATTTATTTCAGTGATATTAGCAGAAAAGGTGACAATTCGGACTGGCAAATCATCACAAGAAATGCACACGGTTTCAAACACTTCACTAGCAGCTGTGATGTCAAAGACAGCAGACAGGTATAAATATAAATCCTTTCATGTGTTTAAGAGCCCTTAAAACACATCAGGCATTGGTAACATCTAATATAATTTTTAAAATGCAGTATTTTATTGTTTACAATGGAGAACGATGCTTTTTGGCTCCTACTGGAACTAATGATATCATGCTATTCATTGAAATCAGCCAATTCAATACACCATGTCTGAATCAGGCACTCAATGGCAAAAGTATCCCGTTTGTTTGTTTGTCTGTCTGTTTGTTCGTTTTTTGTTTGTTTGTTTGTTTGTTTTTCCACTATTTGAGCATAAGAAACATCTACGGGACTATTCATATCAGATTGTATTGCTGATTATAAATGTTATTTAAATGCAATTTTTTTTTTTGTTTTGTTTTTTTCAGTTTTTCCCCATTCAAGTAGTTAGGACTTGCATGCCTGTGACAATACTAGCATTTCCCCCTAGCATTTTGAGTGCTGTTAAGTATATTCTGACTAACTTAAACACCTCTGATTGACCATTGTGTTCATGCGCTCAACAGATACGTCTGTGATTGGCCACAATGATCAACACTTCAAAAACATGCATCTATGTTAGGCACGTCAAATATGTCTATATACAACATGTTATGTAGTAAAATGCTAGGGGGAAATGCTGGTATCATCAGATTTTTACAATTTCAGTACTGACTTGCTACCGAAGTACTGGTATTTTTGACAACTCTAGTATGAGCCTCTAGTTATGGACAGATCTTTGGATATCCCCTCATATCCCAGTAGCTTCTACTTGACCATGGGACCCTTTTATTTGATCTGTAAAAGGAGGTTTGAGCCTGCCTGTATTTCTCTGGGTCAAGCCAAACTTTGTGGAAGCAGAGCTAATTAAGGCACAAATTTCCGTAGCCATGGCATAATGGCTTCGAACAGCTGCGGGATGGGGAACGTTGCAACACAGGGTTTCTTTTTTATGGCCCTCATTTGGAAATTTACTCTGCTAAGCACCAGGTTGTGTGTAGAGAGCACAACAGGTGGTTCACAGGTGTAATTAGGTTCTGCCTTTTACTCTTGACTTAACATTTGCACAGTCATGGTTTTAGTTTCATATTTCATAGTTTTTATGCAGTTATGTCTCTTCAATCTCTCTTTATCTTTATCTCTCTGCAGTGGTGTTCAGCCAATTTGCATTCTTCCAGACTGCGCTAAATGATGTTGTGGAGGTGTACGATGGGCCTACCCAGCATGCCCGTGTCCTCAGTTCTCTCTCTGGGGCCCACACAGGTCAGCAAACCTTCTCGAGCGGTATTAACTTGACTCTATCAGTCTATACTGGCATTAGGAGATGAATGCTAAAGAGACTGCGTTCAGACTCAAAGGTAAATAGAAGAAGTTAATTAAGCAACTCAATTAACAAGATGAGTTATTTCCAAAAGTAAAAGAGACACATACCTGTGTGGTTCACAAATACAGAATTTTAAAGCTGAAGTATATCTTTTTTGCACCACCAAAAATAATTAAGAATAATAGACTACCTATTATAATGCCTACTAGTGTATAGTATGTGAAAAGCACTATGTCAAATGACATAGTGACATTCCTCAGCTGGCGCAGGTGGTACAGTCTTTGCCTGGCTTTTTTCACCTGTGTCTGAATGTGAGCAGTCCAGGTCAGATCCACTCAAATGGCGCTGCTGTGTTTGGTCGCCGTTCAGGTCGCTCCGCGAAGACTGTGCTTTTATTTACTATTTTACTTTCTTTTACTCTCAGTTTTTACAAACTTATCATCTGCATTGATCTACTACGACAGCAAAACTCTTTTGGACATTGGTTACCTCTACACTGGACTGTTTCAGGACACTTTCGCCGATCCTCTGTGGCCATCTGAGATTCTTCGCAACGCCGAGTTGAACAATGGCCAGAGCCAGCGGCGTAGAACAAAGAAACACCGTGGGAAACGTGCTGGTATCCGTAACAGACTGAGGAAAAGGGCATTCAGACCTCCTCTCCCGAGCATTCTTCTAGCAAATGTTCAATCCTTGGATAATAAGATGGACGATCTTAGAGCCAGGATAAGTTTTCAACGGGACATGAGAGACTGTAATATCTATTGTTTGTCTGAAACATGGCTCACGCCCGCGGTCCGGACACAGCTGTGACACCGTCGGAGAACTTCTCTGTTTTTCGGATGGACAGAACAGCCGAGGCCGGTAAATCCAAAGGCGGTGGAGTGTGTTTCATGATCAACAAGAAATGGTGCGATCCCAGGAACATCACCATTCTCTCGCGGTCCTGCTCACCTCATCTGGAACATTTAACAATCATCTGCCGCCCATTCTATCTGCCTAGGGAGTTTTCTGCGGTTGTCGCGACCGCCGTTTACATTCCACCGCAGGCAGACACAGCGCTGGCTTTATCTGGCCTTCATGATGTTGCCAGCGGCGTCATAAACCAACATCCCGACGCGCGGCATTCATTGTCGCGGCGATTTTAACAAAGCAAACCTAAAGAAAGTCCTGCCAAACTTTCATCAGCACGTCTCCTGCCCCACACGAGGAGCAAACACACTGGATCACTGCTACTCTCCGTTTAAGAACGCCTATAAAGCGCGGTCACTTCCAGCGTTTGGCAAATCGGATCATGCTGCCATTTTCCTCACTCCCGAATACAAACAAAAGCTCCTCCAGGAACCCCCGGTGAGGCGGGAAGTTAAGCGTTGGTCACCCCACTCAGAGACCGCGCTACAGGCAGCTCTGGGCGATGTGGATTGGGACATGTTCGGCGAGTTCAGCTGGCGTAAGCGAGTTCACAGGCGTGGCGCTTTGCTTCATCAACACGCTTACAGAGCAAGCCACGCAAACAATAACAATAACGTCCTTCTCAAATCAGAAACCGTGGGTGGACAATTCAATCCGCGCGGCAGTGAACGCATACGCACTGCTGCTTACAACGCCGGTCTCCATTCAGGAACATGACTGAATACAGATCGTCCTGCTATGCTCTCAGACGAGCAGTTAAAGCCGCAAAACTCCGTTATAAAGACCGAGTGGAGTCTCATTTCCAACTCAACGACTCGCGGCGCATGTGGCAAGGTCTGAGGTCCATCTGCTCCTTTGGATCTAAATCCTCTGCAGAGGCAAGCGTTGATCCGTTGCTCGTGAGCGAGTTAAACTCTTTCTATGCTCGCTTTGACTGTAACCGCGGCAACGCGACTCCGCCAAGTGGCGCGTAGAGGAAATTACTCAGAGCAGCAACAATCACGTGATCTCTGTCTCGGAGGATGAAGTTCGGAGAGCACTCAAAGCGTGTGGGCGTTAGGAAAGCTGCCGGGCCGGATGGTATTTCAGGTCGTGTTCTGCAGTCCTGTGCTGATCAGCTCACCGGGTTGTTTACATCTATCTTTAATGAGTCCTCGCTACATCTGTGGTCCCCACCTCCTTCAAAAAATCCACCATCATCCCTGTCCCTAAGAACAGTAAACCCTCTTGCCTAAATGACTATCGTCCAGTGGCTCTCACGTCTATAGTCATGAAGGTCTTTGAGAGACTCATTAAAAACACCATTTGCGCCTTCATTCCTGACACTTTGGACCCTCTTCAGTTTGCCTATCGTCCCAATAGATCGACTGAAGATGCCATCTCTCATGTCCTCCACTCCTCCCTCACTCACATCGACAGCAAAAGTGGGAACTACGTAAGACTGCTATTTATTGACTATAGCTCAGCCTTTAACACCATAGTTCCCACCAAGCTAACCTCCAAACTCCTGGATCTCGGCCTGAATCCTTCTCTCTGCCACTGGATTGAGGACTTCCTCACTGGCAGGCCTCAGGTGGTGAGAATAGGCCAGTCCACCTCCACCTCCATCACCCTGAGTGTGGGAGCTCCACAGGGCTGTGTCCTGAGCCCCTGCTCTACTCTCTACACGCATGACTGTTTGTCCACACACAGCTCTACCTCTATCATCAAATTTGCTGATGATACTGTTGTCCTGGGCCTCATTTCCAACAACAATGAGACGGCATACTTGGACGAGGTGGAGCATCTAACATCATGGTGCCAGGACAACTGTCTCTCTCTGAATGTTGGCAAGACCAAAGAAATGATTGTGGACTTCAGGAAGAGACAGCAACGGACATACTCCCCCCTCATGATCAGCGGGTCACCAGTAGAGAGAGTGAGCAGCTTCAAGTACCTGGGAGTAAACATCTCCGAGGACCTGACCTGGACTGCTCACATTCAGACACAGGTGAAAAAGCCAGGCAAAGACTGTACCACCTGCGCCAGCTGAGGAAATTCAGGGTTTCACCAGCTATCCTGAAAACTTTCTATTTAGGGGCGATAGAAAGTGTTTTAACTCAGTGCATCACAGCGTGGTATGGGCACCAGTCATGACCGCAAAGCCCTGCAAAGAGTAGTGCGCTTATCCGAGCGTATCTCAGGGTCAGCTCTCCCGTCTCTGCAGGACGTCTACACCAAACGCTGCAAAGGTAGAGCTACCAAGATCATCAAGGACTCTAATCACCCTGCAAACCCTCATTTCACGCTGCTACCATCTGGTAAGCGCTTCCAAGCCTGATGGCCAAAACTGAGAGACTCAGGAGGAGCTTCTTCCCCAGGCCATCAGACTCCTGAACTTAACATCACGTGACTTCACGTCAGGATAAACATCGATACACTGACATTGCACTGCACTTTCTGTTCTCGTTGTTACTGTGTAACAACCTGTCATAAACCTGTTTGCACATTATACTCCTATACATTTGTTAACCACATATTTATAAGTCTACAGTTTACTCACTGCAAAGTCTACTTCAATTATTTTATTCCACTTTATCCTTATTTGTTACCTTTTTTTTTCTCTTGACTTGATTATTTATAATTCTACAGATATAGACATATATATATATATATATATATATATATATATATATATATATATATATATATATATATATATATATATATATATATATATATATATATATATATATATATATATATATATATAGATAGAAATAGGATATAAAAAAAGTACTATTATAATTTCTTCCTTGTGTTTTTAACTGTGAATTTGCACTGTCCATGGAGCGGACCTGTTTACATTTCACTGCCGGTTGTATATTCTGTATATAACTGTGTATGTGACAAATAAAACTCTTGAATCTTGAATCTTGAATGAGTCATACCAGATAGTGTTGAAGTGTCCCACCACAAGCATTGCTATTTTTTTTAAGACACTGTGGCCTGGTTTCACAGACAGGGCTTAGACTAAGCCAGGATTAGGCTGTAGTTCACTTAGGGCATTTAAGTTACTTTTATAAACGTGCCTTAGAAAAAAACATTACTGGTCTGCATCTTGAGACAAAACGGTGGCACTGAGATTGTTTTAAAAAATGGTCTTTTAAAAATGTTTCCTGCAACCCCTGCATTTCTTCCATTGTGTTGCACTATTTTTATAGCTATTTTTGAATGCTATAACATATGTTAAAGTGTGTACTTTATACTCCACCCAACGAAACACATCTGAACAGGGTTAGTCAAGAGTTTAAAAGGATAATTCATTTATTTCTTCTCTGGAACAAAAAGGATATTTTGAAACATGTTTTTGTCCATACAATGAAAGTCAATGGAGTCCAAAACAACATTGGAGCACATTGACTTTCCTTGTATGGATCAAAAACCATTTACAAGATCTTATACAGTTCGGAAAGGTGATTAAATGAGGACAAAATCTGGATTCTTGATTTAACTGTCCCTTTAAAATTGATTAGTAGACTAGTCATTTGGACAACCTGCTGTCTAGTTTTATAATTATGTCGTTTACACATTCCGTATCTAATCTCTGTATATGAAGCTCTGAATTGCTTCAGAATTGCTTTAAATCGTTAAAGCTGCCCTAGTACTTGTGTATAGTCTCTTGAGTTCTTAATTATCAGAACATAAAATGACGTACATGAGAGATGATGTACTCAAGAGAATAAAATGCAGAGTTTCACATAACAAGCTTGATGACTCATAGAGCCTAACAAACAGATTTCAATGGGATCCAGTAAATTGGGCTCTCATCCTTAAAACAGAAAAGAAAACTGAATCAAATAAGCAAAAACAGACTAGCCAAATAGATCTCCAGTGAGACGCTAAGGCTGAAAGCTTTTATTCAGCCATAATGGAGTTCCGTTTAATGCGGTCAGTTGAGGAGATTTCGTCTTGAAGATTAACAGGGTTTTCTCGCTCGCTTTCTCTGCTTCTGACATTCCCATGACAACGCAGATGAGCTGTGTACATTTCTATTTTTTCTTCACCCTTCACACCAGTCAAACACCCGTGATTTGCATACGGCGTGAAACCCTGCGCGCTCAAGGAAGGTGAACCGCTCAGAGCATATATACTATCGTGAGATGTGGTTTTTAACTTCAGATGCCGGTGTGAAATCAGTGAAGTGTGCTGGGGGCTGCTAGAAATAATGCACACTTTGGAGCATGAATAGCGAGAAGGGAATAGTCAGAATTGATACTAGGACGCATAAAGCTGCAGATTGTCTATTATCTTTTTGTGCTGCGGAGAGAAAAGAAACAAGAGTTGCTGTATGTCACCACTGTTATAAGCACAGTTGTCAGTTTTGATGGATGTTTCTCAACTTTCTCAGTAGAAGATCATGCATAGGGAATGAATAATCTGCACAAGTGAACAGCAAATTTCAAGTGAAATTGTCCTCTGTGAATTAACTGTTGGAAACTTATTTTAAACAATAGACAAGGATTCTAGACACAAAAAGGACTTATTTTGCCACCCATATTACTATGGAAGTCTGTTTCTGCCTCAGAGTAAAGAAAAATTAAAAGATAATTGCAACTTTAGCAATCTTAGGGCTTAAACTTAACTGAATTTAGAAATCCATTTTTGGTTCCCATCACTCCACAACCAATCCTGGTAACACTTTAGTATGGTAACACATATTCACTATTATCTATGACTTTTCCCTCATTAATAGTTAGTAAGGTATTTTTGTATAATTTAAGTTTAGGTATCGAGTAAGATTAATGGATATTAATATTAATAAGGTCATGCAGAATACAGCATTAATATGTGCTTTATAAGTACCATTACACACCAATATTCTAGTAATATGCATGCTAATAAGCAACTAGCAACTACAGCGAGAACTGAACCCTAAAATAAAGTGTTGCCCTAATCCTTAATTTTCAATGGGGACTAAACAAGAAAGAAATGTAGGCCTAAATAGAAAATAAAACATAAATCATGGTGTGTTCCCAGTCCTCCTGGGAAGTTCATATTTACTAGGTGGGAAGTCGTGTTTATGACGTCAGGTGCACTAGCGGTGTACCTTCTTTTAATTAACTACACAAAAATACAGCAAGGTTTTAAAATCTACTTGCAGAAAATGAAGAATATGCATCTGTGTGTTTTGCTTCACTGTACAGTTTATCGTTTATTGATATATTACACTGGCATTATATTTTGTGCTGGGAATTAGCTTATTTGGTTTCACTTAAAGTAACGAAGTAACGTTGCACCTACATGTCTAGTAACTTTCATTAGAGTGTTAGTAGAGTATTAGTAGACTGGTATGGTTCGAATATGTTGACGTAGTTGCAAAGTTACTTATAGTCAGTAGAATGTCTGTTGGAGGACCATCACAATAAAGAGTTAGCAGATATTAAGCAGACTGTCTACTAATGCTACTAGTGAGTTGACATGTAGTTTCAAAGTTACTTACAGTCAACAGAATGTTCAAAAGGGGCTATCAGAATAAAGTGTTACTGCCTATTTGTTGTAAATAAAAAAAAGCCTGACAAGGTCATTTCTAAATACCTATAAATATTGTGGTATTCACCACGTTTCTCACTGAAACTCCCCCAAGATTGGGGCTTAAAGAAAATCCCAAGCTTATCACATGCATTTACGTCGTGGTTGCGTTTATGTGCATTCAGCTCTTGAATGCACCACTATGCTACTGGTACTAATTTTAAACAGTGTAATCATTTGAGCATTTGAAATTCCTTAAAGGGTACATAACGCACACTGTTTCTGCCAGTCTCATGTTAATCTTGAGTAACTATAGAGTAGTATTGCATCCTTCATATCTCTGAAGATTCTTTAGTTTTATCATATTTATAAAAGATGCTGTACCGATTCTTTCTGAAAACCTGTCACACACGCACGCGCACACACATACACACAACTATGACACACATACACAAAATATACATCATCGCATTTTCCCTGGATAACTTTCAATTCACTACACGTTACATTATATGCACTTACATGCCAATTGCCAGTAAAACACAGACATTTGATGCAGTTTCACGCACCACCTGTGGTTTCTACTCGTGACCGGGAACAAACAAACACACTTGCAGAAATCCGTTGCTGGTCCAGAGAAACTAACTGCATCCACTGTTTTCTTAATGCTGGGTTATTTGGGAAGCTGAACAAGGTCATCTTTCCCTCACAACCAGAAACACACTTCTTTAGTGATATTGTTGATTTCGTGGTGACAGTGCTGCCGATGGCTCCCGTAATCCGAACGAAGCTTGTTGATGGATGTGCTCTTGCTCTCACTCTGGTCACTCCAGGAGAAGTGCCCATACAAGGAATTATGCGCTTTATGACATCATACAGGGCCATACTTGGAAAAAAAACGTTACGAAACTTGTTTAAATCCTTAAGGAGTGTATTTGGCACAGAAATACTCCATCATACGTCCAACTTGTTTTTTTGGTTTTTTTTTTTTCATGTTTAACATGAGAATCCAACTCTTTAAATAAGTGTAAATAAGTCAGAATGCATGAAATGGCATTAGACCCCTCTTTAAATTCTTCCTCCTCCATATCAGCCAAATTCGGAGGTAGACAAACTGGCAAGTTCACCTCTGTCGAGTCATCAGATTTGACACTGTGATTCTCAGTCTTCTGGAATCCTGACAGGATGATGTTGGGCCACGTCAGTCCACTCCACAACAACCTTGAATATTACATTACATAACCCATCCTCCCTGTCGAGGTGAATCTGTGGTCACCATCCAGGTTTCCCGCAACTGATTTGTGGTGTGGTGTGGTGTGGGGTGACACAGGCCTAACAGTTTCCGAGCAGCATTGCAGAATAATGTGGCCATCAGAACAAACAGCAGGTGTGAATAAATCAGCGGTCAGGGTTTCCCCACACCTCTGCCTCCACCGGATTATTACTGTAGCTGTCACTCTGTCGACTGCCCACGGAGGCTTGTTCTAATAACATCCCAGCATGCCAAAGGCATGAGCAGGAGCACTGGTCGATCCCAACATGAACGTGAGTGTTGTGCAGTTTCATCTTCTCTGGCCACTGCACGAATTTGTCAACACCGAACCTGCTCTCTGCAAACCCCTGTGGAGCTGGACTGGCCCTCGGGGAACTGGTGGTAGATTCAAAGCCTCAGCCCCCACACCACAGCATAGAAAGCACGAATAATGAGCAATGCAGAGAAGGATGCTTTTTGTAATTGGGATTATTTATAGACCTGGCCTTGGGAACATGCAAAATGTGAAAATAAAATAATTCCAAACTGATGCTAATACAGGACAGACAAATACATGCGTGTTAAATGTCAGTGTTATGGCAATTGCATCTTCTTAAAGTTCACCAGAAATGAAAATGCTGTCATTATTTACATACCATCATGTTGTTCCAAACCTTGAATGCTGTTAGTTATTAGAATATATAAAGGCCACTTACACACTGCATTTAAATTTGGTTAATGTCAGTTAACCTTTTAGTGCTTAGCCCAGTTACGAGATGCAATTTACGAGAGGGACATCTGCATTCTACAACCAAATTAACTCCTGAAAAATGCAGGTAGTGACTGACAACCGCATTTACAAAAATTCTACACAGTGTGCATGGGACCGAACTGTACAACTAGTTGTTGATGACGTATTTAAAAGCACATCAGGGATGTGTGTCTCTTCTGTATGTGTGCAGTTCAAGAAATCACAAAGAAAGAAGTACGAGCCTTATTCGTGTTGTTTTCTGTCGATGAATGTATCCAAACATTTGCTCACCTGTCTTATAAAACACATAATATATTAAAGTGTCTATGGTGTTTCCATGTTTTCTACAATATAAAACCCAAAATCAAGGGTAACACAATAAGCAACGCACGGACACAGTCCATGTCCTGGTTAAATTTCTTATTTATCTGGATTTAAAAATTTTTGGAAACATTTGGGATAACGTAAGTACATAATTCAATGTTTCCCCTACCATTGTTTTGGGGGGCGAAAAACTTAATATATAAAAGATAATATATAACTTTCAATTAACTTTAATTTTGTAAGTTACTCTGTATTTTTTTGTTATCATTTAATCAAAGCAACTAAACTGCAGTTTGATTGATATTATTTGGACAATAAATAAACATGATTTATGAAAATCAAGAAAAACTGAGTTGTCTGTTTTTGCAAATAAATTCTTCAATATTAATACAAATTTAAAATATATTATATGTGTATATGTATATATATATATGTTATAGTAATTTCAGCTCACACTAATGCACCTATACAAACAGCCTCCTGCGCCAACACGGTGCTATGACAACACCACGTATCCGTAACATGCCCGCTCCACGACACTAGTAGTTTCGAGACGTTTACCACCCCATTTTTAGAAAAAAATCCTAGGGGAAACACTGTAATTTAACAAAATATGTAACACTGTTCTAGTGGTTTTTAGATATTTTAATCCAAAAATCATACATATTGTGCCTTAAGTTTGGTCAAAAAGAGTCAATACCAAACACACAAGACGCCAGAATGTAACTGAAAACAACTTGCACTGACATGTCTTAAAATATGTCAGTGCCATTGTTTTGTCTCAAGATACACACCAGTAATGTATTTTTCTAAGGCACATTTATAAAAGCTTCTTAAATGCCCTAAGTGAACTACAGCCTAATCCTGGCTTGATCTAAGCCCTGTCTGTGAAACTAGGCCATATTCTATAAAGCAGCATTTCAAAGTGACCACATCTATACAATTCATGCACTGTATTTCATGTCTTCTGAAGTCATTCGATAGCTTTGTGTGATGAACACACCAAGAATCATTATTCATTTATAATCTTCACCTCCACTGCTGCTCTCAAACAAATATGGCCTCTGTGGCACAGGTCAATAGCATCAAATGTCATTAGTTTTAGAATGTCGCCAAATGCCATGACACATTTTGTTTGTACTTTCAGGTGAATCTTTGCCTCTAGCCACCTCCAACCAGATCCTTATCCGGTTTTCTTCTAAGGGTCAGTCAAGCTCGAGAGGTTTCCATCTGGTCTACCAAGGTAAGGCTGAGAGTTTCAATCTCTCTTTCTGTAGTCCCAGGGATATTATCCAGGGGTGTGAACTATTTAGAATTGAGTTGAGAATGCCTTTTAAGTGACTAATCTTGAATTAGTGTAGCAAATAGGTAACAGAATTTAGCTGAACGTAAATTTAAATTGTAATTAAATAATTAACTGCCGCTGAAGTGGTGGTTTCATTCAAATAATTTTGCAGTATGAATTACACATTTTTTACCTGCTTTTAGATATCAACATTTGAAAAGTCACCTATAGAAAGGAGCATTTGACAATTTTTTTTTTTTTTTTTTTAAGTTAACAGCACTGATTCAACATCCTGAAATTCTCAATCATGAATTGAAAAGGGAACCAAATATCACATTCTGAATTGTGCCCAAGCCTGCAATTAACTGCTCAAATGTTGTGTGTGGGATGTTCCTATCATAACTTGTGGTTATGTTATTTTGATTTGAGAGAGGCACTGTCGTCTGAATTGGGTGCTGAATTATTTAAACAATATGCCCATGGTCTTTCTATCTCTTTCAGACACACACTCACACACATTATAAACGATGCTGTAAATGTACTGTACCTATTCAGCAGCCATGGGGTCTCCTTTTAAAATGTGCTTTAGCAGCCCACCTCTTTCTCTATAATAGATAGTATGGTTTTAGGAGCTAAAGCAGCATTATTGTATTATCTCGCCTCCCCTGTGGTCTGCAGTCATACGCCTGTTCGTTTCCTGCAGTGTTCTTAATGGAAAAGTACAGCATCTTATGAATGTATTAAAAGTAGTGGTGTTCTGGGGCATCCCAACCAGCTGTATGCACTGTACCTACTGTGGTTCAAACTTAAAGTGCCAGTTTCACTAACAATCTGGTGCATGCATGTACAAACCCGATTCCAAAAAAGTTGGGACACTGTACAAATTGTGAATAAAAACAGAATGCAATGATGTGGGAGTTTCAAATTTCAATATTTTATTCAGAATACAACATAGATGACATATCAAATGTTTAAACTGAGGAAATGTATAATTTTAAGGGAAAAATAAGTTGATTTTAAATTTCATGGTATCAACACATCTCAAAAAAGTTGGGACAAGGCCATGTTTCCCACTGTGTGGCATCCCCTCTTCTTTTTATAACAGTCTGCAAATGTCTGGAGACTGAGGAGACAAGTTGCTCAAGTTTAGGAATAGGAATGTTGTCCCATTCTTGTCTAATACAGGCTTCTAGTTGCTCAACTGTCTTAGGTCTTCTTTATCGCATCTTCCTCTTCATGATGCACCAAATGTTTTCTATGGGTGAAAGATCTGGACTGCAGGCTGGCCACTTCAGTACCCGGATCCTTCTTCTACGCAGCCATGATGTAATTGATGCAGTATGTGGTCTGGCATTGTCATGTTGGAAAATGCAAGGTCTTCCCTGAAAGAGACGACGTCTGGATGGGAGCATATGTTGTTCTAGAACTTGGATATACCTTTCAGCATTGATGGTGCCTTTCCAGATGTGTAAGCTGCCCATGCCACACGCACTCATGCAACCCCATACCATCAGAGATGCAGGCTTCTGAACTGAGCGCTGATAACAACTTGGGTTGTCCTTGTCCTCTTTAGTCCAGATGACATGGCGTCCCAGTTTTCCAAAAAGAACTTCAAATTTTGATTCGTCTGACCACAAAAGAGTTTTCCACTTTTTAAATGAGCCTTGGCCCA
Source organism: Paracanthobrama guichenoti (assembly GCA_018749465.1). Lineage (NCBI taxonomy): Eukaryota > Metazoa > Chordata > Actinopteri > Cypriniformes > Gobionidae > Paracanthobrama > Paracanthobrama guichenoti. The sequence goes on along the minus strand of CM031961.1, from coordinate 27,087,297 downwards.
GAGAAAACGCCTGCGCTTCTGGATCATGTTTAGATATGGCTTCTTTTTTGACCTATAGAGTTTTAGCCGGCAACGGCGAATGGCACGGTGGATTGTGTTCACCGACAATGTTTTCTGGAAGTATTCCTGAGCCCATGTTGTGATTTCCATTACAGTAGCATTCCTGTATGTGATGCAGTGCCGTCTAAGGGCCCGAAGATCACGGCATCCAGTATGGTTTTCCGGCCTTGACCCTTACGCACAGAGATTGTTCCAGATTCTCTGAATCTTTGGATGATATTCAGAAACTCCTTTCTGATATTGCTCAACTACTTTTGGCCGCTTCTGAGAGACTCTTTTTATACCCAATCATGTTGCCAATTGACCTAATAAGTTGCAAATTGGTCCTCCAGCTGTTCCTTATATGTACATTTAACTTTTCCAGTCTCTTTTTTTTGGAATGTGTAGCTCTCATGAAATCCAAAATGTCATGAAATTTCAAAATGTCTCACTTTCAACATTTGATATGTTATCTATATTCTATTGTGAATAAAATATAAGTTTATGAGATTTGTAAATGATTGCATTCCTTTTTTATTCACAATTTGTACAGTGTCCCAACTTTTTTGGAATCAGTGTCCCAATATTTTTTGTATAATGCATTGCAAAGCATTTCTCACTTGGCAGGTGCTGTAACATCCTGAAGTTCTTCTAACAATAGTGCATTTATTTGCTTTAGCTGTCCCGAGGACCAGCGCAACCCAGTGCAGCTCAGTCCCGGAGCCCAGACACGGCAGGCGCACGGGAAACAACTTTGCGGTGGGAGCCGTGGTGAGTTTTGAATGCAGTGCAGGATACGTCCTGGAGGGGCCCAGTGCCATCGAGTGCCTGACTGTACCCAACGCTCTGGCCCAGTGGAACGGCAGCATGCCCAGCTGCATTGGTAAGAGCCCTATCATACATTTCTAGCAATGTTTTTTTGCAGACCTCACTCTCCCCTTAACTTTCACAGTCTTATCAATTGGATTAAAGGCAATGTAATAGGAGTAAGTTTCGTCCGTGTTCTTTGGAAATTTGATGAAATAATAAAAAATTGTTTTAGATAAAGTATCTTCAGTTGCTTAAGTGCTGCGTTCTTAAGTGTCCCAACCTCCTCAATGAGCACGGTTAGATTCACATCACAGCTCTGGTGGCTATCCTGGTGGGAAACAGAGCAAACAGACTCTGACTCCTTCTCTTCTTGAGAGAGAGCTGTCGCCAACAAACTCTCCCTGTGCCTAACAAGCAACGGCACACAGCTGTGGGCCAGCAGTCATGGCCTCCGGCGTGTCACACATCCACAAATGCGCACACTTGGCAGATGTTGCCGCAGGTACTCTGTGGGTACACACTCAGGTATCCACACGTTTGTGCAGCTGTTTACCTGTGTGCTTCACTGCAGCTACCAGATGCTTGACCACAGGAGCTGCACAAGGAGGAAGGTGGTGTCCTGGAAGATTACAAACGAAATAACCTTCAATATTGTAGGCTGTTTAGCGTGTTTTGACTTCTGTACCTGCTCTTTCATTGTTTTCTCCTTTTGTCTGTGTTGCAGTGCCATGTGGAGGGAATCTAACACAACGTATAGGCACTATTCTGTCCCCCGGCTATCCTGAGCCCTACCTGAACAGCCTGAGCTGCGTATGGAAGATCACCGTTCCAGAGGGAATGGGAATCCAGGTATGCTCTTCTAGCAACAATAAAACACCATGTTATGCCCTTTTATAAGAGGGCATAACATGTTTTGTTTGTTTTTTTGTTGTACATGTACATGTAACAACGACTTATATACAAAAGTAATATTTTTGAATGTTTTGGAAAGAAGTCTCTGCTATGAATGTGCTTCTCTGAGAGCACAGAGCTAGTGCAAGAAACTATGTGGTGAGAGACAGTATCAAAATATGCAATGCGTCAACACACTTATCTCTGTTTCTGTGATTTTTCTAGCACTGCCTGAATTTTTCAGGGGTAAATTCAGTTGTATAATGCCGCTATCACTTCCTGTGCAGCATGACACTTTTAAATGTGGTCACGGAAGAGCGTTTAACAAGTCTGCAATGCTTCAACTCTGTTACTTTTTTAACCATATCAATTTTTCATTTCAGTGCAGACCATAAAAGTTTAGATTCTAAGGGAGAAGGCAGTAATAATCGTCAGATTTTGAACAGTATCTTTACAGCCATCATTTCCTCCAGTCATACTTCATAACTCTATTCAGCATTACCTTCTTGGCACCTCTGCAACCTGGTTGTAAAGTGCTTTTTGAGATTATTTGACACATACTTTGAATGCCCGTCTTTCTAAGGACCAGATTATATATGTCTGGTCTAAAACGAATACATGTAGCCTTTGCATTTGCTGTTCAAAAGAACAGCATTTATTTGAAATATAAATCTTTTGTAAAATTATAAATGTCTTTACTGTCACTTTTGATCAGTTCAATTGTGTCTGGAGGCGTGCCGTGGGCAGAGCTAAAGAGCCACGAGCACACACACACACACACACACACACACACAATACATCACATTATCCCTGGATAACTTTAGATTCACTATACGTTTGTGTTGTTTACATTATATGGACTTATGTGCCGATTGCCAACAAAACACAGACATTTGATGCAGTTTCACTCACTGCCTTCATGTTTCAAATGAATCCAGCATCAAAATGGGTCTTGTTTATAAAACATTCGTCATCGAAATGCCGGGAACAAACAAACACACTTGCAGAACTCCGTTGCTGCCCCAGAAAAACAAACTGCATCCACTGTTCCCTTAACGCTGGGTTCTCTGGCTTTTGGCTTTGGGTTTGTCGCCTTTGGCTTTTGGCTTGCTCTGCCCGCATTGACACTATATGATAATTGAAATTAGCTGGATGACATCACCGTTTTCACCAGAGCGGCTATACAGCCAAATCAAATTCTGTTGCATTATTTTCCTGTTAACACTGTTAAGCTGCTTTGAAACAATCTGTATTGTAAAAAGCGCTATATAAATAAAGATGACTTGACTTGACTTTGAGAAGCTGAACAGGGTTATCTTTCCCTCACAACCAAAAACACACTTCTTTAGTGACATTGTTGATTTCATGGTCTAAAAAGAAAATGACAGCTCTGCCGCCGGCTCAAGTAACCCGCACAAAGCTCATTGATTAGCGTGCTCTTGCTCTCGCTCATTTGATGTGCCCATACAAGGAATTTTGCCCTTTATGATGTCATACATGGCCATACTTGAAAAAAACTTTGCGAAACTTGTACGGACCCTAAAGGAAAGTATTTGGCACAGAAATACTGTCATACATCCAACTTTTTTTTTTTTTTTTTTTACTTTGGCCATGTTTAGCATGATAATCCAACTCTTTAAGTGTAAATAAGTCAGAATGCATGAAATAGCATTAGACATCCCCTTGGTGAGATACATATACTGTAGTTTTGCACATACCTATAACAATTGTGGGTAACAGTTTATTTTACAGTGTCCTGTTACATGTAGTTAGTATAGTAATTGCTATAAATTGTGCATAATTACATGCAACTAACCCTAAACCACCCCCTAGTCCTAACCCTATAGTAAGTTAGTAATTAATTATTATTATCAGCACTTAATTATTTATAGTTACACTGTAACAGACACCTTAAAATAAAATGTAACCCAAACAAGTCGGTCTCCTTCACATGTCTTATGAGTAACAACATTTTAAATGCAGCTATGAATGGTGAAAGTAGGCAAGATGAGCAGTGGCAATTAGATACGAGTGAATTATTTATTTATTTTTTTCTAAGTAGCATCCGCATCCGCCTCTCCAGACATGCCTCACACTGCTGGATACAAATGTAATCAAATATAACTCTGAATCATGGGAGGAGTTCAGGACCACTTACTTAATTGCCTTTAACCGAATTCATAAACTTCTCGCTATAGGACAATTGGAACCATGCAGAAATGATTACAGCATCCCCAAAAGTAAGTGAGAAGTGATATAAATAGGTAGTGGTATGAAAGGAAAGAGGTGCAGATGAGGAGGTTTAAGAGATATTCCTATACAACTTATTATGCATATTTTCTCTGACTCTGTTGTAAGGCCTGGCGATATTTATTGAATATCCCCACATGGCTTTTCATGCATTTAAAATGTATTTAAACACAGTATATGTAGATAAATATTGCTGTTTATTACTATGCATTGCTAAGTTGGTGCACAAAAATAAAAATGATTTTAAAATTCTTCTTTGAGTTTTAGTGAACATTGTGGAAAACATGTCTTGATTATTTCTAAACAAGATTTTTGCTGTACTTCTTTTTGATAATGAAGTGCTTGTTTACAGTGGTTGAAATTACCTCTGATTGAAAAAGAAAAAAAAGGTAACACTTTATTTTAGGGTCCAATTCTCACTATTAACTAGTTGCTTATCATTCATATTATTAGGATATTGGTTGTTTATTAGTACTTATAAAGCACATATTACAGTTTTTCTCGATTGTTTACACACATTTTCATACCCTCAGAACTCATACCCTCAGAACTCTACACACAAATCAAAAAACACACACACAGTGTTCAACACCCCTCAATTCTCCTGCAAAATGAAACTTTACATTCAAAACAATTTCTTCTCAAAATGGTATTTTGTTTTCAAATGACACACACAAACCATCATATGAATAGACCTTTATAAGAACCAGTTGAACACTTATGTACTCACTATGGAAAACACTATGATGAATGGAAAACACTTTCTCTCCATTCATCATAATGACTTAGCTAGGTCTTTTATTTTTTGGTTCAGTGTTACACTTACTACAGACAGTACATACATAAGTGTGTTGTAAAATATTTGAGAATATTGTTTTTATACTCAGAACACACAAATACACGGTAACAAATATATCTTATTTTTCCCACAAAAACAATGTACACAGTGTACATTCAAACCAACACAAAGTTGCACATACAGTGGTCTATGTACAAAACAACAGAAGAATTTACTGTATACAGTTACAGTAAAAACTGTATACAGTATAAACTACGCTGCTCCAAAACAGAAGAGCTCAGCTGTTGCTCTTTTATGCTAAAGCTCTGTTTGCTAATTGTAAAACTGTGTGACAGGTGTTTGCCCATGTGATGAGTCAGTGTGCATATTTGAATGGCGGAGTGTTCCTTGTGAAAACAAGAGATTTTCTGCATGAAAATTGTGCCAAATGCAGAGAATTGAGTGTAGTGTTTTGAAAAAAGTGTATTTTAGAACTGCAATTTGAGTGTAAAGCAGGAATTGTGCTTGTAGTTTAGCAGAACTGGTTCAGGCAGTCGGTGCATGAGTTACATGATGTGGTCATTGTGTCTCAAGTACCAGTATTTGTGTGTAAACAATTGAGAAAAACTGTAATGTCTTATTCTGCATGACCATATTCTACATCCCTTAATCCTACACAATACCTAAACTTAACAACTACCTTACTTACTGTTAATAAGCAGTAATTAGAAGTTTATTGAGGCAAAAGTCGTAGTTATTTATTTATTTATCTTTAATAGTGAGAATTGGACCCTAATCAAAAGTGAGACTGAAAAAAAAAACCTTTCATGCAATTTCAGATAAAATGCTTGTGTATTAAATGCTGTCTAAAAATATGCCAAAAAGCATCAAATATTATCACTAAACAATTTCGTTTCAGGTCTATTACCTCGCGCACACTACTTTGATCTTTAGGTTTGGGAAAGAAGTGTAGAAGAGCTCTTAACTGATGCTATAGGGTGGATTGATGGTGTGTTTTCATTTTGTGTCAGACAGAGCACTCATGAAGTCTGGATATCAAACTAGAGACCCCCACCCCCACCCCCTCATGAAATTTCCAATTCACTATGAAGCAAGCACAAATAAATGTGCCATTTGACGGCAAGGCTATCAGATGTGACAATCTTCCAGCGATAGCCACAGTCATGCCACTGTGACCAGCCAATTTCTAGGCTTGTTTGAGGCTGGGGTGGAAAAATAAATCTGTACCAAAATATTTATAGGGCTGAACATTGGAAAAAATGTGTGAACAGCATAGACAACAAATGCAGAAGAATGCCTCTTGATTTGAAGATGACATTTGAAACGTTATGTAACGCATCATATTAAGATATCTTTATTTGGCATATTCTTGTAACTTTAAGATGATACACAGGACTCAAACTTTAAAGCCTACCATGTCTGATAGCCAAGTGCCTGTAATATTTTTCAGTGCAATCCACTGATACTCACAAAGAAGGAAGCCGCTGTTTTATTTCCTTTGTTCTGCTCCTTTCTCTCAGATTCAGGTGATTAGCTTTGTGACAGAGCAGAACTGGGACTCTCTCGAGGTGTTTGATGGGGGTGACAACATTGACACCATGCTGGGGAGCTTCTCAGGTGGGCTGTGTAATACTTCTATAACTCAGTTCATTACATAAACACACATTGTCACAGTAATCGTGTTGTTGTTGCTTTGAATGCTTGGAAGATTCCTCAGTGGAGGGCTGAGAGAAATGCACTGTTTTGTCTTTGTTAAGAAATGTAGTTTTGCAACAATTTTTAGACCACAATATGAAGAGTTACTGCATTTTTGAAACGGTTTATAGATCATAAAAGTGATTCTTTATTGTTGCTGTTGTGCATTTGGGTTGCATTATGGGAAGCAGAAGCTACTTACACAGTAGGGAAGGCATATTTTTCCCTTTTATTGGCACAAAGACCAGGCACAAATGTTAAGTGTCCTAGAGAGAGATAAATGAATGATACATCCTAAAATGAAGAACAAAAGAGTACAGAGGGAAGACAAATGAGTCAATCAGATCCACACACACTGAGCCATATGACTAAAACAGTTGTATAAATTCCAGATGAATGAATGCATAACGATTCTCATCTGCATTGGGCTTTTAAAATTGAATACTTGAAGAAAAAAGTATATTTTTATTGTATGTCACTTGGCATGTATGCAACAGAACACAATGTAAATGTGAAGATATAAAACTTGATATTCAGACAGTTGTTTTGTATTCCATCATAATGTTTTGAAACCGAAATGTTTTCACTTACCTGGTGAAAATAAATGCTATGATGTTTGGTTTGCAAATTTGCTTAAATCCCATCTCATATAAGATGTGCATGATGTAAAACATTGTGTGGATAATCTTCCATGCTATTGCAGAAATATCTTACATTTCTTGCTACAATTCCATTCATGTATAAAATATGTCAAGGACACACTGATTCAACTACATAATCACAATATGCTAACAACTTCTTTATTCTGCAGGTACAACAGTCCCAGCCCTCCTAAACAGCACCTCTAACCAGCTCTACCTGCACTTCTTCTCAGACATCAGCGTCTCTGCAGCCGGTTTCCGTCTGGAGTACAAGAGTAGGACATCTGTTGCGAGTCCTGTGCATCTGGACTTACACACACATCTCTAAAAACTCAACTAGCTTTTGCATTCAGCTTAATTCCTCTTTTTATTTGATTCATTGTCTCGTTTTCTCTCGCAGCGGTGTCCCTCACTAGCTGTCCTGAGCCGGTTATACCCATGAATGGCTTCAAAGTGGGCGAGAGACTACAGATGAACAATGTGGTGTCATTCCAGTGTGACCCTGGATATACTCTGCAGGTAAGAGTGAACTTGCCAAAAGTTGGACAAAACATTGGACACATTACAGCAGTGGTCACTGATTTTACATTAGCCGTCAAGTCGCGCCCCAACATGTTTCTAAATTGGTTTATTGTTCAAAGTATGTCTCTCGTTAGCCAATAAATCACTGCTCAATAACACTGTGTGGTCAGAGGAAACCATGATTAGTCTTGACTGAGAGCATGTTACTCAGCACCTACCTAATTTGTCTAGCTTCTACCAAAATAAATGATCTTGCACCAAAATACTGAGACGGAACATTTTACATCAACAACAAACAAAATGGGAAGCATTTTCTTCTGGGAAACCTATTTATTTTTCTATCCAGACTTTTTATATTATATACTGCTAGTAATGCCAAGGTTATAGGTTCAAAAGTGATGTTTTTTTTGTGATAAGTTGTTGGTTGGCGAGATGGGGGCTGAAGCAGTTTAATAGTTTTGCCAATGCCCTTAATGATCAACTGCTATTCTGCGTCTTCCTTCAATCTATTTCAAGCCAGTTTTAAATGTGTTGTAGCATCTGCGATTAGTAGTAGCTTTGCCTCATAAATGTGTGTGCAAAAAGAACACTGTGATGTGCACAACCTCAATGTTACTTACATTCTAGAAGTTTATTGCAGACTAGGTCGAGACTTAAAACATGAGTAGGGCGATGAGCTTCAGTTCTGTAGTGTGCGCTCCACTTAAAAAACCAAAAGTCATGATGGTCCAAACTGTGCAAGTAAGAGTGTGGCCAGAGTGAATATTGAATGAATGAAGGAAAGACTGAAAAACAAACAATATTCCTTATTTTTTTTATCTTTGCAGGGAGTCTCCCATATCTCTTGCATGCCAGGGCCTGTGCGCCGCTGGAACTATCCGCCTCCTCTCTGCATCGGTAATAACTTCTGTCATCTTTTATTCATTTATTTCTTTTCTAAATCCCGGCTTCTGCAGATTTATGAGTTCAGATCTCAGTCCCAAATGGTACAGAACTACACGGGTACTTGTGTCCGTGGGTACAGCAGCCCTAAAAAGTACTCGGGCACTTAAACCACTTTTAAAAATGCATGAATTTCACTGAATTAGGTAACAAATTATCAAATAAATGATGCCACAGTGTTTCACAGAACTAACTTCTGAGCCATTTATGCAGTTTTATACTTTTATCCAGCTGTCCCAAGCTCATTTTTAGTTAAAGTATGAGGTCAGTTCACACAGATGTCCTAAGAGTGTGTAGTTCATCACGTTAACTTTGAACATGATCCAATTTGACAAGTGTGCTTTTGCAATCTTTCATAAGAAACTGCTCTTTGTTTTTTTTTTGTTTTATTTATCTAATGCAGTGAAAAGAGCAAGGATGAAGAGTCTTCAGATGATCGACATAATAGCATCACGTTTATTTGGGGGAAAAAAAGCTAACATCCGATTAGATCCCTATACTCCTGCTGTGATTGGCTGAGCTCTTGAGATGATTCATTGCTTGGATGGTCATCAGCAGTTTCTTGATTCCTGCTGCTTTTTCAAAAGCACAGAACATATTTTTAACCCCTTCATTCTGGATCTAAAGCTTTTGTAGCTTTGCTCAGGAGTCTCTTTGAGTCCAAAGCCAGGGCTTTAATCAGAGAGATATTTGAATCAATCAGTAGTTTAGATTCAAAGCCTCAAGAGGAGGAGGAGATAGAGCATACGTTTTCACCGATATGAAAAGATTGAAGGCTACAGAGGTGCTCGAGTGGCTTTTGATAGCTTTGGGAAGTGAATTGGCCTTTTTAATAAATGAAAGACTTGTTTCCCTTATGATGTCAATAGAAAAGCTAATGTGTTACATTTCTTTATTCGGCACAAAGCTTTCAGGGTCAGTGAACAAGGTAGACGGCATTGCTAAGCAACATGAAACGTCAGTCGACTTGAAGCCCACACAGGCTGTCGTAAATGTCACATTACATCGCATGTTTACATGCTCTTTCACCATGGAGATTTATTTTTCATTTTATGTACAATTTGAGTGAAAAGTTAAGGTTTTTCATATTTTCATGCTTCCATTAAAAGCACAAATTACTTATCACATATCACTTAATACATATCATTTATAAATTAGATATTGTGTATATATTGCATATTATATATACTGGATTGTCAATGTGCTCTTAGACTTTTGGATCCCTCTGTATATTTAGCAACTATTATTTGCAGGTCAGTGACAACAATTTTCACTTTCGGTCATATTTATATTCCCACCAGTCAAAAGAAGTGGAAATAGCCTGTTGCTTGCCTCATATCATTCTCTAATAATAGCCTGACAGCTGTCAGCTGTTTTTATTGGCCTTTAGAAGTACTTGAACCTTGAGCACATCAGGTTTGGTTTATATCGCAGTATGTGTTTTCGACAAATGAATGTTTCTAATACTCTCCCCACTATTTTTCCTCTCAGCTCAGTGTGGGGGAATCAGAGAGGAGATGGAAGGCACCATCCTCAGCCCTGGTTTCCCAGGAAACTACCCTAGCAACAGTGACTGCACCTGGAGGATTTACTTGCCAGTCGGTTACGGTGAGGACACAGCAGAATGAACAGATGCTATTTAGAAAGAGTTCTAGTTTAAGATGAATTGGCTAAAACCGTTGATTCTAACCATGATATTTAACTGGTTTGTTATGGAATGTCACCAGAGACAGAATGAGGATGAGGCAGAGCACTCATGGAAAAATTAATAGGAGACATCTTGTCCCCAATATTGCAGTTATAGAAATCAAATTTCCACCTTTTCATTACAAGAACCAAATAACATTTTTTTATTATTTCATTTTTAGCATTGAACATGCATGCATATTATCAGGACAAGCCTGAAATGCATTTTTAGAGACTGATTGTATTGCTCATTTGAAATGTATTTAGAACTGTTTTAGAGATTTCAGTCTTTCTCCATTCAAGTAGCTAGGAGCTGTTATTGTATGCCTATTGCCTGCATAAAAATAGCTGTTATCAAGATGACTGGGATGGCATGGGACTTTGACATTACATGTTTTATCACCCAAACAGGGGCTCATGTGCAGTTCTTGAACTTTTCCACTGAGGCCAATCATGATTTCCTGGAAATTAGGAATGGACCTTTTGACACCAGCACAGTGATTGGTAGATTCAGTGGGCAGGACATACCACCATCTCTTCTAACCACCTCCCATGAGACCACTGTATATTTCCATAGTGATCACTCTCAGAACAAGCCTGGCTTCAGATTTGATTATCAGGGTAAGGAAACTAAAAAAAGAAAGGCTGAAAAAAGTTGACCATTTTACGCCACATTCTGTTGTAGTTAGTATTGTTGTTGCAATTCCTTTGCGCATGTATTTTCTCAGGAACCTCAATTTAAATGTCAGGTTCAATACTTTGCCTCGACAATCAGTCAAGATAACGAGTAAACATGATAGTGACCCGGTCTCTCTGCATAAAATCCATCAGGTATAAACTGCTTCTGATGCCAGAATCCAAAATAGAATATGAGTCCAATGAGTGAATTCAAAATTGTCATAGAAATAGCCTGTTCTAAGACGGATCCATGAAAGCTATCAGAATTTACACTGTAATGCAATGACAGTTTGCAGTATTGAAATGACTTGTGAAATCAGTATTTACATAATTATGTGTACATTAGCATATAAATCAAGCATTATATCCGGCAGTATAGCCTTTTGCTGAGCTTTGTTATAGAAGATGCTCTGATCCACATAATTCAATTTCTTTAGTCATAGTCATTCTGTCTGAAAGCTTCAGCGTATTTCCTTTTGTGTCTATGAGATTTGAAAAATAATTTGGCAAAACTTTGCATAATGGCGCCAGACTCAGACAGAACTAATGAAAAGAAATGCATATGAATTTTTATTTCAAAACTTTTCTTCAGAATGACTTTAAGACATAATTAAGAAAAATAGACAGAAAAACGGAGAAACACAAGGAAAGCATCTTAACTCAGGGACGAGATGTTGTGATGTAAGTGTGTTCTGGTGCTTTTACTGCCTGCAATGGACATTGTTCACTTGTTTGCATTCCCATGAAGTTCAGACCTCCATAATTGAAATCTGAGAAGAAAGTAAAATGGCAGCATCTGTCATTTGCCAGAGCTTTGATTGCATTTGCTTTGAATCAAATCCCAATGCTTTGTTGGTGTTCAGCAATCAGTTGATTCCATGCATATGGTTACATGTTACTTGGTTTGGATTGGTGCTTGGAGCTCAAGCGATCATTTTTTAGATGCAAATTCATTTCTCTGAGGTGTCACAACAGATGCACTTGTCGTGGGCTCTGCTTTCTTCTAGCAGATTCAAAAATGAATCATACATATCCTTCCCCTATGTTTCATGTAGCAATATGCCTGTCTTTTCCAGCCTATGAACTTCAGGAGTGTCCTGATCCTGAACCCTTTCACAATGGTGTGGTGGTTGGGGCTGGTTATAATGTGGGTCAGTCCATCTCTTTTGAGTGCTATCCTGGGTATCAGCTGATGGGACACTCCATTCTTACCTGTCAACATGGCACTACACGCAATTGGGATCATCCGTTTCCTCGATGTGAAGGTACAACCCCCTCCATTTCCTCTCACACATCAGTAAACATCTGGTGCGCTTATTTGCGCTGGTGTGAGGACTTATTTTCATTGGTGTGGTTTTCATTTAGCAACCAACCTTGTTTCATGTGTCAGATGTAATAAATATTGTCTGATAAAGAATTTATATGTTGTAGGTATACATTGTCTAAGTTAGAAATTGGAATATAACATTGCAAAAAAAAAAAAAAAAAAAGGTAACACTTTGCTTAAAATATTTAGGTATAATTCATTATGAAGATTTTTATAAAATAAATGCATTATAATATTTGCAGATTCCTTTTACATCTAAAATTGGTTGTTTATCATGTGTTTTAATGCATCATTCTTATTCCTAAAGGTGTAACAATTAATAGCTAAGTATTACAATGTATTCTAACTGTGGTTACAATTATTCATGTTGTGCATTACGCAGCACAATTAATGCATTAAAAATACTTGCATAAATACTACATAAAGGTCTGAAAGTGTTCCCAAAAAGTTCTAAAGCGGTAGTTCACTCCAAAATTAACATAATTTATTCATCATTCCAAACCTATTTTTTTTCCGTAGAACACAAATGGAGAGGTTTCGCAGCATGTTCACATAGCTCTGTTTCATACATACTATACAAAGTATATAAACAAATATTTGTACCTAACTACTGGCAAATAATGTATTCTGTGTAATTAATTATTAGCTTTGTTCTACCCATTATCACTCCAGCTTTAAATGTGGGTCAAAGAGGGCAACTGCATGTAAATGCATCCCAATAAACCATCCCTCCAGACTCAATGGCTCCTTTCTAACATCTCCTCCAAGGGGGTGATGGGAAAGGAATCAAGTTTATCCTTGACCCACATTCTCATGCTCATTTTTTTTCCTGTTGTTTCAATGGGTTAATTATGCAGTGAGTCACGAGGTAGCATATGCACTGGGGATGCTGAATGCTCATGTGGGAATAAAGATGCTCCAGGGAGGTACTCAAGGGGCTGACATAGCATTTGCAGCCTCGTCGCCTTACTCAGGCACCGGTGCTTTGCCCAGCATCGCTGCACAGGTGAACCCACAAATAGAAGCACACATTATTCATCCACTCTGTGTTACAATACTTCACACAGTGAAAAACTTAGCATCAACCTGGGCCTTGTTAAAACACTCTTGCAGTGTGCATTATTGAATTTGTAGTAATCGAGAGCTCTGGTGTGACAGAGTGAAAAGGGAAAAATGATGCTGCCACGCTGTGTAATATGCACACTGTCAAGACGAAAGATGTGACTCTAGATAGATAGATAAATAGATAGATCGATAGATAGATTGATCGATCGACAGCTAAGAGTACCAAAAAGTATTAAAGATTAGAGTCCCAAAAAACATGAAAGATTACCACATTCTTTTTTAATGCACTTCAAGCTGCCTTAATGAGTATTTTATCATTTTATCCGTATAGTAAAGTCTTCACCTGTAGTAAGACTATATAGTGTTTCGATAGTGCATTGCTTTAGGTCAAAGAATTTGGTGACTTTTGGTTTTTTGACGCATGAGATGTTTTCAGTCACGAATGATTAGAGCTGGCTAATTACATTTTACACTGTAATGCACTTTTCTGGCTGTTTTAAATTAAATTGAGGTAAAATCAGTACTCAAGTAAATTTAATTTCTTTCCCAAAAAAAAAAAACAACAACTTACTGACCCCAAACTTTTAAACGGTAGTGTATAATGTTACAAAAGCTTTCTATTTCAGATAAATGCTGTTCTTTTGAACTTTCTATCCATCAACGAATCCTGAAAAAAAATGTACACAGCTGTTTTCAACGCTGATAATAATAAGAAATGTTTCTTAAAGCTGCTGTCCGTAACTTTTTTTGTGTTCAAGATTTACAAAAGTTATATAATGAGAATGTACAACATGAATCCATTTTCCCAACCGTGGTTTTGTCTTACCCTGAATCATTATGGTACACTTATGATAAGTGTTTATATTGGGACTATTTCAGACCGGTCTGGTAGGAACCGCTGCGGAGGAGCACAGTCCCTGCGTGACTCGCCATAGACATAAACAGAGAGAAGTAGCTCCGGCTGCAATGTTCTTCCGCAAGACGCATGAAGTTCTGTTTATTAACCGCTAGAGTGCAAAAAGTTATGGACTGCAGCTTTAAGCAGCAAATCAGCATATTAGAATGATTTCTGAAGGATGATGTGACACTGAAGACTGGAGTAATGATGCTGAAATGAATGTTGCCATCAAAGGAATGAATTACATTTTATAATATATCCATATAAAAAAACACATTTGGAATTGTAATAATACTTCGTAATATTGCTTTTTTTTTGTTTTTTTGTTTTTTTTTATCAAATAAGTGCAGCCTTGGTGAGCAAAAGAGACTTCTTTTAAAAAAGATTTCAAAATCTTACCGATCCCAAACTTTGTACTTTACAACCCTACTGCCCTAGCTATCACCTACACATGCTGCCACCAATAGTTCATGCCCAGAGTGTCATGTACATAGATTTCCTCTCCCAGGCATTAAAAAGCTGATCGATTTTCTCTTCCACTGTCCCACCTGTCCATATCAGCCAACTTGGTCTGTCCTCCATCTATGGCTCCCTCCTCTTTTTCAGTTCACCACATTCCCACATTCCTCCTATCCCCACTCACCACTCAACTTTTTTGCCCAATCGATAGTGTCACCATGCATTTCTGCTTGATAGTGTGGCATGTTTTTTTTTTAATCAATGCTGTGATCGATACTTCATTTAGCAAGTAAGGTGGTGAGAGAGAACACACAGCACCGGGGATTAACATAGGCAACCCTCTCAGCATTCCATCGGAGACAAGAGGAAATGAAGGAGGAGGAAAGAGTGCAGAAAGAATTGAAGAAGGATAGAGAGGGCGGGAACGAGTGGGGAGGGATGTGGGGACGGAGAGACCTTGGCGGTGCAAAATAACGCTGAGAGTACAGTCAGAGTGAGAGTGTATTATGACTGTCCTTATGTGTGCGTACAAGTTGTGGGCCTATCTTTATTTCGTCAGCCGAATCCCATTGATTATTTCCCCTCCAACCCAGGGGCAGCAGCAACATGGGATCAGCAGGAGCAGGAAGGGGATTTGATTTCATATGTCTGGGGTTCATTTGAATCATTGGAAACATGGATACATCTATATAAATGCAAAGCACTGCCTGCAAGAGGGATTTCTAAGATGGAGTCGGACAAGGACAGTGAACTACTGAGAAAGACTGAGTGGTGTTTTATAACCCAGAAGGGATTTTCACCCATGTCGCCCTGCCCCTATTCTGGGTTCTGCTTTCTCCACCTATCTGCCAATTCTGCTTTCTGTGATGGTGTTTCTTTAATCTTTGGGTTCTAGAAAAACTGTTAAAGGTCAAATTTATTGGGTATTTTTTCCAATTGTATATTTTCATTTTTGCCTTCTAGTGCCCTGTGGAGGTAACATTACATCAGACAATGGCACTATCTTCTCTCCCGGTTACCCAGAGGACTACCCCACTTCTGCGGACTGCAGCTGGCTGATTACAGTGGCACCAGGCCTGGGAATTCGTCTTAATTTCACCCTCTTGCAAGTCCATGGTCCCCAAGATTTCATCACAGTCTGGTGAGTTGTCCAACTTCCTGTAGTGATTATGCTTTTACAACTTGCTACTTTCTCTTTCTTTGTTCATCACTTTCTTTTCTGGGAGGGAACATATTTATAGCACACAGACTGGTGGTTAATTTATGGCCTGTATGTACAGGTAGGACTTTGAACCCTGCCACAGGGTTCCGCTTAAAACGTTAGGGCACAAGTTGCAAACTAATCAGACACCACCTCTAAATTCATTGAATCTTCATTGAATCTCACATTTCTATTTGGATTGACTGAAGCATTGATATTTTGGTTCCCTACTTTTCTTGAAGCATTATCTACTCCCTTACATGCAGGATTCATCCACTTCAACTCAAACTAAAGGTACAGTATAACCAGAAGAGTCAAGAAAAGCTCAGTCAAGACAGCTTGGCCTCAGTTCAGTGAGCCAGCACTCCCTTTAGCCAACCAGATGCTTTTCTGAATACACAAGACAGGACACAATCTGTAGCACAAGCTCAGATGGCCACAAACAGATGCTTTTAAAGCTGAATGGTCATGGTTAAAACTGGGATTAGGTTGGTGCCAAGTTGTTTCCTCCCCACTAGAGGATTGTAAAGATGAAGGTAACCCCCGTAGGTGATGTCCTTGTAGATGGTGGCTTTGGTTTCACAATGCCTTGACACAGAGGCTGAGTCTGAACTGAGCATGAAAGAACCGTAACATGCTCTCTAAGAAAGTGTGAGAGGAGTCTCTGAAATCAGAGAGGTAATCACAATGGCTAAAATCGTTCCTCAAATCAGTAAAGTAATCAATATTCTGAGAAACGTTTCTTTGATCTGAGTGTACATCTTCATACAACAAGGCATGTGGTGTTCTCCTGTCTCATTGAGAATGCAAGGTTAGTGGGTTTTATACATTTTAATTATGTGTCTTCAACAGGGACGGGCCTCAGGAAACAGCTCGCAAACTCGGAGTGTTTACCGAGGGAGAGCCCAACAACCCACCAAGCAGCACTTCTAATCAAGTTCTGATACGTTTCCGAAGCAATTCTGAGAAAGGTGGACTGTTCAAGATCAACTACCAAGGTAATTGGTCCAAGAGAAAGCTACCATTATCATTCCCATACATCCCAATAGCAGTTGCCTGATTGCTGCAGTCTAGGCCAAGATCAGAGTAGGTTGACTTGGAGTCAAAACTGAAACCATGGGGTGTGCGGACATCCGCAGACCCTCCTGATGATGAAAATTATGCCACACAGACAGTACTTTAAAAAGCCCTCTGAAAAAAAAAGAACTGATCCAACATCTACAATATAATGTATGGCTTTCAATGTAGAAAATTCTCTTTGGATCTAGCAGGGGCTAATGGGACCATTTGCCATTCAGCTAAACCCTGAACACACATGAAATTATCTTTTTTTGTCTTTACCTTCACAATGAGTACTCCAATGCAATATGAAATGTCTGAACCTGTTCTCTTTACCTCTCTGTCTTTCTCTCTTCTAGCTTATAGACTTCAGTTTTGTTTGCCACCTCCCATCATTCCTAATGCAGAAATACTGATGGCCAGTAAAGAATTTAAGATAGGTGAGTTTGAATTGATTTTACATCATTTACAATCTGATTTGTATGCCTGCTTGTGTGTGTTCGTGTTGGTGGACTCGGCCTGGCCCAGTATAAGTGGAACATTTTGAGCAGATACGCAGTCTGCCAGTTCATTTTCAGGCTTGAGCGCCTCTCATTAATAATGTTCCCAGAATAGCAGAGCCAGCCACACACACACCTCCTCCACCCCCCACTCCCACCGCTAACACCCCTCAAGAACTCACTTTGAGGAGAGAAAACCGCTCAGATGCCAGGGCTACCAGTCCCATAGGGCTGTGCTGATATGCTGACTCATTGCCAGAATTTAAAACAGAGGCTGATGTTGTATTGTGCTTGGTGCTAGAACATAGGTTGAGCATTTTGTGCAAACAAAATCGTGGGGAGGCCAGATAGAAGCTATTTTATAAATTAAGTATAAACTTTTATATTGTATATACATTTTTTGCAACACTTTCCTATAGCAGGTGATTTGAAGAAATTTAGCTGCCCTGAATAGTTCTTATTAGCTATTTGCTTATTTTTTTTGTTATTATGTAGCTGTCCTAGCAGCTTATATACTAGCCAGTCTCTGTGTGAAACTCCACCTCTCATGGGTCATCGGTGTTTGCATATAAATGTGTCTTTACAGTGTGTGGACACAACCACCCTACAATGATAAAAATCCATTCATTCCATTTTTTAATCCTCAAAAAGCCTAAACACTCTCAATAATCAAGTTGTTTTAATTTTCAGAGCAATATGATGTCATATTGCTCATGATCCGCCCACGGACTGTCACATTTTAGCACATTTCCGCCCTCAGCCAGTTGTAAACTGTCCGCCAAGGCAGCACTTCATGTGTCTACACGCCCCACGGAAGAGAGGGGTGGGGTGAGCAGTAGCTGATTATCATTTAAAGAGACATGCACCGAAACGGATCGCAGTGAACAGAGCTGTTTTTGAGGAGGTAAAAAGGGTGTTTTTTTTACACAAACATTGAGGAATTTTAACCTATGTTACAGACTTTACATGAAGACCCTAAAAAATCATACCAACTTGTGGAAAATTGGCATCTGATGACCCCTTTAAAAACACTTGTTTTGCTACTTAAATAGTAATAACAATCACATGAAATGATTTACTGGGTTGATCACATGTATAAATAATAAAGCAATCATGACTTCATTGGTCCTCTAATGATGAGTCACCAGCCTCTGAAATCCATTGTTAAATCAATGCACTGCTTTTCTGGCATGGAGAAAAAAAATGCATTCATTGATATTAATTGTTCTAAATGTGCTGGTGCAGGGTTGTTTGATCTCTCTGGAATGGAGCGTGTTTGTAGAGCCTCTGTCAGGGTTAAAACAGTTATGGTCTTTGGCACAAACCTTCACTGAATCACTGTTTTGATCACTGATTATCCAACACATCCAATTAATTCACTTAATTCAGTGATTTAACTAAGGCTGTTGTGTTTGGATGGGCGTGAAGGCATGTTCTAACAGCCAAAAACAAATTCCTAAATATGTATCTCAAAGAATGTAAAGCCTTTTTTTTTTTCTTTGCAAGCTTGTTCCATTATTTCAAGTGAGTTAAATGCTACATTATAAAACCACTAGGTGTTTTTGCTCCTCTTAGCTGAGTCACAGAGTGCCTGAATGTTTGTGTGGCAACAGGGAGATTTGCTTCAGAGATCTGAGTGGCCCTCAGGTAGCAGCCGATGGGTGTTATGAATGTAAACCATGCGGTGTGGCGCTTCCTTAATTACACTGCAATGCAGCGCCGACACGTCGAGTCTCCGTTTGACTCTCTCCTTCTACCTTTATTCTTTTATCGTCACTGTCAGCCATTAAGCGAGACAGTGAGGGGACGTGGCCTTCATCAAGTTGTGAGCGAGGCAACGGCAGGAATAGCCAGATGTTGCTCCTGTTGTTCTGAGCATTTCAGAAGTCCCTTGTTCTCCATAATATTACAGAAAGTGACATGTATCTGAAAGACAATTGATAAAGCAATGATGAATATGCGTTCATCTGTTCTCTCCCTCTCTTTCCACAGGTGATATAGTGCGCTACAGATGTTTGCCAGGATATCACCTAAATGGGAACAGCATTCAAACCTGTCGCCTGGGGACTCATCTTGAGTTTCAAGGACCTCCACCTTCATGTGATAGTAAGCTATTTCAGACTCCAGCATATGCAGTGTTTTGGTCTCCAGTATGGTCCTTTTCTATAGCCTAACCAAGTCTCTTAGTTAGCCAGATTAACAATAAAGACCAATCTGTTTGAGTTTTGCCATGAAAATGCTGGTCCACAAACTAAATCATCACCTAACAAGCCTAAATCAAATCCAATTGGACATCAATTCCAATTGAACCCCATTGACTTTCATTGTACGGGCACAAAGAAAGAAGAAAAAAAAAAAAGAGGCTTGAGAGCTTTTGAAAGAAAGTCAATGATAAAATAATGCAAGTAAAGTAAATGCTGATAGAATTTTAAAACCTTTAAACAGACTTTACTAAACAGTTCTATGTAAGTGTGCATCTTATACACTAATCATAAGCATTTTAAAAGACAATTCATTCTTAGTTACTTCCTCCCTCTGTGTTTTACAAAAGACCAGTCCTTTGGTTTATATGCTATAAAATCCACCCCCACTGTGTTGCAATGCATGATGGGTCTATTGATCATGATGGTTGGATCTGTGCTATATGACGCTTCATTATTGCTATTGGCTTAAAGGTGGGATGAAATACCTCAGAGCCTGTCAAGCAAACCCCACGAGAATGCTAAACGCTCATCTAACTTTCCTCCAGCTGCTTTTATGTGATTTGATATGCCATTTCCCATAAACTCCCTCAGTTCCTCCTCATTATGTTAGTCTCGCTATGCTCAGCGTAGGAGAATTATCTCTCTGAGCTCTCTGTATAATCTTCACTGTGTATAGTAGGTCTGACAAAAAGGCCTCTGTTGAATGCCCCAATATGTATACAGTGAGGTCCAGAAGTAGGGATCGACCAATATGGATATGGATTTTTTTTTTTCTCTCATCAGCCTTAGCCGATGACCGATACGGCTGCCGATGCTGCTTTTGCTCCCTCAATTTACATCATAAAAATGACACAATGATCATGATGATAACAAATGTTATGTCTCAAATTAAAAAGGAACATTTATTGTTATATTATTATATATTTTCATATATAAACGGTGATCAATTGCCATTACAATTATCTCACAGATATTTGCTAACTCAATGTTTTTAGCTTTTTTTTTCTGTTGTTTTTAACAATGGGGTAATTTTGTTGCAATAGCTTACACAGCACAAGGAAGCTTGATTTCAAATGATAAATTGAATTTTTTTTTAAAACTAATAAAATAAGAACAAAAACAAATGACTAGCAATAGCACAAATAAATGCAATAGAATAAAGATTTTATTTTTCAGGTATTGAGGTAAGAAACTGAATAAAGAAGCAAAGTACTCAAATTTAAAATAACAGATAATCTTCATTGTAAAAATGAAATGCAGATTAAAGTTAATCAGTCAAGAGCAGTAAGTGATTGTGTCCTTGTCTTTTATTATTTGAGTAACATTAACAACATAGAGAGCGTTTATTAGGCTGCCTGCCACTTTAAGACCTGATGCACGCACTGACCCAAAACACACTGTTCCTGTTACACGTTCTTCCTGAACAGTTTACAACTATGTTTACGTTAATACTCAACAAGATGGCCATTATGACATTATTTTTGAGCGTATTTGACCATAAATAAGCCGCAAAAAATAGCTAAATTTGGTGCTTGTATTTCAGCGGCGGTTTTATTATGTGTGTGCGCGTCGGATGTGAGCGCGAAGTCTGCGTGAATGACTGAAATGGAAATTCTCAAATGGCGCCGCCGTGTTCGGTCGCCGTTCAGGTCGCTCCGCGAAGACTGTGCTTTTATTTACTATTTTACTTTCTTTTACTCTCAATTTTTACAAACTTATCATCTGCATTGATCTACTACGACAGCAAAACTCTTTTGGACATTGGTTACCTCTACACTGGACTGTTTCAGGACACTTTCGCCGATCCTCTGTGGCCATCTGAGATTCTTCGGAACGCCGAGTTGAACAATGGACAGAGCCAGCGGCGTAGAACAAAGAAACACCGTGGGAAACGTGCTGGTATCCGTAACAGACTGAGGAAAAGGGCATTCAGACCTCCTCTCCGAGCATTCTTCTAGCAAATGTTCAATCCTTGGATAATAAGATGGACGATCTTAGAGCCAGGATAAGTTTTCAACGGGACATGAGAGACTGTAATATCTATTGTTTGTCTGAAACATGGCTCACGCCCGCGGTCCCGGACACAGCTGTGGCGCCGTCGGAGAACTTCTCTGTTTTTCGGATGGACAGAACAGCCGAGGCGGTAAATCAAAAAAGCGGTGGAGTGTGTTTCATGATCAACAAGAAATGGTGCGATCCCAGGAACATCACCATTCTCTCGCGGTCCTGCTCGCCTCATCTGGAACATTTAACAATCATCTGCCGCCCATTCTATCTGCCTAGGGAGTTTTCTGCGGTTGTCGCGACCGCCGTTTACATCCCACGCAGGCAGACACAGCGCTGGCTTTATCTGGCCTTCATGATGTTGCCAGCGGCGTCATAAACCAACATCCCGACGCGGCATTCATTGTCGCGGCGCGATTTTAACAAAGCAAACCTAAAGAAAGTCCTGCCAAACTTTCACCAGCACGTCTCCTGCCCCACACGAGGAGCAAACACACTGGATCACTGCTACTCTCCGTTTAAGAACGCCTATAAAGCGCGGTCACTTCCAGCGTTTGGCAAATCGGATCATGCCGCCATTTTCCTCACTCCCGAATACAAACAAAAGCTCCTCCAGGAACCCCCGGTGAGGCGGGAAGTTAAGCGTTGGTCACCCCACTCAGAGACCGCGCTACAGGCAGCTCTGGGCGATGTGGATTGGGACATGTTCGGCGAGTTCAGCTGGCGTAAGCGAGTTCACAGGCGTGGCGCTTTGCTTCATCAACACGCTTACAGAGCAAGCCACGCAAACAATAACAATAACGTCCTTCTCAAATCAGAAACCGTGGGTGGACAATTCAATCCAGCGGCAGTGAGCGCACGCACTGCTGCTTACGCGCCAGTCTCCATTCAGGGAATATGAATGAATACAGATCGTCCTGCTATGCTCTCAGGCGAGCAGTTAAAGCCATAAAACTCCGTTATAAAGACCGAGTGGAGTCTCATTTCCAACTCAACGACTCGCGGCGCATGTGGCAAGGTCTGAGGTCCATCTGCTCTTTTGGATCTAAATCCTCTGCAGAGGCAAGCGCTGATCCGTTGCTCGTGAACGAGTTAAACTCTTTCTATGCTCGCTTTGACTGTAACCGCGGCAACGCGGCTCCGCCAAGTGGCGCGTCAGAGGAATTACTCAGAGCAGCAACAATCACGTGATCTCTGTCTCGGAGGATGAAGTTCGGAGAGCACTCAAGCGTGTGGGCGTTAGGAAAGCTGCGGGCCAGATGGTATCTCAGGTCGTGTTCTGCGGTCCTGTGCTGATCAGCTCGCCGGGTTGTTTACATCTATCTTTAATGAGTCCCTCGCTACATCTGTGGTCCCCACCTCCTTCAAAAAAATCCACCATCATCCCTGTCCCTAAGAACAGTAAACCCTCTTGCCTAAATGACTATCGTCCAGTGGCTCTCACGTCTATAGTCATGAAGGTCTTTGAGAGACTCATTAAAAACACCATTTGCGCCTTCATTCCTGACACTTTGGACCCTCTTCAGTTTGCCTATCGTCCCAATAGATCGACTGAAGATGCCATCTCTCATGTCCTCCACTCCTCCCTCACTCACATCGACAGCAAAAGTGGGAACTACGTAAGACTGCTATTTATTGACTATAGCTCAGCCTTTAACACCATAGTTCCCACCAAGCTAACCTCCAAACTCCTGGATCTCGGCCTGAATCCTTCTCTCTGCCACTGGATTGAGGACTTCCTCACTGGCAGGCCTCAGGTGGTGAGAATAGGCCAGTCCACCTCCACCTCCATCACCCTGAGTGTGGGAGCTCCACAGGGCTGTGTCCTGAGCCCCTGCTCTACTCTCTCTACACGCATGACTGTTTGTCCACACACAGCTCCACCTCTATCATCAAATTTGCTGATGATACTGTTGTCCTGGGCCTCATTTCCAACAACAATGAGACGGCATACTTGGACGAGGTGGAGCATCTAACATCATGGTGCCAGGACAACTCTCTCTCTGAATGTTGGCAAGACCAAAGAAATGATTGTGGACTTCAGGAAGAGACAGCAACGGACATACCCCCTCATGATCAGCGGGTCACCAGTAGAGAGAGTGAGCAGCTTCAAGTACCTGGGAGTAAACATCTCCGAGGACCTGACCTGGACTGCTCACATTCAGACACAGGTGAAAAAAGCCAGGCAAAGACTGTACCACCTGCGCCAGCTGAGGAAATTCAGGGTTTCACCAGCTATCCTGAAAACTTTCTATTTAGGGGCGATAGAAAGTGTTTTAACTCAGTGCATCACAGCGTGGTATGGGAACAGCACCAGTCATGACCGCAAAGCCCTGCAAAGAGTAGTGCGCTTATCCGAGCGTATCTCAGGGTCAGCTCTCCGTCTCTGCAGGGCGTCTACACCAAACGCTGCAAAGGTAGAGCTACCAAGATCATCAAGGACTCTAATCACCCTGCAAACCCTCATTTCACGCTGCTACCATCTGGTAAGCGCTTCCGAAGCCTGATGGCCAAAACTGAGAGACTCAGGAGGAGCTTCTTCCCCAGGCCATCAGACTCCTGAACTCAGTCACTTAACATCACGTGACTTCACGCCAGGATAAACATCGATACACTGACATTGCACTGCACTTTCTGTTCTCGTTGTTACTGTGTAACAACCTGTTATAAACCTGTTTGCACATTATACTCTTTATACATTTGTTAACCACATATTTATAAGTCTACAGTTTACTCACTGCAAAGTCTACTTCAATTATTTGATTCCACTTTATCCTTATTTGTTACCTTTTTTTTCTCTTGACTTGATTATTTATAATTCTACAGATATATACATATATATATATATATATATATATATATATATATATATATAGATAGTACTTTTTTATATCCTATTTCTATTATAATTTCTTCCTTGTGTTTTTAACTGTGAATTTGCACTGTCCATGGAGCGGACCTGTTTACATTTCACTGCCGGTTGTATATTCTGTATATAACTGTGTATGTGACAAATAAAACTCTTGAATCTTGAATCTTGAATCTTGACTGGAATTATGCGCAATCCCGCGCCGAAATTCAGACCCGGTTACACAAGCACTATCTAACCAGAGTGAATGAGAGGAGGCAGTGCGTGTCCCTGTCGGATAAGAGAGCAAGAAAGCGCAGCTGGGATATAAAGGAGTATTGGAATCGTTTCAGATATTTCAATATCGACACATATTGAAATATCTATATTTTTGATAACACTAGTTTCCACTTTCAAAGTGCATGGCAATATTTCAGCTAAGTCAAACATGCATCAAAATATGCTCTGAAAGTTTAAAACTTGCCATTGTCTTGAAGAGCAGATTCCAGCAGTCTGCTAGTGGGGGAGGGGCAGTGCACGAACTGCAGCGTCTCCAGCAACACAGAGTTGCCTGAGGACGCCTGTCTGTAAATAATACCGGGAAAAAAGTATCAGCGAACGCAGCAGCCCTGTATCGCCCGATGCCGATACACGTAAAAAACTGTCTGTGACCAGTAGTAAAAATGCTTTTTTTACCATTAGTGAAAATTTTTTATTGCATTTTTGTCATTAGAAATTATAATCAAAACAATATTTATATAGAAGGTGTTCCCCCTGACTAAAGATTTTTCTAGTTGAATAGTAGTTGATATAGTAGTTGACCATTAGTCAACTAATTGCATGTTTATATTAATTTAATTACTTAAATATACTAGGGGCGAAATATATGCCTCACGCTCAAATGCATGCATAAAGCTTGCTGCAAAGCACTGGCAAAAGTAATGATTATGAATGTGTTGGAAAAAAATAGCAAAGAGACATTTTAATTATTTATTAATAATTCAATGTTTCTGAGTCAGTGTTGGCTGCAAATGTGAAGTTGACAATGCTGACTCGCCATCTCGGCAGGATAGTGAACACGTAATATCCATATGAAAGGTGTATTTCACTCTGTACATTACATAATCAGAGAGTATTTGTTTTATAATTGGTTTGTTTAAAATTAGACATTTCAAGCTTTCTATAGACATATTTCTTGTGTTGTGGAGTATTTTAAGTTGAAAAAAAATGCAAGTGATCGTGCCGGTGCCTTCATGTCATGCAGTTAGGGCAGTGATACATTAGCTTCCACACTCCACACAAACACTTGGATATGTGTCTAATAATAGTGCACATTTATCTAGGTTAACATTAGAGCGAGCGGCCATGTAAAGTTGCTACTTGCATGTTTCACCTGCGACGGTTAGTCGACTAAGCCTCTTGTAGTTGACTAACGTTTTGACTAAAAATCAGAATCTTTCAACTGTTTATTTACAGTTTTAAATTATATTTTGAATCCCAGACTTTCAGTGTGGTCTCATATTTGCGCCTCATCAAATATCAAAACAGACTTAAGCTATCCCTTCCTGTGTTTGGCCTTGTCTATGATGCAAGTAGAAAGAAATTGGGCTGTTTGTTTACTGGAAGCAATTTGTGGGCTGCATTGCAGCTGTTTGGTATAAAATTATTAAGGCCTGTTGAAAAAAGGCTAAAAAATGAAACTAATAATAGACATGAAGCGTTATTTTCAGCATAATCATGTCAGAGGCTAGGGTTTGGGACAGTGTGAAAAGGGAGGACACTTTTTTTCTTTTCTTTTCTTTTTTTTTTTTTTTATAGCAGGCCCAAACATGTTCCTCCTCAACCTTCATGCTGGAGTGCTTTCAGTAAACCTGTGTAATTCATCCTAACATTAATTTAGTTGTCGGCAGTTAATTGCTTCGGCTATATGAAAAGCCCCTTATACTGAGGGCCAACATAGCCAGCTGACACCCGCTCCATTTGGTCAGGGTGCTGCCTCTGGCTGTCAGTCACATTAAGTATGCCTGCCTCGTCAAACTCATGAGAGGGAAAGAGACAGGAAAGACAGAGGGGCTGGTGGAATGAGAGACAGAAGGATAGAGGAGGAGGAGGACGGTGATCTTATGCTTTGTGGTGAGCTCATTTGTGGAGAGAGACATATCTGATTTGAGGGTCAATCAAAAAAAAAAAAAAGACCAATTATACGAATGTGCTTAGTTAGGTTAACAAAACAATTATGCATAACTTGTTGTTGAACAGTGTTGAATGCATTACATTTACAATGAGAATTTGTATTTTATTTATTTTACATATAAAAGCTCCCGTAACAAAAATAAAAAGGTGATTTTTGAGAAACACCTTGAGAAATATGTCAAATCTGTACACAACTGATAACATAACAACGCATCGAAAATCCTAGCTCGTCTGCAGTGGTAAACTCTTTTCTCTTCTTATATATTGAAAATGGTAGGCATTTTTTTTTTTTTCTGAAGACACATAACAGACATCCTCATTGTTTTATTTATGCATAAATATTGTTATGTGAGGAAATGCATCACAGCAAATCCACTGTGGTACAGATTTGCCATATGGCAAACGTTCATATTTTCTGAAAAATTTTATTAGACATGATAGTTCTGTAAACAACAGCATCTAATTATCTAATCAAAGACGCAGCAAAAATTCCTGGTGTATGATAAATATACAAAAACAATGCATTTTGCAGTCTTGGAGAGGAAATCATATGTCATGTGGCTTAAAAACAGCTTATTATTTGTGTTCTTCCAAGTCTGCCCTTTTAATTCAAGAATGCAATTTGTTCTATAAAGTGAAGAGAAATGATATGTTGTCATGTGGCTACACTGTACCATAAAGTGGTAAAAGAAGAAAAAATAGAGAAATTACATTTCTATTTTCACTAATTTCTTAGTGGTAAGAGAAAATATAGTTTTAACCTTTAATAGGTCTCTCCTGTTGTTGACATCAAAGGCTGTGCATCCAATTAAACTGCATGGTATTTCGATTAAATGTCAAATTCATCTGGATAGCCAATATGGACAGACTATGTGATATGCTCTCACGTTCAAATATCAGCATTACGGATAAAGAAACCAGACTGCATTCAGTTCAGCTTCACTTAAAATAAGAATAAACATGGTTTGTGTGTAATGTACTTTTTGTGGCAATTATTGGTTTAATGTGATAAACATTGATCCTAATATAAGGATAGTTTTGTTTATGGTTATCCTGAAAATCAAGTAAAAGATTGAGCAAGCATACAGAGAGAAAAACTGAGGGATTGAAAGAGTAGAGAGGAAGGACAGTGATGGGTAGAGTGAACGCAAAGCTCATTGAGATGCAGAGGATATCCAGGCTGCAGGTGCACCCAGCTATTAAATCACAGCTCTCTCTCTCTCTCTCTCTCTCTCTCTCTCTCTCTCTCTCTCTCTCTCTCTCTCTCTCTCTCTCACATCTGATCTGTCACATCCTCTTGTTGGATACATCATACTGTCTTTCTTTCCATCAAATACCTCTCCTTACTACTTTTAGCTTTCCTCTGATATGAGAATCATATCTTCTGCAGATATAATCAGACATACACATGACGATGATGGCCTCATGCCAGTTTCTTCAAAAGAAGCCATGTGCTTGAGATTTCTACAAGGGCATGATGTATTATTATTTATATTAATTATATCAAATTATTAAACATTATTAGAAACAATTAATTACACTCACCTAAAGGATTATTAGGAACACCATACTAATGCTGTGTTTGACCCCCTTTCGCCTTCAGAACTGCCTTAATTCTACGTGGCATTGATTCAGCAAGGTGCTAAAAGCATTCTTTAGAAATGTTGGCCCATATTGATAGGATAGCATCTTGCAGTTGCTGGAGATTTGTGGGAAGCACATCCAGGGCACGAAGCTCCCGTTCCACCACATCCCAAAGATGCTCTATTGGGTTGAGATCTGGTGACTGTGGGGGCCATTTTAGTACAGTGAACTCATTGTCATGTTCAAGAAACCAATTTGAAATGATTTGAGCTTTGTGACATGGTGCATTATCCTGCTGGAAGTAGCCATCAGAGAATGGGTACATGGTGGTCATAAAGGGATGGACATGGTCAGAAACAATGCTCAGGTAGGCCGTGGCATTTAAACGATGCCCAATTGGCACTAAGGGCCTAAAGTGTGCCAAGAAAACATCCCCCACACCATTACACCACCACCACCAGCCTGCACAGTGGTAACAAGGCATGATGGATCCATGTTCTCATTCTGTTTACGCCAAATTCTGACTCAACAGAAATCAAGACTCATCAGACCAGGCAACATTTTTCCAGTCTTCAACTGTCCAATTTTGGTGAGCTTGTGCAAATTGTAGCCTCTTTTTCCTATTTGTAATGGAGATGAGTGGTACCCGGTGGGGTCTTCTGCTGTTGTAGCCCATCCGCCTCAAGGTTGTGCGTGTTGTGGCTTCACAAATGCTTTGCTGCATACCTCGGTTGTAACGAGTGGTTATTTCAGTCAAAGTTGCTCTTCTATCAGCTTGAATCAGTCGGCCCATTCTCCTCTGACCTCTAGCATCAACAAGGCATTTTTCGCCAACAGGACTGCCGCATACTGGATGTTTTTCCCTTTTCACACCATTCTTTGTAAACCCTAGAAATGGTTGTGCGTGAAAATCCCAGTAACTGAGCAGATTGTTAAATACTCAGACCGGCCCGTCTGGCAACAACAACCATGCCACGCTCAAAATTGCTTAAATCACCTTTCTTTCCCATTCTGACATTCAGTTTGGAGTTCAGGAGATTGTCTTGACCAGGACCACACCCCTAAATGCATTGAAGCAACTGCCATGTGATTGGTTGATTAGATAATTGCATTAATGAGAAATTGAACAGGTGTTCCTAATAATCCTTTAGGTGAGTATATGTGTGTGTGTGTGTGTGTGTGTGTGTGTGTGTGTGTGTGTGTGTGTGTGTGTCTCCAAGTGCATTATTTCCTTTTAAAATAATTTGATAAATATGACATATCACTATATTCTATAAAACCTATTTAGTTTGAATAAATTTTTAGTACACTTCAATAATGTTATTTTATGTCTAATATTAAAAAATAAAAATAAATACTATGGCATCATTTTAAGTTTAAAACCTTTCATATAAACAAATGTTATAAACTTCAGTAGTTTTAAAGCTGTTGAGATGATTGACTTTTCTCCAGAGAACCGTATATTCTCAAATATCAGGGTGGCACAACCGCAAACATGGCTCTTTTATTATTAATTGACAAGGTAATAACAGTATACATGATAATGCATCATCCAGAGGACCCAAATCATCCAGAGTGAAAAGTTTTGTAGAACTCTCTCAAATAAAAACTGCTAATTTCAAGTATGGGTAGGTTGGTACACTCTCCATGTCAAGTGGTATAACTACAGAATATACATACATTTATTTTGATTGTATTTATTACAGTAAACCAATAATTGTCACATAAAGTACATTACGCAAAAAACGTGTTTATTCTTATATTCACAATGAATTATTTTCTGTCTAGCCAAAGCCAATCATAGAGGCAGTCATATTTAAAAACCCTTATGCTGAAACTGATTGCTATATGCCTTCCCTTTTTCTCTCAGTGTTCCCCTCTCGCTCTTGTTTTTGTGTCTTATATTCGGAGAGAGAAAATAGATTGTGAATGCTGAGAGTGCATCACATGCCATTATGCAAATAAAGGGTAGAAGAATCTTACACGTAATGTGACTTCTTTTCTTTAAGCATATACAGTCTCTTTTGACTTTCTCCACACTTGAATTTTAAATGTTTATACTTAAATATACTGTGTTATATATAAATAAAATATGCTTTTTATCAGTGACGCACGGCATGTCATGCACACATCCTTGTTGATTTTGTTATTCCACCCTTCTGTCACCATGGTGACATGAAAATCCCAAAGCATATTTCTCTTGATGGCATTTAGGTGCTCTCTTCATTTATTTACTTATAAGACTAATATTATTCATCAATTTATAAATTATTTGCATTGTTTTTCTCCTATTCTTTGAATTAATATAAAATATTAATATTTTCATATATTATGCATATCCGTATATCCTATTATATTTGTCACTGCATGTATGTGAAAACTCACATTATACCGGACATGCACACAGTGCTACACTAAAGTGCACCTTTAGTTCATATATATGTGTTGATAGCAATGTCAGAGACCTTGTTTTAGACATTTAGCCTGAGCTAGCAACAGTAACCGGGGGGCGGAGCTTAGCAAATGATCAATTATGTGAAAACTGTACGCGGCAAACAAAACAGAAGCCTGAATGGCCTGCATTGATAATTTGCGTTTGACATTTATCCTTTTCCTTGACATCATGAAATGAATGCCGTATGTTACCATTTTTTGAATGTATATTCTTCTGGGGGCCATATTTGCAATTCATTGTCACGAAGGGTGACATTTTAAGTTGAAAATCCCTTTTTAGATGCCAGCCCGTCTCGTACAGTAGATAATCTTCAGCTGCCATTGTTAAAGGAGCAGTTTTGACATGCCTTCTCCTCTTCTGTCAGAATCTGCCACCAAAACTGTTGTTTACATTCAGCCTTTGACAGTCCATTTCAAAGTGGATTAGGGGATAAGGGCGACCTGAGCGAGTTAATTTCCGTTTGCCGCCATAGTGAAAGGCCTTGGATGATGAGGATTTTGTCTAGAGGGTCATGCTCTTCCCCATTTTGCTGGGGCAGAATGGAATTAGAGCGGTGTGATGGTAGAAATGTGTCAACCGGTAGATATTCTGCTTTACCGTTTACACCACTATATATCTGGGGTAAATATAAGCTGTTTTTCAATTTAGTCTGCTTTTAACCAAAGTGTTACTTTTTGCACTGATGGAACATGCACACTACAATTTAAAAGTTTATTCATATTTAGTCTTTAATATAAATATTTAGTATTTAAAGTCACTTTGAATTCATCCATGCATTTTAGTACATTCAACTGGTTCAAGTTCCATAGAATATATACAGATCTCGGCAGCCCTCAGCACAAATGACAAGAGTTCCTTTTATGTTTTGCAATATAAACTGATTTAAACATGAATACACTGACAATGTAAATATCAGGAATATAGCAAAGGTCTATAAATGTTATGATACATTAAAGGCCCTCGCAAAATACTTGTCATATCTGTCAGTTCCCTGCTTTATAATACATCTTTGTCTGTGTTATAGGTTAACAGCCAGCTTTCAAAGCACTGTATGCGGCGGCAAATAAAGATCCGTAACACCCACACTCACACTTTGAAGAATGTAATTTGTGAGCACGAGCTCCAGGATGCACAGATGTAGGTTATTGGGGGTGTATTTTTTACCTGAGCGCATTATGCTTTATGCAGTGATGATAGGCTCAAGCGGGCATCGATATGCATCCATGATAATGTTTGTCCTCCAATGAAACCGCATTCACATTTTATATCACCTCAGAGCCATGTAGCCAGTCCCAGAGCTTCTATATTTTACCCTCGTAAAGGAAACGTGTCAAACGGCAAGCAGCAAACCGTATCGCTCCTGCATATCCACCGAGCTCAGGCTCAGTCTCGACCAGAAACCACAAGTGTGATTTATATCATATCAATTCTCAAAGCATCTTTTTATAATTTAATAATTGTCACAGGAGCAATTCACTGGGCTGCGAATCTGAATGTAATTAAAATAATAACTTATCTCAGGTTTGACATGTAAAGCAGGACAGTGGACAGCATGCATGAAATGATTGCTTTGATTAACGTCCATCCTAATCTGTGCACAGACCCGTGGGCTTAAATGTTAGTCAATTAAGGTGCTAAATGACTGACTAAGAGGTCAACTAAAGAGGCCGAATATAGAAACAAAACTGTTTACTTTGGGTCATGTTGTTTACAGGGTTTAAGCACGCCACGTCTGTCAATATTCTGATAAACTGAGGTGAGCTGTGGGGTTAGAAGATCTCAACAATTCATCTGTCATAATAATCTCATGCAGATATCAACTCAATCATGAAGTATTCACACCAGCGAAGCTCTGAAGCAGCAGTGTGTTTATTTAGCAAGACAAGTAATAGAAAATCCATATTTCATATCTGAAACGTAAGTGTCGTAAATATTTGATAATAGCAATCCCTTCCTGTCTGATGCATACACGGCCTCTCATCCGTGTCATCTGCGTCATGTGGAAGAAATGAGACAAAATAATAAAATTGTGTCAGAGATGAGAGTTTATCCTTTTATGTTGTGATTTGTATTTGGATGCTTACTTTGTATTCTGACAGCTACAGAGAGAATAAGAGACAGGCTTCTGAGATTTGAGGGAAGCGGCCAAGACGGGCCACTGCATAAAGCCTGATAATTCAAGGTAAAAGCGTGGGGAAATGTCACAGCGGCCCTCTGAGGAATATCAATGACTGAGAGATGAAACTGCAGACGGAGACATGAGAGCCAGGCCGTACATCCATGTGAACAACAGTGATCAATCCTCTCAGTGTCACAACAGACTGGCCCAGGGTGCTTTGTGTTATCATCGACTTGAATTCGGTGCTTTACCATAGGCATGCACAAAGTGGGGACTGTATATTGGGCTTGAATTGTTGGGTGATCAATAGGCCGCACAATTTCTGTTGCATCTGAAGTTCAAGTGTCACGTTGAATGGAACTATAGATCTGTAATCCAGTGTTTTTGATCAAGGTTCCTTTCATGTGTTCCTTGGTCAATTGAGTATAATGGTTCTGAACGTTGCTTTGATGGGTAAGGGTTTGGAGAGATACTAGCGTTTGCGTCACTGCCACAGCTGATGTATGCATGTGTAAAATCAAAGGGACTCTGCCTGTAATAATGTATGGAGCTAAACTAGGTCTTGTCTGTTTTCCTCACAGTCACCTGTCCTATGAACGAGGTGCTGACAGCCTCCACAGGGATAATCCTGAGTCAGTCACCGGGCAGCAGCCTGCCGCACTTCGAGTCCTGTTCCTGGGTGGTGAAGGTGGATGTAGGTTACAACATCACTTTCACCATTGAACACTTTCAGACCAGCAGACAGTTTGACGAGCTGGAGATCTTTGATGGTAAGTAGATTTAGTATAGCTTTTCCTTGAGATCTTTTCCTCTGATTCATGTGATGATAATCATAATGTAATAATATAATAATAATAATAATAATAATAATAATAATTATTATTATTATTATTATTATTATTATTATTATTATTATTGTTGTTGTTGTTGTTGTTGTTGTTGTTGCTGTTGTTATCATGTACACTACAATTCAAATGTTTGGGGCCAGTGAGGTTTTTTTTCTTCTGTTCACCAAGGCTGCATTTATTTGATTAAAATTACAGTAAAATTAGTTGTAGTGTGAAATATTATTACAATTTTAAATAACTGTTCTATTTAAATATATTTTAAAAGGTATTTCATTCCTGTGATTTTCAGCAGCCATTACTCCAGTCTTCATTGTCATATGATCCATCAGAAATCATTCTGATTTGGTCCTCAAGACATTTGTGTCCGGTGTAGACACAGTGTAAGAAATAAAAATGGTTATTTATTTATTTACTGAGCCTAAAATGAAGCATAATAGGTGCCCTTTAATAATCATGTATGTATTGCTGTTGTTATGATAAGAGTTTGAAGATAAGATTGAATCAAGGAACAAACATCATAACAAAACTAGTTCAGACATGGTTTTTGCTCACAAAATCTATTTTTCTCCCCCTTCCAATATAATTGTTGATACACACTTCAGAGGCAACCTT
Organism: Paracanthobrama guichenoti; assembly: GCA_018749465.1. NCBI lineage: Eukaryota > Metazoa > Chordata > Actinopteri > Cypriniformes > Gobionidae > Paracanthobrama > Paracanthobrama guichenoti. Next base: position 27,052,968 of record CM031961.1, on the reverse strand, counting down.
GCTGTTGAGCAAGATAGACAGTTGAAGAGAGGCCAAAAGGGATGACCTTTGCTTTTACACAGTGAAAACCTTTTGTAAAAGGCGAAGGAAATTGCTTTAGTCAAAAGGGTTCTGTTTAGGGCCAGTCTTAGGTCAGCGGCTTTGCTGGGGTGAAAGTGATCCCATTTAGACTGAGATTACGAAGTGGATTACAGGTCAGAAGGGTCATCTCACACACACACGGAGGCTCATCACATTTTAGGCATCATTAAAGTGGCCCACAATCATAGCTGAGTCATGCTTTCCAAAGAAAGAAAGAATGATGTGAATAGGCCTCCTTCTCTTTCCTTGTTTCGAAACATTGCTATGTTAATAAAAATAAATGAAAATGCTACATATTACATAAATACATATTGTGAAACATGTTGAGTTAAACATATAAACTACTCAGTTCTACCAAAATTCATTATAGTACCTCAAATAATCTTTTATCTAAGCTTGATTAAAAAGCGGTGAAAGGCATGAGTAAAATAAAACGTTCAGTACTGTATATGACAGCTGGGTCTGCCTTTTTCTGAGGCTGACAAAGCGACTGTGCGACTCATCTGGGAGCAGTGTGAGCCACTCCTGAGGGGAGCTGGCATGCTCGATGCTGATTACAGTTTCAACTCCCATTGCGTTACGAAGCAGACTTTGCTTTTCACAACATGCCATAGCCAGCCAGATCACACCGGATCCCTTTACCTCCCTGCAGCTTGGCCCAGACACTGACATGTTGTCTGGAATAGACTTTAATACACACACACACACACACACACACACACACCCCTCTGGACTGAATCAGAGTTCATCTGATCTGAAAGTACCACCAGTGAAGTTTATGAACGGAGCCCTGTCAGTCAACATTAGCCATGAGAGGTGGAGAGGCTATGTTGTGACAGAAACACACCAGTTGTATCACTGCTGGCGATAAACATGTCAATTGAAGTTTGTAAGATATGTGGCTACTGATAGTGACAGAAAGAGGTACGAGTGAGATTTGTTTTTTTTTTCCTGCCATGATCAGTTGCTCAGAAAAGTGAAAAGCTCAATGCTCTGATTTGCTAAGATTACTAATAAGTAATGGACGACAATTTTCTTGTGCAACCTAAAAAACGAAAACATAAACCCATATTTATGGGTTATATTATTGTTGTGGTAATCGTTCCAAATTGCTGCTCATTTATATCTATGTTAGGTGATCCAATCAGGGCCATTTCTAAAATATTATTTTTCATTTTGGACCTAGTTTACACTGGATTTTAGGGCATTGTAGTATTGAGTTTTCTTCCTGTGAATATTGTGACGTGCATGTCACAATAATCCTCATTTAATTAATGCCCATAGAATGTATGCACAAAAAAAAAAAAAAAAAAAGGGTCAAGGTTAATAGTTTGTCAAGTTGCGCTAATAGTTTGTTGAAACTCACGGTTCTTGTAAGAGCCAGGAAATTTCTGAAACAAGCTAGAAGCGGTTGACCAATCACAACACATTGATCCAGCCGATCAATCAGAGCACTTTGTTCTTTTCGGAAGGAGGGGTGTCATAGAGACCAGAACTAAACAGAGTTACTGACAGACTGGAAAGAGAGGTGCTGTAACAATGTAAAAAAATACTGTATGTGAAAAAATAATTCAAGCATGAAAACCTGTTCTAGTATACCCAAAAACTTAAAAATAAATGTGCATTTAATGTTCAGAATGCCAAATGTATTCTAGATGTATTAGTTTTGGACCAGCTATACCTCATAACCTTATGCTTTATCCTGCAGGTCCATCAAGACAGAGTCCACTGCTCATTTCTCTGAGTGGGAACTATTCATCTCCCCTCAGTATTACTAGCTCTGCTAACAAGGTTTACCTTCACTGGTCCTTCGATCACACCTCCAGCCACAAGGGCTTTCGCATTCGCTACTCAGGTGAGCATTTTAACACATTATCAAAATTTGGAATTCACCAAGACAGTTTTATTTATATTTTATTTTTATTTTTGTATTAATAGATTCATAGCTTTGTATTTTGTTAGTGGTACTGTTGTTCTTCATAGTGTTCAGTGTATTTTTCACAAGCTATGAGTTTGAATTTAAACAATACTGTGAAATAATACTATTGCGTCCTCACTATCTGCATGCAAAAACAAATCTACAGTGTAACTAGTATAGTTCATAAGCAAATGACTGATTCAAAAGCTGATTCATTTAATGAATTATTCATAAACACTCATGAACTTACTCATCGGTTTGGCTTCCAAATGACAATCTAACAAATAAAATATGACTTCCCGACTGCCTAAATGTTTATGACAACTTACAGTTAAAGATACACATTCACAAACAGCCAATTATGACTCCCCGCTGCAAAAATAGAATTACGTAGGAAATACTGCCACAAGCTATCTAAACCTGATTGCACCGTTTCATGAGCAATGGCGTAATTCTAAATGAGTTATTACCCTGTAAATATTTAAAAAGTTTCCGTATGCTCCTAATCATTAGCGTTTCAGAAGAATGACTAATCACCCCTTTGTCTGGCTCATCAGAGTCCCTTCTCTCTGCATCAGCTTGTTTAGCTTTTTCTGCTCGCTCCTCGCATGATGGATTTTTGATATAGGGCTCTGTGACAGTCTGGGTTAGCAGCAGCAGCACACCTAGGTTTTCCTCCTCAATATGGTTTCCCTTCTGTAGCGATACCTTGGTGGGACAAAAACAGATGGTGGGACAGACTCAAAGCTTCGTTCGGTTTTCTTTCTCAATCGATCTTTTATCTCCACAGGCTGTTGCTTCATCAACTGTAGCAGCTCGTTGCACTTCTCCTCCTTCCCTCTTTTCTTTGTCTTTTAATTTTTGACCTTTCCTTCCCACCATCACCTGTATGAGGTTTGCTGAATGACTCAAGAAACGGTGCAGGTTAAAGGTTGAAAGTTGACGGCATTAACTTTGCAATTTAGAAACAAGGGCCATGAAAGGTTGTTTACATTGTGACTTTATTAAATGCAAAGCTGGGGCTCTTGGCTCATAGTCAGGTAGGAAACAGCACCGCGACTAGGTAACGCGGACTTCACAAACGAATTGAGCGGTGAAGGCTAAATTTCAACAAGCCTTCTCTTACAGCCAGACCTCTGTGGCCAGCAATCAATAGCAGTCTTTTTTAGCCATTTAGAGGGCAGCACCTGCTCTATCACATGAGTGTTATGACGCACAAAACAAAACCGGTCCGCAGCACTCTGAGCCATTTAAACCATTAGTGGAGGTTTTATTCAAAGTTTTACTACAGGTATGTGATGTGTAAACTTCTAAATGTGTCCATTATCTATAATCCCCACTGTCAGGGCTAATGGAAGAGAGGCTGGAAACAGTGGTTTGATCATTGGAAAGATTTGTGTCTTGTAAAACTTGAGTGTTGCCCTTGCATTACTGTGTTATCTTTATTTATTTATTTTTCTTTGTCCTATAGTGATTTAGCTTTTACTTCTTGTAACATTTTCTGTGAAGAGATAAAGTCCTATTAAATGACTTGATGAGCGCAGTTTTTTTCTGTCCTGTGTTGATGTATTTTTATTATTAACTTTTTTATGTCAGAGCCATGAACCATGATTTGATACATCAGTATATTTGGTCCTTGTAATCTCCACTATAAAAGTATAATTTTTTTCCCAAAACAAAAACAAACTATAAATTAATTTATTTCTTTTCTAAGAAAATAGACCAAAATATACTGATGTATCAAATTAATTAATTAATTAATTAGTAAATAAAAATACACCAACACAACTAAATCACTGTAGGACAAAGAAAAATGAATAAATTAAGATAACACAGTAATGCAAGGACAACACTCAAGTTTTACAAGACACAAATTTTTCCAATGATCAAACCACTGAAACATAAAATATGCAAGGACGCATATGAAAAAGTGACAGTAAAGACATTTCTGTCAGGACCACTATCGTCAAAGAGGATTGACAGTATAGTTTGGATTGGCGGTATGGTTCTGTTCTGGGCAAGAACTCCCTGCGCATCCATGCAGCCTAGCATGGATGAGAGCAGCAATAACCCCCCTTTAGGGTAAACAGAACAGAACCAACATAATGCATTGCAGATATTAAATGTACAAAATAATTCAGGAATTCAGTCTGATTCAAGGGGATTCAGAATACCAAATCCTGACTGACGAGAGGAGGAGCTGGGGATGGAGGAGGGTAAATGAGCTCTGGAGAACGTGATAGCTGCTGATAGTACTGAAGGAGCTTATATATGCGTGCTGTGATAGACGTTGTATCCCTATTTATGTTACAAAAGATTTCTGTTTCAAATAAATTCTGTTCTTGAAATATTGAAATCCACAGAAATATTAAGCAGCACAGCTGTTTTCAACATTGATAATAATCAGAAATGTTTCTTGACATTTACTGTCAGAAATGCTCCCACAGTAGACGGTTTCAAGAAGTTGTTAAAAAAACGTATCTTTTTAAAATTGCCTTCACATGTTGAGATTGTTATTTTATTGTATTGTTGTATTGGAATGTTTAGGATCTTTTTTGATTTGTTGTTTTTGTATTGTATTATTGAATTTTTGTATGTTATTAGTCTTATTTTAAATTGTTAAAATCGGTATCGGCCCCAAAAAATCCTATGGGTGCATCCCTAACCCAAAGTGCTACAAACAAACAATTATTGGCCGACAAGATACATATGAAATAAACAGTGTTTTTTTAAGTAGGCTTAATGTTAAATAACACTGCATATTCTTCACTGTATAAATTAAATGCATTTATTATTACACTGAGACGTAGCTAAATTCTACTGTACAACATTAATCCTGTCACAAATACTTTGTTAAACTTTTATTTTGACGGGTTGCCATGAAGACCTTTGAATTCCTGTGTGTGTGTTTATGATATGATAATAGATTTTGTCGAATGAAACAGTAAAATGCTCATGAAGTGACTGGAGATGCTTTCATGTCCTCATATTGAGGCGGCAGAGGCTGAAAAACACAGCGTGTGTGTGTGTGTGTGTGTGTGTGTGTGTGTGTGTGTGTGTGTGTGTGTGTGTGTGTGTGTGTGTGTGTGTGTGTGTGTGTGTGTGTGTGTGTGTGTGTGTGTGTGTGTGTGTGTGTGTGAGGTAAATGAGACTGCGGGTCTGCAGCATTCATTCACACGGAAACATGCAGGATTCATATTTAAACAGTCTTTTTGCAGCTTAATATTCACAGACACTAGTATATATCGCTATTTGATTTAAGTGTAACTTACTGACCTACGTTTTATTTATTCATCAAAACTTTGACAAATTCTGTGGCATTCCGCTATGCAGTAAATTCAGTTATGACTGGATTCCGTCTGCATTGTCCGCATCGCAGAAAATAATCCGTTACAAAAGTTAATTTAGTCGAGTAGTGAGCAAATTATTTTTTTGGTCTTTTGTTGTTTAATTAACATTAAAACACAGGCAGCAGCGCAGCAGGAATAATACATTATAATCTTGGATTATGCAGCAGACATTATACAGATCAGTGCCTTCACACAGTTCATTAATAAACCGGTTTGTTATATCGGCCTTTTTCATGCTATAGCCGATATGCTGATGGTTGTAAATTGATAAAAAAATTGGCCGATAAATATCGGCGGCCGATACATCGGTGCATCCCTACTTGGGGTACTAGAAAAGCGCATTATTAATGAAATGTATTATTATTGGCTGCAAATCAGCATATTAGAATGATTTCTGAAAGATCATGTACCATTGAAGAGTAATGATGCTGAAAATTCAGCTTTGCAAGCACAAGATTACATTTACTGTAAATATATTAAAATAGAAAATTAAATATTTCACAACATTAGTGTTTTACTGTATTTTTGATCAAATAAATGCAGCCTTTGTGAGCATAAGAGACTTTTTTCTAAAACATTAAAATCTACCAACTGCAAACTTTAGAAGGGTAGTGTATATCTTCTGCAAGTGATATGTGTCGTCTTTTGGGAATACACTAGCATATAGATGACTTCAAATCACAGCATATTGTAAAAACCCATCAATCTTTATGGGTTGTTAATATAGGACACATCTCATTTTCTCATTCTCATGTACATGGACGTTTCACATGGGCATCTTCGACTATTGCATAGTCTCATGCCATCAGGACAATGTTTTTAATATGCCTTTAATGTAGCTATAGTTAACAGCTGTTCAGCTTTGAAAAACACGTCTTGAGACCCCTCCGTTCTATTCCATTTTATTGCCGTTTATTGCCATCTAGCTGTTTTCAATGTCAGAATGTGTCCTGTGTGAGCGGTCTCTTACTCTCCTAAAGGAAATTATCATTGCTAGGCGTTGTGTTGGACTGAAATTAGCATTGTTGTAATGGAATTTAAATGGAAGTTCGGTACGAGCTTGTTCATCTAATCCTGTCATTCGCAACACAAGGGCATATACATAAGCGGCTGCTTACACTGCAGAAAATCATTTTCTTAATCAGTACTTTTGTCTCATCCATTATAAGGTGTGTCTTGAATATATCTTGAATTAATTTCCTGTGCAATTTGGCTTCTCAAGTTAACTTTTCTTTTTTTAAGGGCAGCAAAAAAAACTTGCCTCACTCCCATGACATCTTTTCCAGGAAACCTCCAGTAATCTTGCACTAATTAACTTGCATTAATGAAATAGTCTGGGGGTAACTTCTTGAAGCTCCTGTTTTAGGGTCAGCAAGCCAAATCTGTTTACCTGTATTACTGAAGGATTTTATGGACATGTGAACTCATGAAACAGATAGGACTTTAATGCGGTCATAGCGATTAATAATGCGACAAATTGCATTCCTGCCCCATTTCCTCCTAATTTCCTCCATACATCCTTTTATATTATGCTGGTATCATTACCGTCATTCTTTTTCTTGTTTGGTCTGCAACAAAAACATTCCTACTAAGATCTTATCCCAGGTGCCTCGTGCCACAGGAGAGAACGTGGCCTGGATTGCACATGCCAAACAGCATAACTTTGTATAATGGCTATCGTTGTATTCTGGATTACCGTTTAGGCAAACAAAGAGTACACAAAATGTTTTTTTTTATTGTTACCTATCCATCATTTATGACGTTCCCACAATTCAATGCCATGCATCTTTTTTAATCAGTCCTCTGCTCTCTGCACTCTTTTATTTCCAGTAAACAGGATGAGGAATCGAAATACAATAAAATACGCACTGGAGCAGGAGGTTTCACAGATGGATGGGTTTTTGACTTCTGACTTTTATTTATTTTTGTTTATTGTATGTTCTACAGCGGCGTACTGCAGTACTCCGGACCCTCCCGTGAACGGCTCAGTACACAGCCTGACAGGCACAAAGCTGGGCAGTACCTTACGCTTCAGCTGCGACCGGGGCTTCAACCTGATTGGCCAGACCACCGCCACCTGCACCCGCACCCCACAGGGCATCCACCAATGGAACGCTCCGGTGCCACTTTGCCAAGGTGAGTCTCAAGGTGTCCAGGGCTCTTTGGATAAAGTCTGGAGGCGTTTATCCACCTCTCCTCCCTCCTCACTGAATTCTTTCTGCGAAAGACCAGCGCCGCCGTGGCTAATTCTGTATTCCATCAATGTTTAGGGCTTGGCTGCATCTGTCAAATTGCTCATCACAATAAATGGGTTAGCCAGGAGCCATAGCTGCGAGACTATTGCTAATGTGCAGTCCGAGGGGAGAGTCTCCTCAGAAAGAGGCAGTTATCATCCACTAAAGCAGGGGCCTCCACGGGGTCCACCGTTTTGCAGTCTCAGAAGTGCTGCGTTTTATCACCACTTCCTGTCTAACAAAGGCCTCACCTGTGAGCGGGCTGGATTTCTATTTGACAGGGACGGTGTGAGATGCCTTAGGCCGAGAGCCTTAGAGCGCTCCCTCTGCTCTATTGAACACACTAAAAGGTCTTTTTTGTATTGGGAAGTGGGAGTTGACTCGAGATTGATTGAAAGTTGACTAGCAGGGATATTACATCCATTATGTATCAGTCCTTTAAAGGAAGAGGCATTATAATGGCTTTCAAGACTAGAGATGACTATAGAGAATAGTATAGTTATAGTAAGGTTCACACAAACAAGGGGCCAATCATGAACTGATGGCTGTGGCCTTGAGAGAGACACTTCACCCCACGTTGATCCAGGGCGAATGTTCCTGTAAGTGTCCTGTAAATCACATTGAATAGAAATGCTAGCTAAATGACAAATTAAGATGTTAGATTTAAACTTTGAATAAGTAATGCATGTCATCCTGGTGTTGGTGTTCGGATTTGACACACACAGTGGTGCCAAAAAGAACACTGGCTGATAGTGCCATCTGGGAAAACATGATACTACAATTTTATTTGTTTTGTTTGTTTCTATTTGCTTACAGTTTGTATTTGTTTATTTTTGAATAAATTACAGTTTGTTTGAAAATTGTGATTTGCATTATTTGATCAAATGCAAAACCAAGCATCATATGCAAACAAATTATGCTACTATTTTTTTTTTGTTTAGTTTAGTTTAGTTTTGTTTCTACAGTAGTTGCCTTTTAATAAATGTCAATTGGTTCAATATCTATGACATTATGAACATGACATTATAACATTATATATGCCCAATGAAGGTCATGGGACTGAAACGTTGCTAATAAAGCTATTTTTGATTTGTAAGTAGATAGTGTATGGGAATTTCTTTTTTTTTTTTTTTTTTCTTTTTTGGACCTTTTTCACTTTTTGGTACTTTCTCCAACACACCTATCCATTACCTGCAGGTGTAATTGTTAATTGATTATTTTACCATCTATGACATTGACATTCCTATATTTAAGTGTGGCTGAAGTGTCCAAATACTTGTTGGGACCACAGAGATTTTTTAGGACTCTCTTACTCTCTGATGGCTGTACAGGTTGCTCTGTATCCTTCCGTGTCCAGATGTAATCCACATCTTAGATTGTGCCCATTGAGCATTTCTAGCTGCTTTTGTTTACCTTCCCAGAAACGCTACAAGCTCGTGTTTGCAGAGTCGCAATGCTGCTTTTGGGGTATTCGCTGAGTGTGTTTACACTGAGTATTCTCTGAAGTATGACGGCAAATAGAAATAGCCAGTTTTCTTGGGGTTTTGAGGTAAGAATTCAATATTCTTTTCCTTCACAGTCGTTTCCTGTGGGATGCCCATTGCTCCAGTGAATGGCACTGTCATCGGACAGCACTTCACTCTTGGCTCTAGAGTCACATTCTCTTGTAATCCTGGTTTCCGATTGGCCAACGCTCAGCCGGTGTCAACACTTTGCCAAGAGTCTGGGAGGTGGAGCCCGATGGAGACCCGCCCTCGCTGCGTCCGTGAGTTCATGAGTGGCACCATCAGTTTAATGTTCTTATTTACGTAAAAGACTGATAAAAATTATGAAATATGTGTTATCTTTTAAACTATTTGAAATTCTTTGAATAAAGAAAATAGAGTGGAATCCAAAAGTCTTGCACCACATTCAATCTTGAATTAAAAATTGTTTAAACAGGAACGATTTTGCAAATTTTCACAAGAAACTATATGTTGCACTATTTTTAGGTCTAAATCAAATAAGCAAATTTTGATTAACACTAACTTTGTTCCTCCAGCTGTGACCTGCCCTGATATCGGCCACTCCGCAGTGGATCATGGGAGGTGGAGGCTTATTTATGGCATGCAGAATAAATATGAGGCCATGATGATGCTGACCTGTGACCCTGGATATTTCTACAAGGGTCAAAGGGTCATCCGCTGCCAAGCTAACGGTACCTGGGATTACCCTGAGCCAAGACCGTCCTGTGAAAGTGAGTGTAATATAGGCTATAGTGAAATCAAGACATTTGCTTTGAGCGATTTCAAATTATGATTTTTAGAGGACAAGTGGTTTGTGGAATGGATAGATTATTATTATTATTATTATTATTTTTATTTAATTGAAAACTCCTGATCTAGTATGTCATGATTTAATTTGCAAAAGTCAATTTACATACCAAGTAAAGCCTGAAAAAGGCAATTTCAGTACTTTAAAATGAACGTCCTATATTAAAAATCCACTGTGTCTTGTATTCAGAATTCCATTTAAATTACTCTTCATCTGAATTTACCTAGTCATTTCCTGTGGTGACCTTGGAACCCCTCCGAATGGGAATAAAATAGGAACATTAACCGTGTATGGAGCGACTGCCATTTTTTCCTGTAACACGGGTTATACTCTGGTGGGCTCCAGAGTGAGAGAATGCATGTCCAATGGCCTTTGGAGTGGAGCTGAGGTCCAGTGTCTTGGTGAGTGTTTTCACTTCCCTTGTGGGTAAATTAGATTTGTTCAATCAATAAATATAGAGAAAATGTAGCCATATGTGCTCTAGGTGAATGTGATTTAACCAAGTACAACATGCTCCTGGATTAACATCTTTGTTGATCCTGGAACAATAATCCAATCAGTTAATTTGATTTTAGGAATAAGTTTACAGTTTATGTCAAGTTTAGGCTTAGAACCAGGGTTAGGTGCTTCTACATCAGTGTTATTTACCTATCATTTTAGGGATAAGTTATGGGTAGGGATAGGAATGTTGTTCCAGGATCAACAAAATATGTTGATGTAGGAACATGTCTTACTTGGCAAAATCACAGTGACCATGTGCTTTATATGAGCATTTGCAATGTTTTTCTTCAACAGCTGGACACTGTGGCACACCAGAGCCTATTGTGAATGGCCAGATCATCGGTGAGAACTACAACTACAGAGGCAGTGTTGTTTACCAGTGTAATCCTGGATTCCGACTCATCGGCGTGTCAGTTCGCATCTGTGAGCAGGACCACCGCTGGTCCGGAAAGACTCCTGTCTGTGTCCGTAAGTTGTTGTTTACTGATCTGATTTGAGGTCTTGTGACAGTTTTATGCCTCTAAGGAATAAAATAAACAATTAAATGGCATTAATATGTTGCTCTGTAGCTATCACCTGTGGACATCCAGGCACCCCTGCTAATGGTATCACTCAGGGAACGCAGTTTAACCTGAATGACATTGTGCGTTTCGCCTGCAACCCTGGTTATGTTCTTCAAGGGGCGATCAATTCTCACTGTCAGCCCAACGGCCAGTGGAGCAACACTCTGCCCAGATGTAAAAGTAAGTCCTGTGACTTCATCAGTGCCGATCCAGTGTGTGTGTGTGTGTGTGTGTGTGTGTGTGTGTGTGTGTGTGTGTGTGTGTGTGTGTGTGTGTGTGTGCATTCGCATGCATGTGTCATTTGCAGAGGGAGTGTGAATAGTGCTGTGTCACTTTAAAATAACATGACTTCTCTATACAACTCAGCATGGTGTGGAGCAAGAGTAAATGTTCTAATATATCTTAACTGAGAAATAACAGAAGTTAAACTGTTAAGGATAACCACATTTAAAGGATTTAAGATAGGGAAAGTAAGGATTTACATTAAAGGACTTTAAAGCAACTTAGGAAGTGTTTAGTATTAAGGCATGGACACGTCAGCGAATTTTTGCATGCCATTGTCTAATGTCAATAGTGTAGCGATGTATGTATATAATGTAGTCACTTTGGCAAATCTGAATTTGACCAATTTGAATTAATTGCGAAATCTGCATGAGGAAATCGTTCGCTCTCACAGGAAATTCTCGATCGCTTAGTTTCTTTTTGAAATTACTGGATTTTGCTGTAAAAATTCACCAAACAATGATAAATATGACCACTCTGTACTTCTTACTGACTCAGAAACTGCTCTTGGGATGACAGATGATTGCCATAGCTCCAGCCAATGACAATATATGTAAATCTATGTGTGTAATCAGATGCATTTATTTTGGATTTGCCATATAAAAAAAGAGAACACACTTCCCACACACACACACAAATTGTGAATGTATGGCATCAATGGATCGATCTGATTTACCTTGAATCTTTTAAAGTTGCATTATTCGTCCCCTTCCCTCTCTTTAGATTGTAAATGTGTGTTTACTCTGGCTGAGGAAGTTGAAGTGGTCTGATCATATCAGCCACGGTCTCCTCTCCATCATGGTCTGTCATTAGCACAGAGCGTGGGAAGACGCCCGTTTAATGGCACAAAAGGAGCCGGTAAAAAAATGCTATGAGCTCTGAGCTGCATCAATAATTTAGTAGGCCTCTGCACAGCCCTGCTAATCAGCACCAATTTGTGTCTGAGTGAGCCACTTCTATCTCCAAAATGGCCTCCTAAACCACACAGATAAGTTGGATGGACTTATAATTCAAATATCTACAGATAATTGAACCGCCTCTCTTAATAGTTGCCACTGGCCAGCGGGAGCATCAATTTTAATATTGAATTATGGCCAAAAAAAAATACAGATTGTTTTCCTTTAGTCTTTTCTTTTTATTGATTTCAATAAAAAGAAAAGTGTGTTTATTTCTAATTTAGCTAATTTAACATTTTAGTTAAAAATCAAGTGAATGTTTTTAAGTTATAAATGGTGGCTTCATAGAAATGGCTTTGGCTGGCTCAGTTAAGAGCTATTAAAGGCATTAGCATGCATTACTACCCTGGAAAGTCTAATTCTGTTGACAAGCTGTCCCTAACGGAGCGATTTTAAGGGAATGTTGCTGGCCTCAAACGGCAGAAGGGACACTCTGGAGTCAAATAATGAAGCCTGTCCTCTTCATTTTGCTTCACTTTTTCCCCATAATTGCACATAAAATGTCACCAGAAGTGTGTTCAACTAAATTCGTTAGAATCGGACACATAGTTTAACATAACAGCCATCTTCTTGCCTTGCTCAATTGCACTTGCACTGTAATGTACTTTTAGTTTTTCTTCCAGTGTGTGAACAAATACATATTACTGCTGATTTCTTCCTTTGGTTCTCCATCATGCCCTTCTGTGTTCTCGTTCTCTGCCTCTTTTTGGCTTCTAACACACCACCGCTTTCTCTCCATGTCTTCTCTCTCTAAGCCCAGTTCATGTCCTCAGCCACCCCCTACACCAGCTGTTAATGAAGCAACTGTTTGTGTTTATGTGATTTCAAATATTTGCAGAAGTTTTCCAGAAGCCTTTAATCTTCTACAAAAATCGCTTTTTTTTCTGTCACTTTGTATGGTGAAGAGTTTGGGTATTTGAAGCCATTTCACTAAAAACGAATTGCGCCCTCTGGCAGCGACATTTGTTTTACACGATTCACTAAAGGAATTGCACAAATCAATTAATGGCACAAACAAGCAAAAAATTAGTGTTTTGAACGTGATTTGCATGTCACAGTTGCCCATTATTCAGAATGGCTTGCTGTGGAGGATGCAGTAGACAATGGTAATATTTACAGGACTTACTATATATATATATATATATATATCAGGATTTGAGTGAGTTTGACAAGGGCAAAAAAAAAGGATGGCTAGATGACTGGGTCAGAACCTCTCCAAAACTGCAGCTCTTGTGGGGTGTTTCTGGTCTGCAGTGGTCAGTATCTATCAAAAGTGCTCCAAGAAAGGAACAGTGGTGAACTGGCGACAGGGTCATGGGCGGCCAAGGCTCATTGATGCACATGGTGAGCGAAGGCTGCCCCGTATGGTCCGATCAAACAGACGAGCTACTGTAGCTCAAATTGCTCAAGAAGTTAATGCTGGTTCTGATAGAAAGGTGTCAGAACACACAGTGCATCACAGTTTGTTGCATATGGGGCTGCATAGCCGCAGACCAGTCAGAGTGCCCATGCTGTCCCCTGTCCACCGCCCAAAGCGCCAACACACATGCTGCACATGAGCATCAGAACTGGACCACGGAGCAATGGAAGAAGGTGGCCTGGTCTGATGAATCACGTTTTCTTTTACATTACGTGGATGGCCGGGTGCGTGTGCGTCGCTTACCTGGGGAACACATGGCACCAGGATGCACTATGGGAAGAAGGCAAGCCGGCGGAGGCAGTGTGACGCTTTGGGCAATGTTCTGCTGGGAAACCTTGGGTCCTGCCATCCATGTGGATGTTACTTTGACACGTACCACCTACCTAAGCATTGTTACAGACCATGTACACCCTTTCATGGAAACAGTATTTCCTGGTGGCTGTAGCTTCTTTCAGAAGGATAATGTGCCCTGCCACAAAACAAATGACAATTTGTTTACAATGACAAACTCACTTAAATAGGCACTTTTACATTTCACTTTGAAACCAAATCTTCTACGATCATCTTGTCATTCAGCTCCTCGCTCTTGTGATGAATAAAATCTGACTCCTGCCGCTGGTCTCTGCTGAGACTCTCGTTCGGCTCACACTGTATTGAGCAGACACGTTCAGTTTTTAATTGCAGTGTCTGTTCTCTAACTGAACTAAACAACGGTGGGGAGCGGTGAGCAAGTGATGTAACCGGTAAGCGTGGCTTGGGAGTGACCTCGTAAGGCAGTTAAAGGATCTGCTGCTAACATCTTGGTGCCAGATACCACAATACACCTTCGGGGTGTAGTGGAGTCCATGCCTCGAAGGGGTCAGGGCTGTTTTTGGCATTAAGAGGGGGACCAACACAATATTAGCAATTAATGTTGGTGATAATGTTATTCCTGGTCGGGTGTGTGTGCGTGTGTGTGTGTGTGTGTATCGTGTACTTTATTCCTGTAATGACAAAGCTGAATATGTATATGCATTTATTTTTATTTTTTTATTTTTTTATATTATGTCTTTGTCACTTTCGATCAATTAAATGCATCCATGCTGAATAAAAGTATTAATTTCTTTCAAAAAAAAAGAAAAAAAAAAGATTACTGACCCCAATCTGTGTATTTCTCAACAGTATTCATCATAAGTTTCTTTTTGTCTTTCTTCTTTCTTTCCTGCTTTCTCTCGCCCACTCTAGTTGTGAACTGCACTGATCCGGGACATGTTGAAAATGGTGTCAGACAGGTCCTGCCCAGCGGGCCTCATCGTTACAGTTTCCAGACTGCAGTTTCTTACAACTGTAACCCTGGATACTACCTGCTGGGCACCAGCACTCTGAGCTGTCAGGGAGATGGCACATGGGACCGCTCCCTACCCAAGTGCCTCTGTAAGTCATCTTAGCCTGATAAACCATCACTCAAATAATTCCATAACCTACTTTACTCTGATCTGTTTATACATGTGACATTGTGCACTGTAGGTAAGGTTTGCTTTTTTTTCTGTGTGCCGCAGTGGTTCTGTGTGATCGTCCCAGCATGCCTCCGTATGCACAGATCTCGGGGGACAGACGCACAGTGGGCTCTGTTATCCGCTTCAGCTGCATCGGCCAGCGCACCATTGTGGGCAATACCACCCGCATGTGCCAGCTGGATGGCCAGTGGAGCGGCTCCCTGCCACATTGCTCTGGTACTCTAAATCTTTTCCCTGCTCAACATGCACATTTTATCCACACAATTACAATTTTGCTCAAAGGTGTACATACTACTTGCATCATCTGTATGTTTTTATCGAATTTTATTTAGTACTTTATTAATACATAAATTATTTTAGAAATATATTTATTTGTAGTATT
Source organism: Paracanthobrama guichenoti (assembly GCA_018749465.1). NCBI lineage: Eukaryota > Metazoa > Chordata > Actinopteri > Cypriniformes > Gobionidae > Paracanthobrama > Paracanthobrama guichenoti. The sequence goes on along the minus strand of CM031961.1, from coordinate 27,037,472 downwards.
TTATATTTACATAAATAGTCTATCTACTATTATTTCAAAACATTTTGAAATAATATTTGGTCCTGAGCAGTGGAACTGACAAAAATCCTTCAGGTATTCAAGTTCTTTGGTTTCCCAGCATGCTCTGCACATTTGAGCTCTTTTTCGCAGTGACTATATGATATTGAGATCCAGCTTTACCACTCAGGACAAAGCAAGGGCTTACACACAGCTGTCACAAAGGTCACAAAACAGTTACTGATGTTCAAACATGCAGCGATATTAAGAAGGCTATGAAGACTTTTGAACAGGATAATTTGTATAAATTAATATATTTTTTCTTATGGAGTATATGCAAATATTTTATGCTGTGTCTTCAGGGCAGTACTAAACCAAAGTACTAATGAAACTTATGTTTTTTTCCTTATGTTTGCTCTCTTATGTTTTTGTAAATATGAAGCAGACACTCAGATTCTCTCACAAGGGAATGTAAACTTCAAATGAGGGAAATATTTTTCCAAGGTTTACAAATTTAAATAAATAAATATAATATATACACATTGTCAAAGCAAAGGCTCCTTTGAGATGACACCATCTCTGAGGTCTCGTAAGCATGTGAGATGATGAATCAATGGCTTCAGGATTACAGGCCAGATCAGTGGGTGGTAATACAATATTGCTATCTAGGCAGCGTCCAGAAGGGCGAGGAGTGTCGCCCCCCATAAACTGCTTTAATCTTTTCATATTGGGCTTGGCGACACAGACTCCCACATGCCTGCCAGGTAATGAGCTGCCTTGCTCCACTATAAACACATCAGCCCATTGCAGCCCTCAGATATGCCAGAAGAGCTTCATCCCTGGCTGTAAAACCACTGACAGGTTAATGTCACAATTCATAACATTCATATTTCTCAAAAGATTGCAGTTTCTTTCTGCCGGCTGTCAAAAAATGCATTAGGGTATTTTTGTAACAGTCGACACACCTTGTGGTTAATAACTGGCCTGTCAGTGCGAGTTTCTGAAAAAGATAGCGGTATGCAAATAGTAGTGATTCTTTAATATTTACTTTGCCCTTCACCAAAAGACTCTCCATTCATTTTGAATTAGTGATTGTTTGTTGAGCATTACCAGAGGATATATGGGGAATAGAAAGATCATTTGTAAATGCATCAGTGGATCAAAATAAGAGGATTTACTGAAGAACATCATGGAGTGCACATGTCGGCAATCTCGGCATTATGAGCGGGGAAATTAAGGGAAATTTTCTGTCCCTGGTGCTTTTTTTATCCAAAGTAAATTATCACCTAAACCAAGCCACTGTGATGCCTCATTTTCACCTCCTTTTCCAGGTCTACCACAGAGAGTTGTTCAATAAATATGAATGAAATTACTCATCATCTTGTGTAAATCTCAGTTAACCTCTTTAAATAAAAACCTAATGTAATAGAGAGCAAGTTTTGAAAGTCCTGCGGGGCATCTAGATTGTAGTTTTCCATTCATTCGCTGTCAAAGGATTTATATTGGACTAATTTGAGGGTATTTTTATTGTAGATAGACATTAAACCAAATGTTCATGGTACTTGAAGTGCATAGACAGCTCCGTTGATTTTAATGATTTAGTTTATAGAGTTGCGCCACACCACGTGTCAATTGGTTATACAAGTTTAAAATGTTTCCCTTTTCCTATATATATATTTATTTATTTATTTATTTATTTATTTATTTATTTATTTATTTATTTTTTTACAAAACAATGTAAATGTGAAAATTTAAAGGCCAAACCAAAATAGTAAAAATTGCTATTGCAGGCTGGATGTAGGGATATACCAATTGTATATAGTGATACACTGCCATATGAAACAATATCACTGGTTTGAGACCCCTGCTGTACACATAAGATTAAGTGCTCATATTAGTCTTTATATGTGTGTTGTTTCAGGGGATTCTGCCGGTTTATGTGGAGACCCTGGCATTCCAGTGCACGGGATCCGTCTGGGAGAGGAGTTCTCTGTAGGGAGCGTCGTACGATTCAGCTGTGAGCCCGGCTACATCCTGACGGGCTCCTCTGAACGGACCTGTCTGGCTAACGGGAGCTGGGTGGGCATCCAGCCTGAATGCCATGGTAAGAAAAATGAAACCTGGGTGGTTGCAGAAGAATGTGGCTGAAAACGCATAAATGCAAGATTAATTGCTTCTGCCTCTGGAAGATTCTGCTTCACCCAAAATTGTAGCCTATGCAAATTTCTCAGACAGAGAGTTATTTGATTCTTCACACAAATTCCCTTGTGTTTTAACTTTGTGCAAAACAGGAGAGGGAGATGGAGACAGACAGACTGAGATAGAAAGTCGTTGATGAAATGTTATTTTCATCTTGATTGTTCTCGTCTGTTCTTTGCCGTAGCTTTAAAGTGGCTTAGTACACCTGGGGTGTACACGTTACACTTCCATTGTACCGTGTTCCCTTTTCCCAACATGCTGAACACTATCCACTATCCAAGTTGCCCAAACGACTGTGCCGGCCCTGCTGGTCCCCTGGACACTGCGCTGCTGTGTTCGCACTCTCTGCTTCTCTCTTAAATAGCATTATTATTCTGCTGGTGTTGGTTTGTTGAGTCTGGCTGTGGAGCCAGTTTGACATCCCAAAGAAAGGCATGTCAGAGAAGCAAAAAACCCAGGTTAAGTACCCGTGTGGAGATGCCTGTCATTTTTCTTAGCCCACTTTTTTAACACCAGCCATTTGTTTCATCTCACATCTTGTTAACAGTCTCCCCTAAACATTTGAGATATTTTTAGTTTTGCATCTCTTACAAAGCACACTGTCATCTGAATCCATTCCTACCTCCCAAATGCTTGGGGGTTCTGCGTTTGAAATGTGTGTGCGTGCCTAAGTTTGTGTTTCTCTATTGATTTGACCCTTGGGCTATTGTTATCCATGCCAGTTCAGCAAACTGTGGTGGCTTAAAAGGTGGATTCTAAGAAAATGCAGACGTTTCAAGAGAACAAATCAATAACAGCCTAAACCCCCATCATAAATTTACATCCTGAACACACCATAAATAGCGAATTGTCTTAAAGTGCAAGGGGAGCTCAAGAAGACTTTTTTTGTCTCTCTTTTTCATTTATGTCCTCTTTACAAATGTTTGATGTCCCAGCATTCACTTACATGACGTAATATGGCCATTCTTTTCAGAATTGGTGTGTATAGTAATAATGTGGTCATCAACTAGTGGGCCGTGATGCAAAAAAAGGAAAGAACAATCCTGCATGCAAATAATTGATAAAATACTCATCAAATGGTTATTTTTGCTATCCAACATACTCTATGCACATAATCACTCATAGTTTAAAAGGCTAAAATAATTAGGCTTATCAAATTTGAAAAGGGTAAACTTTTAAATACCTTTTTTGGTTAGACTTTATTTTGATAGTCTACTTTAGACATTCTACAAGTAACTAGAAGTAACTTTGCTATTTAATGTCAACCAACTCTCATTGGTGTATTAGTATATTGTTAGGTTAGCAGAATAAGTTGACGCAAGTGTTATGCAGCAGATGACACAGATATCTAGCAGACAGTCTACTAATACTCTAATGACTGCTAGTTCACATGTAGTTGCAAAATTTCGTTTGAATTTTTGTCCCAGTCCCTAATGTCCCAGGGTTTATGCTGACCACAATGTATGGTGAATTATTTGCTGCCCAAACCATTGACATTTTGGTTTGTCCAATAAACATATTTGGAGCTATGCTGGTTCACCACTTGGTGTCCAATATAAACTATGTATACTGACCCAAGTGATGATAACCTATACCAAAATGTATTTAAAATACATTTAGTTCCTATTAAGTATACTACAAATCCATTAACATATTTACTGACATATCACTTAAGACTTACTGATATAAATATTATAATTAAACTTTATTTGGAGCACTTCTTTATTGCACAATGCACATTTCTTAATATTAAGCCTAAAATGTGTTTAATATCACTATTAGTAAAGATAGTATGACCACTGTATAATATCGGTCTTTAATTTAAAGATATTTAAAGTGTACTTAAGTGTATTTGATTGTGGTAAAGTGGAACTATTGCAAGTATACATTAAGTATATCTTTAGTTGGACCTCAGCGCTATTTCTGGATAACTAAAGTGCAAAATTAGTTGTTCCAATTCAGCAGACTTTAAGTATATAAATTTTGTATAGTTAAAAGTACAATGGCACGGTATTTATTTTAAGTGCATAAATATGTAACATTTTTTGTAGTATACTTGGCATAAAATAAATGTATTTCAAATACATTTTAGTATATTTATTTTTCATTAGGGAAAACTAAACCTTTCAAGAGCCACAGGACACTGGGTTGTGTATAAATAACCACAGGTGATCACTAGTTTGCTGTTAGTTGTTTTGAGCTCGCTATTCACCGCTCAAGCTCTTTGTTTTCATGTTGGCAGGTCTCCAGTTCTCAAACCTCTTGTCCATATTGGTGGCAACCCTGGTTGTGAGTGTATGCCCACCTGCTCTTTATTGGCACACGCCCATGAATAAGCTCCATCTGCCCTGTCCTGGGGCAGAGAATTGTCTAATGTATGAAATCTCCTGCAGTAAATGTGTTTATTAATTACACACTAAATTAACAAATAACTGTCCAGTTTGAGGGAGGTGCAAGTCCTGTAATTTGTTTAGATGCCTAGTAGTGTGCCAGCCTCTACCATTGAAGCTGGGATTCATGTTCTACGCTGACCTTTCTTCTCACCTTGCATCCCATCTGACATTCTCTTGTTGTCTTTTTCACAGTGGTCTCCTGTGGCAACCCTGGAACTCCCCGCAACGCCATGATCCAGTTCCATGATGGACTTGTGTTTTCCCGCTCTATCACCTACTCCTGCAGAGAAGGCTACTACTCCAACGGCCTGCTCACGCGTCATTGTACGGTCAATGGCACCTGGACCGGGGACATGCCTGAATGCACAGGTGCCCTATCAATACCTCAACAGGAATTTGAATACAATTTTTTTTTTTAAGTAGCTAATCACTGAAGTCTCATTGCTTGGTAAATGTTTGTAACATTCAGCCATTTCAGTAGAAATCCACATGATTGGAAATTTTTTGTGAAGGAGAAAGATTTCCCCATGCAACTAGTTCAAATTGGTCATGTGGATTCGCCACATTAAGCAAAAGAATGCTGCTTGGTTTGAAAGTGAGTTCTGTGTGAGCTGCGCTTCATACATCGCTATGCTATTGACAATGGGCCTTTTGGGTGCACATCTTATCCCTCTTCCTCAATGCCTGATTAAAAACATAACACATAACATTTGCTAAACAAGTCTTATTTTCATGCCATGTAGGAACTTTGTCTCAGTAATGTCTCAATTTTGCTTAAAAGTTTGTTGTTGTCTGTGTACATCTCCCTGAGTGACCCTATGTTCACCATGGTCATGTACCATCTCATTGAATCAAAGTTGTGGTTTGCCAAATTGGAAAGTTTCCATGCTGTAAGCCATGCTGTAAGTGGCTTTCTTGAGTAGTTGGAAATTCCCACTTTCCAAGTTGAATAGAATGCGGGGATAAGTCAACTGTGCTCATTGTGTCTTTTCATAGGGTCTTTAAGTGGCTTTAGAAAGGCACGGTTTTATTCTCGAGATTTTCTTAGGCTAAACTGCTCTGAATAGTACAGCTCTCAGTGGCTGTACTCTTGAGGAATCCAGAGGCTGGAGTTGAATTGGTTTTGTTCGCGTGAAGCTTTTCAATGCATTGTGGTTCAGGACTTAATAATGAGGGACAGTGTTCTCCATTATCCCTGCCCTGGACACAAGCTGATCAGGGATGTATACATAGCAGCCCTGTGTTGGAGAGATAGAGACTAGCCCTGTCCCCCATCTTTGGCAGCCACCCGAGTGACTTGCCATGCTCATAAAAACACAATGCTCACTGTTCAGACTCTGAGCTAATGGAGGTCACGTGCAAACATTACAGCTCCAGACACATTGGTGTCTTTGGCACAGAGCAGGTGCCGGTGGCCTCAGACTACAGGAAGTGACTAGAGGAAAGAGCCTCCCAAAGCTGCTGCCTAAAACAGTTCATTAATTTAAAAGACACCACTTAGAGTGATAAAAAAACTTGTTGCTTCCAGTTTATGATCCTTTTAATATGAAAATGTTTTTGCCTAAATTTGTTATCTGTTTCAATGAAACGTCTAATTATAAAATGGTTCCAAAATCATCCAAATTTTGGCACACATCTCACTTGTCATTCAGCCTTATACTTCCTCTAATTGCACCACAAAAAGCTTTCAGCCTTCCTTTGACTTTTGCTTTACTCTCTCTGCCCTCTCTACTTTCAGTCATTAACTGTGGAGATCCTGGAGTGCCAGGTAATGGTATCAGACTAGGCAGCGACTTCACGTATGGCCACGCTGTGAGCTTCCAGTGTTCACCAGGCTTCACTATGGATGCCGATCGTGCCTCCACACTCATCTGCACCAAGGACCGCACATGGAATGGCACCAGGCCCGTCTGCAAAGGTTCGAGCCCGCCCCCTATGAACTAAAGCTTCATGTGTACTTTATTTATTTTATTATTTTAGACCACTAGTTCAACATAACTGATTGTCTATGTCCTCTCACAGCCATTGTGTGTGGGGCACCTCCTAGTATCCCGAATGGGCAGGTGATGGGTACTGACTTCCAGTGGGGGTCCAGCATAAGTTACAGCTGTAATCAGGGTTACCAGCTTTCCCTTCCCACCATCCTTACCTGCCAGGGCACAGGAAACTGGAGCGGCGAACGGCCTCAATGTTTTCGTAAGGACATTGCCTTTGTAATTTAGCTTATACCAGAAACATTTGACCTTTCATAGGCATTTAGAGCCACCATTTTTTTTACAGAGCGTTTCTACATTTTAGATTTAGGTTTTTATTTAATTATAATAATACCTAATAGTATAGTGTTTTCCTCAATTCAATTCTCTTTCCTGCAGCTGTATTTTGTGGAGATCCAGGGATACCAGCCCAAGGCAAGCGGGAAGACAGAGGGTTCACATACCTGTCTTCTGTTTCATTCTCATGTTACCCGCCTTTGATACTGGTTGGCTCTGCTCGGCGATACTGCCAATATGATGGAACCTGGAGTGGAACCCAACCTTCTTGCATAGGTCAGAAGTGATGTATTCATGTTTCTTCCCATTAAAAAAAAAAAAAACTTCTAGAAAACAGTTCTAACACCTTTATTATATAAATGCTGTTCTTTTGAATGTTCTATTCAGCTCATATATCATATATACCTCATCTCATATATACCTACATGTGTGATATCTATACTAGATTGAGTCATATTCATAAATGCTGACACTCTACAGGCACCATGCTGTGAATTACTTTTTTCATTTTTTTTACTTGCACAGATCCCAGTCACACCAGCTGTGTAGATCCTGGCACTCCTCTCTTTGGCCACCAGAACAACTCTCAAGGCTACCAGGTGCCAATTACATCAGTTTTCAGCACATCTGGAACTTTTTTGCCTCTTGTCATTTATTGACTAATTGTGTGTTTGTACCAACAGATTGGTAGTTCAGTATTCTACAGCTGCAGAAAGGGCCACATTCTTCTGGGTTCCATCTCTCGGACCTGTTTGCCCAACCTCACCTGGAGTGGCATGCAGCCTGAGTGCATCGGTTAGCCACAATATTACAAAAATATTAGCCTGATTGTTCTGTTACTATACTTTTTTGTTTGCATTTGGTAAATGCATTAAAATTATTATGTAATTATCTGTAGTGAAGTAGAGCAACATTTTCTGATTTCAAGCGATTTTGTACAGTTTTTTTCTTTCACAATCCACCCTCCACAATGTAATATTTTCTCTCTCCTTTTGTCTCCTCAGCTCATCACTGTAATCAGCCGGAGCTCCCTGCTCAGGCGGATGTAGGTGCCATAGAGCTGCCGTCTCTGGGTTATACGCTCATCTACACCTGTCAGCCTGGATTCTACCTGGCTGGAGGGTCTGAACACCGCACCTGTAGGGCTGATGGCAGCTGGACAGGGAAACCTCCATTGTGTGCACGTATGTACAAAGTGCTTTACAAATACATGAGTCCACAAACCAAAGTTTACTTATAAAAAAGCGATTTTACATGTAAATGTAAAACATTTAAAAATGTCAAGAAAATGATTGATTGCTTTTGAGCATGTCCGTACCACGTGCGTGTTTTAGCGTAGCCCATATGCTTGATTAACAAATTTAATGATTTACTGTATTCAACAACTTTGTGATTTTTCTTCTCCACAAATGTTGATAAATGGCCATGTGCATCTGTTTCATCTCCACAACTGGCGTGTGCCCAATTCATCATGTTATTGGTGAAAGTTCATATTAGTAGAGCTCTGATTAGCCCAGTGGATTGAATTGATTTGGTTTTAGACAGCTAAGACTGCTTTAAAATATCCTCAGATAAACAATTCCCATACCGTCTTTACTGTGACGACTGAGTGTAGAGCAGAAATATAAGATTAACAATTTGCTTTTTACTCTGCTAAAGGAAGATGGTATTAGTCTCAAGTTAAAGCTTAAATGGATCACACTCCAAGAGCTGTTGAAATATGTTGCTGAAATCTTTTATAATAAAGCTATAAAAGCAAGGTTCTGGCCTTTTGCAGTGAAAGGATATTAACAGCACCTCTGGGAGACCAGAGAGAGGCAACATAGTCTTATGACATCTAATAAAGCTATTATTCCCCACTGTCTGTGTTCAGTCATCTTATAATGTCCTGTGAAGTAGACTTCACTGGGTATTCAGACAGATTCCAAATCATAGAAAATGTTCTGTCCAAATGGCATAGAGAACAAGTGTACATCAAGTGTACCTCATGACCACGCATATATATTATAAAACAACCAAATCACATTTATTTACATAGTAAACATTGCAACATTCATTTAAACATGTATTTATTAATAATTACATATTTTATAATACAGTATATTATTATTATACATTGAAAAAATCTTTGACCCCAAACTTTTGAACAGTGTGTGTGTGTGTGTGTATATATATTTTTTAATGTTTTTAAAAGAAGCTTCTTGTGTTCACCAAGGCTGCATTTATACTAATATACATGCACTATATTGCCAAAGGTTTTTGGATGCCTGCCTTTACATGCACATGACCTTTAATGACATCCCATTCTTAATCTGTAGGGTTTAATGCGTAGTTATGTTGGAACAGGAAGGAGCCATCCCCAAACGGTTCCCACAAAGTTGGGAGCATGAAATTGTCCAAAATGTCTTGGTATGCTGAAGCATTAAGTGTTCCTTTCACTGGAACTAAGGCCAACCCCTGAAAAACAACCCCACACCATAATCCCCCTCCAACAAACTTTACACTTGGCACAATGCAGTCAGGCAAGTACCATTCTCCTGACAACCGCAAACCCAGACTTGTCCATCGGATTGCCAGACAGAGAAGCGTGATTCGTCACTCCAGAGAACACTTCTCCACTGCTCTAGAGTCCAGTGGCAGCGTGCTTTACACCACTGCATCTGACGCTTTGCATAGCACTTGGTGATGTAAGGCTTGGATGTAGCTGCTCTGCCATGGAATACCATTCCATGAAGCTCTCTACGCATTGTTCTTGAGCTAATCTGAAGGCCACACGAAGTTTGGAGGTCTGTAGCTATTGACTGTGCAAAAAGTTGGCAACTTCTGCGCGTATTGTGCACCTCAGCATGCGCTGACCTCTGATTTTACGTGGCCTACCACTTCTTGGCTGAGTTGCTGTTTTTCCCAATTGCTTCCACTTTGTTATAATACCACTAACAGTTGACCGTAGAATATTTAGTAGTGAGGAAATTTCACGAATGGACTTATTGCACAGGTGGCAACCTATCACGGTACCACGCTTGAATTCACTGAGCTCCTGAGAGCGACCCATTCTTTCATGTTTGTAGAAGCATCTGCATGCCTAGGTACTTAATTTTATACACCTGTGGCCATGGAAGTGATTGGAACGCCTGAAGTCAATGATATGGAGGGGTGTCCCAATATAGTGTATAAAAAAGTAATAAAATGTTTATATATATATATATATATATATATATATATATATATATATATATATATATATATATATATACACACACATATACATATACACACACAAACATCATGTAAGCATGTTTATTGGTAGAGCTTGTGAAAGGTCCTGTCTGCTGTATTCTTTCTATTCCTCACCTTTCTATTCCTAACACCATATATCACTTTTCCCATAGCTGATAACAGACCAAGCGGAAAAACTGTAGGAACTGTGCAAGAGCCGCCAAACACAAAGCTACCCGGTAAGTTTCACTGTGTACCATAAATTAAAATAATCTTTCAATGGAAGTTAATTAAAAATCTCTTTATTGTATAATAACTCTTGTCTTTGTTTCTGTCAACCTGTTCTTTTCTTCTGTGCCTCTATCTCAGTGCCAAGTGGGGTTTTTGCTAAGAACTCTCTTTGGAGGGGTTCATACGAATATCTAGGGAAGAAGCAGCCAGCAATGCTTAGCATAACTGCTTTTGAACCGTTCAGCAATCGGGTCAATGGCACTCTCATGGACCACAGCGGAGTACAGCTCAATCTGGCTGGTGAGTGTTTTTTATTTTAACCTCACAACACATTTTACCAACCACTCATTTGTGACGCTTCAGTAGCAAGGTAATGACAATTTTCTAGTTTGTACTGCCTCCAGCACTGTTTTGTGTTCTTTTAAAAGGAAGAAAAAAAAAGTTTGGCCAAAAAAATCTGTATTTACTCATTCCAAACCATTTTTTTTCTTCCATGGAACACACAAAAAAACAAACAAAAACATTAAATAGGAAATTATATCATAGCAAGGACCTCTACAGATCCTCAGGACTGTATCACAGGGGTCATACATTTCCTAAAATGTCAAATAATTTGAGTTTTATGATGAAGAAAGATTATTTCAGGTTGTAAATGGCATATAGTGCAACTAATCAAAAACCTAATGATATTTGTGAGTTAATTCATGATACATATATATATATATATATATATAATTTATTTTTATTATTTTTTATTTTTTTTAATCTAGCTTTAAAGTGTATAAAAACTGTTTTAAATCAAATGTGTACATGCATGCAAAACCATATGAAACCAACACAAAAAGAACAAAAATTTGACAATTATGTTTTTCCATTTTTTTAATATTTTTTTATCGCTAACAATCACATGACAATCATCAACACTTTTACTGTAGGTGCACCAGCCTTTTAACTCTTTCACCGCCAGCGGTTTTTTTTTATTTTATTTTTTTTAAGTTGACAGCTACCGCCAGCGTTTTTGATCATTTAAACAAAAATGTCATGGCCCCCAGGATATTTTGTTGTATAAATATCCGAACATGCTATACATCAAAAGAAAGAACAGATCCTCTGCTTTTAAACAAACAAACAAAAAACTTTTTATTCATTTTTTTTTTTTTTTTTTTTTTTTTTTATCAATAGTTTAATGTTTTTTGCCAAAGACTACATCCAGATGGAATAGATTGAGTCTATCAACATCTCCAATGCTTACACACTATAGCTCGTCCTGGGACGACATTTAATTCAGTGACATTACATTAGGCAGTTTTTCTGTTTAATGTTGGTGATCGCATTATTTTACATATGCATATGATTAAATATGATATCACTTGTTTCTGCATCTTTTCCTGTATTTTGCTCAGGAGATTCAGTAATCTTTCAGAAGATGCGTAATAGTACCCCCTACCATGTAACAGTGAAAACACTGAAAGCCATACATTTCCGTCAATGGCGGGGAAGAGTTTTCTCGCAAATTACGGAAATTCTTGTCAATGGTAGGGAGAGAGTCAACAGCCTCATTCACACACACATCCTCTCCATTCCTGCAGGTATCTATAAGAAGGAAGAAGCCCAGTTGTTGCTGCAGGTGTATCAGATCCGCGGCCCTGTGGAGATCTTCGTTAACAAGTTCAAAATTGACAACTGGGCACTGGACGGACATGTATGTACATTCCTCTTTCTGTTTCCTCTGATCTTCACTGCAGTTGTCACAGGAAGCCCTTGTGTGCAGTACATCCATAGAATCATTATCCTGATGTTTTGAAATGGAGACTCCCTGCAGTGTGAAATAATCATTGTGATGATTCTACAGATTTTCCACGTTGTAATGGATTAGATTCAAATAAATTGTTTTCTTTGGAGATATTAAGCAACCACAGATCAAATGTTTAAGCCACGTAGATGTGATTTAACTTGACCCAGCCATCCAATTGACTTATTTTTAAGTAGACTGGTTACTGAGAAAAAGGAGCATCTTACATTTGATTTCAACAGCTGTGCTTTTATGTTGATGCAAGTCCTTTCTGATTTACGGTATGACTTCATGCAGATGTAGTCTTCAGAAAGTCGTGGTCTGTCTTTGAAAGGTTGAGGTTTCTATGCCTTCACTGCAACCTGAGAGTGCTCAAAGTGTACTTCAATACTCACAGGCTGATGTAAGGGCTCTTGTCTAGGGCCAGACCTTGGGCTGCTTGTAACTACTGAAACCCTCAACACACACACACACACACACCTTGTCACTCCTGGGGATAAGAGAGCACAGACAAAGTTTTTCTTTTAATTAAAACGTCAGTTAAATCATTGCTGGGTAATCAGGGCCAGACGTCTCTACCCCCCTCCAATGCACTCGGGACAAGCACCTGGGAGAGTGTAATTAAAAGTGTGGGCCATGAGTGTGTGGCTCTTGTGTGTGTGTTCATGTAAGAGAGCGAGAGAAAGAGCACAAGAGGTAGAGGATGAAGGAGAAAGCTCGTTTTATACGTGCCTATGTTTATATTTGCATATGTACACGTTTTATGCCTCAGTGAGGAATGATGGGGAAAGTAAATGTCAAACATAAGTAGTCTTTCACATCAGTGACACATTTTACCTTTCAGTGGCTCATTTTTGACATTTTGAAAATTCTTTACACTTACTGTCTTGTACTTTTCTCCACAGGTGTCGTACATGCCTTCATCTGATTCATTTGTATACCAAGGCTTTGTTCGAGGAAAAGGCTTCGGCCAGTTTGGACTTCAGAGACTAGGTATGTGTGCTTGTCTTATAGGACACGTCATTTGTTAAACCTTATTTTTTAAAGGTTTAGTTTCACCCAAAATGAAATTCTGTCATCAGTTACCCCTCCTTATGTTGTTCCGCACCCATAAGACTTTTGTTTGTCTTCAAAGCACAAACGAACTTTCAAATGGAAGGATCAGAATTCAAGCTAAATAAAAAATATCTTCATTTGTGTTTTGGCTTGCTCAGTCGGGGACACTAAAATTTCAACTATATTACTGATCTGCCCGCATTGAACACTATATGACAGTTGAAGTTAGCTGGATGACATCCCCGTTTTCTCCAGAGCGGATGTACAGCCGAATCAAATTCTGTTGCATTGTTTCCCTGTTAACACTGTGAAGCTGCTTTGAAACAATCGGCATTGTAAAAAGTGCTATATAAAAGGTGACTTGACTTTTGAGGATGAATGAAAGTGGTTTGGAATGTCATGAGGGCGAATATACATTTTTGAGTGAACTATACCTTTAAGTCTGAAAGTGTTTTGTAGAACATCTAAAGTGACATACTGGTTTTTGTAGCAAAAAGAATATTTGACTGCAAGTGTGTCATGACTGCACCAATAGAACAGAATAGCGAAAATAGTGACTGTTTTCAAAAGCACTCTCCTAACTGATCGAACTAACATATCCGCTTTCATGAACAATGTTGAGTCCACCTAGGACACCAAAGTGATTCCATTGGCTGAAACTGTTCAGTCTAGTAGCTTAGTATACCATTAGAGTAGCATTGTATTCTAGCTCAACTTACACCCTATGCAAGTGATGTATTCTACATGAAATCTCTGCATTCTCTGATCAGGCATTACAAACGGCTACCCCTTGAGTTCTAGAGTTCAAGTTCTATAAAATACATATATTTTGGAAAAAAATTCAGTTCAGGGGTTTATCTGTGTCAGATGGTTGGGAATTAATCATTTGCATATAGTTTTTTTTTTTTTTTTTAAATTGGCAAAGTATTTTAATATTTAATACACACTTCAGCTTTAAAGCCATGAAAATGTCAAGTCTGTGTTGTTTCCTCTATAATTAGTTCTCAATGATAATGTTTAAAATGATATATACTCCCAATGCCGCCCACAATAGCTATTATGTATTATTATAATACAGTTTAGAAAGAGAGAAAAGAAAACTAGAGTCAGTCTAAGTATCTAGTGTACAGCTTGTGGAGGCCAAACCATGAACGTTCTGTCAAATCCTGCTGTAATGAAACAGGCGCCCCTTCATTTATAAACGACAGCTGTATAGACTCCTATCCCAACATCGTCAGACAGATTGAGCAAACAGAAGATTTATTAATAAGAGGGGCTGTAGTGGAAAGAGCATGTGTGCGCGAGCGCGCGCACCCATATTCCATCATTTTATGTTGGTTTGACGAGCTGGCTCTATTGAGTTAGTTAATTGAATCTCCCACTTGCAGCCTTGATGTTATTGGGAAGCTTTTTGGCATTGTCTGATGAACAGGTGCACTGACACTCTCTTGTTGTTTAGGAAAAGCTCTGTGGTCGAAATGGAAAAGTGAAATCAGAATGACTTCATCTTTGCCATGTCTTGATAACTGTAATTAAAAAAACATTGTCAAGATAAAGCAGTTTAACATCTCCCAAAAACACATCCCCCAGTTGAGCTATACAAAACACTGGAAGGTTACCCCATTTCATTTGTTAATTTCTTATATATGTTACATGGTTTAAAATCAATTTAAACACATGCTTTGACAGAGCTTTTTCAGGTTAGTTGTTGTTAGGTTGTAAATGGTTCCTTTGTATGTTATTTTACAGAGGGCCTTGATCCAAATGGGGAGAATACAGGCTATAACTTTGCCTCCAATAGCAGTTCAGTGGCAGCAGCCATTTTAGTGCCTTTTATTGCCATGATTATAGCAGGATTCGCTCTGTATCTCTACAAACACAGGTAAAGCAGTTCATGAAAGATTTATCATTCATTGTAAATTTATTTGTGTACATAATATGAATCACTCCTCCAGAATATTTGTTAATATGTCTTGCTTACTTTCAGAAAAAGGCCCAAAGTACCCTTCAATGGTTATGCGGGCCATGAGAACACCAACGGAAGGGCGACTTTCGAAAACCCTATGTATGACCGCAATATCCAGCCAACTGACATCATGGCCAATGAGACAGAGTTCACGGTCAGCACAGTGTGCACAGCAGTATAGCAACGGCTCTAGTCAAAGGTGAGTCTTCAACCAGAAAGATGCGTTCTCAGTGATCCTGCCTTTGTTAGCCTGTATCTCTCTGACAATACTAACGACCTCAAAATCATTTGTATCTGTATTCGGATAAAACCAGAAGTGTGCGGGACTTGAAAATTTGAGAAAATTTATGTTCCCTTCATGTTTTGTTTTTGTTTGTTTTTCTGCGCTTCGGGCACATACCTAGTTATGACATTGTAGCCAAACATGTTAGCTAATAACCATCTTTCAGGAGGTGATCAACTACATTTTTGAAAAGCCTTTGCGTCAGGAACGTGTCCGTAGGAAGTCCATCGGGTTTTAGAACAGAGATAATAATTTGTTCTTTTGAAACAGTATCCTAACTTTGTGAATTATGAGTTGATAATGCCTTTTTTTATTATTACTTCTTTCTAGAAGAACTTAGACATTTTTCTAGATTTCAGAGTCATACTGTGACCTTCGCATTCTGCATCCACATCTAACATGCTTCATTAGACTACTGTACAAACTAGCATGGCATCCAAGATGAAAAGGTCATTGCCAAACTCAGATAAAATCTTGCGATGTAATAAGCCGAATGAGGACATAGGCCTCAGGGTAAGGGGAAAAAAGCAATCTATACTCACATAGTTGCTTTGGAATGATTTAGTGGCATCATTTGCTGTATATGTCTGCTATTATACCCAAACTGCTTTTTCAGCATATAGTTTGTTTGAATGTTGAGTGTGGAGTGGAGGAATTAAAACTGGAGAAATGTTACTTCTGAAACTGACTTCATCGCACTAGTTTTGCACTGGAAAACAAACTGCTGAGGCAAGGGATAAGGATAGAGAAGTATTGAATTTTAATTTATTTATATCAGCTGTTGTACCCTCTTCAGAGTTTTATTATATATATATATATATATATATATATATATATATATATATATATATATATATATATATATATATATATATATATATATATATATATATATAAATAAAGAGCACCTAATCTAAGCCGCAGACTATGAACTCGGGCAGGATTTGTAATTGGTTTCCCCCCCTGTATCCCATGTATTTAAGTCTGTTCTGCTGATTTGAGCCTTTTTTTTTATTGCTTTATGAGTTACGTAAGAGTTAAAAATGTTCTTTGCTATTGCAGTGTTTGATACAGTTGTGTTGAGCACCCCTCTTTCTATTTTTTTTTATCCATTCTGTCTGACAAGCAGTGTTGGACAGTAACCAACTAAAAGTAGCATTGCTATTAACTACATTTTTCAGTATCCTAATAGTACCTCAGCTGTTTTTAAAATAGCCTTTTCGGTAATGAGCTACTTTTAAAAGAAAAATTGCACAGTATTTTTTTTTTGTGTACACCGCCAATTAAGCTGAGGAAGTAATCAAAAGCACTGTCATTGGGAGATGTGATTCAGCTGCTTCAATCTAGTTGGCTACTTTTTTTAGTAACTTGTAGTGTGGCTATAGATGGGGTTGAACGACTTCAGATTTCTTGTCGACATTTATGTGATGAAAGTCGAGTCGACATCAACGAGTCACGACATCATTAACCCTGAACCTCGAGCTGAGACTCGAACGCGGGTTGGCTTGTGCACAGCTATGGCATATGACACAGAGCTGCCCACAACACTACTGCTCCAACATAACAGCTTATTTTTATCAGTTCTTTTGTCTTTTGGTCGTTATATTTCTCACAGATTTCTGCTCATTCTAAATCAGTTACAGATAAAGTTGCACAGTAAATATTACATTCATATGAATGCATTAGTGAGAGCGATTGCGTGGCTGTGGGTTTTAGTTACTAAGAAATGAATGCTAGAACTTTTCAGCTTCTAAGCTATTTTATTGATAAATCACAGAACAGTGTTGACGATATGTTTCTGTGCTACTGAATGATATGTGCGTGCGTTACAATGCAGCACACATTTTAGAGATGCACGGACATGAACATTTTGGCAGATACCGATAACTGATAATTCTTTATATTTGAAAACTGATAACTGATTTATTGGCTGATAAATCTAAATACAACATTTTAATAAACTTTGAAAGCCTGATTAGAAAAACAAAAGGCTCACCATTAAAGCATGAATCAAACCTATACAGTACAGTAGCCTAGTTTGAATCAGTGGAAGATCCCTGAACTTTTCAAATTAATTTTACACTCCTATGGTCAACTTAAAAAAATAAATGGTAACACTTTACAATGAACGAACAATATTTCTACAGGATTTATTAATCTTAGTTCATGTTAATCTCAACATTTTCAGATCCAAACACAAACATTTTATTACTAACACTAACAAAGGTTATTGCTCTCGGTTTGTTTGTGTTAGTTAATGCATTAACAAATGAGACCTTATTTGTAAAATGTTACCAAAAATGATTTTGCCTAACAAACAAACAAACAAACAAACAAAAAAATAAACCTAAATAATGCAAACAAGTCATTGGACAACATTACTTAGGCTACATATAAAGAATCAAAATACATGTGTCATGCATGAAATAGCCTCTGCACGGACAATAAGGAAATGGTTTTAATCAAACCATATTGTTGATGAAAATAATACGAGAACGTTAGTGCTAGTTATTAATAATGCTTTGGTATTTTTAATATTACAGTAATAATAAACATCTTTAATATTATTCTATTGGTCTATCAAATAACGTTGCTGTTTGAGAGCGCTCGCTGAAGCTGAAGAGAGTGAACAACTGTAAACTGAAGCGCTTAGAACGTTAATTAACAACTAAACGCATCATATATGAAAACAAAATACAAAATAAATATATTATTACAGCTTCTATTGGCACAAAATCACTCACAGGTGAAGGCCTATAACTCCTGTGGAGCGCACGCTGAAACTGAAGATGATCACCGGTACAATGAAGCGCTGCGGGTTATTAACTCAACGAAACGCATCCAATATAAGATTAATCAGATGTTTATAATACATAAACTTAATATTACGACTTATTTTTACTAAAATTGACGCGAATGCACAAGCTAACTTGACCGAGCTTGTCAGAATGCGTTGTGGACGCGCTCTTCCCACAGCAGTGCGCTGAAATGCTAGTTAAATCTGTTTACTTTAGCAATCTTTCTTTCATTATATGCCGACAGTGAAAATTCAAGGCAAAAAGCACTTCTTGCATGGCAAGTTTGGTGCAATTCTTTTGATGGAGGGAAACGATACATTTCTAGTTTAAACATTATTTATTCTTCAGACATTCCTCTTCAGATGCAAGCATCAGCTGTGTGCAAAGTGAACCACATTTGGTGTTCGATCACTGAAAATGAGTAAAATTCAACAATTTGAACATGGAGCTGCTTTGAGATCCCCATATCTATGGGACTGAACTATATAGGGCCTTAAAAATGAAGATTTCAAAAGGAAAGTTTATTAAGAATGAGAATCTAGGAAGATATTAAGATTACTTTTAGAGTTACAGGCATGACAACTTTAGAAAAAGAATATTTATGCCACTCATACAGGTATGTTCTATGCAATTGTGTTGATAGAAAAACACAAGATATATTTCTAATTTTAACATTATTTATTATATTCCTGATATTCCTCTCCAAAAGAAAAAAGTATCAGCTGTATGCAAAGTGACCCACATTTGGTTTTTGACCACTGGAAATGTGTAGAATTTACTCACAGAGCCACATTAAGTTCTCCATATCTCTGGGATTGAAACTTTGAGGGCCCTTAAAATGAAGATACCAAAAGAAACGTTTAAGAACCAGAATCTAAAATATATTAAGATATCTTTAATACGCCTTGGGTTGCAGGCATGCAAACTTGAGGCAAGAAGTATTTTTTGCCTTTTTTTTTGAACTGTCACTGTTGGCATATAATGAAACAAAGATTGCTAAAGTAAACAGATTTAACTAATAGACCTACTAATCTATGTGTGAAAATAAAATAATGATGCTACCATCTTTCTAAAGTCATTTTTTCCCAATTTAATTTGGCTGCAAATCTCAGGTGAAAATTGTAATTTTGATACCTTCTACAAAATAGTGTATTACTCAGTAAATATGCATCTGTGACATTTAATATTTTTGCTTTTATCATTATTTATGTTTGTCTTTGTACAGTAAAAATATTAACAAAGTAAAACATTTGAGCTGGGGACGTTTCCGAAATTTGGTTGATTGACCTTATAGGCCATGATCAGTGACTAGTTGACGTCAAGCTTAAAGTGTCATGGCAGAGCATTAAAGTTGACTGGTCTGTGAAACCCTTAAGCTATAGTAAATTTGACAGTCGTTTAACTACGTCACTTGAGAAGTTTGTCTCCAACACTGCAGACAAACATGTCTTCTCTACTCTTAATTCCTTCTCTGTTCTCTTTCCTCTTTTCACAGGCTGGATATAATCTTTCCCTCTCCACACATCTATCCCCATAGTTACGAATGGGCCGCACGGATGGACTAAAGAGGAGGAATTTTTTTTGTTTGTTTTTTTGTTCGTAAACCAATTCCAATTGTGACAAAAAGTGATAAACCTTGATAACGATGCTGTAAAAATGCATCAGCAGATGCACTGATAAAGAACCACGTCAGTGTTTGCTAGCTAAAACTCTGTTCCTACACTTCTGCTGTCTCCTCTTTTTTCCGTCTGAGGGAACGTCCTGTTTGACTGTGGCAGCGCGAAGGGACACGTGAAGCTCACAGTCGTCGCTTGCCAAAAAAAGACAAGAGGTACATTGTTCGGTCAAACGAAGGCCACCCATTCTTACTCTTGAGCTAGAGGAAGCCTTCATGTGAGCAGGAAGTCTAGAGAAGCATGTTACTGGAGAGTTGAAGCGGTTTTACTTTTTTACCTTGAGTTGTTTTCTATGGAGTGCATTTTGGCTTGTTTTATCTCATATCCACCTTGAACTAAAGTCACAAACAAGTGCAGACTTCACTGAGGACACTCTCTGACACCTTCCCCATCAGTTCCCGGAGCGTGTCTCGATTTGAAGAGGAATGAGATTCAGAGGCTTATTAGAAGACATGGATTCTAGCTGTAGCACCTCTTTTCTCATTCCAGTGTTCTCGCACCATCTTATCATGATCCTGACTGAAAATGGACAGTCCAACCCTCCTAGCAGCCCAGCAGAGAACATGAAAAGGCAGTGCACATGTTTTGTGTTCAGCTGAAGCTGACTTCACGGCCATTACCTGCTGTTATTTCCTTTTTCCCACATTGACAGAAGAAAAGCGGCCCACATTGGAGGGTTGGATTTGATTTCTATTACCAAGGAGGGCGTTTGGATGTTCTGAGCTGGATGTTTTTGGTTTATGGGATATGTCGATGAACCATTCATTAGATCAGGGCTGTCCAAACTCAGTCCTGGAGGGCTGCTGTCCTGCAGAGTTTAGCTCCAGCTTGCCTCAACACACCTGCTGGAAGTTCCTTGATGAGCTGGTTCAGCTGTGTTTCACTAGGGTTGGAGTCAAACTCTGCAGGACAGTGGCCCTCCAGGAGCAGGATTGGACACCCCTGCATTAGATATTCCTGATGTCAGGCAGATCTTAGGTGGTGGGCTTCTGATGTCATTGAATGTCATGGATCAAATGATTTCCATACATAGATTAAAAAAGCAGCACAGCCCTTGAAGACTTGAAGTACGGAGGTAAATATTGAACTTGAAACATGTCTTTCATAACCAGGAGAGGGTCTGCTTTTGGTCCTCAAGTTCTGAAGTCAAGGATAAGGATGACAGTTTTAGTCAAAAGGAGCCAACACCAAATAAGTGTGAAAATATTTAATCTCTGTAGCGTTGTCATAATCTGTTTCCCTGCATATTCCTCCATGTCATCCATGCCCACACCACACACACGATAAGCAAAAGGGGCTTAGAAATCATTCCCTAAAACACTAATCCAAGGCTGGTTGTTTATTTGCATACATTTGCCCCAGTAACTTGATGGGAAGGTTTGAAGATGCGCAACAGCTTGTGAAGTTTGCAACTTTCCAAGTGGAGAGGGATATATTGCATACTGCATAACCTACATTTTGTTGTCAGAGTACACTGTATTCTGGGTGCAGCATCCTTTAACTGGCTGGTGTTATTGAGATTTGTTATTCAGTTATTGAGTATTATTGTCGCTGCCTGTTTCTGCATCATTCGGTTCGATTTTCTTGTCTTATGGACTCTGTTACCTGATGCCGGCATTTACTTTCCAGTGGGCATTTAAATTCCTCCAGTTTATTTGCTGTGCTGTTCAGCTTCTGAAATCAATCACTGATATAATTGCTTTTACAGGTTTATTACTTTTGAAATCGGTAGCCTGTCATCGTTGTGTTAATGTGATATTACCCAGAGATTGTTTCAATTGTAGGTTGATCGAAAAAGCAAAGATTGTATTTCCCTTGGGATTTTATGGGCCAGGAGTTTAGCCTTCATGTCAATCTTCAACCTATTGACATTCGCTTTGTATTTACAAGACTTTCGTATGGCTGCTCTTTTTAGGAGAATTTCATTTTGAATTGCTTTATCAGTGTAGATGTCATTTTAAAGTATTTGCCACATATCAGGCATCATTTTGCTGCAGTTTATCTCACACTGGCTTGGTGTTACATTGTTTTGCAGTTGCATTTTTATGCCTCCGCAAAACCTACAATAGCAATGCTGCCAGATTTATAATTCTGAAATTAGAAATAGCTCCTTTTAAAATCCTACATAATTGCACTTTGCTAGTGATACACACAGATCAAGGCACAAGAGCTTCAAAAGACATCTCCTTTACTTCCTTCATTTTTCATCTTTATATGTGTATTTTAACCCAAACTGTTGTTGAAATATCCAGGCAGCCTATGTTTCATGCTTGTCCATCTGTTTCTCATAACAGTGCCTTGGTAACTCTATATGTGGTGTATCTAATCTCTTCTTATTGCTCCATTGTTGTTAGTATTGCACACTGGTCAAGAGCTGCCAGTTGCTAGGGGAGAATTTCAAAGACGCTGCTTCTGTTTTGTGTGGTAGAGTGTCAAGTCTTCGTTACTCTTAGCTCAAGAGAATCACACAAATACAAAAATAAAGACCAGCACCCCAAGACGTGCAATTCATTTACATCTTCTCGTAATTCCTTAGGTTAGGACCTGCACTTTAAGGGAGCAAGTAAACACTCTTTTGTCGTCTTTGGCCTTCGTGCTAGCATTTGTCATTAGAGTATTCTTGTATTGTGAATATCAAATCTATTGCAAAACCTACGGTGCTGCTATGCCAAAATCAAAGGCATCAGCCTATTTCATGTACGTATATAGAGAAATCCAACCAAAACCAAAAGCATTACAGTATTTACGCTATTATTTATGGCATTTAGCAATGCTAACAGTGATTTAGCTGAAGCGCCCAACATATTCTTAGGGTCGTCATTGCATGATCACTAAAACAGACGTGCTCCCTTCACAGCGCTGATGTGTGATCGGACCGTTTTTTTATTAGCCCAAAACTGGTGCTTACACCTTCATGTGACAATATATATTCTCAGCCCGACAGAATCACACATACACACTAAAATGGAGATTAGCATCTCAATGAATTTGCAAGTCACATATTTGTGATGAGCCCTTTTCATCAATGTTTTGTTAGCATGATGTGAAAGTGAGCTTGTTTTTTTTAGTCTTGTGTGTTACAAGCTACTTTGAAGGAAAGATGATCTTAAAATGTCAGCCTGTTGTAATGTCAAGACCACCTCGTAGTGTCACGTGTGTCATTCATCTGTGTCTTTCAAAGGCAAGAAGTTTGGATGTAGACTATCGGGATTGCACTGAATGTATGTTTAATTCTGGAAATGTCTATGCTATATCTGCTATTCATATTGTGAACATCCAACAAACTGCATAATTCATGAAATGTCCCTTAAAAACATATCGGAAAAGACTCCATATCGATATTTAAATTGCACACTGCAGCTTATATTGAAGTAGTATATGAAAATGTTGTACTACAGGATGAACATATCAGTTTTGTGTGGACTGGAGGTCAACGTGAAACTATCTTGGAATGCACTTTTCCAGCTTCTTTTCATCCTTTTATTCTCATTTTGAGAACCACATCCATGCGTTTCTCTCCAGTAGGTAAGAGGTACGAGCCCAGCCTTGAAGGACTTTTAAAGGACTGCTCTGCTCTGGCTACCCAAAGCCTAAAGGAATACAGTCAGTCTTGAGTTACGTACTTGACCAAAAGGATTTTTTTGAACAGTGACTTTCAAACTTTCAAAGACCTTAAAGGAGCGGTCCGTTGCGGATATCCAGACAGATACTCTGACGCTGAAAGGAGAACTAATGAATAGAAACCTTTTTTTGTACAGAGATATATTTTTATGGAAATAAATTTGTAATATAAAAAAAGAGAAAGTGTATTGACAGATCTGTAAATGTTTTTCATTATTGTAGTACAAATGCTAGTGGGGATTATAAAAAATATATATATATATATATATATAAAATATATATATACAAAGACAAAATAGAGACAAAGGTTTTTTTTTTTTTGTAAATGTAAAAACGATTGTATATAGAAGTTTACATATTGTAAATATGTAATATCCAACATGGCTTGTCTGCAATATATAAAATGTATTTTATCTGTCTGTATATGATGCTTTGCATTGTGTTTCAGCTTATTCTACTTTCTTGAACTTGAAACCTATTTTGAAGTTTTTGGATTAAAAAAAGAAAACATGTGCCTGGTAGTTTCTGTAACTTGAATGCATGATAATGAAACTTTGGCTGAAGTGTTTTTTTTTTTTTTTTTTTACCCTACCTGACAAAGTAGGACAATAAGACTATAGTTATTATAGTTATTTTCCTTTAGTTCTCCTGTAACAAAGCGGCTATATATGGGAGGTAGGAATGTAGGAAGCCATTTCCATTTTTAAGGCAGCTTTGTGTCCTTTATTACATATTCTTAATGTGTCAAAGAACAAGGTTTCTGATGGAATGATAAGAATAGTGTATATGAATACATTTTATTGCCCAAAGTATTTGGACACCCCTCCAAATCATTGAATTCAGGTGTTTCAATCACTTCCACGGCCAAAGGTATAAAATCAAGCACCTAGGCATG
Organism: Paracanthobrama guichenoti; assembly: GCA_018749465.1. Lineage (NCBI taxonomy): Eukaryota > Metazoa > Chordata > Actinopteri > Cypriniformes > Gobionidae > Paracanthobrama > Paracanthobrama guichenoti. The sequence goes on along the minus strand of CM031961.1, from coordinate 27,013,079 downwards.
CAGACGCGTGTACAAACATTTGTGAAAGAATGGGTCAGTCTCAGGAGCTCAGTGAATTCAAGTGTGGTACCGTGATAGGATGCCACATGTGCAATAAGTCCATTCGTGAAATTTCCTCACTACTAAATATTCCACGGCCAATTGTTAGTGGTATTATAACAAAGTGGAAGCAATTGGGGAAAACAGCAACTCAGCCACAAAGCGGTAGGCCACGTAAAATCACAGAGTGGGGTCAGTGCATGCTGAGGTGCGCAGAAGTCGCCAATTTTCTGCAGAGTCAATAGCTACAGACCTTCAGTTTAAGCTCAAGAACAGTGTGTATAGAGCTTCATGGAATGGGTTTCCACAGCCGGGCAGCTGCATCCAAGCCTTACATCACCAAGTGCAATGCAAAGCATCGGATGCAGTGGTGTAAAGCACACCGCCACTGGACTCTAGAGCAGTGGATACGTGTTCTCTGGACTCTCTCGAGTCTGGGTTTGGCGGTTGCCATGAGAATGGTGTGGGGTTATTTTTCAGGGGTTGGGTGTGGCCTCTTAGTTCCAGTGAAAGGAACTCTTAATGCTTCAGCATACCAAGACATTTCATGCTCCTAGCTTTTTGGGAACAATTTGGGGATGGCCCATTCCTGTTCCAACATGACTGTACACCAGTACACAAAGCAAGGTCCATAAAGACATGAGCGAGTTTGGTGTGGAGGAACTTGACTGGCCTGCACAGAGCCCTGACCTCAACCCGATAGAACACCTTTGGGATGAATTAGAGCAGAGACTCCGAACCAGGCTTTAAAGTGACCCTATTATGCTATTCTCAAGGTTCTTAATTTTGTTTTGGAGTTTTCTTACAATAGGTTTACATGCATCCAAGGTCAAAAAACACAAATTTTCTCATTATATACATTGTACATCACCTCTTACTCTGAAACGGCTCAATAAAGGATTCAGTCTCTCTAAACCCCTCTTTTCCAAAAACATCCTCTGCTCTGATTGGTCAGATGGCCCAGTCTTTTCTGATTGTCTACCGCTTAAAGTGGTTGTCAGAAATGAAACCGCCATTACCACATCTGAATTTCAGTTCCGGAGGCTTCAGTTCCAGAGGCTTCAGTTCCAGCCACAAAAGACTACTCTGCCTACTCTCCGCCTACTGACCTAACACATAAACATGATGGGAACCGCGCTAGCCAGACGGGATTTAAATTTTATCGACTGAAGACCCAAGTTTGGTTTGAAGATGTTCTTGCACAATTTCTGATTTCTAACGCACTTACCTCATTCAGTGTGGTCTTTGTGGATAGAGCAGAAATGCATCTCCGTACGTTTTCCGTCGTCTCCGGTTGTGTTCATATGTGAATTGCATGAGCTTATTTTGTCTATTATATAGAAAGATCTGAAAAAGCCCACACATTTACCAGCCCATAGACTCTCCCCTCGAAAAAAATCAGGACAGAAGTGGTTGAATGTGGACAAAGTTACGGATTAAAAACACCAGGTATAAACGGGTATGTCTCCCTCGTCTACTTGTGATCCAATCAAACAAATGGATCTTAATACCAGTAAACCGGGCCAAAGGCTCGCTCATCCATCCATCCATCCATCCCAAACAAGTGTAGGTATAATGTTGACATCATAAATCTATAAATGTCTGCTGAACAACTGGTTAACCTATCGCACTATTTGTCTACAGCCAAATCATAGCCATGTTGCTCAATTGAACAGTTGCACTCTCACTTTTGTGATATTGCCTAATTAGATATCATTTAGCAATATAAGTACTATTATTAAATTGCTCCTTACAACGATTTCCCCCTTAAACTTAAAGGTAAAGATTTTGTGGCAGGAAAGACAGACTCGCTGCTCTCATCTTTAAGGAGACTCCTGAGCTTGTTTGTCTTTCACAACATTTGTCAGTTTTGGGGGCAAACATGGAGAAACTTTCTCTGAGAAAGACCTAAATTTTTTTTAGAAAGGAAACCCAGACTGAACGTTTAACAAAAGTAATTTGCAGTGTTTATATACTAGAATTATCATGAAATTTCACCTTTGAGCGACACAGTGATTTAATACACTTGATTAATGGTTAATTATTTGAATATTTTGTCAGCCATAAAGTGGCAATTTCTGTTTTATTGGTTTAACAAAGCAAAATCATTCCAAGTACCCCCTTGAACCTGCTTAACTACCCCTTTGGGGTGCATGTACCCCTGGTTGGGAATCCCTGCTGTACGACATCAAGCCTCTGGGTGTAATAACTTTCTTTAGAAGCCACTTCTCTAGGAAATACAAATACTGTGGGAGTACAGATGGCGTTTTGATCGTTTATTATTTATTCAGTTCTTGTCATTAGTGTCTTCCCGCTTGTGTTCAGTGGTAGCTTGAGGGAGAGGACTTTTATCCAAACTTTTGCAACAATAACATCTAGAAGACTTAAAGTTTTGTCAAACCATGCCTGGGATGTATAATTAAAGGTAAAAAGCAGCACAGATCTCCCAGGGTTCCACACGCCTCCCACGCAGCAGAAAGAACCAAGCTGGAGATTCTGTTTGCTGCCAATGTAACATTTACTCACAAAATATTAACAGTTTCAGAAAGAGAGTCCATTTCGAATGGGTCCAATTCGTGTTCCTCCACTTGCAGTGCATCACCTTTAGTTCAACTGGGAGCAGGACAGCAGCCAAACTAAGTAAAAGTCTGTAATTGGATACCAGGAGTCTCATTATTAGGTTGGACAGTCCGCTTCAAACAGAGATCATGTGCAAGGACTAAATGCAAGTCAGCATGTGAATCAAATTCATTTTTTGGTCTAATTTTCAGGAAGTGCAGACTTTAAAGTCAATTAAAGGGATAGTCCAATCAAAAATGAAAATTGTCTTTCCCAAACCTATTTGGCTTTCTTTTAGATATTTGCAATAAATGTCAGTGTGGTGCAATGATATTATGGATCCTGCTGCTGTTTTGCATTGTACTTTCTTAAAAATAAAAAGTTCCAAAAGAGGGTTTTCACAGCAGTGCTATGAAAAAAAAACAAAAAAACATTTTGGTTCCCTAAAGAACCTTTCAGTAAATAGTAAAACATATTGTGCATTGGAAATCCATGGAATATTTCTAATACACAAGGCTATTCGTGGAAACATAAAGAACATTCATTTTGAAGAGTGTATGAACAAGATGTTGTGTCACTTTAGATTAGGGTCCAATCACTATTAAGTAACTAATTACTGCCTATTAATAGTTAGTATTGTAGTTAAGTTTAGGAATTGGGTAGGATTAAGGATGTAAAATATGGCCATGCAGAATATGGCACTAATATATGTGCTTTATAAGTGCTAATAAAACAGTCAATATCCTAGTAATAGGCATGCTAATAAGAAACTAGTTAATAGTGAGAATTAGACCTAAACTAAAGTGTTAAACACTTTTTCTTCCAAATATCTTCTTTTCTGGCCCACGGAATAAAAAATAAAAACAAATCTTTATTGGCATTGATGGTTCCATGAAGAACCTTTAAAGGGGTCCTATTATTCCTCTTTGTAAAATAAGTCTCTGATGTCCCCAGGGTGTGTATGTGAAGTTGTAGCTCAAAATACCCCACAGATAATTTTTATAGCATGTTAAAATTGTCACTTTTTGAGGGTGAGCAAAAACACACCGTTGTTGTGCGTTTCCCTTTAAATGCAAATCAGTGGCTGGGCCGCCTTTGAAGAAGAGAGCAGAGCTTCAAGAGCTCGAGTTAGCAGCTCCGATTACCTCACGCAGACACACTGAAAAGATCCAAAACTGTTCAGCCTTTTATGTTCAAACCAGAGTCGGACAATGACAGAGAGACTCAAGAAGAAGTGACAATAGTAGAATGCAACAGGACATTTCTGAATGGTTAGCTGATGTGGAGTTAACTATCTTCAAGTCATTGATTAGCATGTTCTGTCATGATAATCTATAAATCGCTTTTGTAGGAACTGTTGTAAAATGCCTCCAGAGCCAGAGAATATATACTGCATGAAGATAAAACAGTAAAGTTTAGTTTAATTATGGTTATAACTTATGTTGTCATCTTGCTTTTATGACATGCATTTGTGTTACGTACTGTATTGCAATAAATGTGAAAAGACGGATGCGACAGCTTGAGCAGACTCACAGATGTACTACAACAACTCTTCCTCTTCTCTAAAGCAGCCCAAAATGGTAGTGTTGAATACCTACTGCACAATATCTTCTGTGGCATTGCTGTGAAAATCCCCCTTTGGAACCTTTATTTAAATTTTTTTTTTTTTTTTTTTGTGAACAGGTTTGTTCCAATTTATTTTGGAAGTGTTGTGATGAATGGTTGGCTGATGGTGACGGGTGCTTGGTTAGGTTAAACTCTGCTCCTGATTGATTAAATCAACTGCCACACCAGGTCATTAGTCACCACTGGTCCCTTCTGCTCTTGGCAGTTATTAATCATGAGCCACAACGGCCCACCATCCACTGAAGTGCTGTACCACTGCAACAACCCCATCCCTGGTCTCCATTCGAAGAAAATCTCCACTGGATTTTAGTGTTGTGCAATAATGGGACTTTCAAAAGTAAATGATTAAGTAATGCTCATAGACATTTTTTTTTTCTGTTTGTCCATATGGTTTTAGGGTCTGGCAGAAGCACCTCAGAGGTAGATGGGGGATTTGTGTGATAATTATGCAATTAAGTCATTATGGATGTGCCTGCAATGAGCTATGATAGATCCTTTTATATGAGCAGACATTGACTGTGATTACTCCATGGTGTAAACTTTGTTTTTTGAATTAAGCCTTCACTTGAATAAGGACTTTTAAGTCGTACTTTTCCTCTTTTATAGATGGGTATCATTATTGATGATATATAATTTTTGTAATCAGTAGAGGCTTGAGAAATCTTTTGTGATATAAAAGAGCTTCATGTACTGACCACTTCCTCTCCAGACCAATAACAATATATACTCACCTAAAGGATTATTAGGAACACCTGTTCAATTTCTCATTAATGCAATTATCTAATCAACCAATCACATGGCAGTTGCTTCAATGCATTTAGGGGTGTGGTCCTGGTCAAGACAATCTCCTGAACTCCAAACTGAATTTCAGAATGGGAAAGAAAGGTGATTTAAGCAATTTTGAGCGTGGCATGGTTGTTGGTGCCAGACGGGCCGGTCTGAGTATTTCACAATCTGCTCAGTTACTGGGATTTTCATGCACAACCATTACTAGGGTTTACAAAGAATGGTGTGAAAAGGGAAAAACATCCAGTATGCGGCAGTCCTGTGGCCGAAAATGCCTTGTTGATGCTAGAGGTCAGAGGAGAATGGGCCGACTGATTCAAGCTGATAGAAGAGCAACTTTTAGCCGATTACAATGTCATTAGTTTAATAACGTAAGAGATGATGGTGTTGAGGATTTACCTTAGATACGACCGAGAGAGAGCCTGAAGTGTTTTTTTTTTTTTATCCTCCCGATTACACACTGCAGCACCCATTAAAATAGTACATAATAGTAAAGTAGCCATCATTCATTTAGCTTCTTTATTAAAGTTAATTTAGAAAAATGTTTTGAGAATTTTTTTGTCTGTTACTGTTAAAGTTTTAGTTTTTAAAGTGATGAGCAAGCGGCGGTGAGTTAACCACGTTTGATCAATTTAGCCTCTCAAATCAACACTTGACTTGTCTTGCCTATAATAAAATCCATAGATATAAAACACTTCAAGCATATCACAATGTTAGTTTATAGGTTTACTATCACCACCACAGTAAAAAGGCGTTTCTGACATGTTGAAGCATGGGATGATGCTGCTCGCAACGGCTCTCGCAAACAAAACGGGCTATACAATCTACTAATAAACTAAATAAAAATAAAAAACATGCAGTTTGTCTTACCTTACAGCTTACACCTCTCTGCAAAATGAACATAAATCCAATCATCAATTCCCACACTATATGCACATTTAACAGAGTTCACGTCAACGAAAGCAATATGAGCTGCATTTTATTTATCATCAGCTCAAGATCAAACACAGCAATAGAATTGATTTGTATTAGTGGTTGGATATTAATCCGTCTTGAAAGAATTTCGAAAGGCATTTACTCCTGGTCTTTTCACAATCGGATAGATGAAAACGAATGAAGACAAATGAAGTGAGCAGGTGTAAAAAGGCCATAACTCTTGCATCTCAGTTTCTTTTGATTAATCAGTGTCTAAAATATAAAAAGGAGAAGCCTAGAATGAACGCGTCACCACCACATCAGCACCGAAAACATGGGGATTTTTTAGACAATAATCGCATGACCTATTCGATATTCTATAATTAAATCAACTAATGGAATATTCGAAAATCGTGACTCATCCCTAGTTTAATGTTGATGATTACGTTATTTTGTCATTATTGCATACAATCGCTTTTTTTTGCATCTTCTCCTGTGTTTTGATCTGGAGATTCTGTACTCATGCAGAAGAGCAGTGAAAACATGGAAACCCGGGAAGCGTTTTCTCGCAAATAACGGAAAATTCTGTGTTTGGCGGGGAAAGAGTTAACTTCTAAGTAAATACAGTAGATATTGTGTAGATAACTTATCCACATAATAGAATTAATGAAATACTAAAACTTATTAACTTCACCACAGATATCATTTTTATCAGTGTTCTAAAGCGGTTGACCAATCACAAAACACTGGTCAAGCTGACCAATCAGAGCATATTACGCTTTTCAGAAGGAGGGGCTTCGTAGAGACCGCAACTATATAAAATAATGTTTTGGGTTTTTTTAATTATGAAAACTTATTCTAGCACACCCTAAAAAATAAATCAAGACTTTGTAAAAGGGCATAATGCGTCCTCTTCACGAAAGTAAATGTTGTCATGTCTGTGTTTGTTTGGTACTCATTACATTTGGTTCCTTTCATACTACTGTTCCTAAGTTTGGGAATTCTAAAGGAGGGGTTCTCGTTTCCATGCCAGCTCTGCACCCTCTTTAGATACAGGGCTTTTAAATGTCTCCCTGCAGTTTCTGGTATTTTGAATGTTTTTCATTAAATCTGGGTTGAATAGCGCCCATCTGAGCTGGCCCCAGCCGGCTGGACCCAGACTTTCTCCACTCTAATCAGAAGGACATGCTCATTCAGACCAGGAATTGATAGACTGGCAGGGCCAGCGATCTGCACCATTTCCCCGTCAAATTGAATATAACGTGGAATGCGCCTAAAATGCAGTGTCATGGCAACCGGCACAGTGCAGCACTAGGATCTCGACCTCAAACGTTTAGACAATTTTGTGTTTAGATTCATGTTCCTGTTTCTGTTTTTCAAGTGTATTAGGTAACGGTGGTGTTTATTTTATGATGTTACTGCAATGCTGCGCCCCCCATTTTAATATTAAAATGAACTGCATAGGCCCACTAATATGCAAATTGTAGGCTGAAAAGTAGGGCTGGGCATTGGTGGTCGATTTCTATTCACAAGCTTACGATTCAATTCAATTCCATTCAATATCGATTAATTGGGACATATCAGGTACAGCAACCACAGTCATTATAATATTAAAGGTTCAAAAATACATTAACATTGAACAACAGGTCAAAATACAGGAAAATAAAGGAAGTAAAAATACAATAAATATGCAATATAGTGCATATATTTAGCAAAATTCTCCTCTAGAGTTGACTTTTGTAGCTGATTAACGAGTTTTGAACATTGTTACATTGACATTGTTTAAGCCATTTTATCGAGGCCTTTCGGCAGTTGAAATCTGATTAAACGATTACATGAGACAGATTTGTAACTAGTAAAGTGGAAGTTGCGCCATATTAAAGGATTAGTTCACTTCAGAATTCAAATTTCCTGATAATTTGCTCACCCCCATGTCATCGGAGATGTTAATTTGTCTTTCTTTCTTCAGTCGAAAAGAAATTAAGGTTTTTGAGGAAAACATTCCAGGATTTTTCTCCATATAATGAACAGATTGCAGTTTCAATGCAGCTTCAAAGTCAGAGGAATAAGGGTCTTATCTAGTGAAATGATCGGTCATTTTCCAAAATAATGCTCGTCATGCACTACTCTGCGATGTGCCGCGCATTATGTAATCACGTTGGAAATGTCATGTGTGACGTAGGTGGAAGTACCGACCCAGTGTTTCATAAGATTTAAACATCCAGGATATGCACACGAAAGGACCATTTTAAACAATAAACTGACACAAAATATGTATCCTGTGTGTCATTCAACACACAACAACTTTTGAATGGTCCTTCTCCACACTTGTAAACACTGGGTCAGTACAATCAAATTGCCTCATTTTTTTTAAGTTAAAGAATTTAAAGTAAACAGATTTGTATTTTGTAATCATACATTTTAATTGCTCTGAACTTGAAATATTTGAGTGAGCTAATTCATAAATTTAATTTTAAAATATCACGTAATCTCAAATTTTCAGTAGTGAGAACTTGACTATCTTTAACTAGCTAATTCAATAAATGCCACCTTGCTAATTGGTTACACAATGCTTTGGTAGCGTTAACATAGCACTTGTTGAATGAGGACATCAATATAGAACATTTAACGCATATCTGTTCTCATACTAAGCTCATGCGCCACTAGTTACCATTAATGTCACCCTACAAAAAAACAACATAAACTAGCATAGCAAAACATTAAACTACTAAATCTCCCACTTAATGTTAATCTTGCACAAAAAACAAAACAAAAAAAAAACATGGCATTTACTGTCCGTGTTGAGTGTCATGGCAAAGCATGCTGGGAAATAGAAATCCCAGCCCAGTTTCATTTAAATTTAAGTTAGTCTAAATTAAAAGCTGATAAAACTCAAAACAGTGAAGCAGTTCAAATTACTTAAAATGTGTCTTAAAATTACTTAAAAGTTCTAAATACTCATAAAAGTTAATTTGTTTGAACTAATTAGTTTAAACTGAGTTGACTCAAAGCAGTTAATTATTTTGAGCGTTAGGGTTTAGTGTGGGAGGTATGCTACAAAGCTTTGTTCATTCATCAACTGAAAACTGACTGAAAGATCAATTCATGGGATTTAAGATTTAAGAAACGATATCGGTTCTTCAAAATGAGAATCTATTAAAATCGAGAAATCAATCTTTTTACCCAGCCCTACTGAAAAGGAACATTTAGTAAAATTATCTGAATGCACACACACACACACACAAAAAATGTAAATAAAATTAGCTATATTGCCATATCAAGAGTTTGGTCTTTCTACCAGAAAGACTCAGAAATGAAGTTCAGTCTAACATTTTTTTTTTTTATTTATTTTATTTTAATCTATCTTATTTAATGAGCATTTTATATAACAGCCATCTGACAGTGTGGTTCCTGCTCCTCAAATTCTGCCAGAGAAAGACACGGTTGGCACACTGAAAGCAAGATGATAGGCTGTAAGAGGAGTTTAAAGCAATAACTACATTATAAGACAATAATGTTCAGAAATCAATTAATTGTAATGAATATTCTGATTATCCTTGAATACAAATTGGATTTGAAAGAGGTGAGACACCTGGTGCCCATGGATAAGTCCAAGATTCTTTCAGCAGAATGCATTCTGGGGGCTTCGGTGCTAAAGATAAATTATGAATAAAACAGGCAGTTATTTATGGAGATGAGAGGATGTTAAAGCCTTTTTTAATTAAATTACGCTGATCCACGCTTTGTGAGCTGAAATCCCCATGGCATAGCACCTCTGAACTTCCTTTTTGTTATTTTAATATAAAAAAAAAAAAAAAAATTATGAGGCGTGGAGTCCATGTTTGGAGGTTATTAATTCCCTCTTCTGTTTACCCCAACATCACCCTTAAACCATTGTTAATTCTTTTCCAAAAAGTCACCATGTAAAAATACAAATGCATGTAAAAATATTCGCTTTCCTTTTAATATCCTTTGTACTGTAAACAATGCTTTGCATGCAGAATGTCTAAAAAGGTCTCTTTCGATTGTTATTTCTTCATTAAATACATTTTCAAAAGTACAGAAAAGGAAAACAGAAGTTACTGTAAAAGTAATATTGCTGTTCACTTGATAACTAGGTTTTACAGCCTTTATTTTGAAGGACAGAAGGATAATAGACTCAGTCTGGTGGACAGTCTGTTTGGCTACTCCTGAGAGAAAGTGTGAAAAGTATATAAAAAAAAGAGTTTCCCCATATACACACACATAGCTTTATTGCTGTCAGCAGTAACACTTTAGCATACTGTTCCGTCATTAATGAATAACTACACAAGAACATAATCAACACTATTAACATTCTAGTAACTAATATTAACTAACAAGATACTGTGATTAATGAATTAGTAAGTAATAGCACTCAGTTGAATGTGGTAGTTCAGAGGACTACTAAGAACTATTATTTACAGCAGTGGTCAGCAACATGCGGCCTGCGACCCGCCACCGGCAGCAATAATATCTGGCCCGTGCCCGCAGCCAGATTATTTTGATAGCGGCTGGTTCTGAAATAGATCTGTCATGACAGTGTAACGGAGGCCGGCTGGTGAGAGCTGTGCAGGTAAACAATTCCCCTGATGTCAAGGGACGATCTAGTGGCTGATGCTAGAGGTTGCAGCCTTTAGCCTCCTTATTAGAGCGTCCAACTCCCATGCGGAAAGACCTGGGTTTGAGCACCGCTTGGAGCGGGCGGTGCAAACCGGAAAGAGATTACAACAACAACAGTTACTCACAATCAATTTGTCTTTAGTGATTTTGCCTTCAAAAAAGTTTTTGCAGCAATGTTTTATTTTGGGATGAATTGAGAGCTTTTAATTTGAAAAGTTCAGAAAGAGTCTGTGGAATGGATCGCTAGACACGCCTCATGAAATGTGTGGTATGAAAAACAAACAGTCAACCATTGAAACGTTTGCTTATAACTTTGTTGCAGATAAGACACACCGGCTTTGCAGTCACAAAACTAGGTAGGATGAACGCATAGTTGTCTTTCCATAATTTATGCATTATTCATATTAATTATGCATACAACGTATAATTAATTCTAAAGTGGAGCTCATGGTTACCCACTAGTAATGACTCAAGTATTCCCAAAGGAATTACTAATGATTTGGATCAATATTCTAAAGTGAAAAACATGATAACTCCTTATTATTGACTGAAGTCATTGTAAGCTTTTGAGGTTTTTGTACAGTTTCGAATATTAATAGCTCAAGTGTTACTACATTCTTCTAAAGGAATTACAAATTATTTGGTTCAGTATTCTAAAGTAAAGATCATGGATTTGGTAACACTTTACTAGTCGGTTACCACGATAAGGAATTACTATCCAAAACCTTAAAAAAACTCAAAAGCTTACAATGACTTTACTAGGAAGTTATCATGTTTTTCACTTTAGAATACTGATCCAAATCATTAGTAGTTCCTTCTGAAGTATTTGGTAATACTTTAGTCATTACTATTAGGTTACCATGATCTGCACTTTAGAATGAATTATACATTATGCTAATTATGAACCTGTACATAGTAGTACTCAGGAAGTTATGAAAAGAATAGTAGTTATTGATTAGGTAATAGAGAACGACCACATTCAACTGAGTACTATTATAATACTTACTAATTCATGAATGAGACTTGTTGGTAGTAGTTACTAGAATATTAGTGCATTAATCATTTGTTCCTGTGCAGTTATTCATTAATGACGGAACGGTATTACGGTAAAGTGTTACCCTGTCAGCTTCCGGAGATCATTTGATTTCGTTATCTGTAAAATTCAAATGTGTTTGGGCAGGTAATGTAAAAGTTATATATAGTATTTTCCAATATTAATAGGAATAAAGCTGTAAAAATGATAATAAAGTGAAGGAAGTTTGCATAAGTAAATGGTCTTGACTGAACTTCATGACTGAAGAATTCATGGTCTAAAATCTGCCATCTTTATACAAATTCTAAATATAATATAATTTTCTTTATTTTCTTTGAATGGTTTTGAATTTTATTATTAAAATCACAATAACTCATTTATTAATTCATAATATACTTAAACTTTATTAATAGCAATATTAATGTAAATTATTAATTTTAAATTAATCTTTATTAATGTCAATAATGTAATGTACTTCCTTAAATGTCACACACAGACCTCAACAGTTGGTACATGGAGGAAAAAAAAAAAAAACCTGTTAAATAGTTCAACTTTACTGTGTTTGGTTAATTATCCTGCAGTGTCATGAGATTTTCTTTCTTTTTTTTAATAACTTCTCAAACCTAAACCTCTCAAACCTCAAAACTACTTTTAAAACGTTCTTTAAAAACGACTCTAACCTCCTGAGACAGAATCAATGGCTGTAAGTGTTAGTATGGAAGCTTGTTTCACCACTGAATAAACTAATTTAAAAGGTACCCTAGATTGAGAAATGCAATTAACTTTGGCATAGTTGAAAAACAAGAGTTCAGTACACATGAGATCACATACCGTGAGTCTCAAACACCATTGCTTCCTCCTTCATATGTAAAGCTCGTGTGTGAAAAACACCACGGAAAAAAATAGGCAAATCTCAATATAACCATTAATATGTACGCCCCCAACATTTGCATATGCCAGCTCGTTCAAGGCCAGGCGGAACTGCACAGCCGCATCATCAGAAATTCTGCAGATATTATTGGGTATTTTCAAGAAACAAGCATCTAGCGAGGATAGCGAAAATGGCAGATCATGAAAATAAATGTTATGTTCGAGGCGGTGCAGGGGATGTGAGGACTTTACTCTTCCCACAGAACAAAACTGTCAACAGGCATGGTTGATGTTTATCTGTAACAGGATACCGCAACAATTGAATTTAAAGTTGTTAGTTTGTTCGGCCCATTTCACCTCGGACAGTTTTTCTAACCTGAGACAATATCAAGCAGGCTTCGCTCAGCGTTTGATACTGAAGAAGGGGGCAATTCCAACTATATTCCTGCAAGCAGCATGTAGTGATTTTATCCACTTCTTGACTGTCGAAACCATTTCTGATTAAATTGAAAGTTTCTTAGTGAGACAACAGAAATCGTGTTCAGTTGGGTAAATTGCCTCCCTTAGAAATTGCGTTCGAGGGGGCACTGTGGTGCGATTGGAAAGGGTACTTTCACTTTCAAAGGGGCAGGGGCTCAAAGTTGTGACTGCTGACGTTACGAGTTAACGTGTAAAGTTAATGCTATATGCTAGTTAACATTTATGATGAAGTTCTAGTATTGACGTAGCAGTCATGTTTTGCAGGTTCTTACTGAAAGACTAAACTTCCCACTCAGAAGAGTCCATTTGCAATCTCAAAACAATTGGTTGTTCCTCAAAATCTGCATCTTTCTCAGAAACAGGCTCAAACATATAAGGTTGGATGCCTAATCTCTCCATTGTCATGCCGGACAGTAGAGATGTGTTTGCGGTCACTGTGAACTACTGAAATGTACAGTTTGTGCCCTTAAATAAGCCACATACCCTCTATGTAGATATCAGAGAACAATTTTGTTTCAATAATGTTGTTTGTTTCAACTCATTCTAGGGCACCTTTAAAAGATAACTGCGACTTTTTATCTCACAATTCCCCTCGCAATTGCAAGTTTATATCCCGCATTCCTCAGATTGTGTGATATAAAAACACAATTCTGACTTCTTTCCACAGAATTGCAACTTAAACCTATATCTCGCAAATCCTGACCTTTTCTGAATCCTAAAACGCAATTGCTACTTTATAATCACGCAATCTGAGAACAAAAGTCTTGCGAGATGTACAAAAAAAAAAAAAAAAAAAGTGAGATAAATATTCGCAATTACCTTTTTAAATTCAGTGGCGGAAACAAGCGTCCATACTAACACTTAACAGCCACTGATTCTGTCTCAGGAGGTTAGTCGCTTTTAAAGAACTCTTTTTAAAGCTTTAAAAGTGTTTGGCTTCAGAGAATTGGTGTGTTTTTAACCTGTTATTTTCAGACAGCTGACTGACAGTCTCCAAATACAGAAATCAATGAAACAGGTATATAAAAAAACAACTTTATACAATGAAAGCATGTGTGTTTTGAGTGGGTTGCCACATTCTGTAGTTCTGAAGTAACTTGCCAACTAGTTTCAACTTTGAGGAATTGACAATCATCTTTATGTAAAGTATTTTTCTCACTTGCTTTCAATGTTTACAGCTTGTGTCTTTTATTTGCCACAAAAATTGTGAGCTCTGACACATGTCACAATTACTGCTGGCCGTTGGTGCTAGAGTTAGAGACAGTTTCATCAACATTCCCACAAAAACACAACTGACACACACACTAAAGTGGCAGTCTCTCGATGCTCGCAAAGCGCTTTGACACACCTCACTGTCTGCGCTCATAAGCTCCCTCAATCCATTGCGCTGTAAAGCAGCCAGACGCAATTTGAAGCACCGGGTACTAGGAAACTGCAGTAATGACCACATTACAGCAGGGATACACTGGAGAGAGCGAGTTTTATCTCCTCCTGAAGAGGGCTAGATGAAAGAGCGGGGTCAGAGAGAAGCCAGCGATCCCGAGCAGCACTAGGCAGACTACACAGAGGCTTGTTCATTCACAATGGACATATGAATGATTCTGTGTTGAAGTGCGATACGATCTCTAATAGGGTGATACCCTGCTCTGACCACTGACAGCTCTGGCTTTATCTTGACACACACTGCAAGCTGAATCTGAACGGCATAATCTCACTCTGTCTTTCCTCTGCTTTTTTTTACATTTATTTTATTTTACTTTTTTTATTCTGGTAACACTGGTTTGATGGTCCCTTTTAGACAATCTGTAAGTAATGTTACACTCTCATTAGCGTATTAGTAGAATATCTGCTAACACTTTATTTTGATGCTCCCTCAACAGACATTCTACTGACTATAAATAACTTTGCAAGTGCATGTCAACGTATTCTACTGACCCTAGCAATCTACTAATACTCTACTAACACTCTAATGAGAACTAGTTGACCTGTAGGTGCAGCGTTACTTATAGTCAGCAGAATGTCTAAAGAAGGGGACCATCAAAACACAGTGTAATATTTTCCTCCTATTTTCCTTTTCCTCACCCTCACTAAATCACTAAATAAGCTTCAAGTTTTATCTTCTTGATAGTTAAATATTGTAAAATAAATACACACATATACATACATACGTGTGTGTGTGTGTGTGTGTGTGTGTGTGTGTGTGCGCCTGATAAAAGTTATACTTATTACCACTTACCTGTAACTTATGAATTAGACTATGAAGGCACCTGTTGTGTTTAACTTTATAAAATATTAGGCCTATACTCATGCCTTTTCTGTCCTTAGATTACTGTTGTTTTTTCATACTACAGTTTCAGTGTAATTGTGTTTTACCTTTTTTTTTCCCTTTCTACTTGCTGAAATCGCAATCCTTAAAGGGAATAAAAAATCTGTCACTTACTCACTCTCAAATTGTTCCAAACCTGTATAAATGTCTTTGTTCTGCTGAACACTAAGGAAGATATCTGGAAAAATATTTGTAACCAAGCAAATCTCGGGTCCCATTGACTACCATAGTATTTAGACTACCTATTACGGTAATCAATGGAGCCCAAGATCTGCTTGGTTACAAACATTCTTCCAGATATCTTCCTTAGTGTTAAGCAGAACAAAGACATTTATACAGGTTTGGAACAGCTTGAGGGCGAGTAAATGACAATTTTCATTGTTGGGTGAACTATCCCTTTAAATCAACTTGTACCTGTTTTTTCAGAAGCCGTCATGCGCCTTTTCCCTGTTCTGTCTCATCACCATGCCTCTGAGATATTGTCTAATTCTCATTAGTTTCGTTTGATCTTCAGACCACGCCAGACAAAAGTCCTCCTATTGATTGTTTGTGTTCAAAACCATTTGGTTGTATAGCAGAAAAAGGATTTTGGCCATGATGCTTGTAAGTGCTCCTTAAATCACTTTGGCAATAAGTATAGTTATACATTGTTTGGCACAGTGGGTAAATCTTAGATTAAAATTTTACATTGTCTGACCTTTCGTATTTTCATTTTGTTTACTGTAATGTACTGTGTTTGACTCGTATATCCACTATATGTGTTGTTTTATTACTCCCTTCCAACATATGTCCATGAGCAGCCCAATAAAGCCACCAAGAGGGGAAAAAAAGACACTCTTTTGCCTTTGATATAATTATCTTTCTAGCTACAGTATTCTGCTTGTTCTAGACAGAGTAGTAATTCTAAATAATTTAAAATCGTGAACTTAAAAAGGCATTCAATTTGTAACAAGTTAGATTCATCCTCTAATATACGTCTAGGGAGTGGAACAAATGATGAAATCTACTGTAATTCGTTTCTGTGAGCTGCATGTCAGTCACTGAAGCAAACAGATTTTTTTTTTTTTTTAAATACTCTGCTCACCAGGGATGAAGGATCTTTGAACCCCATGTTTCACTAGCAGGTGTGATTACTATATCAAAGCTTGAAGTACTATCATGACACCTCTGAAATCAAAGTTTTCACTCATCCACAAGCTTTTTGCCTGGAAACTGTGTGTGTGTGGTCCTGGTAAACCCTACGTCCCCATCAAGATGGCAATATCTGAAATCCTGTATGGAATGGAACATGGAAACCTGTGTGTGTGTGTGTGTGTGTGTGTGTGTGTGTGTGTGTGTGTGTGTGTGTGTGTGTGTGTGTGTGTGTGTGTGTGTGTGTGTGTGTGTGTGTGTGTGTGTGTGTGAGATTTTTTTTTTTTTTACATACAGCTAATTACAATCCTAATCCTAAATTAAGATATTTTGTTTTGCAAAGGATGTATAAAATGTGTCAATAACCTAAATAGAATTTGATCTTTTTGGAGTATATGTGCATATTCAATAGGGGTGGGACTCTCTAGGCACCTCACGATTCGATTATGATTCAGAGGGATGCGATGATAAAACGATTATTGATGCATATTTTTCTGCTTCTCCCTTGGTACTTTTAAAGCAAAGTGTTTGTAATGACCCATAATGAATTTACTCCCAACAATCATTTATTAACAAATGGAAGTGATTTTACAAGTCAACAGGAAGGTTACGTTTGCCAGAATATGTCCCAACATTGCAAAGAACCAACAGGAAAAGTGTCTGTAGCAGCATACTTAGCAGTAGTAAATTAATACCGACTTCATATTCTGAATCACTAACATAAAGTAATAACCAAAACTCTCCTGTTATGTGCAATGAGCAATATAATCCTTCAGACAATAAAAATAAAATAAACATTTTGCTGTACCAAAAATCACAGCTTTTATACAAAAATAAAGAATTCTGTATCAGCAGCTCTCATACAAAAAAGTAATGCTTGTGGACTTCAGCATATTCTGAAAAACTACCATACAGCTGCTCTTATACACAAATAAATAATAGATCCTAAGACTTCTGACTTCAAACTAAATCCTTGAGCTTTTTTTTTTTTTTTTTGCTGTATACCACAATCAAAAACAGCTTTTATGAAATGAACATCTGAACACTAAATTAACATCTGCAGAGAACATGGACGCATATCCTTGACCATCAAATTTGTGATAGAGCAACTACCGATACAACCAAGCATTGGAAACGTGTAATATGGTTTCTCATATTTCGAAAATATTTTAGTTTAGTTTGACACAACTTGCATATAGTGTGGTTCTTGTCCAGGTCATTTTCATAGAAGTCGAAGTGCTTCCATACGTGCTTTTAATCCACGCCACTGACGGTCCGGGTGCTGCACATCCCACACTTCAGAGTTGCGTCTTTTGCGTTCCGTCAATGTTATCAGCGTTTAGAAAATCTATTTTTTGGCATTTGTGAATGATTCAGAATCGTCCACGTCCGCATCTAAGAATCAAATTTTGTCCCCACGCCTGATATGCAATGTGTAATGTTCAAACCCAATGAAACTTGATACACACAGACAACAGAACATTCTGCATCCTCTTGGAGGCATGTGTCAAATTCTGCTCTTAGAGGGCATTACAACTGAAAAAAACGTTATAACTCAGCAAACATATGATCAATCAAGTTGAAAAATCTGCACTGCATCTTTGAGACAGATGCTAAAATATCCTTCACATACGATATCACCTGCATAACCTAACAAACATGGCCGCCAACAACAAATAAACTTTCAGCAGCTTATGACATATAACCATTATGAAAGTTCTGATATTCTTACACAGGGTCAAAATGAAACTGCATACCAAATTTGGACCAACTACCAGTGACGAAAGTGTACGCTGACTGGTAGAATGCACGTGAAATAGCACCCGCCATTTTTAAAAAGCTGTGCACACAGCCTATATAAACAAACATGGAAAACAGTGATGTATGGACCTCTCAACGCTTATGCTAGGGAGAAAATCCAACACAACTTTGAGGGGAGCAAATGAAACATGATTATGTATTTCTGCTCAGCTAGTGACATTGGACATCAACCACACGGCAAACACTAATACTTTTTCATATAATGTCTACTTTCTTTGTATAACAGTTCTACTTAACATATTAGACAGGAACGTTAAAAAGATTGTAAGCTAATCAAGACGGAGAATGTGAGCGCTCTGTGCTCAGGCTCTGGCATTCTCAGCGCCGTCAAAATAAGTCACAACAATAAGCGTGGCTTACCTCACTTCAGAGTTCCTACTGGTGGTGCGAATGAAACCAGAAAAATTACCCTAGGGGAACATTTATTTCTTGGGGAACCACCCTGATGGTTCCCATAACTAATTTCCATATATCCTATTTTTATATAAAGATATGTGGCATGCAGTTGCTTCAGATAATGGTATAAAGCTATTCAATGTAAATTGTGATAATCATAATCGACAATTATGATTTTTGTCATAATCGTGCAGCCCTATATAGCGCCATATTTAATTTTTGACAAGAATGGAAACAATTTTGTGAGGGATAGAAGTACAGAGTGTTCAGTGGATTGTACTGTTGTTTATCAACATACCGATTGTTCAGCTGATGAAATGTCTTTCCGGAAACCAAAAAAAAAAAAACCTTTAAAGTTGTGAGTTGTGAAAATTACATGATCTAGAACCATGATACAGTACATGCCATTGTAAGGGTTGGTTTACACAGAACACATTTTTTGGTGTTAAAACGCGAGACGTTGGTTAATGGAATGGAAAAACGCATTCTGTGCCCATTCACACCAAGAACGATAACTATAAAGATAACAAAGATATAGTTCTTAAAAATCGTTCTTAAAGAATAGCAGCATTCACACCACAGCTATAACGATAACGGCACAGATGAACGATATCGTTGGAATCCCTTTAAGAACAATTTTATCCAGCCGATGAGCGATAAAAACAGTGACAGCCAATCAGAATCCATCCGGCTGTAAATCTTCTGTTGGTGTGGATGCTAGTCCTCTTAGAGTTCATATCTGTTTCACGACTGCTGAGACTAACATAGATACTCTCAATACCAAAACTATCACAGATAAAAATAAAACCTCTGAAAGAGGAAAACAAGAGGATTCGATGAGTAGCTAATGGTAAAATGCTGACCATGTATAGTGTTTTTTTTACCTGTGTGTGTCTCCCGTCATGTGTAACGATGACCCAGGTCACCTCAGCCATAAATTGCCGGCAGTGAGGCAGGAGACAAAAGCATTCATCAATGTAATTAGAGTGCTGTGCACACAGTGTGTTTAATAGGGGCAGTAGGGAGATGGATCCCTGGCTCTCTGACAGATGAACAGCGTGCTCATAGGCCACAGGAACGCACGGTGCGTGCACTGCTGTCAGGAATCTGCATGTGTCGGGAGATTGGCGCAACGTACTGAAGGCTTTCAATGGGTTTCAGGTCTGCAAGGAGGCTTATTATGGCATCATCCAGTCATCATTTCAGCAGAGTGCTGTAGTAATTACAGGGGAACGTGGCTTATTGCCATGAAGGAAAAAAAAAAAAATCTAATCATTGTACTCCCAGTGGCAAGCATGGAGTTCTAAACGGAGCAAAAAATGTCACTGGCACTCGAGTGGTCGTGACTTGAAAATGATTTCACAGATGTCAAAATGAGAACGGTGCCAACCATTAACCATGATGTCACACATCATTCTAGCATGCTAATTTGATGGATCATTTTCATATTAGTTGTGACCTGAAGTACATTACATCGCCTTATACTCTTACCACCAAAAATCCATAATCAAGTTTAATTCTGGAGGCAACAAGCCTTGGTGACCCAAGCTCAAGTTTGGCACCGACACTGACTGTCAAATTCACGAACACTTGTTTATTGAAATTCTTCTAGATGTTATCATTAACGCTTAAATGCATGAATGTTTTGCCAATCATTATTACATATTTGGGTCTTTAGCAACCCAGATCTGTATCTAACACGGATGGATCTCTGCTTGTTGTGATAATATAAAACTCTCCTGATATTAGAGTAACAATTACAGAAGAATAAAATAAAGCATATTTTGTTACCTTTTGGAGATTGGAAGGGTTCAGTTTGAGCAGATGTTTTATACCATCATCACTCTCCTCATCAGAGCTCATTTCTCAGTACATTGTAATGCACGTTGGATAGCACTACTCTCACAGTTACTAGTTCATTATAGCAGCAACAACTATGGAACAACGCTAAACGTGAGGATCTCTGGACCAGAATCAGAAGATGAGGATCATCTCACTGGACCAAAGGTATAATAGTATAATCTAGTATTAAGCCCTATTCGGACGGTAATTGTTTCTCACGTGGAAGTCCGTAAAAATACATTTATATGCCACCTCAGTGCTAAAACTTGTGCATTCGGATGGTGATTTATTCACGCTGGAGATGAAATGTATTGCTCTTGTAAATACTTGCCAGCATTTCAGTAATGAAAGGCTAGATCTTTAACATGCATCCAAATAACAGCAAAGCGCAACCATATGGTGCTCTGCAGTGGTCAAAAAGGATAGAAACAGTGAATTTTGAAGTGATTTCTTCTAGAAAACTCAGAGATGTGGATTCGGACAGCAATTAAATTACCACACGACCTTGGTGTTTGTCAAAAAACAGTAGGTAATTCGTCCGGGCGTGGTGGGAGAAAAACACTGACATTCTGGATTCAGACGGCAATAAAATCACTGACTAACCCCTGTCAGTGATGAAAATACCTTATGACCCCGCAAGAAACAATTACCGTCCGAATAGGGCTAGTCTCTAATCAATTAATCACACAGGTTAAAGTAGAATAAATAAGTCAATCAAGTAGGGAAAAAATTCTATTTTGACTGCTTATTCTTTGACTTCAGTCAGTCTCTTTTAAATTGGCAATGAAATAACAGAACCAAAACACAAAAATAACAACAGATGAACTGAATAATAAAGACCCAAAATAACAAAAGGGTATGAAAATTCAAACACCCAAATAAAGGTTCAGATTCAGAAAAATAAAATACTGAATTTCACACACTAGATTTCAAAATCAGTGTCTCAGTTTTTAAATCAGTTCCTCAAAGACATTCAGATTTTAAAACTTAGAATCAGTTTCACAATAAGCTTCAGGTTTTTGTTCAAACTCAGTCTTAATGTCCAGTTGAGTTTCAGTTTGAGTTCAGTGTATCAATTTCAAATTCAAAAAATATAAAGCAATGTTCAGCAAAGGTGAAAAAATGAAATCCAGGAGGTAAAACAAAAACAAATGTTTGATCCACTGAAGGTCCAGGTAGAAAAAACTCAAAGCAAAAATAGTTTGATCCTACCAATTCGGCAGACTTCACACTCTTTTCTCTGTTTCCAGGCTTGAAATGATGGAATGGCTCTCCAGTCCAAAATGGAATAAGAATATTCAGCAAGGATATGATTCAGGAACACAATTCTCAGCAAAGGAGAGGGGGGAAACCCGGCCTTGTAACAACAAAGCCGAATTAAACATTAATGTCATTGTCCAAATAAATAATTTCAAATTCAATCAAACTCTCCATCTCAATCATTTGCACATACACGAGACCATACATGCTAATCATGTTAGCTAGTGTTCTATGAGCGAGAGATGGAGTGGAGGAGCGCTGAAGTAAAACCCTGCCCTCTATTCAATATTTTCCGTTTCACTTGGAAATACATCACAGCACAGAAGAACTCACTTGCTACTTCCGGTTTACTGGGACTTTAAGGACACAAAAGTGCATACAGGCAATTGAGACAAAGTGCCACATGTTATATTACACAGAGAACTACGCCCACTGGAGGGGACTGTCAACAGCTTATAAAAACGTAGTTATGTGTTTTTTAGCTTGTTTGCTGTACACCTCGTCACATAACAGCTTTTAGACATTGTTCTGTTTTTTGTAATAGGTCTGAATTCACGCAATACAAAGTCAATGGAGAGCGTTGGATTGTTTTCCCCCAGTGTGGGCGTGGCCTAAATGCCATGCACAGGGTTAGCAAAGCTAGTACCGCATGGTGCATAGGTCACATTATGAAATTATCTCTGTGCAACACGTAAAATATTTTGCAAACCTTTAAACATGACTATATAAAAATATTAAAACACGTTTAAAGCATTTTTGAAAACTTTTACATCACTTATTACCCTTTTAAATTCCTTTTTAACATTACAATTCAGAGTATTCGCAATCATAATAACTAAATACACTTCTTATAACGAAATTTGTACTCACCAAGAAGAAATATGTCAAAACAAAAATACAGTTGTTTTATCCACGGAAAATACGCTGATTAACGTTATATTTAATTGCGTCCGTCTCGTCACGTCCTGTTCAAACTTCGTCAAACACTACTATTCTCAAAACGTGAGCTTCTAAAAGTAATATCTCACAGATTTAAGTTTCAACTTGTTAATAATCTATTGCTGGATTACTAAAGAGAGGATTCTCATATATTTGTGCTACTACGTGCGCTAACCTTTTGCAGGGGGCGGGACTAACCTTTCACTTCACCAATGAGTAAGCGGTTCAGGAGCATTTCAAATTTTAATTTATACAGCAATATTTCCGCACTTTTCCTTTCTTTAATATTTATTATAACAATAATAGTTCTATAAAATTGCCAGTAAATGCTAATGACCTAGGTTAACGACCTGGGTTACAACAGCATCTGTCTCATATTCACAATCTCAAACATATTCTCAACTATCATTTTCAGCTTCTTCAAAATCGATATTTTGATAACTGACAGCTTCTTCATCAGATCCACCATCAAGGGACACTGGCAGTAATATTTGATTGTGTTCAGTACTTGTTCTGCAGTAAATTGCTGAGCCATTTCAACTTTTGCTGATGATTCTTCCTATTCTTTTGTTTTCTGCCTGCCGTAACAATGAGTGAAATGTCACATCATCATTGTGTATCAGACATTGGTGAATAAAGGTGAATTGCATTTATTCGGGCATCAAAGATTCAATTATTGCTGTGCAGGACAAATATACTTGCACTGTTACACACCTCGGGTCACTAGCGACCCTATTCAGTTTTTACAGAAAATTAATGGGATAATTTTGTTTTTCTTGTTATACTGTTTAGAATGAATTAAGGAATACTAAGAAGGTTGATGTCTAACTTAAAAAAATTAATGAGGAGGAGGGTAATGAATGACGACCCGGGTGTATGCGTGTAAATGTATGTGTTTAAGGGTTAGTTATACCCTGTTGCATGAACAAATAATGTTAAAACCCCCATGAAATCGCAATGTGTGTTTTAAGGCTTTTAGTCCATGTGCATGTTAAATTGGGCCTTATTTGGAACAAGGGTTCGTTTAATTTAGTTTATGTATGTAAAAACAAAAGTTAAACCCTTATTGTCTTCCTTGAAGACATACAGTTGGTTATAACTTTATTAGGAAATGCAACATACTGTATAGTATGTGGTTTAAATTGAATTTTAAGAGTTATATTGTGACCTTCATTGATGTTAAGTGGCGTGAGTGATTTTCTAATCGAAGACACGCGATCCATATAGCAAAGTAAACTTTTTTTTTTGCCCCTGAACTCCACAAATGCTGTTATAAGCCAAGAACATTAAAATATGATAGGTCTTCTCTGTTTTGTGAAAAGTGCAGTTTCACAGCAAGACGGAGACTGACCCATCTTGTATGTCATGCTGTGAGTGACTCAGTGACCTGCACTATCATTCATTTACAAAGCAAAACATCTAATTAATCCTGTTGTCATAGGGCTATTATTTCAAATAATGACAAAATATATTGGATATTTCTCTTCATTATCCTCTTAAAAATGAGTGGGTTCCTGTTGGTAAACAGGATTTGTTTTTTGTTCATTTGGAATCATTATTTTACTCTGACATCATGGAGGTGGTGACCTTCTACTTTAAAACATTTAAATGATACAGGTTAAAGTGGGTAGCCTCATGTTACTAATAACTACAGGGCTATTTACGCAAAGCAGAATAAGTTGTTTGCAATCCAAAAAAAAAAAACTATGTGATCATTCAATGAGAAATATCCTGTGTCAAACAGCATTAATGGGATCCCTTCTTCATCCTGGATCTATCCCGCTCGCAATCTGACACAGTGATTATGTCCATTCTGGTTTCTTGGCTTAATTGCACCCGTTACCTGTGGAGAGCACACTTGTCTGCAAGCTCTGATTGGTTATCTAGGTTTGTTGACTCTGTGTCAGGTCTGGCAGGTATAGTGGATTAAAGCAGAGACCTTCATTTGTCAGTTATAACAGTGACCCTTCTGGCTAATAGAGGAGCTGACCTCTCCACTCTTTTTGGCAACATTCACCTGGGTCGGTT
Organism: Paracanthobrama guichenoti; assembly: GCA_018749465.1. NCBI lineage: Eukaryota > Metazoa > Chordata > Actinopteri > Cypriniformes > Gobionidae > Paracanthobrama > Paracanthobrama guichenoti. The sequence goes on along the minus strand of CM031961.1, from coordinate 26,988,387 downwards.
TACCACTGGACTCTGCTGTATAGCTGCAGTGCAGATGTACAAATCAAAAAAATATTTAAATATTTTCACTGCCATGAATCACATATGAGCACAATCAGTGCAACATTATTATTATTATTATTATTATTATTATTATTATTATTATTATTATTATTATTATTATTATTATTATTATTATTATTATTATTATTATTAGCAATTTTAATAATTATCATTATTATTTGTTTATTTTACAGTCTGTCAGGATTTTTTCCTTTAAAGGGGTCATCGGATGCAAAATTTAATTTTATATGCTGTTTACATATAAATGTGTCTTTGCAGTGTGTGGACACAACCACCCTACAATGTTTTAATTTTCAGAGCAATATGATGTCATATTGCTCATGCTCCGCCCACGACCCTCTGACAGACTATCCCATATTAGCACATTTCTGCCCTCAGCCGGGTGTAAACTGTCCGCCAAGGCAGCACTTCACGTGTCTACACCATAGACCGTAAAAAGATATGGACGTAGTGTCCGTGACATCACCCATAGGATTCTGAAGAGCAGTTCTGAAGCATAAAGTAGGATCGAGCTGGCCACTGCCATCTTGGCAGCGCGTAATTCCCGGATAACTGACAATGGGCAAAGAGGCGGGACGTGGCTGGAGCTGAGGTGACGTGATGACTAACAGACAGCAGACAAACTGCAATCCACCTGTCACTCAAAGTGGCCACACCCTTAATTATCCTTAATTATTTATATAATGTAAACAAATGAGTTTACAAAAAATTCACCCCCCTCACAGTTGAAAAAAAAATTTCACCCCCTCACAGTTGTCATGAAGGGCAAAATTAGCCGAACAGACCAAAACCATAATTTGTACCAGGCTGTAAACAGTTTTTTTCTGCTGTAAAGTTGGGCATTTTAACATGGGGCTCAATGAGATTCTGCTCCCTTCTTGAGCCTGTCCCTAGTGGCCAGTCGATGAATTGCAGTTTAAGTCACTTCCGTATTGGCTTCAAGAGAAAGGTGAGGTTGCTGCTTGGTCTACACGCCCCACGGAAGAGAGGGGTGGGGTGAGCAGTAGCTGATTATCATTTAAAGAGACATGCACCGAAACGGGTCGCTGTGAACAGAGCTGTTTTTGAGGAGGTGAAAAGGGTGTAGATTACACAAACATTGAGGAATTTTAATCAATGTTACAGACTTTACATGAAGACCCTAAATAATCATACCAACTTGTGGAAAATGGGAATCCGATGACCCTTTTAAAAACTAACTATACAGTATTTCCCCATGAAGAGTGTCATTTAATTTAAAATAATTTGGATTATTATTTAATTTGGATTATTTATTTATTTTTCATATTATTTTATTTTAACTTGAATGAGTGAGAAATAAGAACAGGCTTTCAGAATAGAACGACTGATGGCTTTAAATCCACAGATATTGTCAAATATGCTCTGTGTCTGTCCTTGGACTTTTACGTTGAAGTGTTTCCTGTGCTTTATTTTGTAATTCTTTGTAGTTCATGTTTATAATTCTCCCCAGGTGTTTCCCATTTACCACACCCCTTGTTATCTTGTTAAGCTATGCTGCGTCCCAATTCGCCTACTTATATGAAGTTATATGACTTATTATTTTGTGAAGAAAAAGTACATACTTTTGAGCGTGTAGCAGAAGAGTATGCAAGCTTTGGGACATACTACGACTCTGTCGCTTAGTTACGTGCATCCCGTCACCGTTTAAACTGCCGTCAAGCATCGTCACAGTTAAAATCCTCCACATTCAGTTTAATTTCCTACCGTATCGGAGAGAAATGTAGCCGCACGTTGATCTGCCATTTGTGGGTCTTTAATGCAGAGACTCCCCTCATGTGTTTGCAGCTTAAATATAATGATGCATTTAAAAGTTAATGGCCAAACATATCATTACAAGTTCATAATGCTGCTGCAGGTGAAATATAATGTGGATAACATTGAATAAATATATTTTAGTCAGGTTAAATACTGATAATTGCTCACTCAAGCCCATTAATCTAAACCTCTCTACTTAACCGTCGGACTCGCACTTCCGTCATGTTTGTAGCTTTTAACACTTTTTATCCACATGTGTAGTTCTAATCGAATGGGTTCAACTCACAATGGGTTGTGGGCAATATCAGCCGTTAGAGTGTGCGTCGAGCCGTTCTTCGAATTCTGACCGGAAATAGTAGACCATCCAGGCCATATCTTTGGAATACTCTTTTCAACATACTACGATTTGGGACATACCAATTCTATTTTCGAATACTATTTAGTATGGATAGTATGCGAATTGGGATGCAGGGCTAGTCTTCCATGTGTATAGTGTTTGTGTCTTACTGCTGTTTGTGGGTTGTTGTACAATGTAATGGTTGCTTCTAATGCTTGTGTCCAACGGGTCTGTTTCTTTATTCCTGGAGTTCTTTGTTCAATGTGTTATTTTATTAAAAACCCTGCATTTAGATCCTCGCCTTCGCATGCTTTCTCCTGCACATTACAGATATAAGTAGTTCTTTGATTTATGACAGAAGCCTGCTAATTTGATGGATATGACCCAAACACTTTCATTTGCATTGCATTTTAATTATCACCTTATGACTAGTCTCACCACTTAAAACCTCCAGTGGAGACTAAATCTTTTGAAATGCAAACTGTGTGATAGTTATTATGACGGTTCAAGAATCAATCCATACTGTACTATTTAAAGTGCTGTCATACGGCGGGTTAAAGCGAAGAGTGGGTGTTTGAATAGCCTATTGATTCTAAACATGAAGTTTAGTCAAATTATATAATTAGCCTATATAAAAGCTATACTGTGACCTCAGTAAATTTCTGTCACTTCAAACTCAGCCCTCTGTGCAAAACCTGCACTCTTTTTATCATACTTAATTTCCATAATTGTCATTGAAACATTTTAAACGTAAAATTACATTGTATATGATTTTAATGTTGTTTAATGTATGTATGTGTTTTATTAGTTCTTGTTTTGTTTTCTGTTGTTACTTGGATAGTCAGTTTGTGCATACTGTGTGTTTTCAGGTCAGGATGTTACATATCACAGGTTTTTCTGTTTCATGTAGCCGGGAAACAAAATATTAAATGATTTCTCTTTTGCATGATCACACACAGACTCCAAGCTGCCCTGTTCTGCCCAAACCTAACATGACAACGGTATTATGCCAGAACAAATGATGTCAGTTTGAGTATAACATGGACCTGAAATAGAGTTCACTCACTCAAGGTGTTGTTAATGTCTCTCTGATTTGAATTTTTATTGATGCAGCCAAACATCTCAAGTCCTGACAGGTGAAATAAAAAGCGTGACACAATTACCCGCATGATTACACCTATCGCGGAGCATATCAAACAATTTTCATAATACTGCGTGAGCCAATCATTCATTGTGAATTCGGTTGATATGTATTGGCTTTTGTAAACAGAAGTTAGCATATATAAGTTCTTACAAAGCCATGGCTTATGGACTGAGCTGCATCACAAAATTAACAGCAGTTACTTGAAGGCAGATAAGTAGCTGACATCCAGATCTTGTAATCATCTCGGTTCATAATCCGTGCTTTGCATATTAAATGAGTGGATTTCAGTTTCAAGTGGTTTGGTTTTCTAGCACTGTGAAGATCAATTGCATGTAGTGCAGTGTATACCTCAGCTCCTGTTGTTTCTAAAAGAGTGTTTATGTAATCTCACACCACCACATAATTTTGTCATTCCAGATGATTGAGCTGCCAGTGGAGCGTGGGGATGTTACAGTTTCATCAATGTGGTGTCTGTACTCTGCAGTTGGAAATCATGAAGTTATTTGTGTTTGTGTCATGTTTGCAGTGTCACCGTGTGTCTTGTAAAATTTTGTCTTTGAATATTAACCTTACAAGACAGTAAGTACATCATAATGAATAAGTAATAGGCTATTTTCTACACTGGTTTTGAGGCTCTCTCCTACAACGCTTGGATTTTATGGGCGTGCCACACTGAAGACTTGGAAGTAAATGTCCACGGCTAGGATTGGATAAGATTCTGGCAACCGGAATGATTCGTCCCACAGGGCTCGTAAAACGTCTTTATCAAACAAACACAATGATTTATCTCTCATCCACCCGCGATTGATTGGAATGTTATTTTTTTATTTATTTTTTTTATTACTTGGCCCGCCTGATTGGTGGATATAAGCGCAAACCGTGCATCACACACACACACACACACGCCAAGTACATTGCAGACAGCATTTATTAAAACCTCTGTGATTTGTATTTTTCCTTTAAATATCAAGTCAAGAGAGTGAACAACACACATCAAGAAAGGAATGTTATTTCACTAGATCACCGGCAGGCCAGGCTTACATTTTGGTAGCCCATCTGGAAAACACAGAGCCCCGGGATGTTGGGCTTTACGAGCCCTGGCCCATACATGTCCGAGTCTGATCCCGAATCACAATGAACCAACACCACCACAAATAAAGGATTCTCCAGCCTTTGACGGCGTGCTAAAGTATGTTCTGTTAGACACGTACACATAATCAATAAATCTATATCAAACGATCTGTAACAATGCAATACTATCACATATAGAAAAAAACATTTTTACTCACATTAGTGTGTTGCTTCATTCATTCATGTAATCTCATCCTGTCTGCAAATCCAGTCTCTTGTTTACAAACAAATCCATGATCAGAAATGAAGGAACAAACACGTAATGTCTTCCCCACGTGAGCTGGATCTTCATTAAAAAATAAAGTTCATCCATGCATTCATGATCCGAATGTGGCATGTTTATTGCTTTGAAGTTCTATCTGGTTTAGCTCTATGTAGGCCTGTCATGTCAGCCATGATTCGGTGGGCGTGGCTACAGAATCAGACGTTGTTCATCTTATGAGGAGGTGGTGTTTCACCACACGATGACGTCAAGGTGTGGCATATTCTGAGATCTCTCGTTTGCTGGGCCTGGTGTCAATAAAAGCTTTTCTTTGACTAACAAGGAAGTTTTCAAATTTGAAGCTTAGTTATATTACCATGACCTTTTATATATCAAAAGCTCAAGGGAAAGTTGATTTCTCAATTCATGACCCCTTTAATCTATTAGGCCTACTTTGTTTTATTATGTATTGAAAGCACATACTCTCTTTCTCCTGCTCTTTCTACTCTCCCACTCAAACACACAGTGCGTGCGGACATACACTCGCACAGAAACGTGTTGCCAGCTCTGCTCTGATTTTATCAGTAAAAGAGTTTAGCAACTTAAAAGGTGCGTGACATTTCTCAGTAGCGAGGTAATAACGGCTCTGTTCTTACAGTTTCATATTAGTAGACTCTGCTGCTGAACACTGTTGAGAGACGCACAGGCTGAGGTAATTCATATAGGCTACTCTCTCTCTCTCTCTCTCTCTCTAATAATTTACTGTAATGGAATAAGCAATGGAGGCTTGGGTTTAGATGCGTAAGAAATTAGTCCTGCACACAAGAGCATTTTAAGGACAAAACCTGACAAATGTCTTGAAATAAATCATCTTTTTTTTTCTAGATGTGCATGCTTTTTATTATTACTTCCAGTATAAATTTGGAAAGGCCGAACAGCACACCTGTGGACAAGCATCCAAAACAAAACACACTTGACCAGCACCAAAGCTGGTCTTTTAAACATATCAGGTGCAAATGTTGTTGTCATTATACTGTACTGTTTACATAAAGGGTATTAGAAGCATTTGTTTTTTCATTTTCATGCTCATTAGTACAGAGCTCTATGGACTGAACACATAAATCCACATATCAAGTTTCATATGATAGAACGCTGTTGTTCTTAGCTTTCATCATCAGTGTTACCAGTACAGCTTCCAGTGCTGGACCATTCAAAGCCCAGTGGCATGCTATCAGGATCGCATCCAGCCAATGAGCTGTCCAACTTCTGTGTGCTGTTGTCCAGCCATAGACCACACAGCCAAAGCAGCTAATGATTCTGGCTGAGTTCACAGTCATTGTGAGAGCAAAGAGATACAATAGATAGTAGAGCAGAGCCTACAAAATAGACAAGAAACCCAAGAGGAAACTTATGGCCTAAAGTGGGACTTTTTAATTTGTAATTCATTTGTAAAAAGTTTTGAGTTGTGCTAAGGCCTCATGAATAATTAAATCATTAAACTAATTAGTTCAAGTACTTCAAATAGAATATGTTGTGCTGTTTTTGCATTAATGTGAATTTTTGATGGTTCATGTTTATTATTTTCATATTGTTACAGCTCCCTCTGAGTCGTTTCAAAGCCCTCCACACTTCTGTCTAGCAAAGATAATATTTTGAAAAATAATTTGATCAGTTATGAGTTCATTTAAGGTTTTTGAAATTGATATTGTTATAGTTTCCATATTGTTAGTATTGTTTATTTTTATTATGATTTGCTATGCTTTAGTATGCCATCTCATTTATTTTCACTTACTGTAGAGCAGTTGAGGACAGAGCTCTGTGCTGCTGGGTGCCAGCTGAGAGATGGGGGATGTGCATATTAATCTTGCGGAGTGATGCTTGTGAACAGTTGGCTGCTTTTCTGGCCTCAAGCTGCACTGCACTGTTGCTCTATGAATAATGTGACTTCCGAGATCTTGCCAACTTCTGTCCCACTCTGTGTGATACCAGGGCTGGATTTATGCATAGGCATTCTAGGCAGGTGCCTATGCTCGCTCGTTATTTTAATTATTATAATTATTTCACTCTAATAGTAAAAAAAAAATATATATTCTTTTCACTACTTTTTCTGCAAAAAATGCACTATAGATGTTTTTATTGAACATATATTTGGCAACAGATTTTTGTGTGAAAATAGATCATAAAAGTGGTTTGTTAGTTTAGAAATCTCAATGTATGAGGTGGCAAGGTGGGCCTTTTGCCCCCCACACGAGGTAAAAGGCACAAAGTATTTATACAAATACTTTAGCCAAAACTATGCTTCTTTTTTTGTGTGTGTGTGTTTTTTTTTTTTTAAGAAAAAAAAGTTCATACTTGTTCAAAACAATCACTTTTGTACGCAAAAGTTTATACTATTTTCGGTTTATTTTGATAAATTAAAGATTTCAGTTTTGTTCAATAAATATACTCATGATCATTTAAAAATGATTTAATCAAAATTATTTAAAGTAAAGATCCTGAAAATATTGAACAAGATCCCACAATAATTTAATATAGCTTTACAGTAGTAACAAAATTATATATATACACTCACCTAAAGGATTATTAGGAACACCATACTAATACTGTGTTTGACCCCCTTTCGCCTTCAGAACTGCCTTAATTCTACATGGCATTCTTTAGAAATGTTGGCCCATATTGATAGGATAGCATCTTGCAGTTGATGGAGATTTGTGGGATGCACATCCAGGGCACGAAGCTCCCGTTCCACCACATCCCAAAGATGCTCTATTGGGTTGAGATCTGGTGACTGTGGGGGCCATTTTAGTACAGTGAACTCATTGTCATGTTCAAGAAACCAATTTGAAATTATTCAAGCTTTGTGACATGGTGCATTATCCTGCTGGAAGTAGCCATCAGAGAATGGGTACATGGTGGTCATAAAGGGATGGACATGGTCAGAAACCATGCTCAGGTAGGCCGTGGCATTTAAACGATGCCCAATTGGCAATAAGGGGCCTAAAGTGTGCCAAGAAAACATCCCCCACACCATTACACCACCACCACCAGCCTGCACAGTGGTAATAAGGCATGATGGATCCATGTTCCCATTCTGTTTATGCCAAATTCTGACTCTACCATCTGAATGTCTCAACAGAAATCGAGACTCATCAGACCAGGCAACATTTTTCCAGTCTTCAACTGTCCAATTTTGGTGAGCTCGTGCAAATTGTAGCCTCTTTTTCCTATTTGTAGTGGAGATGAGTGGTACCCGGTGGGGTCTTCTGCTGTTGTAGCCCATCCGCCTCAAGGTCTTCACAAATGCTTTGCTGCATACCTTGCATACCTTGCTTGTACCAAGTGGTTATTTCAGTCAAAGTTGCTCTTCTATCAGCTTGAATCAGTCGGCCCATTCTCCTCTGACCTCTAGCATCAACAAGGCATTTTTGCCCACAGGACTGCCGCATACTAGATGTTTTTCCCTTTTCACACCATTCTTTGTAAACCCTAGAAATGGTTGTGCGTGAAAATTCCAGTAACTGAGCAGATTGTGAAATACTCAGACCGGCCCGTCTGGCACCAACAACCAAGCCACGCTCAAAATTGCTTAAATCACCTTTCTTTCCCATTCTGATATTCAGTTTGGAGTTCAGGAGATTGTGTTGACCAGGACCACACCCCTAAATGCATTGAATCAACTGCCATGTGATTGGTTGATTAGATAATTGCATTAATGAGAAATTGAACAGGTGTTCCTAATAATCCTTTAGGTGAGTGTATATATATATATATATATATAATGATATCATATTTTTAAATAAAATGGTTTTGTTATAATAATGGTGATTATCTCTAAGGTGGACTCCCAACTTGATATATTTACCATCTGAATCTAACCACGTCATGTCAACAAATGGAAAAGTCAGCTAGCTGTTTATTATCATGTTAAATATGGTGCCTTTCGCCATTCACCTTTAGCCCCATTTTACCCTGCTCCCATTGTCACTCTTTATGTCGGTCTGTGTGTTTTGCAAATATTTAACCAATGAAACATTTAAAAGAGCTTGTGACTAAACCTTGTATCTCCATTGGATCCTCAGACTGGATCCTCAAAACTCCACCCTCCTCTATCATGAATTAATTGTCATATGCAGTTTGGACCATCTCTGCTTGTTTGTAGTGCAAGTGTAAATAAAGAACTGGTTCTTTGAATAAGCACAGCGTTTTCTTTACTCAAGAAACCAAGGCTAATATTTGATGTTTTTGAGGAGTGGAGAAGAGTGCATTTGTCGTCAAGTCATAGCTAATATGCCAAAGCTGTCTTGAAAATGTATTTTGCCTATGTCACAATATGTGGTTAATCCGGCCCTGTGTGACACAAATGTAACCAGTCCTACTCAATCTGGGTTGAGTAGGACCAGTTACATTTGGTGCACACACATACACACACACACACACACACACATATCTGGAAGTCAAAATAAGAATGATAAATGACAAAAGTTGAAGATAGATTCACGTTTACATAAAGATTGTAATCTGTCCCTCACAGCCTCGTTAAATTCAATATGGTGTCTAACCTGAACAAGGCCTATAAATGGTAAAACAGAATCTCTACCACTTGACAATTTTTTATGTCATGGTTTTGACGTCACATGGGCCAAATTATGCTGTAACATTGCGTCGAAACTTTTTGGCATCCTGCAAGGACTCTTCTTACTTCCTCAAACTTTGTGTTTACCTAATTTGGCCCCAGTCTACGACTGAGGTTAATGAAGTGCATGAACATGCAGCACGCCTCATAGAAGTGGTCCAAACAACAGCTGGAGAGTGTTCCTCTGGTGGCCAGCAACCCAATGGTTTGCCATATTAGTTTGCTTAAAATGGTCACCAGCCATGGCAGAGTAGACAATCACATCCAACAAGACTTAAGCTCAAGAGACTCTAACCTTTCTGAGCGTGACGGATTCTGCCGAAGTGGTTTGTACCATTCTTATCCAAAGGGCACTGAAGCCTTGATTCACAAAGCACTGAATAGATGCAGGAAATACAAAGACATCAGAGAGCACATCATATCCTGTTCACTCTGCCTGCTGGCCATATGGCCAATGTTATGATAGCAGAAGCACCACCAAAGCCCAGTTGTTTTCCTCAGTAGGCTAAAGCAGCTTGAATTTGTGAGTCATATTTTCATTTAAACACAGGTTTTAGAACATTTTGGGGAGATGAGACCATTGAGGCAAGGAATTGTTTAAATAACTTTGAAGCAATAACATCTTGATAGCAGTTTACATCTACCTACAGATAACATGTTTTGCTCAACAGTAAAGCATCTGCATTTTTAACATTAATGAATTGATTATTCATAATAGTTGATTATCGGTGTTGAGGTAATGAATTACAAGTAATGCAACCGGGTTGAGTAATGGGAGTTACATATTACGTAATCAGATAACTTTTTTAAGTAACGAGTAAAGTACTTTTAAATTCAAAATATCGGAAGTACAGAGTTACGTTGTGTTGTGCGCGCTGTGTAAACATAATGGTTATTGTAGTTAGACTAAATGTGAACATGTATGCACTCAACCATACTTAAGAGCAAAAATTACTTTAGTTAAACATCACATATGTGTCCCCCATTTAATTATGTTGTATTTGTATTGCCTGTTATATTTGGAAGTTTTAGGAAAAGTCAAATAGTAACCTATTAATTCTATTTACATATTGTTTAATAATTCTATTTATTTTTTAATGTATCATTTTAATGTATTATTTTTTTACATAATATCAACAACAACAATTATTATTGTTATTAATTGTTAATTGTTGTTAAATGATATATTAATATAATATAATGTGGCACAAACCATTGTACATTTTAGGCTTTAGTCGTTCTTTGCTGACCATTTAGTGCACTCAAATAGCATGCCAAGAGCCAGGAGTAATACTGTGAAAATAAGCCTCTGATACTCACTTTCTAAACCTCTGTCACAGAAGGCCAGGAGGTGAATCTTTATCTCCTGTTATTAAATCAAACACAGTCCTCTCTCTTGCTGTGATCAGATACTTCACTAGATTTTGGTGTTCTCCTTTTCCTCCCGAGCACCTTTAAGGGCAGCCATTCAAGTCAATGTGATTTGGAAGAGATGAGCTTCAGGGAATGATTTAAACATTCAGTTGTACTGCGAAAGCCATTGATTTTCACAGACAGTTATTATTTACTGAATAGTCTGATGCCAAATATAGCGTATGTGTATTGGGGTTTAAAGTCCCAGTGAACCGGAAGTTGCAACTGATTTTATTTTAGTGCTGTGACGTATTTCCTAGTGAAACGGAATATTGAATAGTTTTCTCTCCATCTCTCGGGGAGTGGTTAAGCATTTTCAACACAAGCCGTCAAACTGACATCATCGGAAAAGGAACGCCATTCCAGACCGAAAGTAACGTTTCAGATTTTGATTAAAGATTACCTTGACAAACTATTTTTTTCTGTGAATTAACTTAAATTAATCCATGCTTCACCCTAAGACCAGTAATGTGTGCTAACAAAGTAAAGAATTTTGATTTCATGAGGACTTTAACTACACCATTTTGGGGCTCCCCAAAGAAACCATCAGTGAACAGTTCTTAAAAAAAAAAAAAAAAGTCTTAATGTGAAGAACACTTTAATGATCTAAAGAAACTTTTTCCAATATAAAGAACCTTTTTGTGGAATGAAAATGTTCTATGCATGTTGTTCTATGCAACAACACTTAAATCATGACTTATTTAAATCATGACTTAATCATCATTTTTTTTTTTTTTTCCTTCAACTGGAACTTCTAAAGGCAGCTGCAGTGACGCAATGACTTTACCAATTGGCAAATGGCTCTTATTTATAAGGCGGCACTTATTCCGCCATATTGCGTGATGAGTGCATCGTCTTTGTATATCTAAAGTCTTTGGTGATTCTCACTTATTTTGAGTATGATACTAGTTAAGCAGTTTTAACCTTTATCTTATTTTTAAGTTTTTATCTTTTCAATAGTTTAGCTTTTACTGGGTAACAGGCAATGTTATCATGTGGTAGTTTTATTTAAAGTCCCCATGAAATCTATTTGAAATCACAAAATTGAAGTTTTGTGGTTTTTAGTTTTTACCTTACTGTGTGCTCCAAAACAATGACAAAATCCGTATTTAGAGGATATAAGCATTCAAAACTTACAGTCTTTCACGTCCAGAACAATTTTGATGACATCACTCTGCACTTCAGCTTCTCATCAGATTGTCTGTCCAATCAAATGCTCTCAAAAATCGAACGTGTCCCACCCCCTACATTTTAAATAGATGCTGAATCTGCGGTTGAAATCGGTCACTTGTTCACACATTAACTATTTTCTACATGGTGAATGGCATGCACTATATAGGGATAGGGAACGATTCAGTCTGCTCCAGTCAAGAGACACAATAGCACATAGAAGATCATATGCATGAGTCGATGCAGACCAGAAAACGTATCGGTTGCATTTGAATTCTGCACATAATGCTGTATTTTAAAGAGATATTGAGGCGATAAAGAGGAGAAACGGTTAGAAATTAGGAGGAAACTGCAGCTTTACCGAGCTAAACGGCTCTGGCTGAGCTGTGATATAAACTAAACGCTATTGGCTAATTTATAAAAGGGGGAGGAGCTGTTAGATATGTCCCTCCCTGTCTTCCTGTTTCAGTGAAAATTACATCAACAGACTGAATAATGCTGCATGTTTCAAGGCACTTCTGTGGGCCTTTAAGATTCCAAGATTATTATGATTATTATAAAAATAAAAGTCTTCCCAACACTGATGTGTAAAAATGTTGCTGCAGTTATTCAAAATGATGCACCATAACTTTAACAACTTCATGCATTTTAATACACGACAATTTGATTATAATGGATCTCCCTATTCATGCCGAGCACTACAATCTAATAGGTCACAGGCAAAATAAAACAAAATACAATATGCATTACATGAACATGAAATTAAACACTCATTCGATAAGGTTTATGATTTTGGTTCTCAAATGAGAATACGTCAGCAATGATTCTGAAACCCGCAGGCCCGAGGATAATGCAAATGCATCTGCATAAAGATGTAATGAGATATGACACAATTTTACTTCTCAAGGATGAAATTGATCTTTACATGACCATTTAAGCAGGGATAGTACTAATGTTCAATTGGCCCTGTCCACTTTGCAGCAGCATTAGCATTAGATCAGTGCTGATGTGTCACATGCTTGTGGGTATTGATAAAGGCTATTGAGGTGAACCACTGAAACACAGATACACACATAGGGCTCTATCATACACCAGACCTGCAAACTCCTCAGAGTAAAAAAGGTGACAGTGTCGCGCGGGGCGGGGGGGCGTGCCCCGGCTAATTTTTTTTTTTGTGATTTTAATATGCAAATGACACATTTGTCATAAGGTACATTTGGCATGTCCTTCCTTATCTACTTTTTTAAAACACAATGAAAGTGGCAGTGTATGCGCAACTCCCTTCACTTCCTGCTTCACTTCCACCTTGAGCCATGCCCAGCTCCACTTGCACCTCCCTGCTGAGTCTAGCTGTGCTATATATAATGAGTCCTCCTCATTAAGCTCCCTCATTCTGAAATGGAAAATCACGATAAGTTAGCCAATCTCATCAGTCCAAGGACTGATCGGTGTTTCGAGATACACGGCTACTCGAATTCTGAGCTACAATACAATGTAAAGATTTCAAATGATAGACTTGGATGCAAAATGTAGCCCTTTATTATACAGAAATTTGCTGTTGGTGTATTAGCCTAAAACAACACGCTCGCCAGATTGTTTATCTAAATAGCCCTATGTTGTTAGAAATGCATCCCATGCAACAAGAGATTAACACGGTTGCCAAATTGCTTCATGTTACACTTACTCTCGCATCAGCTATTGTGTAAACAGTCACATTTAACTTCTTATCCACATCATGAATGACTGCCTAAAGCCTTGTTTATGCTTTCCCCTAGCACCGCAGTGCGAGCCTCCGCTGACTGCGTGCGCATCTCCCCAAACGGACAAGGCATTTACCTGACGCTACTGTTTTAGAATGAAAACCAGATCATATCAATGATTTAGATGCACAAACTGGTTGCCTGTGTGATGAGATGTACTAATATCCGTCTGCTCGGGCAGATTCGGCTCAAAGTCATGCATCTTTGGATGCGGAGGCGTGCACGCAATTGCAATGACGCCATTTTTGCCGCGCGCACCTTCGCGCTCATGTGGACGCACGACAACCTAATATTCAGGGTAGCTCAGAATTTGAGCAGTAGCCGTATATCTCGGAACTCAGGGCAGAGCACCCGGCTAACGATAAGCCTAGCTAACGTCATGGGTATGACGACAATACAATATTATTGTAAATTATAATCACATAAAAAAGCGGTAGCTAACGTTAATTGAATCAAGCAAACAAATAGTTGTTGTTTTTGCTCCAAAAAGCTTGACTTAGCTTGAATTTAACAATATGCTTCCTTCCATCAGACCCGCGTGGTAGCCAGGCGTCGCATTCAATGGCGAGCTCAGTTGACGCTGTGTGCTTCAAGATTCTGACGAAAGTGCTAAGATTCTGATTGGCCCAGAGAAATGTCAATTATAAGAATTATCTCAATAATGTTTCACCCCCCAAAGAAAGAAAAAATCTCCGGTTCTATGCGATTCACGTAAATGACCCAATTGACCAAGAAAACGGCGATTGTTGCCGAAAAGCGACAAGTTTGCAGGTGTGATACACCCAGCGCAATGCAACGTCAGGCATCAAGGCAAGTGTTTTTTGCTAGTTTAAGCTGGAGGCAGATATCATTTTCACATCCAGTGCCACGTTGTTTAAATAGCAAATGGCCCTACTTTATATTAGGTGGCCTTAACTACTATGTACTTACATCAAAAATAATTACAATGTACTTATTGTGTTCATATTGTATTGCAAAACACTTTTGCTTATATTGAGGTGGATACGGTTAAAGTTAGGGGCAGGTGTGGTGGTATGGGTAAGTTTAAGGTTAGGGTTAGGTGTAAGGGAAGTGTCAACAGTGTAATTATAAATGTAACTACAGAAATTAATTACATGCTGCTAATTTAAAAAAATATAAGTATAATGTAAAAACATGCATGTATACAATAAGTGCATTGTATCAAATTATTAATTAAAATGTTAGTACACTGTAGTTAAAGCCACCTAATATAAAGTGGGTCTGAAATTATTGTTATGATCATTGTTAGTTATGAAGAAAAAATATTAAATAAGTTAAACTATATATATCAATAAAATATTGAGTGTTCTGCATTTAGTATCTGCAATCATTTAATTTATCAAATGAGATGCTTAAACAGTTTTATTAATTAGAAATGATTAAATGTCAATTAGTGACCATAAATTAAGGTTGTTTGGCTAATTAAATGAATTCCTGCCTCATCTCCAATTTAACTATACATTGCCTTGACCTTTCTGCCTCTGACAAAGGCTACATCTTTAATGGTTCTTATTTCATTTTTAGTTACCTCCCCTGTGTGTATTATATTAATTGTAACAGACTTATGCATAGACCTGCTGCATTTAGTGTAATTAGGGTCAATGAACCTTCAAGATGCATGGACCATTGACCATTATATTGACTTTGACTGCCACCACAAGAAATTAAAGTTAAACGGCTCAGCGTTTATAGCCTGGACTCATCATCTTCATTCCCATTCATGAGAGAAAACACAATGCTTTAAGAAGGAAATAATATGCTAATATAATAAGCTAAAAGTATAACCTTGTTATTCAAGGTTAATTCAACACATTGTAGTTGTATATTCACAAATCTCCATTCTTTGCTCTGTGGATATTTATATGATAGCCTGTTTTTACACTTTTTGATAACATAGACCATTTAAAAACGATATTTTAATGTATAAAGACCTAATTTATACTGTGAAAAATATTATAAATGTGTTAAATATCTGGAAAATGGTTAAAGTTACACTTGTTACACTATAGCCCTTTAGTGGTTGATATGTCTGCAAGTAACTTTATGGAGGAACATTGCTTTGGTAATTACGTGAGTTGCGCTTCGACTACTCTATTCTGTTGCGGATGAATCTGAATCTAATCCTATCTGTTTAGAAACCTTAGAAATTTAACTTAGGAATTTTCAGATAGGAAGTTCCTGCAATACATCAGTTGATCATCTTAGTGAGAATGTCACCAACGACATCAAAACATCCCTCCAAATAAATCAATTAATAACGAAAGAAAGAATAGTCAATTTATTCTGTGACTTTTGACTTACACTATATAGGCATATGAATAGGGCCTATATAAATATTCAATTGCCCATATTTTAATTGAATGAATGTCATAATAGCAACACTAAGAATTCAAATTGAATGATTTCACTCAAGTAGCCCATAGATTTGAATTAATAGATTATTAGACTCAAATGTACATCTAACTTGTGAAATTATTGAATAATAACCCCATGAATTATAAGTATTCATTTAAACATAATAGCACTTGCAGCAACTTGCTAATTCTTATTTTGACTGACTAAATCTAACAAATGATGATATTTAGATTAATTACCAAAATTAATAAGAGATGCAATTCATTAAATGTGTTGAGATGAGATATTGTCCCATCAATGGTCAATATAAAAAATGAATAAATAAATAAATAAAATAAAATAAAAAATAAAAAAAACCTTCTTATACCTTCATAGCCTATTTAACCTGTACCTATGTAATTTTCCATACTTTTGATAAACTATATTGCCAAAAGTTTTGGGACGCCTGCCTTTACATGCACATTAACTTTAATGACATCCCATTCTTAATCCGTAGGGTTTAATATGGAGTTGGCCCACCCTTTACAGCTATAACAGCTTCAACTCTTCTGGAAAGGCTTTCCACAAGGTTTAGGAGTGTGTTTATGGGAATTTTTGACCATTCTTCTAGAAGCACATTTGTGAGGCCAGGCACTGATGTTGGACGAGAAGGCCTGGCTCACAGTCTCCACTCTAATTCATCCCAAAGGTGTTCTATCAGGTTGAGGTCAGGACTCTTGCAGGCCAGTCAAGTTCCTCCACACCACACTCACTCATGTCTTTATGGACCTTGCTTTGCGTACTGGTATGCAGTCATGTTGGAACAGGAAGGGCCATCTCCAAATTGTTCTCACAAAGCTAGGAGCATGAAATGTCTTGGTATGCTGTAGCATTAAGAGTTCCTTTCACTGGAACTAAGGGGCCAAGCTCAACCCCTGAAAAACAATCCCACACCATAATCCCCCCTGCACCAAACTTTACACTTGGCACAATGCAGTCAGGCAAGAACCGTTCTCCTGGCAACCGCAAACCCAGATTCGTCCATTGGATTGCCAGACAGAGAACATGTCTCAACTGTGGTGGTGTGCTTTACACCACTGCATCTGACGCTTTGCATTGCACTTTTTATTTAGTAGTAAGGACATTTCACAAATGGACTTATTGTACAGGTGGCAACCTATCACGGTACCACGCTTGAATTTACTGAGCTCCTGAGACTGACCTATTCTTTCACAAATGTTTGTAGAAGCGTCTGCATGCCTAGGTGCTTGATTTTAAACACCTTTGGCCATGGAAGTGATTGGAACACCTGAATTCAATTATTTGGAGGGGTGTCACAATACTTTTGGCAATATAGTGTATCTCAATTTAAATTTGTGTAAATGTACACCTAACGTATTGTGTCTATCACCTGCTGTGTATTCATTATAGCGTTTCTTCTGCAGTTTGGTGTTTTTGAACAAATGTTACTTTTCAGTTTCTCCAGAAATGACAGGACGCACTGTAAAGTACCTCACGTTCTATAAGAAGTGAACTGTGTTCCTAAATTTGACTGTTGTGCATGAGTACTGTGACTAGCAGTGAACCTGTCTGTTCTGACAGCCCATTTCAAATTGAAATGAAATAAGACTAGGCTGCTGATAATCCTGCAGTCTGCTGGCAGCATCTGGCTGCTACATCTGCCTACTTAGTCGCTTTCATTTTCTATGATGTGCTGCGTGTGTTCTCCCATGAGGCAGCGCTGGTGTCTGGGCAGGAGGTTGGGGAGGTAGACTTGAGGGTGAGCAGGGACAGTTCCCTTGTGTGTGTGCTTGCATGGGTCGTGGAGTGTGTTCTAAATTGAGTGTGTTCTTCAAGGAGATTTCGTTCAGAGTAAAATCTCTAGAGCATGATAGTTGCATTTCAGTAGATATGTTGAAGAGCAAAGCTCTTCAAAAGAGTTTAGGGCGTAGTATAAGTATGTGATTTGGGACGCAGCATTGTTACACTATAGCCCTCTAGCGGTTGAAGCATAATTCTGCAAGTAAATTGCGGAGGAACATTTGCTGCATCCCAATTCGCTTACTTTTATACTATGCCCTATGAAGATGAATGCCCTGATGGCTGTAACACTGGGTTTAAGTGCTTGCTTGAGCACAAGGGCACAATATCTTATTACACTTTAATAAACTATGCTGGGTTGTTTTAACCCAAATTTGGGTAAAATATGGACAAACCCAGCCATTGGGTTAAACATTAAATAAATTTTTTTAACCCATATTGTTATATTTGACCCAAATTTGGGTTAAAACAACCCAATATTTTTAGAGTATATGGGCATCGAACCTATTCTACGTTTTTTGTATAGTTTTAAATATCTGAAAATCCAGAAAACAAGATACTTGAGTACCTAATTATGTGAGAGAATTATCGTTTTCAGAAATTAAAGTATCTTTATACCTTTGTATTAAAGTATATTTTAAGTTTTGTACTTAAGGGCCAAAAACAGTATTAATTCACAGAGGCAATATAATTGTACTTAGGTTGTTAGTCATAACTACCCACAAAAATAATAAAACATTACTATCACAGTACCCCTAAACTCAATTTCAGCTAATATTACCTAATTTTGCACTGGCTTTATTGTTATGCACACTAAATCTGAATTAAATGTTGCCATTGAAAGTCACATCTGTATCCTTTGTCAGCAGCACTGAAGCATAATAATCCATATTAGGCCACTGAAAGATGTTATTTAACTATATCACCACTGCTATGGAAATAATTTAAGCATTTGAATAAAATTGACCACATTAGTTCATTATTTTATTCTTTACTATTTTTTTTAAACCAACATTTTACCCTTATTATCTGGCTGGGAAGGCAGTGATTAAGACAGTATAATTCCCGCAGGCTACCACACTCATTTCATCTTTCTAATTTTTATTAAAATCTCTCGATGCTATTTGCATAGTAGGGCACCAGAGCCTCTGTGTATGTCACTTTCCCGGAGACGGTCACTCAAGGCCAAGGACGGCGGCTACCCATATCAAAACAAACGGCCATGGCCTATTACAGAGACTAGAAACAGAACACAACCAGTGAGGTCGCATAACCCAGCTCGTCAGTTAGTAGTGCACCTTAAACACTCCTACTCACAAATACGTCAAAAGATGCACCTACTATAAACTTGTTTTTCCCTCCTGAACCATTATGAACAAATGTCATTTCCACCATATCTCAGCATTCATTTTGTGGTAGAAGTGACATTTTTATAACATGTTTGGAATCAAATGGTCATCTCCTTTAATTGCTGAGGATGGATGGATGGATGGATGGATGGATGGATGGATGGATGGATGGATGGATGGATGGATGGATGGATGGATGGATGGATGGATGGATGGATGGATGGATGGATGGATGGATGGATGGATGGATGGATGGATGGATGGATGGATGGATGGATGGATGGATGGATGGATGGATGGATTTTCTTTGTTTTCCTCATCAAGTATCATATTTAATCTCAAGCTCTTCACTGACGTACTCTAACATTTGATGAAACTAACATTTGGGGAAAAGCTGTTTGTTGAGGTGGAAATGGTGCTATATATTTATAGCTATAGGGATAGCTATAATTTAAATGTTTGTTTTTTTGTTTTTTTCCCACAATAAATATTGAAAGGGTTTATTTATTTCACTCTTTGTCTAGATAGTTATTCCAGAAGGAATTTCCTAAAGGAAAAAAAATAAATAAAGTAATTTGAAGAGGCTGGAGAAGCTCCAACATTTCACATGCAATTCATAAATGGACTGAAAAATTTGTGCAGAATTTCATGTGCTCATGCAAGCATCAGATTTCTAATGTCTTCAGTTTTTTTTTTCTTTTTTTTTTTCTGCTTACTGCTCTCATTGCACAATCCCTATTCATCATCATAAACTGAGCTGAATGTCCATTTATCAGGGTTCTGCCTCTTCTGGTTTTATGTAAATCAGAGCCTTCATCAGAGGGGTATAGTCTACTCATTTGGTCCATGGAAGAGGGGGATCACTCATAAAAATTGTGAATTTTAGCAAGGGTCCTGATGTACATGATGTGTGTCTTTACTTGCTTCATATTCAAAGTTCTACAGGTAACAAATACAGTATGTGCATTGTAGTTGCTATGGACAGCTGTTTTAGTAGACATATGGTGTTTTTACAAAGTTATGCACATTCTATTAGCATTATCATTTTAAAGGCTAGTGTTTTGCATTGGAAATGCCATAGGTAGCAGATAATCTTATTAAAAAGGAACCATGTATTATCAATCTCCCCAAGGGATTTGTCATATATTATGTAGTTAAGTGTACGGTAATGCCAGGTTTGTTTGCTTAGAGAATTATATAACAGCCACCAGTAACTGGGGCTGATATCAGTAATGTTCTTTAGCAAGGGCATGTCCATGCATGGATGTTTTAGTAATTTATCTTTACACAAATCTTTGCATTAGTTGCTGTGATTAGAGGCTTTGCATGTTTAGCATTTGCATTTGTTGTGAACACAGGTGGCGTCCCTCGATAGTCGCCAGTTGTAGCTGGAATTGCAAAATCTGGACACTAAAACAGTGGTTCAAACTAAAATTAAAATGATTTATTACAATTTATTGGTCATTCCAAACCTCTTTGTTGTTAGATAAAACATAGGTGAAATTTAGAAAAAATCTTTACACAACTTATAACTCCTTATAACAACATAGTAACCACAGCTGTCATTCAAATTTCTAAATATAAAAGAATAGCAGTGTCCACACCACGACTATAACTATAGCGGCACAGATAAACATTTAGAATCCGATGAACGATAGAAACATTTACAGCCAGTCAGAATCCATTCTGCTTTAAGAGCTCAAGAATTTAAAGTGGTAGACGACAGAACAGCAGCGCACATGTATAATAAACAGAATGTTATCGTCTGTTGTAGGGATGTCTCGTGAGCTAAGTGTCTCGTCACGAGACGCGAGATTGGGTTGGATGGGAGCATATGTTGTTCTAGAACTTGGATATACCTTTCAGCATTGATGGTGCCTTTCCAGATGTGTAAGCTGCCCATGCCACACACACTCATGCAACCCCATCCCATCAGAGATGCAGGCTTCTGAACTGAGCGCTGATAACATCTTGGGTTGTCCTTGTCCTCTTTAGTCCGGATGACATGGCGTCCCAGTTTTCCAAAAAGAACTTCAAATTTTGATTCGTCTGACCACAGAACAGTTTTCCACTTTGCCACAGTCCATTTTAAATGAGCCTTGGCCCAGAGAAAACGCCTGCGCTTCTGGATCATGTTTAGATATGGCTTCTTTTTTGACCTATAGAGTTTTAGCCGGCAACGGCGAATGGCACGGTGGATTGTGTTCACCGACAATGTTTTCTGGAAGTATTCCTGAGCCCATGTTGTGATTTCCATTACAGTAGCATTCCTGTATGTGATGCAGTGCCGTCTAAGGGCCCGAAGATCACGGGCATCCAGTATGGTTTTCCGGCCTTGACCCTTACGCACACAGATTGTTCCAGATTCTCTGAATCTTTGGATGATATTATGCACTGTAGATGATGATAACTTCAAACTCTTTGCATTTTTCTCTGAGAAACTCCTTTCTAATATTGCTCCACTATTTTTGGCCGCAGTATTGGGGGAATTGGTGATCCTCTGCCCATCTTGACTTCTTTTTATACCCAATCATGTTGCCAATTGACCTAATAAGTTGCAAATTGGTCCTCCAGCTGTTCCTTATATGTACATTTAACTTTTCCGGCCTCTTATTGCTACCTGTCCCAACTTTTTTGGAATGTGTAGCTCTCATGAAATCAAAATGAGCCAATATTTAGCATGACATTTCAAAATGTCTCACTTTCAACATTTGATATGCTATCTATATTCTATTGTGAATAAAATATAAGTTTATGAGATTTGTAAATTATTGCATTCCTTCTTTATTCACAATTTGTACAGTGTCCCAACTTTGTTGGGCTTTTATTACATAGTATAAACAAACGTAATACAGTAGTTACGAATATGCTGGATGGAATGAAATTTTAAAGCTGCAGCTGAAGATCTTTAAGTAAATAAGGACAATTTTTTTAAGGTGATAATGCTTTAGTGAAATGTTTATAAATATGAGCATGTTACTATAGTGAAAGTAACTTTCTCTTGACAGTCACAAATTCTGGATAATGTATAATTTTTTTATACTTGTCATCTCATATACCTGCTTATATCGGTCATTTTTTTGTTTCCCCTGACTTTGCAGGATATGTGCTTTCGGTTGATGGGCCCTGTGGTAAAGATCAAGTGTTATCCACCTTGTTGAATGACTAATTTCTAGGGTTCTTTCTTGAGACTAATTCAGGCATACACATATTTGACAAAACATGATTTATTTTACCACATGCTCCTCCATGTTATATGTTGATAAATTGACAAATCAGGTGTGATTGGTTCCCATTTAATCACATAGAGAGATGAGATGCCAAGACCAGAGCCTGGCTGCACAGTCTATTAGACTAAATCTATTCAGTCTAAATCCTATTTCAGCTGAGGAACAGTTCTTGTCACAGCATCCCCATTTTTACTTTGATAAGCTACAACACAGAGGCAATGGCTCAGGGCTGCCACAGGAATATGCTTCAAATTTGAACAGAAATAATTATAGTGGACAACTGAAAGAAAAACCTATATATATATATATATATATATATATATATATATATATATATATATATATATATATATATATATATATATATTATTTATATATTATATATATATTATGACATATATATATAGCTATTTTTGTTTTGTTTTTGACAATAAAGAGCTATAAAAAAAAAAAAAAAAAAATTCATGCATTCTCTTATTTCCTCCCAGAAATGTTTTCTATGTTCTAGTAGAAGTTGAGGGCAGGACATAATGTGATAGCAAATGAAGAACTTATGAGGTAGCTAATGTATCCCTATAGCTCTAAATGAGTAGTCTATTAATTTGTGAATTATAAAAAAGTACCAGAATTCCAGGGAAGTCCTGATTTTACAGCCACTGATGTGTTTTTAATGTGCTTTTGGATGGCATTGAAATGACTTTGAAACTTGGTGATTAAGGGACACTCACTGTCCTGGCCATTTCAGGAACCAGAGAAAAAAAAATGCCCTTTTTATTTTACAGTTATATAGAGCTCAAATAACTGTCTGCTCTTGTACAGTCTGGGTTTTAACAGCAGGCTCTACGATGACACCGGCAGGAAGGCGTGACAGCTGTTTAAGACAGGAAGGGAACAACCACTGGGACAGACTGATGTAGCTGAGGAGACCACGAAGCGTATAGATTTTGCTGGAATTCATACTTAATAACTATTGACCCACTTCAAACTCATTAGAAAATGCTGACTTGGACAATAAATTAATCAGCTATTCTGTAAGAGGTCCGATTTTGCTTGAAAATAATTAGTGAGACCCAAACCTCTAACATTCCCTGAGAGTGTAAAAATCGGATTTTCATATACGTTCTCTCTTTCGTTTAAAACATTAATCAGGGCCTCCATCTAAATCAAGGTTGTTCTGTATGATTAACACAATTACGATCTTATCTGCCTGCAGTGGCACTTTGAGGCCAAGGCATGATAGCTTAATCACTGGAAAATGTAATTTCCAAGTTCCGTCCGAATTATGTATCCTCCCTGAACTCATTTCGCATTCCCCTCTCCTGCCTCTTACGTCCCGAATTAGCAACATTGGATTGTGGTGGTGGAAACAGCTTGTTAAACTCATGATGAATGATACAAATAACTGAAAATCTTGTTCTTATTACTTTTTTGTTGAATTGCCACAGTTTGCCTTGCCTTACAAGGCCAGATAAGCCAGGTCCTTACATGCCATGGGTTTGTTAGTGGCTTTGACAAACACTACAGCCAAGGATACAGTGTGAAAGAGACAATCCTTCGTTTCTCTATAAATGTTGAACATGTCCTTGGAGATACAGTTGGTGTAATGGCATACTTTACAGGTCCAATGAAATGCATAGCCATCTGCTTCAAAAATGTGGATTGGTTTGGCTGCCATTTGACAATTTTATTTAGTCACATGGTGAGCCTTTTTGATTTGACACACTTTTTTCAAATTCGTTCTCAAATCAAGCCTGCATTTCTGTTTGGAGAATTGAAACCTGCTTTTACAAATGACTGAAATTTGTAACATCTGAACTGCCAGATGGTTTAGATTTGCAAAAAACATACATTGACATGTGGAAGTCTTTCCCACTGAGATATAAATTGAGCATTCACTCAACCTTATCAGGCACAGAGTAGGCAAACACAGCAGTTAGGGATCAGACCTCATAGTTGAGAAAAATATAATTTCAAAGATTCTCTTCAGAGTATTTCCCAGACTAATAAATGTGCCTGTGCATAAAATCATTATGTTTTCCTGTGATGTAAAGGGGATATGTTGTTGGAGGGGTTGGGGTTTGGGTTGATTGCCACAAATATCGATTTCGATCTATCTTGATTCAGTATCAATTCATATGAATATAGCCTACTGTACATATAAGGAAAAATAAGTTCCTTTCATTAATTCATTAATATTCACTTGTGTGTGCTTATATACGTATCTTTAAAAATATTAGGATGTATGTTATTAACGTTTTAAAATTTCACATTTAAAGAAATCAGTGTTTGATCATAAATATGTATTCAAATGCAAAACCTAAAAATAAGTAAGCAGTGTATATTTATATGTACATGTATATTTATTAAAGAGCCAAATCAGTCACCTGTACTACTTTCCTGTAGCTCAAACAATGAGAGCGTGGAAACCTCACTCCTCTGATCTCAAGAGATGCTCTAGCAACAGACACTAGAGGTTGCAGCCTTTAGCCTCCTTGTTAGAGCATCTGACTCTCATGCCGGTGGACCCGGGTTCGAGTCCTACATGGAGCGGGCGGGTGGTTTGAACCTTGCTTCACATGGTTTTAACGTATGATTCTTATAAAAGATTGAATTTCATGTTTTCATGATTATGCTAACATACTTGCACCATTTGGGCTTCATCAAATCACTATACTCTGGTAGAATGCTCAGGAGAATCATTTTTGAAGAGGTTAATTCTCTGAGGAACTTTCAAAATGAGGTTACAACCCATGAGTTTCTTCTTGAACTCTTAAGGCTATCATTGGCTCCTCCAGTAACCCCATCATAAGGAAAAGGCTTTGAGGCACTTGAAATGTATATTGCAGTTCATTGAGTACAAAATAAGATATCTGAGGCAGTTTCAAAAGGTTACCTAAAGGTTCTCCAGAGGTTTCCACTACTGTGGCACTGTCAGGCCTAAAGAATCTTTCCATTATTACAGTGTGCCTGGTTTGGACAATCTTTCACCTGTGGCATTATGTTGAAGGAATGAGGTTCTGAAATGGAAGAACAGCCTGCAACTCATGCAGAATACTGCCATGTTTTAGCTGTATTACTGAACATTAATTTAAGGTCCCTGGTTTAATGGAAACTGTACCTTCACCTGATGCAGATAGAACTCACTGACTCTTCATATGCAAGGTCATCTCTTTAAAGGATATATTAAGTGCAGTATCTTTTAATGTAAGCTCTAAATTGCAAATTCCTCTTGTCCCTCTGAATAAAAATAAATAAATAAATAAATAAATAAAACTTTAAGGTATAGAATGTAACACTGTACAGTTTATGCCTCAAATCCTTTTGGAAACGACTACCATGCCAATGAATAGCATGGCATGTTGTTGTATTATTATATGTTAGTATTTTCAGTGATCAAATGTTGTTTATGTTTAGATACATTGCCTTTGAAGAGGGATTAGATTTAAATGTCATTGATCACATACTATCATACACATCAAAACTCTAAGGATTTGACAATAGACTACTAACATTTTATGTTGTTGTTGTTTTTTTCATATCGAAAAGGTCAGTCTTGAAACAACTAGAAAGAAAAGTAATTCATAAGGTATAACTTGTTCATTGGTTTTGATTGTTTTCTGAGATGTTTGAACACTGCTGCTTTAAATGCTATTATGACTGATAAAGATCGGCTTTCAGAGAAAATCAATAATTTCATGCATTCATAAGATGGTGCAACTTCCTGCTATCTACGCATAATAAATGCAGCTTGAGAATCGCATTATAGGCTTTCAAGTAACTCCTTATGGCAACGGTTCACAAGTGACCCTGTGAATGATGGAGAGATTACCCAACCATCATTCTTTAAGTCAAAGACGTCGTTTTCATTATAGCTCTAGGATGAGCACTGATGACAGGTTTTCTCATTTTAAAATCCCTACGGACATCAATTGGATTGACAAATGATGAGGTTAATTGCATTACGGTCACTCCCATTAAGTCCACTCAGGTTTTATTTGCTGGGGAAAATCCATACTTCCACTTCAATTTAATTTTGACATATATTGTGGAAAAACTACCCCAAACTTCAAGGGTGTTCTTCAGCTTTCCCAGCAGAAATGAGGAGATGCGGAGTATCGATAGTTATTGTGGTTGTCAAATTATCAGTATTGTCATTTGTTGTAGTCATGACAACTCTCAGAGTGGATTATTTCATCCAACATTTATTGGCATGGGGCATGGGATATACCAACCTGATCTCACGGCAATTCATGCATATTTTACGAGATGGCTAATTTGTACAAATTTGTACGATTTTTGCTAAATCGTACGTATTTAACGAGTTGACAAATTCGTATGAATTCGTACAAATGACCTACCTCAAACCCCGCCCCTAAACCTACCTGTCACTGGGGTTTAGACAAAACGTACAAATTTGTACAAGTGAGGTTGTACAAATTCATACGAATTAGCCACAAATTGAATTAGTACAAATTGGTCTTGAGATAGCATTGAATATACATAACTTGATTTTGGTGGACAAGTGGTGCTAGGGAGCAGGAGGGATAACAGAAGCTTTCATAATCGCGCAGCATGCTGATCGCAGGCTAGGGTACGATATATATATGGTTACGTGGATTAGGAAGAATTTCTTCCATTGGAAGAACCGATTAGCATTCGGTTTCATGCTTATGTCAACTATGCATTTAGTTTGGAGTGATTGAGGCACTCTTTCCCCGCTAGTGTTTTATTTTTAAGTTTCCAGCCAACGCCAGCATTTTTGATCATATTCACAAAAATGTAATGGCCCCCAGAATATTTTGATGTATGAATATGTAAACAGTCAATATATAAAAAGAAAGAACAGAGCCTCTGCTTTTGAAAAAAAAAAATATTCTACCTTCATTCATTCTTTTTTTATCAACACTTGAAAAAGAAAAAATAACAGAAAGCTAAGAAAATAGCCTTTTTGTCAAAGACTTTGTCCAGATTAATGATGATCAAAACATAGATCACTTGCAAAGTCCTATACCTCCTTTGCTTAATATGCAGTTTTGATTAATATGCTGTTGAATGTTTGGAGATGTTAGTTTACTTGTGCGTAAGCAACTTCGATCCACTCCTTCTGGTTCACCCAAATCTTCACTTGTTTTTGGATCAGGAGATGCTGTACTATTTCTGAAGATCCGTAACAGCACCCTACCGTATTGCTGGAAAATCTTGTCAATGGCAGAGAAAGAGTTAAAGGGTCTTTGATAAGTTTGGCGATTAAAAACTATGCAGTAAAATGGAGCAAAATGCAACAAAGACCGCAAAGCTACGAGATCATAAAGCCAGTCTCATTCCCACTGCAGAGATTAGGCCAGCTATGGAGCTTCACCCTTTTGTTGATGCGTTCAGAGAAGGAGAGCAGGGAAAGAAGTGATTCAAGTGGGTGAAAGAAATAACAAAAAACGATCACTATAAATGGCTGATGGCTGAATCACTAAGCATGTCTTTCAGCATTTCACCAACTTTCATGCATTCATGTTTGTATAATCTATGCAGAATAGGGTAGATGGAGGGGCTCAGTCATAAAAGTTGAGTGAAACTTCAGACATTGAAGTTAGGAAGCCACCCAGGTATAGACTTTTGTTACTGATTATGCCTGTAGTGAGACTCAGGGTTAAGCCGTGCAATCTCTCGTGTCTGACAAAGGGAAGAGCCTCGGTTCTAATGACTCCTGCTGGGTAGGCCAGCTGCTCGTGTACCACATGACCTAAATGCAAATTCTCAATTAAAACACACATGCACAACCTACCTTTTATCCCTCGGCTTAGGGCAAGACACCATAAAAGATCATTAAAAAAATCTGTAGTGTCTATCACATGTGAAATGTAAGCTATGTGAGAAATAGTCAATCTTACGTCTAATCTATTATTATTATCTTGTCCTGTTGCCAAGCTCTCCAACTGCTTTTATGATGCATGTGAGCCCTCTAGTGTTCCTATATCTGAGACTTAATTTAGGAAATGGATGGTGCTATTTGGGAACACCTGTAAATGTTGTTCATCCTAAGTGGATGGTTTTAAACCCAGCATGATTTGTGTTTCCTATGTTACATGTTATTGTACTGGGACAATGGGTGTATTTGAAAGTGCAGAAAATGACTAGGATTATATATTAATGTTATCAGTGTAGATATCAGATATCAGTTATCAGCCCGGTGTGAAAACAGTTGGTTGAATACTACTCACTTTTATCGGAGTTTGACACGTTTTACTCACAGAATTAATTCATCATGGCTGACCAAAAAGCATCCAAAATGGATTGTGTTGTCATGTTTCTGAATTGTCATACAACAGATACAAGAAAATGTATCTGTTGTTGTTACTTTTAAAAATGTCTTATATGTCTGATATTCTGTGTTTACAGTACAGTAAGTGTTTAGATACAGAAAGGCCCGGCTAAATGGATGTTTCTTCACTATTCAAGTCTTTCTTTGAATTATTACTAATATATATTCTAATCTATCATATGCCAGGTGCGACACAAGTGTTTTTTTGCTTCAGTTATCATTGTTTCAATAGCAAATGCATTTACGGCCATTTGTTCCATTGTTGGAACATTCCATTTGTTGCACATACAATCTGCATATTACGCACACAGGAATGCACAGCAGCACACAAACATTTTTAAATATGAAAAATGAAAGGATTAAAATTTTAACTGTATCTTTATTAGTAAGTTATCAGACAAACGGTATGATCTGAATTGATTGTTTCTGTTTTGCACATTATCTTCAGTCATTTCATCACGGAAACTATCCTGCTTTTTATCTGTTTTTCAGCTAATTTTTCAATGGTGGTGAATTCTTAGTCTTGTGTTTGGAATAATCACCACTCAGACTCAGTATTCATTAGATTTTTCTGATCCTAAATTGGAAAGGCATATATTGCAAGTACCCTGTAATTTGCAATGTAAATGTTGTCTTCAATTTTTTTCTGAACCTTTTGCATATTTTACCCTGTTCCAAGCCTACTGCTCAAAAATAAATCAATCTTAATCACTAACAACAACTATGAACCTTCTTCCTGAGCTTGTAGAAATTACTTGCCAGTACACTCTAAAAAATGCTGGGTTGAAAATGGACTAACCCAGCGATCGGTTTGTTTTAACCCAGTGACTGGGTTGTTTTAAGCAAACATTTAACCCAACCGCTGGGGTTAAAACAACCCATTTACTGGGTTTAAACAACCCAATCGCTTAGTCCATTTTCATCCCAACTTGGGTTGTTTTTAACCCAGCATTTTTTAGAATGTATAGCTGATATTATAAATGCTGCTTCTTTAACTCCGATATATGTATGCAAATCAGAGTTTTTGGAAATGTAAAATTTTGGAAGAAATAAAAGCTATAAGAATTGAATGATGTGTGATTGTATCACTCTAAAAAATGCTGGGTTAAAAACAACCCAAGTTGGGCTGAAAATGGACAAACTCAGCAATTGGGTTGTTTTAACCCAGCGGTTGGGTTAAATGTTTGCTTAAAACAATCCAATCGCTGGGTTAAAACAACCCAATTGCTGAGTTTGTCCATTTTCAGCCCAACTTGGGTTGTTTTTAACCCAGCATTTTTTAGTGTAAGTAGTGGAAAACAGCCAAGACACTGAGCAATTGTTTGCCTGATTGTCAACAATTAAGGACCAAGTTAGGTAACACTTTATTTTGATGGCCCCTTTAGACATTCTTTTGACTATACAGTAAGTAACTTCAGTTACAACTAAATCTCATTAGAGTATTAGTAGACTGTCTGCTTAACATCTGCTAACGCTTTATTTTGATGATCCCCAAAAGACATTCTTCTGACTATAAGTAACTTTGAAACTACAACTACCTAACCCTACCTGTCTACTAATACTCTACTGAGAATTAGTTTACATGTAGGTGCAATGTTATTTATAGTAAACAAAATGTCTAAAGGTGACCATCAAAATAAAATGAAATTCAAAGTTAAATGGATTTCTCTCTTTTTTTTTAATTTTTTAAACTGACTTAAAAGCCCATGTTATAGGTTACTATAATATACAAGTATATACACTCACCTAAAGGATTATTAGGAACACCATACCAGTGCTGCGTTTGACCCCCTTTCACCTTCAGAACTGCCTTAATTCTACGTGGCATTGATTTAACAAGGTGCTGAAAGCATTCTTTAGAAATGTTGGCCCATACTGATAGGATAGCATCTTGCAGTTGATGGAGATTTGTGGGATGCACATCCAGGGCACGAAGCTCCCGTTCCATCACATCCCAAAGATGCTCTATTGGGTTGAGATCTGGTGACTGTGGGGGCCATTTTAGTACAGTGAACTCATTGTCATGTTCAAGAAACCAATTTGAAATGATTCGAGCTTTGTGACATGGTGCATTATCCTGCTGGAAGTAGCCATCAGAGAATGGGTACATGGTGGTCATAAAGGGATGGACATGGTCAGAAACAATGCTCAGGTAGGCCGTGGCATTTAAACAATGCCCAATTGGCACTAATATTTTTTTCAATGCCCAATTGGCACAGTGGTAACAAGGCATGATGGATCCATGTTCTCATTCTGTTTACGCCAAATTCTGACTCTACCATCTGAATGTCTCAACAGAAATCAAGACTCATCAGACCAGGCAACATTTTTCCAGTCTTCAACTGTCCAATTTTGGTGAGCTCGTGCAAATTGTAGCCTCTTTTTCCTATTTGTAATGGAGATGAGTGGTACCCGGTGGGGTCTTCTGCTGTTGTAGCCTGTAAGGACCGGTTTTACTGCTAAGACAAAAGCTGAGATCCAACACCCTGCATTAAAACAATAAAACTCAATCTGAAGAGAAGATCTCACAGAGAAACTGTAGGACACCGCCCTGACCAAAACCCTCTCCCCCTCTCTACCTCCCTTTCCCCCTTCCCCCTGATTCAAGTCCCAGAATGCAGATATACTACATATGATTTATCTTGTGAATCTATTGTTTTATCCCTTTCATGTCTGGTGTCTTTTTAAAGGTCATAGTGCGATTGGTAAAATGGTCTCAACATCACTGAAGTCACTGATAGGGTTAGAAAGACTGAAACATATGAGAATTGTGTTCTCTTTTTGAGTGGTCTCTCCAAAGATATCTGATCTTCTCCCCCCAAACTAGGTGTTTGTGTTGCAAATAGTTACAACCCTTTGTTCTGGTCTGGGTATTTAAGGAAGGGTAGCAGGGCTGCCATTTGGGAATATTCTGTAGACAGAAGCCCCATGCAGTGTTGTGTCAGTGTCATAAGAGACACGCACACACACTGTATGTATTGTGCCAGATATGACTCTTTGAAACTATTTTCATATTACTTAATTGTATTTTATGCTGAAAGTTGTGTACCATGGATTCATGTTTAATTATGTTCTTTAAGTTCTGTCTGGCCAAAATAAATGTTAATCTTGATTTATTCTGTATTTTTCTTAAGTCATTACTCAAGTAGTGTCGCATGCGGAGTTTTGTAGGAGTTTCCGTAAATCTTTCTGTCAGGGCAAATTCATACCGAGGACCCCATGACCGGAGCATGGCGCTAAGCATGAGGGGCAATCTGATTTCTGGGTGTCACTGTTATTAACAAGTTGCAGCTTTTGTGACTATTGCTAAAATTACACTTTCTGTTATGAGTAAGCATGTGCGACTCACTTAAAGGTAAAATAGTTCACTCTGTAATCCTCTGACTAATTTGCGTCCGTGAGGTAATGTAATTATAATCGCGAGCATTATCCTCTGAGCGACTCCGGGTCCCATGGAGGAACGAGTATTTGAAATTAAGAGATACTAAGAGAAATCAAAGATCTAAATTAAATCACAACTAAACTTATGATCAGCTGTTAAGTTACAAATGTAACAAATGTAACAAAGTTACAAAGAATTGAAGTAAAATCAAATTATTCATGGAGTCAGATTTAAAATTCGATGGTCATAAATTAAGTGAATCCAACAGAAGTGCTGAGAAGGCGAACACGCAGAAGTCCTTCGACCAGGCCGTTAGATTCCGTCCTTGGGCTAACGGATGGACCTTACAAGCCCATCTGCCTCAAGGTTGTGCGTGTTGTGGCTTCACAAATGCTTTGCTGCATACCTCGGTTGTAACGAGCGGTTATTTCAGTCAAAGTTGCTCTTCTATCAGCTTGAATCAGCCGGCCCATTCTCCTCTGACCTCTAGCATCAACAAGGCATTTTCGCCCACAGGACTGCCGCATACTGGATGTTTTTCCCTTTTCACACCATTCTTTGTAAACCCTAGAAATGGTTGTGTGTGAAAATCCCAGTAACTGAGCAGATTGTGAAATAATCCGGCCCGTCTGGCACCAACAACCATGCCACGCTCAAAATTGCTTAAATCAGCTTTCTTTCCCATTCTGACATTCAGTTTGGAGTTCAGGAGATTGTCTTGACCAGGACCACACCCCTAAATGCATTGAAGCAACTGCCATGTGATTGGTTGATTAGATAACTGCATTAATGAGAAATTGAACAGGTGTTCCAAATAATCCTTTAAATGAGTGTATAGATAAAGGCAATATGAATATAATCATACGTCACATACGCATTCACTAGATTTTTTTTCATTTATTTATTTTATATTTTTATCTTTTATCAGCTATCAAAATAAATGTAGACTCTCTGGGACAATCAGTGTGTTAATTTTAGGATTTCTGACAAGAAAACTCTTAAGGAAGAATAAAACTTTTATAATAAAACTAAACCTCATTTGAATGAAGTCTGATAATTTCACAAACTCCATTCACAACCTTCAAAAATGTAATTAGTTCTCTGGAGATAACGAAAAGAATAAAAATATCTCGCTCTCTCCTGTGATCTACTGTTCAGACCTGAGTTGAGTAGATGTTTACTGTGAGACAGCGACCATTTAACACTGTCTGGATTGATAAGTTGAATGAGGAGGAGATGGATGGGCAGGCCAGCAGGTCATGCCACAAGGGCATTGAGACTTTACACAGGGAAGGTTACAAGGATGCGATGTGTCTCCCTGTTGATGACAAATAAATCAATCATAAGTGAACTTTGCCATATGGTGTCTGCCTGTTTTAGCTTTTTAGCATAGAGTTTGGACATTCAGAAGTTTGACACTGGACATGATTAAAAAAAAATCCACATTTGCATCCATTGTAGTCTTTTTGATACATCTAGAGACATATTCTTCAGAAACTGGGAGTGATACATTAATATATCTGTGGAAAGTGGACAATTATAGATGGGAGCTGTGGAGACGTGTGTTTTATAAGAGAATCATTTGCCTGTGAGTTACAAATCTACTTTGAATTATAATTCAATTAATTCAAGCCAGTTTTGCACCACCTAGGTAATATTACATTACAACATTACATCTACACACCATAAAGTGATAATAATTCCTATACAATGCAACTTTATGTTGGGAAAGACAGTCGGCCTTAGGGCGAACAGCTAGACCTTCAATCTATAGGTCTACCACATGGTATCTAATTAATCTCTATAACAACTTTATTCAGCTCTTATGGATGACAGGTCAACCCCACTCACTGTTTTGTGCTTTAGACATGATGGCTGATGTATGGCCCATTATTGTGCAAGTGTGAAATGTAAATTTAGTTATAAACGCCTCCATCAGATCAGGTTGCACACCTTAGGTGTGCTGCCTGCTTTCCTCTTCATTGGCAGAACAATGGGTCGTTGTAAGGGCAGTCCACCAAAGCAAAATTGTCAATCGGGTCCATTAGTGCACATTTAATGACCAGACTCACAACCTAAAATTTTAGTGGGGCACCACTGTTTGAAAAGCACACTTCTCATTGAAGTGGCCTTATTTAAAAAAAATAAAATAAAAAAAAACTGTTATAATTGACATTCATACATAAAGCATAAAATGTCCAGATTTATTATTTTCCATACATCAAAAACATTCTCTCTCTAATGTCTGGGACACACCAAGCCAATGTCAAAGAACTATCAGCAAGGAAAGCTGACTGTGTTGTTGCCTTTTGTCGGGTGCGTCTCTGACAAACAGCTGCACTTGAACACACCAAAAAGACCAAAGGCAATAGCACGTGCGTTCTGCACCTGTGTGTAAGTAAATATCTGTCTATATCAGCAGGTATCAATGGTTTATTTTCCCCATTCAAAAAGGGAAACTGAAACTAGGACTGCAGATATACAAACCGTAAACAAAGAAGGGCTTGCTTACCATTTTAAATATCGGTCATGCTGATCACTTTCTTCATTCCAGTCAGCTCATGTTATTAGGAAAATATTCGTGCATTCGATTGCTCAGGTAAGGTGACGTAAGATTGCTTCGTCTGTACCGCCTTGACTTCTTTGCTCACTTTCATCCTTTTTGCTTTCTATGTTCGCTAAGCTGAACAGACAATCAGAGTTCTTTCTCTCATGACGGCCCGATGCTGATTCAACAAGCTGAATTGGCCCAAAAACCCAGACGCCATCCGACTAGAGCCAACAATGCGGAACATACCGAAAAAACTAAGCCGACCGATGCTCAAAAAAACGTTTGCTTGGTGTGTCTCAGCCTTAAAATACATTCAAAATACATTTAAACAGTACAGTTTTGGAAAAAATATTCCAAAATGCATTACATTTAAAATGCATTTTTGGCACAAAAATAAATAAATAAAGTCATGAAAAGAGGTTTTTTTTTATTTTTTATTTTATTTTTTTATTTAAAACATGGCTGAAAAAATGTAAGCAACTAAAATGTATGCATTATTTGAGTAAACTGATTTATTTAAATCCATATTAGCAA
Organism: Paracanthobrama guichenoti; assembly: GCA_018749465.1. NCBI lineage: Eukaryota > Metazoa > Chordata > Actinopteri > Cypriniformes > Gobionidae > Paracanthobrama > Paracanthobrama guichenoti. The sequence goes on along the minus strand of CM031961.1, from coordinate 26,953,220 downwards.
TATATATTTTGACATTTTGTACAATAATATATGCAGCTAGTCTGGAAAGAAGACTGAAGGATGCAAAATCTGGTTCTCTGTCAAACCTTTTCTAATAAATTAGTACTATTAAAGCTGTAGGTATTGGGGGAGAAAGTAAAATCAGGGATGGAGTAGAATTCGTGTTCCTATAATTTTGAGGATGATAAGTAAATTCGTTTGCCAGTTCCATCCCCCAACAACAATTAAAGATTTAATTACCATCTGCAGAGTGACTCAAGAGCAAGCTTGACCTAGAAACTGGAATTGATGACTTTGTTAGTGGAAGTTGTTTAAAATCCCATGTGCTGTTTATCAGCAGCACTTATTTTTCAGTGTAACTGCTTCAAAAGAGTATATTAGAACTAATAATTTGCCATGCTGCAAATTTTGCCATGCTCCTAAACCTATAATAACAGACTTAAAAATGTTATAAACAAGACCACTGTAAGTCTAGTCACCTTTATTTATATAGCGCTTTTTACAATGCCAGTTGTTTCAAAGCAGCTTCACAGTGTTAACAGAAAAACAATGCAACAGAATTTGATTCGGCTGTCCAGAGTTTAGGCGCTAAATAGGAAAAGGATCTACCGCCTGCAGTTGATTTTGATATTCTAGGTATTATCAGCTGGCCAGAGTTTTGAGACCGCAATAGACGTGAAGGAATGTAATGTGTTAAGAGTTTGCTCAAGTACTGGGGAGCTAAACCATTTAGTGCTTTGTAAGTCATTAGCAAGTAAAGGAGTGTTATATGCATTTTTATGCATTTTTTTTAATTTTTATTATTGTTAAAGAGAACAACTATCTATTCTATGAGACCTTCACATCCACACTGTAGATGCGACTGAGCATTCATCTTATTGGATCAATAAAATAACTGGTATAGAGTAGACATACCAAAGGGTGTATATGAAATGAAGGTGTTTTTAAGACCTGCAGCAATGTGTTCCTTTAAACAGTAAGCCTCTATTAAAAATAATGAGACTATTGGGTTCAAATCTTGTTCACCATTGTTAAAGCCCTGCAGATCTTTTGTTCATGCAGAAGTGGCATGACATGCTTTCATCAAGAGCTGATGTTGTCAAAAAAAGGTGATGATGAAAATGATGTTCATGTCTACAGTTGAATTTTTTTTTTTTTAAATAAGCAATGTGCGTTACTTTTCAAATCTATTTGTACTTTATTTGTGTGTGTGTGTGTGATGGGGATAAAACATCCCACAAGGATGCAATATTCGAAATCCTTGTGGGGACATTTTTTTGGTCCACATTAGGAAAACAGCTTATAAATCATACTAAGTGATGCTTTTTGAAAAAGCAAAAATGCAGAAAGTTTTCTGTTATTGGGTAGGTTAAGGGGTAGTGAGTGAGAGAGAGAGAGAGAGAGAGAGAGAGAGAGAGAGAGAGATCATATTTCTATACGTTTTGTGCAGTTCTAAGGAAACATCACAGCCTCTACAGTACTGTTTTATTTTGTTTAGCATATTAATGTTTTAAAGTTAATAAGTTATAATGGAAGTGATGGCTCGGAAACAGACAATACTGAGAGGTTTTGTGGCTTCAAGCCAATTGCAGTTTCAGTTTGCTGTTCAAGCTAGAGTTTTAACATTCGATTAGTTTCTCCTTTGCGGTAGTGATGAGGTTGCTGGATTATTTCAGCACTGGAAGCAGTTTTGTTTTCTGTGGTTTGCTTACATTTATTACTACAAACTGCTTGACATAAATTCTCCATTAAATGACACAGAAAACTGTGGTTTGTCTCTTCTGAAGTAACGTCTCGGTTACGTATGTAACCCACGTTCCCTGAAGGAGGGAACGGAGACGTATGTCGAACATGACCGACTGGAAGGGAACAACCACTTTTCACTATCCAGACAATTCCCAATGGATTAAACCAAGCGTTTTTATTTTTCTAATTTTCTAATTAAGTATCCTGTTTCATTCTGAAATATGTCACATGAAAGTAAAATGGGTGCAAACAGAAATCCATGTTGACTTTAGGCCATATTCAGATTTAGATTTGAACTGCAGGGATAAATTCTACATCACGTTTTACGCTTTTTAACATTTTCCAAGGTAAGATCATGTAAGACAAACTCCCCTCAAAATAATGCAGCCTCTGGCCACAATATTGACACCAAGACTGGTGTACTGCTGGAGGCTTGTTTGGTGCAAATGTACCCAACTGCCAGAGTAGAGGCGAACAGCAATTCATCAGGCAAGCTTCAATTTTTTGAAAACACAATAACAGTGACAATGTAGTATTTCAGAATGGATCCAACTTGACTCTCGGCAGTTTTTTCATCTGAGCGACTTGTGTCTTAAATTCAAGGCTCAAGGGGACTGCGGGTTCAGAGGTATCTTTGTGAGCTTGTTAGTCTCATTGAGTCACAGCTAGAATAATGAGCTCCAGCAATGCATCTGCATCTGTGCCCTGTGATCCTGGCATCCAAACAGGAAAGTGGATTACCCGGTCCGTAGATATAAAATGTACACTGTAAAAAAATGTATGTGCTATTTACTTTAATATTTTTAATGAAATGAGCTTATTTATTTTAAGATGTCTTAAAAAAAAAAGTATAAATTAGAGTGAATGGAAATGAGCTGTTTATGTTTGACTTTGAGTTACATTACAATGAATAGACCGTATGCTGTTAGCACAGCACAAGTAGAAACAAACTTGTTACTGCACTGGCATTAGCAAAGTTATTACTCATTGAACAAAGCAACATGCATCATACATATTATTACACTCTAAAAAATGCTGGGTTAAAACAACCCAATCGCTGGGTTAGTCCATTTTCAACCCAACTTGGTTGTTTTTAACCCAGCATTTTTAGAGTGTAGTATACATGCAGATATCCACAACTTAAGCATAAGATCTACTCTTCTGCACAATGGTAACGGTCAAAACTTCAACATAACAGAAATTCTTTCAAAAGTCAAACATATCTGTTAATGTTTAATGTTCAGTTGTTTCCCTTCACTCAAAAACACTTAATTTCAATATTAACTCTCAATTTAAAGCCATATGCAAAGCATGCTGGGAACTAACAATGGTGTCTCTAAATAAAACTGCACGATTGAGCTAATTCTCTTAAAATAAATAGGTAGCCTTATTTTCCTTAATTTTACCAGCTTAATCGGTTCCCCAATTCAAGCCTCAAAATTGTTTAAATTTCCTTTAAAAATTTAGGAAAATGTATATCTTAGTTTTATTAGTGACATGTTCTCAATATTTTATAAGAAAATATACACACTATTTTTAATTATCACCTTAATTTATTTTGTGAAAATTACAAGACCCATGACTAATTTTTTTTTGACTCTTTCTCACCTGCCAGCATCTCACTATCACATATATTTTATATTTTGTGTATGTCCTAACTTTGAAAAATGCAGAGTCATACCGGCAGCTAAGATGGACGAGACGCCCAAGGAAACATTTTGTTATTATGTAGTTCTGAGAGAGTAAATGGCTGTAAAGAGTAATAAAACTGTGGGAGAATAATGAAAGGAATAAACTAATGTACCCGTGTCAAAATCAGTTAAAATAAAGCAGTTATCTATCATACCTTGCACTGAAAGCACAATGCATTTATACAGTTTGGTTTTCCAAATGTGGACCATATGCTGAAAATGTACAGGCTTTTTTGTATATAAACAAGACTAAGGCAGTATATTTGTTGAAATAAATTTAATACTGCAAGGAGAACGTCAGGCCTTTCAGACTCATGACTATAGAAAGTGAAACTAGGACATGAAGCTGACCTTAGATCGAATCAAAATACAAAAAAAAAAAAAAAGCATTTAGAGTTTTATTTCATGAATTATATATTCTGAACTAAATCTATCTTTTGAGTACTAAGTCTGTAGAAGACATCCACTCCTTTTCAATTTTAATCTTTAATCAGCCTTCTGGTGTTATTTTAGGCATTTATTTGCCAAAAGCAATCTGTGATGCCAGTTCAGTTATGTGCTGTACTTCCATGGACACCTTTTAATTTGTATTACAATGTAATGCTTTCTCACCAAAGTTACTTATTTTATCCAAAATAGATAATGAAACTTAATTCATTCTTTAAATATAGCTAATTATTCTTTAATTTCTGGCTTTGTGTTGCTGTGAAAATCGTGCATATTCACGGTGAACATCAGTTCATGCTGACGTTAATGGACTGATAAACGCTGCAGCCAAATAATTTCATATCAGAGCAAAGCCACCATTTGGCATTCAGTTGCAGTTTCCCATTAAAACTATTGAAATATTGAAGTTTATGCCATCATTTCAGAAAGAGACTGAGATATGCTTCATTGTGTCAAACTACGTCACAGTACAAGGATAATTGATTGTGTTTGCCCACTGATTATAGCTGTAATAATTTAATAGTCAACATAACTGAGTATATTTATTGAAAAACTGAACGAGAAAGTAACACCTGCAAGCATGGGAAAATTAAGGAGGTTTAAAGATGGGGTTCAATACAATAGATAGCGTTTGTGGCAGAATTCTGATTAACAAAAAAGTAGCAGGTTGTCCCTCCTTTTCTTTACAAAAAGTAAAAATCTGGGTTACACGTAGACAATAGAAGTGAATGTGGCCTGTCTGTAAACATTAAAATACTCAGTTTCAATAACATATAGCCACAAGACGTATACAATATGCATGTTAAAGACACATTGTAATGTTAGATGGCAGTGTACTGACACTGAGATGGCGAACGGGAACATGGTTTGTGTAACATTAGCAACACATTCTTAGCTGTTCGACCGGTGTGTCCGACATTATAGAAAGCGATACATTACCATTCTGATACATCGACTTGTAGACGAGCCTGTATAATTCACCCTTCCACTTCTTCTAAACCAGTTTCTGGTTCAAATATGGCTGAATTAAACCAATATTTCCTCTTGCCATTGTGGAGCGTTTACTACATTAAAGTTGACTGAGTGGATCAGTTATTCTAAGCTGGAGTGAGTGAGTGGAGACGGGGCTAATTTGCATATTCATAGAACCGTGTTACTAAATGAAGCAAGTGTGTACATTCAAGCTATTTTAAGGCATTTTTTTTTTTTTTTTTTTTTTTTTTACAGGAAACCCTTTACAGTTTTAAGGGATGAAATTATTACAAGGGGACTTTAACATGTTTTAGCGTGAAAAATGAATTGGAGTGCTTTTATAAAATGAAAACCTCACATTTCTGTTTTCAAATTCTCAATTCTTTAATTTAAATGTCTCATTTATATACATTTATACGATCTCATCATAACCTCAAGTTTTGCTTTTTTTAAAAGAGGGATGAGGTATTGATTTGGTATTCACAATTATGCCACAAATAGAGCTTAACTTAAATTGAACCCGAGATAAAGTTACACTATGTAACTTTTGGCACACTAGCGGATAAAATGTTTTTTTAGCGGAAGAACATTGTTTTGGTTGTGCTTGAATGTGGATGAATGTGGTTATTTCTCATAACTAAAAAAAAAAAAAAAGCTGAGAGATCATTCTACTGCTCATAAAACATTCACTACTAGGCTTAAGACATACAGAGCTAGCATACTCCATGTCAACCCTTCTCACTCATTGTGACAACTAACCTATGCCACTCCCATACGCGTCAAAGTAGCCAGAGCAAATGTTCTGTATTTACGGATATGATGAAACACGCACAGAGATTGACATATGTATGCAATTTCCTGTCTTGCCTGGTCTAAAATATAAACACATATAGGCTTACCATAGTGAATCTTACCATAGTTTTGTTCATTCTGGTTCATTGTTCATAGTGTACCTTTTATACCTTTTCTGGCTGAACTAAACCAATATTTCCTCTTGCCATTGTGGAGAGTTTACTACATTAAAGTTGACTGAGTAGATCAGTTATTCTGAGCTGGAGTGAGTGAGTGGAGGCGGGGCTAATTTGCATATTCATGGATCCGTGTTACTAAATGAAGCAAGGGAGTAGAGTTACATGTCATCATTTGAGATGCTAAATGTTCAGACTGAAGTTCTGTCTTTGTCAACAGCTTGTGTCTACAACCTTCAGTAATTATCATTGATCACTGTATTGAGTGAATGATTTGATATTCATGGTCTCCATGTATGTTTATCATAATTACTAACATATTCAGAGTATAAAATATAACAGTATTCATCATTATGTGACTGTTTTTAGTCATCATTAATTACATTTTCTTACAGCTACCATCCTTTAAGTAACATTTGTTTGGTAGACATTTATTGAACAATCTTTCTCTTCCTTGACTGTCTAATTTGGTGTGGGTAAATTAGTTATCCACCTCAGAGTACTGATCCGACAAGACTGATAATAGAGAGCGCCTACATAGCAGGTCCATCTTTATGAATATTCATGAACTTTCATTCAAAACACATTCACAAAATGTAGATTAGTTTTGAAAGCTGCCTTTAATTACTCATGTGATAACACTCAATTTTTATTTAATTATTTATTTTTATTTTTTAAATATAAAGCAATGAGTTAATTGCTTTACCTTGATTGTGTTATGTTGGATATTGGTCTCAGTTCTTGGCTCTAATGGACTGTGAAACTTAAATTGCAAAAGCACGGACATCATAAACAGATGCTCCTCATCCAAGCATGTCTCTTAAAAATGTAAATGTCTTTCAAACATATGTTAGTATAGCTGACAGCGCTTTGATGCGAAAAAAGATAAATGGATGTGACAGCCAATGTATTTAAATGATTCACTTATCAGTTTATAACTTCACCATTTGTTCTCATTAAATATAATATGCTAACATGCTAGCATTGTTGTTTTTTGACATTGTTCTTCCGTTTTTTGTCTTGCAGCTCTGGCTAATGAAACTACTGAATGGTCACGCATGCAAATAATCAAGATGAAAGGATGAGCACAGATTTACACATCATTTATTGATTCTGATTGAACAATAAAAAAACAAACACAAATGTGTTATTGTGTGCATCTGGACCCTTAGCTCTATTGTCCTGACCAGGATCATTATGCACATGGTAACATGGATATCTGAAATTGGCCAGTGTTCAGAGCAAGGTTAAAAGTGTTCATCTTATTTCATTCAAATCAATGTTTGAAGCTATAATCACATCAAAAGAGATATTCAGGGTAAATTGCTGCAAGGTTTGTGCAATGATTTAACATTTCTGTCTGTTATGATAGTCTTTTGGACTTTTTGTATGTTATAAATGTATAAATTGACTTGAATTAATAACAGACTATTCAAATTATTAAAAAAAAAAAAAGTTTTTTTTTTTTTGATGGTCCCTTTAACACATTTAACACGTTGCACCTACATTACTTATAGTCAACAATGTTCAAAAGGGACCGTCAAAATGCTTTGATAATTGGTCAGATTGCTATCATGTGAAAAATCCAGTTAATGATAAATAAAATCTGTGACTACTATGCCAACAAAGTGACTCACATTTGACCACATATGTATATCCTTAAAGTTCCCCTATTATGCTATTTATATATAAAAGGTTCCTAATTTTCTTTTGGAGGTCTTCAACAATAGGTTTACATGCATCCAAGGTCAAAAACACTTTAATTTTCTCATAACATACATTGCAGCATCACCTATTTGCTAGTGTTGCCTTAGTGTCTGAAATGGTTCAATAAAGGATTCAGTCTCTTTAAACCCCTCCTTTCCATGAGCCTACTCTTTTCTGATGAGCCCAGTCTGTTATGTTTGTTTGATCACTTAAGGTCGAAATATACTTTCCACTCCACTTTTAGACACACACTTGTGAACTTCCCTAAGTACTTCCCCTCGGGGGAATCCCTGCCGCCATTTTGAAGTGCGTTACGCTCCGTGAAGTGGACGAGGGAAGTTTATATGGACAGACCCTCGCTCCCTCTGTCAAAATCGACTTCATATGTACACTTCAGGCAGCTCCATATACCACAATGCACGATTGTGATGTCACCACATATCGCGTTTAACCCTTGTGCACTGTTCGATTTCTGTGTACACCCTTTATGGAGCGGGTCAAATTGACCCTAATTGGATTCAATACAATTCCTCAAAAATCACACTATGAAAAACAACAAAGATTCAGGTACAAACTGTAAACTTTTAATATCAGCATTTGTCAAATATTCCAAAAAAATATATATCTGAAGATGTGATTTAATGAAAATGTTTTTTAACCATTTTTTAAAACTTTTGTTTTTTTGACAAAATTTGAAAATAAACAGTATGCTGCCTTGTTTTGCATATAAATTGTGCACTGAACAATTAAATGTAGCTGTATAATGAAAATATTTACTTTTCCTAAGTTGGCTGTTTTGTAAACTCATTTCATAAAGTCAAGTTACTTCTGACATGATGAGCACACAGCAAGTGTGTGCTTTCTGCATATGAATTTCTTGCACTTCACACACATGGTGCTGGTTTTGCTGTTGCCTTTGGATGTCAAAAAACATCAGCATGTTGAAACTTTGCATGCATGTTCATGATGATAAATGAGAAAGTCACAAAATATCAAGAAAAAAAACAAAGGTTTAATATTATATCAGGTAGCTTGAAAAAATAAATGATAGGTTATTTATTACCATCTGTCGCTGACAAAATATTTTTCTGTATTGAAATAAGTGTGGAAAACCTAATTTTTTAGCCTCATAAGGTAGTAAAAAAATAAAATAACAAAATATAACCAGTAAATGTTATTATTTTGGGTCGGTACAGTTGCCTTAGAGCGTTAAAATATGCGGGTCAAATTGACCCGTGAACGTCACGAATGTTATAGTAATTTTGTTTGTATATATGTCAAAAAACACCAGCATGTTGAATTTTTGATGATGATAAATGAGAAAAGGTCACAAAATATCAAGAAAAAACAAAACAAAAACAAAGGTTAACCAGTATTTCCAACAACTAGAAAATGGTTTAAAAAGGGTTAATTTACCCCACCACAAACAACTCTATAATATTTATATATATATCAACTCCATAGTGGATTCCAAGTGACCAAGGGCTTAGGATGTTCCAGTCCATTGCAAAGGTTCCGCCAGTAGTGGGCACTCATGCAATGTAAGCAATGACGCACATCCGAGTGAACGAGACGGAGGGAAATTAGCAAGTGAAGGGCATAATAAAAATTAATAGTGCTTCCCCCGAGGGGAAGTGCTTAGGGAAGTTTGCAAGTGCGTGTCTGAGGGCGTTTTCACACCTGAAAGTCCACACCAAGGTCCGAACCAAAGTTCATGTTTTGAAACATTGGGTTCGTTTTGGCTTGGTTTCACACTGCAATTATGCGAGCGCACTAAATAACTTTACATGATGTACTTGCGTCCAGTCATGTGGGCTGTATCTTAACATTGATTGGTTTGTTAGTGGACGCACATCTGACATCAGTGTGTTGTCAATTAGGCGGGTAACTTTGACAAGATGAATGAAGTGAACAGACGCATATCTCTGCCACCATGCTGTTATTGCTATGGCATTACTATCTGCAGCATCAACTATATTCGAGGCTAAGAACTGACAAAATGAATGCAATGTAAGTCGCTTTGGATAAAAGCGTCTGCCAAATGCATAAATGTAATGTAAATGTAGTTCAAATTTGCCAAATGAACATCCTCGTTGTGTGAACATTTTATCGGCGCCGACAGGAAAGCAGGAGAAGACTCAGACCATGTTTTAATTAAAAACCTTGTATCCTCCTCTCCCCATGTGCTACCACGGCTCATTTTTCCTGCTATCTTCTGTGACAGTTCTGGTAGTTCTGTATTCTTCTGTTGTTTGGGGTACGCGGGAACCACCGGAACCATACAGACAATGCTTTCACACTAGCAACGAACCGAACCTTTGTTAAATTTAATCCGGACCAAGACTACCTCTTTTCGTCGGACCAAATTTCATCTCTTTGGTACGGATCGTGGTCCGTAATTTTGATTTGGACCAAACTGAAAAGTCTGAAAATCCGGACCAAACAAGGTAGGTGTGAAAACGCTCTAAAAGTGGAGTGGAACGCAGCCCTATCCGTGTGCTGCTCAATTTTTGAGACATCAGCGCATGTGCAAGAAAGACAGAAGAGTCCTTTCTTTTTTCAGAAGAGTCCACTGGGTGGCAATACGCTCTGTGCAGTCACCGAAACAAGAGGAAATCACTACAATGGACAGCGAACTTGAGCGTTTGTGCAAAGTTTGTGCGTTGTTAATTCTTCTCAACTGATGCAATTGTTGATCCACTACTGTTCTTCTTCGATCCTGCCACGCGAATGTACCTGTTGATGACATGAAATGAGTATAAAATAAAATTGTACTGCGTATGTCTCGAACTCGGCCATCCGTGCATTGAAAGCTGTGCAGACGCGACTGAGTGCGAGAGTATAGCGAAGTATACCAGAGTGCATGTCCAGATCTCAGCAACAACTACAGTGTTTGAGGGCAGGTTAAAGTAGACATGGTTTGCGGGCAGCCAATGAAGACCATAGGCTGGCATTATGGCAGTTCAGAAATGGTTCTTTATTTTAGGAGACATTAAGTCCATTTATCGTAGACTTTGTTATTTTTTGCAGCCATTTTACATTCACAAACAGCTATAACACAACACAGCTATAACACAATACAAGTATCCAAAAAAAGAGCATAATAGGGCGTTTTAAATCATTTATAATATATACATGTAAAGACGTCTCTGACATAGGCTATTAATGTTAGCTGTAATATGTCTTGAAATGTCATATTATTTGCAAATAAACATAAGTATTCATTCACTGGGGTTGTTACCTTATTTTTCCAGCCTGATACACATCATTACTGCTAATGAACAATATCCTGACGGAGTGACTCACAGGGTTCCATCTCCCTAATTGGCACATGGAGTAACATCTCTGAATTCTCCCTGTATATGAGAAAACATTGTTTGAAAACAGAGTTCAAAGAACAAACAGAAAGAAACAGCCTCTTTCTGTCTTTTTCTCAATGTGATTTCATCCAGATCTGTCTTTCACCTCCGCCAGGCTGATGACAGATGTGTATTTGCTCTGCCACTCTTGTTTCTCACTGTGTTTCCTGTCAACCCCCTCCCCCCGCCCCAACTGGGGTTAGTGGCCCTGCTTTCCTTTGAACCGTCTCTTTCTGAATTATTTCACTATATGGATGGAGGCTTGAGTTTGCCACAGACAGCTGCTGCATTATACACCGTTCCAGTAATATTGCCACATGCAGGCGAAGCATCTGGGAGCGGTTTAGACAAACATGCCATGTTTAGTTAGGCTGTTTCTTGTATTGCTTCCATCAGTGCTCTGAAATTCTGTTGAGAGTCTGCAATTCTGTTCAGCTATTTGGATGGGAAAAGGGTGTGGCTTAAAAGTTCAAACCATGTTCTTGTATTTGTTTTTCAAATTAAATAAGGTTTTAACCTTTTTAGTAATGTTTTAACATGTTAAACAAATACTAAATATATTGTCACTGTTCATGTATCTGGCCATTGTGAGTTTTATATTTACATTTATGCATTTGGCAGATGCTTTAAAGCGTACATATTTTTTGCATTTTGTCAGTTCTTGCTTTCCCTGGGAATCGAACCCATGACCTTGGTGTTGCTAGCACCACGCTCTTATTGTTTGAGCTACAGGAAAGCTTATATTGTTGAGAAGTGGTTAGGCTTAGGGTAGAGATAGTGAAATGTGTATTTAAAGCTTTTAGAGTTATGCGTTTATACAAACATACAAAAATGAAAATCAAATTTACTATGATTTACTAATTTTTTGGTGAAAATTTTTTAAAATTTAAAATTTTAAAGCAGTGAAATCAGTTACATACACAGAATGAGCTGAGTAAATGTAAGTAAAAAAGTTTTTATTTATGTGTAACTAACTTTACAAGTATAACTTTAATATTAACTTTAATTTCCTCTAAACTTTTGTAAAATACTCCACACAACCACACTTATAACTTACAGGACATTGGCCTTTATTTTCGATGAGTAACGTTACAGCAATACAGCATATATTACTGTTTTGACATGTATACAATAGTCAACATTTAAACTCATGTAGCAAACATTTTAGAAGTAAAAATGTATTTAAAAGTAATTCAAGTGTAATCAACTGGTCTGTTATCCATTTCCACTGTATCAGCGCTGGTTCCCGAGCCTGAGATGGACTCGCGCTCTGCGGGTAGACTTTGAACATCAGATCGCCGTCCTGCTTTTCACTCGTAGCTTAAAGATGCTGCGACGCGTCTGACTCCATAACCTGACCATAAACAAAAAAAATTATATTCATTATCTTTAGGAATAAAGTTGTGTGTTTTGAGCAAGGCACAAGGCATTTCAAAGACAGATGCCACACTCGTTTAGGTGACACATATTGCGTCCCTGTATATTGTTTTGCATTAAATAAAATGATTTTAAGCACAGTAATGATTTTATAGATAAAATAAAAACACACAAACCTGAATTTCACAGAGGAAATGCACCAATTCTGCGATGCTGAGAAGAGGGAACTGCTCTGGAGACTGAAGAGAATTCAAACTTACTCCATTTCTTCAGTGTGTTAAATATTAATCATCTTGATTTGAATTAAATAATATTTGTGGTTCTTGAAACAGATCAATTTAATTCTCCATTCTCAAATATTTTGATAATAAATTTGTAAATATAAAAATAAAAAGTATATTTTAAATAATTGGTTAAAAAAAAAAATTATATATATATATATATATATATATATATATATATATATAAAAAAAATATATATATATATATATATATATATATATATATATATATATATATATATATATATATATATATATATATATATATATATATATATATATATATATATATAAAACTGTACATTTATAGACAAAATTACCTGTTGGATTTTTTGTCAATTATTTTGGTATGTTCAACTCAAAACATTAAGTAAATGATATTTAGAGATTTTATTAAGTTAATTATTACAGATTCAAGAGTTTTATTTGTCACATACACAGTTATATACAGAATATACAACCGGCAGTGAAATGTAAACAGGTCCGCTCCATGGACAGTGCAAATTCACAGTTAAAAACACAAGGAGGAAATTATATAGAAATAGAAAAAAAAGTACTATATATATATATATATATATATATATATATATATATATATAATATTTGTAGAATTATAAATAAATCAAGTCAAATAAAAAAATTAAAAATAAAAATAAACTGTAGACATAAATATGTGGTTAACAAATGTACAAAGAAGTATAATGTGCAAACAGGTTTATAACAGGTTGTTACACAGTAACAACGAGAACAGAAAGTGCAGTGCAATGTGAGTGTATCGATGGTCACGTGATGTTAGGTGACTGAGTTCAGGAGTCTGATGGCCTGGGGGAAGAAGCTCCTTCTGAGTCTCAGTTTTGGCCATCAGGCTTCGGAAGCGCTTACCAGATGGCAGCAGCGTGAAATGAGGGTTTGCAGGGTGATTAGAGTCCTTGATGATCTTAGTAGCTCTGCCTTTGCAGCGTTTGGTGTAGACGTCCTGCAGAGACAGGAGAGCTTACCCTCGGATAAGCGTACGACTCTTTGCAGGGCTTTGCAGTCATGACTGGTGCTGTTCCCATACCAGTTAATACACTTTCTATCGCCCCTAAATAGAAAGTTTTCAGAATAGCTGGTGAAACCCTGAATTTCCTCAGCTGGCGCAGGTGGTACAGTCTTTGCCTGGCTTTTTTCACCTGTGTCTGAATGTGTGCAGTCCAGGTCAGGTCCTCGGAGATGTTTACACCCAGGTACTTGAAGCTGCTCACTCTCTCTACTGGTGACCCGCTGATCATGAGAGGGGAGTATGTCCGTTGCTGTCTCTTCCTGAAGTCCACAATCAGTTCTTTGGTCTTGCCAACATTCAGAGAGAGACAGTTGTCCTGGCACCATGATGTTAGATGCTCCACCTCGTCAAAGTATGCCGTCTCATTGTTGTTGGAAATGAGGCCCAGGACAACAGTATCATCAGCAAATTTGATGATAGAGGTGGAGCTGTGTGTGGACAAACAGTCATGTGTGTAGAGGGAGTAGAGCAGGGGACTCAGGACACAGCCCTGTGGAGCTCCTACACTCAGGGTGATGGAGGTGGACTGGCCTATTAGAATAAAAAAGTACTATATATATATACGTCAGGAAAGCTGCCGGGCGATCACGTGGTTGTTGCTGCTCTGAGTAATTCCCTCTGACGCGCCACTTGGCGGAGTCGCGCTGCCGCGATTACAATCAAAGCGAGCGTAGAAAGAGTTTAACTCATTCACAAGCAACGGATCAGCTCTGACCTCTGCAGAGGATTTAGAGCCAAAAGAACAGATGGACCTCAGACCCTGCCACATGCGCCGCGAGTCGTTGAGTTGGAAATGAGACTCCACTTGATCCTTATAACGGAGCTTTGCGCCTTTAACTGCACGTCGCAGAGCATAGCAGGACGATCTGTATTCATTCATATTCCCCGATAGGAGACCGGCGTTGTAAGCGGCAGTGCGTGTGTTCACTGCAGCGCGGATTGAATTGTCCACCCACGGTTTCTGATTTGAGAAGGACGTTATTGTTATTGTTTGTGTGGCTTGCTCTGTAAGCGTGTTGATGAAGCAAAGCGCCACATCCGTGAACTCGCTGACGTCAGCTGAACTCGCCCGGAACATGTCCCAGTCAACGTCATCAAGAGCTACCTGTAGCGCGGTCTCTGAGTGGGGTGACCAGCGTTTAACTTCCTGCCTCACTCGGGGTTCCTGAACGAGCCTTTGTTTGTATTCAGGTGTGAGGAAAATGGCGGCATGATCCGATTTGCCGAAAGCTGGAAGTGACCGAGCTTTATAGGCGTTCTTAAACAGAGAGTAGCAAAGATCCAGTGTGTTTGCTCCTCGTGTAGGACAGGAGACGTGCTGGTGAAAGTTTGGCAAGACTTTCTTTAGGTTTGCATTGTTAAAATCGCCCGTGACGATGAACGCCGCATCGGGGTGTTTGTATGTGAAGCCGCTGGTAACATCATGAAGGCCAGATAGAGCCAGCCCTGTGTCTGCCTGTGGTGGAATGTAAACGGTGGTGGCGATGACCGAGGAAAACTCCCTCAGGCAGATAGAATGTTCCAGATGAGGCGAGCAGGATCGCGAGAGAATGGTGATGTTCCTGGGGTCGCACCATTTCTTGTTGATCATGAAGCATACTCCACCGCCTTTGGATTTACCGGCCTCGGCTGTTCTGTCCATCCGAAAAACAGAGAAGTTCTCTGACGGTGTCACAGCTGTGTCCGGGACCGCGGGCGTGAGCCATGTTTTGGACAAACAATAGATGTTACAGTCTCTCATGTCCCGTTGAAAACTTATCCTGGTTCTGAGATCGTCCATCTTATTTTCCAAGGATTGGACATTTGCGAGCAGAATGCTCGGGAGAGGAGGGCTGAATGCCCTTTTCCTCAGTCTGTTGCGGATCCCCGCGCGTTTCCCACGGTGTTTCTTGATTCTTCGCCGTCGACTCTGGCCATTGTTCAACTCGGCGTTCCGAAGGATCTCAGATGGCCACAGAGGATAGGTGAAAGTGTCCTGAAACAGTCCAGTGTAGAGGTAACCAATGTCCAAAAGAGTTTTGCTGTCATAGTAGATCAATGCAGTTGATAAGTTTGTAAAAATTGAGAGCAAAAGAAAGTAAAATAATAAATAAAAGCACAGTCTTCGCGGAGCGACCTGAACGGCGACCGAACACGGCGGCGCCATCTTGGTTCAAACTGTGATATTTACTAAGCCACTGAATTATTTTTTAAAGTGTACCTAAGACTTACAAATACTAATGAGATTTGGTTATTTTGGTATAGGTGTTAACATATGCATCCATTAGTGAGGTTTACAACACGATTAATAACTTAATTTAGAAGCATTTAGTATTTTCAGCAAATAGCTACATAAGGGCATGAAATTCAAAATTAAGGAATTAATTTATATTCACAGTCAGTGAAAAGATAACAATGTGCAAAAAGACATCAGCACACATTCCATGCATGCATCATCAAATTCTGTCTTTTGTAATCCATTGGACTCTTGTTTTACTAGTTGACTTTTTTAAAACTAAGCAATTAATTATATTTTCCTCACTATGGAGCAGAAATGCATGGAATGCAAATTAGAAATGACCTTTGTATCTGCTATTCTGCAGTTACAAGCTGGAACAGCCACAATGAGAAAGGGTAAGATGGCAAATAATAGATGAAAACATACTCTGTATGTACAGCAATTTCAGAAAAATTCAACGGGGAAAAAATGACTGTGCATCATTAAAATAGCTCTCATGCCAGTCAGAAAGTCAGATGATGGGTATCATGGATAGATTGTTTCCCTTGTGTGTGGAAAGTCACTGCAAGACCCAACAAGAGTATTTTAAATAGACACAAATATGCATTATATTGAGTTGCATGTTTTGAATGAGCCCATGTGGATGCCAAAGACCTCCAGAAGCAGAGATTTTATCCTTGGCTGTTCCCGTCAGGTTTCATACTGACTAATAGCCTGGTCATGATTGACTACTTTGCATGACGTATGATACACCCATCAGTCTGAGTCTATCATGCTGTTAATCACAGTTGAAATATGGAAGAATATGTATGGACAGTCTCAGTAAATCATAGTTATCCTTCATCAGGGAGTCAATTATGCAACACCAAAAAAAAAAAAAAAGGTTTCTGCAATAACCTTGAAGATCTGCAAATGAAAAAGACACAGAGTCAGAGAGCTATAAGATCAAATCTATAAGATAAAACATCAAGCCTCACTGAAAATCCCTCTAATCAGCTTTTATCCTGTTTTACCTTATTTTTATGATTTTATCAGATTAAGTAGGTATTATTAATAGATATAATCCCTCTAGAAGTTAAACTGAAGGATCCTTTGAGATATATTCCAAAGCACCCTTAGTACGTTGTACTTGCTGTAGCACTATTTAGATGGATTAGTTTATCAAATTATCAAATCTAATAAAATAATGACAATTATTAATAGAGGATGTCTGTGATTTCAAGGTATAACTGATGAGAGTGACCTGTATGGAAGGTCATGTACTGAATGTGTGCATCACAAAAAAATCAATTAAAGACAATATATATATTTATTTATTTATAAAATTATGTATATAATTAAAGTAATTGATTATGATTGTATCTGATCATGTCAGTACATATACAGAATATTTAATAATAATAATTAATCTCTTTTTTAGATCTGTTGAGATGCCAACAATACTTGAAACACCAGTTGTTAAAGTGTAATGCATAAATAATTTCAGCAAGCAGTGAAATGAGAAATTTAGCTAATAAATAAATGAGAAAAAATAATACACAGAAATCATAGATATTCCTATATGGATGGGATCTGATTTCTCACAGGACCGCTGAGTTACCTGGAAAACTATAGGTAATGTGCTCCATAATTTATACTAAGGTTGTGTGAGAAAGAAAAGACACAGGCTTGTACGATTTGGACCGGATTAAAATCACAAAGTACATCTGTGAAGCACAAACTCACCTAATTTCCACAGGGAAATCTGGTCTCGTCCAAATAGAGCATGTTGCTTTATTTATTTATTTTTTATCACTCTGCATGCATTTCAACGAGGCTATTCAAATTTGTATTTCTTTATCTCTTTAGAATCCACTTCAAACAGCCCACTTGGTTATGTCAGGTTGGATTTCAATTTCAAATCCTTATATCCTTGAGTTGTGGTACTTTTTCAGTTGCATGAACAAAACCTAAAAAATATGACTGATGTCTAGCTGGAACACACGCTATGCCGCCTTATTTTAACGTAAAAACAAACACCGTAATTTTTAACTTGAATGTGCATGGCTTCATGTGTCAGGCAGTACAAAAACTCTGCTTGATGTTGCAAACTGGTATTTGTTATCATATTTCAATTGATCTTAATCATAAACAGTGCAAATACTTTGTTTACTGCCCATTATTCTTCTTCAGTAATTTGCCTATAGCGGCTAATGAATCAGAAGTCTTGACATGAGATGAAAAGTCAAAATTATGAGATCATATTCATAGTCATATTTATAAAATAAAAAGTCATAATTGTGACATAAAATTAAAAATTATGACATACTAAGTGATTTATGATTAAAGGGTATATTTATGGAAAAAGTCAATGACATAAAAGCTGAAATTTACATACTAAGTCGTAATTTATGATGAAAAGTAAAAATTAGAGATTTTAAGTCATTTATGAAATGAAAAGTCATAATTATGACAAAAAAATTCAAATGTTGATTAAACTTTAAAAGTCAAAATTCAGACAAAGTTATGACAGTCATAACACATTGAAATTATAATATAGAAAGTCATAATTTTGACTTGGTATGTAATCATTTCGATTGATAATTTCAATAATTATGTTTGAACTGTGTGTTATATGTGACATTTAAGTCATAATTTTGACTTTTCGTCTCATAAATCACTTAGTATGTCCTAATTATGATTTACCAAAGCACAATTATTTTATTTGTATGTATTTTTTGTGTGTGGGTGGCGGAAATGGGCTTTCATAATTATCATAATCCAGAATGCCTTGTCTGATTACAGTGGCAGGTTTACACAAAAAAGTCATAATTTATGAAAATATGTGTGTGTGCTTATTTTAGCTGTTAAAAAAACTGTTAAAGAGAAAGAAAGATGTCCAGACCCGGGCACTGGCGGAGAGAGATGCCTGTGGTAAATGGAGTAATGTATAGAAGAAAGTCTCATCACTCCCTGGACAGTTTTATTCTCCTGATAAAATCTTCTTCTCAGAGCTGAGAAGCAGACTCGGCCTCAATGGATGTTTATCAGACTTTGTCAAGCAATGGCTCATTCACTTTAACTCAACGTCATAGCCCTGCTCTATGTAGTGAAGTGGAGATTGGACATACATTCCCCCAGGCAGGTCATTACACTAACCTGCTAGCATATGACTTTGACCTACCTCCATTTTATAGCTCTCCCTCCCACATGCAGCTGTAAGCATGTTCCTGCCTTCGTACAGTACCCGATGAGCTGTTTTAACACCGTGCAGCACCGGTAGGCAAGAATAAGTTAATTTGATTAAAGCAGAATTCGTGTATGTCAGCAGAGAGCGAAACAGTTGTGAATGGCGGACGGAGGTGTAGCAGACATAAAAACAGATGAGGAAGGGGGGATAAAGAACATGAGTGAGTGAGTGAGAGAGGGAGGCAGAGGGGCAGAGGGGTTGTGCATCAGTGGGGTGAGAAATTGCTGTCAGCTCATCAGAGTGCTGCAGATGGCACAGGCTTACCTTCATCGGTAGCAGGCTGCCATTTGTCTGCAGTGGTCTGACGCCCTCTCCACTTACCACGTCCTTCACTCCTCACTTTGCCTCTGACGCATCACCCTGCCTAAGCTGTTGCTTCTTCTACAGGGTCACAGGAAATGGAAACAATTAAATTCACAACTGCCTACCGCTACTGCTCTAAAGCGGATGAAAGGTGCATCTTGTGGAGAACTGTGTAAATAGCCTTTTATTCTATATTTATTCTAAAAATGGACGGAAGATACAGCTAAAGAACTGTTTGAGGCGTCGCAAAATGATGCTTTAATCCTTCACCCAAAGCAGAACGTTATCTGTGAAATAAAAGCAAAAACAGCAAAAGTGTAGTGTGTGTGCGCATTTCAGATGAATGTTAGTCTTTTGAACTTTCTATTCATCAAAGAATCCTGAAAAATAAGTTTCTACAAAGCAGCAGAACTGTTGTCAACATAAGAATATGAAATGTTTCTTCAGCTGCAAATCAGTATATCCAATGATTTCTGATGGATCATGAGACACTTAAGACTGGAGTAATGGCTGATGAAAATTCAGCTTTGCTTTCACAGGAATTAAAAAATTTAAGATTTGCATTATACACTCACCTAAAGGATTATTAGGAACACCTGTTCAATTTCTCATTAATGCAATTATCTAATCAACCAATCACATGGCAGTTGCTTCAATGCATTTAGGGGTGTGGTCCTGGTCAAGACAATCTCCTGAACTCCAAACTGAATGTCAGAATGGGAAAGAAAGGTGATTTAAGCAATTTTGAGCGTGGCATGGTTGTTGGTGCCAGACGGGCCAGTCTGAGTATTTCACAATCTGCTCAGTTACTGGGATTTTCACACACAACCATTTCTAGGGTTTACAAAGAATGGTGTGAAAAGGGAAAAACATCCAGTATGCGGCAGTCCTGTGGGCGAAAATGCCTTGTTGATGCTAGAGGTCAGAGGAGAATGGGCCGACTGATTCAAGCTGATAGAAGAGCAACTTTGACTGAAATAACCACTTGTTACAACCGAAGTATGAAGCAAAGCATTTGTGAAGCCACAACACACACAACCTTGAGGCAGATGGGCTACAACAGCAGAAGACCCCACCGGGTACCACTCATCTCCACTACAAATAGGAAAAAGAGGCTACAATTTGCACGAGCTCACCAAAATTGGATAGTTGTAGACTGGAAAAATGTTGCCTGGTCTGATGAGTCTTGATTTCTGTTGAGACATTCAGATGGTAGAGTCAGAATTTGGCGTAAACAGAATGAGAACATGGATCCATCATGCCTTGTTACCACAGTGCAGGCTGGGGGTGGTGGTGGTGTAATGGTGTGGGGGATGTTTTCTTGGCACACTTTAGGCCCCTTAGTGCCAACTGGGCATCGTTTAAATGCCACAACCTACCTGAGCATTGTTTCTGACCATGTCCATCCTTTTATGACCACCATGTACCCATTCTCTGATGGCTACTTCCAGCAGGATAATGCACCATGTCACAAAGCTCGAATCATTTCAAATTGGTTTCTTGAACATGACAATGAGTTCACTGTACTAAAATGGCCCCCACAGTCACCAGATCTCAACCCAATAGAGCATCTTTGGGATGTGGTGGAACGGGAGCTTCGTGCCCTGGATGTGCATCCCACAAATCTCCATCAACTGCAAGATGCTATCCTATCAATATGGGCCAACGTTTGTAAAGAATGCTTTCAGCACCTTGTTGAATCAATGCCACGTAGAATTAAGGCAGTCCTGAAGGTGAAAGGAGGTCAAACACAGTATTAGTATGGTGTTCCTAATAATCCTTTAGGTGAGTGTATTATATTAATATATTCATAGTGTGATATTGATCAGTATAGTTTAAAACCCTAGTTAATATTAAGGAACTTGCATTTTAGACACATTATTGCCAGTTACTATTTTTACTCTGCCAATGACACACAGTGCAGTGTTTAGTTCCTGAATGAATCTGTAAACACACTGACAAATCATTTGAATGAACAAGTCAATGACTTGCTGAGGCTCTGAAAAAATCCCTACCACTAATGCACAGACAGACAGCCTGTCTAGAATGACTATATATAGCTAATGTTTATTATTCTACATTAATTCTGCATTTCTTAAAAAAAACTGAAATAAAGGTTGCTGTAACAAATGTCCACTGGAGGCAAGCTTTACAAACCCAAGTGCAGTTTATTTAGAAATCTGAAGTGTGACACATGAACAAATACAACCAAATGATGACTTGGCTCGACTTGACTAGAACAGACTTGCCTAAACAAAGAACTCACCAACAGTGGTTTACAGGAAAAAATACTTGACCAGGGAACAAGGCAAACATGAGGACTTATGCTGTGTTCCAGGCAGGTAAGTTATTACTTCAAACCACGACTCACGACTTGTAGCATTCCATACAAAGTCACGCCAAACTGCCTGAGTGCAAGGAATTGCGGTAGCTAGATGTAAACAAAGCATGGCAGATCGTACAGGGCTTATGCTCATTTACAATAATTTCTATCGCCAAAGGTGCTTACTCCTTGCTTATTTGTGGGAAACGGAGGAGAAAAAAACGATGCATAAGGCAAGACAAGCTGTTATACCCTTTATATTAAATTATTTGTATATCCGTAGGGGCTACCATTGTTGTTTCGTGGGCTATGTGACATCAGAGCTCATAACTGGGAGTACATTGATCTAGTACGAGTTCAGGGGTGGGAAGTCACGGGTCTGACTGCCGTTCCAGTGCACTTTCACGGGTAGAAGGTTGGAAAAACACTGGTTACAGGTTGCCTGGAATGCTGCATTAAATACACAGAGACTAATCACTAAACAATCAAGACAATGAACCACTGACAAACCTGGGTTGCGTTCAGCCCCGACAAAACGTTTTTTAAAATGGAAACGGTGGTGCGTTGAACACCCTGTTCTGATGCTGCAGGAGTCATCCAACTCCAAATCTAATTATTGTCATCCAACATTTGCCTCTCATTTCAAGATGAAAAGACAAACATGTCTTCTAATATCTTCAATTGTTGCATATAACGAGTTGCAGCAGACACATTTGTAAACGATTTTACTTTGGCCCATTATGCGAGCTGTCTCTTTAACACTGCACGGTTTATTTACATGTTGCTGCTGATTGGGCTGACATTTGACACACCCACCAAACAAGAGAAAACACATCTCATTTCCTGGAAACAGTGTGCAACGGGGTTTATGACGTTGCGCACAAAAAAAATGTTGCGCACCATTTTGAGCTTGAACGTGCCCCAAAACTGAGAACCCACATGACTAAATCAACTAATGACAACATGACACAAGAGACTAGAGAGAATTATATGACAATGGAGCACATGGCAGGATCACATGACAAAACCAGGAAACATGACAAAAGAGACATGAACAAAAACCCAAACACACCGTGACAGTTGTATTATTATGTGCTAGCTTAATGCGGTTCACGAGTGTATCTTATGAGGAAGATACAGTGGCATATTGCTTCAATTATATTCCTGATTGGATGATTTTTTGCAGTCACAGAGCCACAGGAATCCTAGCAGATCTATCCAGTGGCATTAAAAGACAATAAGTGAAATATTACACAGCTCCATTGTGAGTTCAGGAGATGCAGAGGTAGGCTAACTCCAGGAACAGATGTGTAGGCTGTAATAAAGCTGCTGGTGATTGTGTTTGTGAGTTTTATCGGCCCCCCATCTGCTGGAGATTTACAAGAAATATCTCTTTTTCACAACACGCTCCGGGCTTGACATTCCCGGCATCACCCCTCGAGCCTTTCCTCCTCTTATTTCACTCATCTACAGGCCAAAAATGAATGGTAATTTCTAAAACCATATGTGATGAGATACCCACTAGTGCATACTCAGCCGACTATCAAGCACTGGCTTGCTGCAGGGTCGCTTTGTCTTGTCATTAATAGCAATGGGTTTTATTATTTCATGTTCATCAAAAGCAATAAAACTAGCATACTTTTAAAAAGAGTATTATTACCAAAAAATTAAATACCTGAAAAGAACATACTTAATTGCAAAATGAATGTAATGTTGCAATTGCAATTAAATGAAATGTATTATAGGTTTACATTTATATTAAATAACATGAGCTGGAGTTTTTTTTTTTAGCTTTATGTCATTTCTATTGAAATGTGTATTATGTTATGTAATTGATTATACCTGTAAAGTTGAAGTTGCAACTAAAATATACATCTAAAATGTATACATTTTCCTAATAACATACTCCTTCACATGTGCTTTAGTTAATCAACATAAGTGTACTTCTTTAATATTAAAATATTAAGAATATTAAAACATGATTTAAAATGTACTTTAAAGTAAAACTTTAACAAGTAATTTGACATTATTACAAAGTGTGTTTGTCATTATTTGACAAAGTGAACTTGAGTGTGTTAAGAAACATAGGGCCAGATTTACTAAACAGGGCAAATTAGCGTGAAAACACAATTCCAAAAAAATCACAGATGGGAGTGGAAAGTTCTGCAAGTAATCTACTGACGTGCAAATTAAAGCACACAGACGCAGCTCAAATTAGCATCTGTTTTTTTTGGGGGGGCAGTAAATAATGGCGCAAACACCAGTAAATTGACGAGCGCAAACCTTAGTAAATCACCTTGCATGATTCATTTAAATACTCTCCTCCCATAAACTTTGCATATGAAAGGGAAACTCTTACAAATGCATATTCATTAAGGTGAGCCTTAGTAAATCCTGACGGTAGATTTTAAACCCCAAAAGAGGGTTTGCGCTGGCGCAAGCTGTTAGTAAATCTGGCCCATAGTCATGGAAATGTACTCTCTTTAAGTGGCATTTTATTTCATTTCATATTTCATTAATATTACAGTTTTTATTATATACCTTTAAGATTTTAAGTACACTACAAGTGCATATTCAATACAATTAAGCACAATTCCTTTTCACAAGGGACTGCCTGTTGCTTTTAGGTTTGGAGCAAAATGTAGATATAACAAGAAAAAAAGCCAAAAGCTGTATGTACAATGTGTTAAAGTAGACACTGCGACTCACATGAAGAAGCTGGTATAATATTTTGTAGGTTCATGGTGTCATGTCAGTCAGTGTGCTTTTAAAGCTTGCAATAAATTCACCACACTTAAAAGAAACCTAGGGCCTGCCATGAACCCAGTCACCGGCGAGCGGATGTAGCCTTGAAGATCCAATCGTGTCTTTTATAAATCACTCTAATTGTACTTTTGCATAATGTATGGCCTAAGGAGAAGCAGATGGACTAACTCAGCAGCAATTCCCATATTGTACCTTAAGTCTTGGGGATCAGGTCAACACCATTAGTGCATTCCTGTCATGCAAAAAAAGGGGAGGTTGGGTTATTTAATTCCACTTTTGACCCTTTTGTCTGATGGTGTTGAGAGAAGGCTTCATTTGTCTCCTGTCACATTATCTTGTGCTTGATTTATTGACATTGTTACGCTGCTATGCGAACAGGACTGTTACCCTTAAGGTGAAAGGAACAGGCATATTGCTTAGAGACCAGACCGTTCAAGTGAGTCAAAAAGGCTCATTTACAACCGGGCCCGTATTCTAGATTTGAAGATCGCCAGCGGCATAAAATCCCTCTACTCTTGCTGTCCCCTCCAGGCTGCTTCTAAATCTGTGATGGGATGTTGTGTGAGAGCAGTTGATTTTAGAGATGAGAAAGAATGGAGAAGCAGCATTTCCCTTCAGAGAGGAAGAGAAAGGATGGCGGCAGTGATGGAGAGGGGTTCTCTCAGAGTCCAGGTCAACGCTTGAACTCTAAAGGCACCCGGTAGATCACAAACTGTCAGATGGGTTGGGACAGTTTAGAAAAGAGAAACCAAGAAAACAGAGTTCCCTCCTTCAAGAGTGGCAATCATGGGATAGATAAAGCGAGAACGAAAGGGTCGTTCCTAGAGGCCCCCTTGCTTTCCTTCCCTGCCCGTCTCTGTAGTCTTCTGAGGTATTGCCCAACTCCAGGCTTGACGGACGGCGGATCGGGGAGCTGTATTGATCAGAACAATGCCACGGCCGAAGAGATGGAGGACGGTATCAGACATGCAATCTCACAGCTTGGTGTTGGTGTGGGGAGAGGGCTGGGGCCATCCATCTCCACACATTACATTCAGTTGCAAGGACATTAAGCTGAGGGATAAAGGCTGTCTGGGGTGCTTAGAGAAACGTCTGGTTATCAAACCATGAGGCCGAGTTCAATACAGATTTACACCGCTGCACAGGCGCTGCTCTGCAAGTAAATCCTTAGCATGGAGGTGGAAAACAAGGGCTTGTCTGGCTCATGAGGAATCCAAGAGGAACCATATTATTGCAGCTGGTCTCAAAGGAAATTGTACCGGACAGCATCAATGCTCCTGTCTCCAAACAAAGGCTTATTTACCTTTGGATAAGCTTCTCAGCTAGGGGATATGACTGTGTGCTCTTCCTCTCAGCAGAAAACAGTTTCACCCCACAGAGTATTGTAAGTGTGCCCGCTGATCAATGTTTGGTGTTAAGAACATCTTTACTTGAAGTGAGAATTATTCCCATCTGCTTGTATACCACAGAAAGCACTAACATATAGACCTGATCAATTTATGACTTCATTTCATTAAATTGGGTGATTTGGTCCACACTTTTATCAGAGTGACTTACATTTCATCCAAGGTATACATTATTATTATTATTATTATTGTTATTATTACTTAATGGAATTCCCTGAGAATCAAACTCATAACCTTGCCATTGTTTGCAGCATGCTCTATTCATTAACTAAATTAATAAATAATAATAATTTAAGACATTTTAAAGCCAACCTATGTTGTTTCTGCACTACTAGTGCTGCCAAACACAATATAATGATTCTCAAATAAATTTCAAAGACTCTTCCCATCTGCCATTGGTCATACAATCAGGTAGTCCTGCCCCAATCTTACACCATTGGTTGAGTGGTAATAGGCAAAGTTATTATGCCTAGCTCAGTTAGACCATCTAAACAGATTGCAGTTTCTATTTAATGCCCCTAGTGGTGCAGAAATAACAATCTCAATCTGAAAAATCCTTTGAAGACATATATTAAAGGATTCATCAAGTGTATCCTTTTCACCTTCTAAACCACCCAAAATCCTTTGTGCACATTCCAATTCATGAAAAAGAATGGGCAGAAAATGAATAGTCCAATTTCATATGCAAGATTATTTTGGAGAAGAAGCCATTCGATTTTCTTTTGTTTGTTGTAAATCGGGCTGTCACCCTCAACGTGTTAACACATGCTAAAGTCCTTAATAATAATTTTACAGAAGTACGTGCTGCGTCAACAATGTAATTTTCAATGCAGGTAGATGAGCTTAGAAGTCGTGAATTTATCACAATCACACTGAGCATCTACAAGCACCTGTAATTGTTTCTCATGGGGTCGTAAGGTATTTTCATCATTGACGGGCTAGTCAGTGATTTTATTGCCGTCCGAATCCAGAATGTCAGTGTTTTTCTCCCACCACCCACGTAAAAATCCCTGGACGAATTACCTACTGTTTTTTGACAAACACCAAGGTCGTGTGGTAATTTAATTGCCGTCCGAATCCACATCTCTGAGTTTAAGAATATCACTTCAAAATTCACTGTTTATATCCTTTTTGACCACTGCAGAGCACCGTACGGTTGTGCTTTGCTGTAATTTGGATGCATGTTAAAGATCTATTACTGAAATGCTAAAAAACAAAAAGAAGAAAAGCATGTGAACGTTTGAAATGGGCTGCTATTACAGCAGCAGTTATATATGTTAAAATAACCAAGCAGCATTATGTTTACCTCATTTAAATAAGAGGCTGTATTAACTTATCTCCGCTCATTTCCATGTGGAATAAAACAACATCCTTTATTTTGAGAGAAAATACAAGATACAAAACCATTTTAACTATAAAGTGCACCTATATATCTTCCTATTTTTAAACAGATTTAAATAATTATTTACAGCATACAATCATGTTATTGACCACGTAAGCAGCACGTTCCCAGGTGCGCAGGATCACAAAACTCGCTTCTCCACCGTGAATAAATCGCCATCCGAGTTTTATCACTGAGGCATGCAAATTTATTTTTGTTGTAAATCATTCACATAATACACTGTCTGTAAAACACTGGGATCACTGCATTGCATTAATATAAAATAATCGACTAATGTTTAATAAGACATTTTTTCTAAATAATTTTTTGATAGTCTTTTAGTTGCAGCATCACAGGCTGTAAAACCTTTATGGCACAGCCATGATAACTTACTAGGCCATCTAGTGTTCAATACCAAAGAGGACTTTAGCCTAGAGGACTGGACTCGGAAGAACGCAGCCTCACTAGGATGCAGCCTTGCAATTGAGAAGCACACTTTGTTATATTTACCTGGAAATAAAATAAGCTCAGCTCATCTACAACATACAGCATTTGGAAATAAACCACCAAGAGTACTCTAGATTTTGAAGAAAATATACTATAAGTGCATCTTCTATCATAATACCAATTTACTGAGGGAATAGTTTCAGATGGACTTTTTGGTTAAACTGAGTGAAGTAATTTATCACTATCTTCCAAAACTATCTCTTGGCATCAAGATTAACTAGAACGTCCATAGACTAGAACTGCAAACAAAAGTGTTTTATTTGTATTCATGCCAACTAGGCAAGATTAATGGTGCTAACAGTTATTGCAGTTCCATCCAAAGTGCTCATTGTCATTAAATGCGGATCTTCTGAATATATCTTGCCCAAATGCACTTCGATGAGCCAGTCCATCTGTCATTTAATCAGGGACGCACCTTAGGGTCCTGTGAAATCCTTCATATTCATGGAATTTCAGTTTTATTGCCTTTTATTCATACTGCCATGTTTGAGGACTATCAGAACACATATAATAGTGCACAGTTAATCATTGACAGATGCTAAATCCAGGTTTAAGGACAACAATAAAGTATGTCTTAAATGAATATACAGGGAGCAGCTGGCTCTTTTCTTCTAAGGGGCTAAAATGATGGAACTAGAGTCCTTCAGACAGATAATAAGCTGGCCAGAGAGGTGTAATCAAAGCTGCTAGGTGCTAAACATTTCACTTGCCTAAGGCTTGTTCTGCATTTCTACAATCTGCAGTCATACTGACCTTAAATGAACACTTGCTCATTGCTACCTATATTTACTTGTGAAGCCTGTGAACAATATGGTGTATAAGCTATAAAATCTAAGATGAATGTGTATTATAATTGTGGCACATTCTAGGTTTTTAACATGTTCTTATTGAAGATCACAAACATAATAAGCCTGCATTAATTGGTCTCACACAAAATATTTCATTCCACCTTTCCCTGAAAAGCCACAGTGAACGCTATTCGGCGTGTGATGGGACCATTTCTGCCGTGTAAATATAAAGCCCTCGGCACCAGCCTGAGAAGAATTCTTGATGGTTGCCAGTGATGTTGATGGTCTTCGTATCACACATCTAGTTTCAAACGATGCCAAAAGTGGAACAGAGCCGCCTCCTCGCTGTTTGTCCATTTCACGGTAAATTGTGCTAGCGTATGCATGGTGATTCTGAGAGCTGTAGCCCACAGAACCGTGTACACACATCACACCGCTGCGGCTCCAGGGACTGAGTGAGGAGAAAAGCAAAAAATATTGTGTAAATACATGCTTTTGCAAACAGGTCCGGAGATATGACAACGCACATTCATATCTTTAGCAAATACACTGGATTTGTGGGCATCTATAGAATACATATGAGTAATAAACAGCTTAGCTGTAACATATAGGCTAGTATGTGATTCTGTCATTGTTCCTTTAGTTGCTGTGGATAACAGGTTGGTTTATTTTCCTGTGTAGAATTCTACACATCCTGGAATGCTTTCAGCTATGGTGTGAATGTGGGAATATTTGTGTACATACACACACGTGGGAGCTTTCACCCGCAAGCATTAGACAAATATGTTTGTCTAGCCGTGGGATGGCTATTGAAAATTATTAACATTTCACTACAGTGCAACCAAAGCCATGAATCATCAGCACTCAGGAGATAAATCTTTTTCTGAATGTATACCATTATTGCAGGATTAGCACTAATTAAAAGCATTATATACAATTAGAGCTCATCAGAATGATGTTGTCCTCTCCGTGTTTAATTCATTTATTTAGGCACACAGTTTCAAATGTTTAAAATTGACACAATCAACAATATTTCTGAGTCTAATGTGCCAACACCCTTGATTGAAGCTTCAAGCATGATGACTTAAGCTTATTTCTCTAATATAGCTGTGACTGGGTCAGTTGACAAGATTTCATTTGTCGTTAAAAACATTTAGTTCTCCCAAAGCAAAGAATAAGCACAAATGAGATCTCTTTAATATCATAGCTGTTTCTCCTAGACAGCAGGGAGATTAAATTCAGAATGAAATGACAGTTCACCCCATCTGTTTTCTAAATGTGTTACTGATCTTATTGTGGATGATTTGTCAATGTATCCTGTTTTATTTATTTTATTTCTTAATTTACATAATTTCTAATCAAAATGTCCTAACTGAATCTTCTGGTAAAAACGACATGCAGGACTTTTCCAATCATTTAGTCCGCTTATACCCTACCTCTCCATGTTTGCATTCATCTGCCTCCATTTTTGAAGTGCAGAGCCAAATGACGTCCAGCTCCACCTCTGTTGACCTAATGGGTGGAATTATGTTTAGAGATAGGATTATGGGTAGGGTTAGGGTGTGGTTGCACCGTCTAGCTCCACCCATTACATCCAGTGAAGGGAAGTTTGGCGTTAAACCCCACCCATTGGCACTGCAGTCATTTTTGAGTGCCACACCCACGCCAAAATCCAATCAATAACAGATGGATTGAAGCCTGCCCAACTTTCTCTCTCTTTTTTGGGGGGATAATCCATTACACTTAGATGTACATTACAATATGGAAGGAAATATCTGTTGCTATTTCCATTTTAGTGTGACTTAAATAAGAGAAAGCAAACTGCATAGATCTCCTGCTTTTCAGACTTCTCTTAAGAAAGGACACCTCAGTAATCACACATTTGTACTCCAAGTCTATATAGATGTTGGGTCACATAAAGATGTTGGATCTGGGAACACACCATTGGCAGGGCTCAATCCGAGGGGCGGGATAAATGGTTGTCTTTCAAATTCCCTCTGCACGGAATAGGATAGCGTTACAACCAACCAGAGCAACGAAGGAGGTGAAGCAGAGCTAGTGAATAGATTAAACTTTCGCCGTATCTGGTCGGCAAAACTCTGAACACATCTTCCTTTCTTAAGAATGACATCA